>JAPDRP010000006.1:0-600000 GCA_030247845.1 Coniosporium tulheliwenetii
CCTAACCCTAACCCTAACCCTAACCCTAACCCTAACCCTAACCCTAACCCTAACCCTAACCCTAACCCTAACCCTAACCCTAACCCTAACCCTAACCCTAACCCTGGCACCACCCCGTTACGGTTACGGTTACGGTTACGGTTACGGTTACGGTTACGGTTACGGTTACGGTTACGGTTACGGTTACGGTTACGGTTACACTCTCCCCCTTTACCCTCTGCTCCTCAACACACCTACAGCCCTCCCTCCCCCTAAACCCTTTCAACCCCTCCTTCTTCTCCCCTTTAGCCTCTCTTACGACCCTTTTCTTCTCCACCCTTTTACCCTTTTACCCTTTTTCTCTCCAACCCTAACCCTCTCAATCCTCTAACCCCCAACTCTAACTTTAACCCTTTAGTGTTACGCTTGCTCTCTCTTCTCTCCTTTTAAGCCTTCTCTAAACTTTACTCCCCTATAGTACTCCAAAACCTTCTACTCTTTACCAAACTTCTCTCTTTACTAAATCCTAACTCTTTACCCCTATCTGCAACCGTTTACCCTTTAACTCCTAAAAACACCTAGACTTCTTTCCACCCCTAATACTTAACCTATACCTCTAAACCCCTACCCTTTTAAAGTTTTGCTCTCCTCACTGCTAGTCTCTTCTCTAGCCGCTTTTTTCTAGCCTCCAAACTTTTAACCTTTCTAAACCTTTTTTACTTCTCAGAACACTTAAACCTTAGCCTTGCTACTCTTCCTCTTACTTTTACTCTCTCTCTACACTTCGTTCTCTCTCTTACTTTACTTTCCCTTTAAATGTAAAATAGTTTAACCTTTTTTCTTCTAGTTAGCCTTCCTTCTTGTACAATGTTAACCCTAACCCTGAGCTTTCTTTCTCTTGTCATCTTTCTATTTACTAATCTTCTATGCTTTTATTTACAAATCTTAAGTGTTCTATGACTTTATATTCCTACTTTCTAGCTTTTCTTTTCCATAAAAGAAAGAAATAAAAAAACTTTAGATTATATATTTCCCGTAAATCCTTTTTTGGTATGTATTCTATTCTATCTTGTAGGTTCTACTGGATTCTACCTTCTATCTAATTTAGCTAGTAGTCTTTTATAACTATAACTTCTAATCTGCTTTAAATATCTATATTACCTTACTATACGGGTTGCAGAACGAAGCTGTAGGTGTACTAGCTAAACACCTTTTCTAGTTTCGATAAACATATAACTCTAGAAGCAATAAGCTAGCCTTGAATTACACTCTAGTGATATGGCGACCTAAGAGGTTTCAATAAGATATAGTAGTCATCCTGGATGGGATTACACCAAGAACCTTAGCCTATACTATTTACATCGCTAGTTCTACTATCTTCTGCACGCTGCTGGTGCCGCTGCCATGTTCTTTCCAATCCCGCCTTTATGTCCTCCATAGTCTGGCTTAAAAACCGCGACGGCTCTTCGGGGATCGCCCGCATCACCGCCCGCTCCGTTCGACCAATCTCCCAGAGCTCACCCTCCTGCATCTCGTTCAGGTCAAGCCATTGCACAACCTCTCCAGCCTCCGTCATGTCGTTCAGCCGCGCCTGGTGGATTGACAGCCACATCCGTTCATGCTGCTTCGTGTGCTGCCAGAAGACCGTGTTGTTAGGGTATGGAACGATCCAGTGGATGAGCGGGAACAGCTCCTTGATGCGGTCGGTGAAAGCCTTGCCAGCCTCGATCCCACAAGAGGCACTGATAATCCGCACGCACCGCTCATGCAGCACCCGATACCCCTTTCGGTCCCAGTGCTTTCGAGCCACGCCATCGTTAAAGTCCCAAAGGAAGTCGATGAAATCGTCCAGCTCCTTGTACGCCATCTTGTTGCCACTAGCTAGTCGATACTGCGGCACGTCAGACCCGTCCTCTGGCATCAGCATCTTCTCTAGGTTGGCCTGGCAGAGGGTGGAGTCGCCCTCGATTGCCCTGGCGCGGTATTCTGGCCGGATCGATGCCCGGATCGACGAAAAACATCCTTGCGGAAGTGACGCAGGCAGGTCCACACCATGAGGAGGAACACTGTCTCACGGACGTCTGCCGAGGACCGATACCGCTGCAGCCATCTTCCCAACGTCTCAACCTTCACGAAGTCGTCCTTGGCCTCTCGGACCGCGCGCCAGCGTACCTTAAAGGCCTCTACTATGTGGATGTTGCCAAAGAGACTCCGGCCGGGAAGCTCGTCCAGGAAGGTAAAGCGCTCCCAATCGATCTTCGGTAGAAACCAGCCGTAGCCGTACCGCTTTACTGTGCTCGAAAAGCCGAGACCATGGAGCCGCTTCCCGTCTTGCGGGACTGCCACTCGTCGCACCACAAAGCAATCTCGCGACGGATCTGGTGGCTGGAGATGCTGAACTTCAACAGGCGTAGGAACATGATCATCGCCTGGCTATGCTCCCACGAGATAAAGCCATGCGTGCCCAAGCTACGGACGTATTCAAAGCCAGTGGTGAACTTGTTGCTATTTGCACGCACGAATCCCAAGAACGTCGCCGTGGGTAGGCGCCAGAACGGCATATACTCGACAGGAACGGTCGTCTCACGGTCCCAGTCACCCATAGCCTCCAGCCGATCCCGGACGCGACGCGCGAGCGTCCAAGTCATGCGATGCTCCTCCCGCGTGCCAAACGACTTCTGCGTCGATCCCGTGATGCCCGCCGCGCAACGTGCCCTTGCTTCCCAGGTACGACTTGTTCAGCGTTTCCGTGCGATGGTTCTCCGAGCCGCCCGCATGCTGCCATCCCGCCCGGATCTTAGGATCCAGCGCAAGGCTCTCCAGCGCGCCGTCGCGGAACGGGAACGTCTTGGCCGCGTCGAAGATCTCCTTCTCGCTGGTGTAGAACTGGCTGTAGACAAGGCCCTGCCGACGGCTAGGCGATCGGCGTCCGGTGAGTATGGTCATCCCCACAGCATCTCGTAGCAAGGCCGTATGGTAGATGCTCCGCAACGATGGCTTTGCCGGAGAGCCGTGCAGCGACCACTGCCAGTACGCGTCCAGGCAGCAGGGCCGCCATAGATACGTCTCCGCCTGCTGGTCCCCGGCGTCCTGGTACCAGAGGAAGGATGGTGAGGCGCATACCTCCTTGCCCACATCCAACCACACTTGGTCAGGGTCGAGGCGATCCACGTTAATCACCTGGCCCCATCGTAGGAAGAAGTCTTCCCACATGCCCTGCAGTGTCGGTCGCTTGG
Source organism: Coniosporium tulheliwenetii (assembly GCA_030247845.1). Taxonomy (NCBI): domain Eukaryota; kingdom Fungi; phylum Ascomycota; class Dothideomycetes; genus Coniosporium; species Coniosporium tulheliwenetii. The sequence continues at coordinate 3,216 of JAPDRP010000006.1, forward strand.
TAAGCACCTTCAGGTTCTTGCCGGTGAAGAAGATCTGGACGTCCCGAAAGCCCTGCAGCCCCTCCTCCTCCTCCTCCTCGACGGTATGCGTGATGATATCCCAAACCTCCTCCAGCATCTCTGGCCGAAGGAAATGGTGGATGTACTGATGCCGTGATCCTGTCTTGTCTATGCGGGCGTGAGATTCGGTGTGACTGGCCTTGCTCCCCAGCTTCCCATGCTCGTAGCTGGCCGGATAGTGTTGCAGCGTGGATGCTGGCGCCTGGCTGTAGATCGCTGGGAGGAGGACCTTGTCCGTCCACCGCCGAAGAACTTCTTGGCTGAGGTAGTTGTTTGCCCTGCGTCGCCCGTGTAGGTGCGGGAAGAATAGAAAAACCATAATGTCTTCCTGACCCACCAGCCGGCCAAAGAGATAGTGAGGCACCGTATGGAGAGGGACCTGCCGCGGTCGGCCACCCCCCCCTGCAACAGGGAAGGTAAGGTGGATATCCGCCGCCAGGTTGGAGACCACGTGCGGGGTGGGGTTGAAGCGGATCCCCTGCTTGGCCATTGCTAGGCTGCCAGCAAAGCCCATGATGCTGTCAATGTCATATGTGACCGTCGCAGGCCAGGGCGACTGTTCCTGGTGGGAGCAACGGATACACAGCTCTGCAGGCCGATCCGGAGCTTCCGGCGTGGTTCCCAGAAAGGCATGTTTCCATTGCTCGGCATCCGAGGCGGAAATCTGTCCCTGCGGCAGCATGTTAGGGCAATTTAGGGTGTCCGGCAGTAGCTCGTGGCGCGAGATGAAGTCCTCCAAGGAGATGTGCCGGGCTGAATCCACATCATGCTCCTGCTCCATCCGTTCATGGTGGCTGGCCTCGCAGCCGTGGAATCGTCGCACCAGCTGCTCCGCCAGCTTCGCCGCAATATCTACCGCATCCTCGACAGTGCCGGACTCCCCAGCTTGCAGTCGGCGTGGCTCGGGCGCCTGAGGGCTTTCGCGTGGCCTCGCCGTCTGAGAACGGCTCCGTGAGCGTGTCTGAACGCCCTCCTCTGGCGGTGATGGCGGTGCTGGGGCTTCAGCTTGGATGCTTAGGGCAGCAATGTCTGGCAGCGGCTGCTCATCCTCATGCTCATCTTCAATAGAGGCTATCCGATCGGGCTAGATAGTTTCGCAGAGGCATCGTTAGCCCGGTTGCCGCCGGGATAAAGGAAGGAAATTGAGGACCATGGTAGAGAGAGTGTGTTAGATGGAGAGTAAAACATCTCAAGCTCCAGACATCCGGTAGAGGGCCTTGCAGGCCTGTTCAGTTTATAGATTAGAATCCTATAGCCAAAGGAAGCGCAACCTAATAGCTACCTCGAGAAAGTCCCGCTGCTCCTCGTCAGCAGGAATGCTAAGCCCTTCCGCCTGGATGCCGCGCTCGGCTGCCGTGATCTGCCCATTCCCTTCCGGCCCGGCCTGCTGGAGGATGGAATAAGCATCGAACTGGACCTGAAGGCCGTCGGAGGAGCTGGCCGCCTGCTGCTGCGCCTTTCGTCGCTGGCGGCTCGACTTTGATGTGTGCTTGCTGCTGCCTTAAGTTCTTCGGTGGTGTGGTATTTCCTTGGGCGACCCCCTTCTTCTTGTTCGTCGTCTCTAGCGGCATAATGCGGATGCTAATAGCTAAGCAGAGAGAACCGGTGTGCGTCTACAAGAGCAGGAATAAGAAAAGGAAAGGAAAGTTTAATGGTAATCGTACAGGCGATACAGACGCTCGCGGGGGTAGAATAGTTGAGAGAGATAAACAAACCTTTGGAAGGGAGGGGAGGCGCTTATCCAGATTGAGGTTTTTCTGTCCACCTGCTAAGGCGCTAAGCCCGTTCGAGGTTTTCCTGGCCTGGTCTTGGCGCACCCCATCAACACGACGTCGAATTCCTGAACTTTGCAGCAACACCACGCCATAACCACGACAGATATTCCAATTCTGACTGCACAGCACGATTCGCCGTGTAGTATTCTACAAGTTTGCCATACAACGTCGTCCTAGCTCCCGTGATGCCGCCTCTGACTCTAACCGCAACTGCGAGGATAGACTCACCCACTCACTCACTCACCCACTCACTCACTCACTCACCCACTCACTCACTCACCACTCACTCACTCACCCACTCACTCACTCACTCACCCACTCACTCACTCACTCACCACCACTCACCCACTCACTCACTCACTCACCACTCACCACTCACTCACTCACTCACTCACCCTCCCTATCCTCACCCTCACCCTCACCCTTACTCTCACCCTCACCCTCGCTCTATCTCTTCCGCTCTATTCCTCTCGCTCTCTTATTCTACCCCCTCCCCTACTCTCCCTCTATTTCTTACCCTATTCCTATTCTTATCCCTATCTCTTATCCTATCCCCTATTCCTCACCCTCTTTCTATCCCTTACCTTCACTCTATCTCTTACTCTTATCGTTTTTCTACTCTCTACTCTTCCACTATCTTTTACTCTATTTCTTATCTCTCACCCTATTTTTGTTTCTTACTCTTACTCTCTCTTCTTACTCTTACTCTCTCTCTTACTCTTATCCTATTTTTATCTCTTATCCTTGCTCTATCTCTTACCTTTACTTTATTCCTATTTTTTACTTTTATTCTATTTTTATTTCTATTTCTATTCCTATTTCTATTCCTATTTCTATTCCTATTCTCATCTCTATCCCTATCTCTATCTCTGTTTCTATTCCTATTTCTATTTCTATTTTCCTTTCTTACTCTATTGCTATTTATATTTCTATTCTTTATTCTTACTCTATTACTATTTTTATTTCTCTTTTTATTCTTATTTCTATTTCTATCTCTACTCTTATCTTTATTTTTATTTCTATTTCTATTTCTATATCTATCTCTTTTCTTTCTTCTATTTTTAATCTTTCTCTTATCTTTGTTTCTTACTCTACTTCTAGTTTTTACTTTTATCCTTATACTATCTTTTACTCTATTTCTTATTTTATCTTTTGCCCTTATTTTATTCTTATTTTAAATTTCTTTCTTCTATCTTTACTTTATCTCTTACTTTTATTTTACTTCTTATCCTAATCCTACTTCTTATTCTTATCCTACTTCTTACTCTTACTTTTACTCTATTTCTTACTTTATTTCTATCTCTATTTCTTATTCTATTTCTTATTCTATATTCATTCTTATTTCTATCTTTATTTTTTACTCTATTTTTATCTCTATTTATATTTATATTTCTTACTCTATTTCTATTTCTATTTCTTACTCTATTTCTATTCTTATTCTTACTTAATATCCTACTTTTATTCTATTTTTATTTCTTACTCTTACTTTTACTATATATTTTATTCTTATTCTTTTCATATTCCTTATTCTATTACTCTTTCTATATTTTACTTTATTACTACTTCTTACGCTATATTTATTTCTTTCTCTTCTTACTTTTTTTATATATTTATTTTATCCCTTTTTCTTGTTCTATTTCTATTCCTTATCTTTATTTTATTTCTTTCTTTTACTCTATTTTCATTTCTTACCCTTACTCTTTATCTTACTTTCTTATTTCTTCTCTCTTTTACCCTTACTTTATTTCTTTTTTTTTTTTACTTTATTTCTTACTTCTTCTCTATTTTTATTTCTTATTTATATTTTATCTCTTTTCTTTAATTTATTTCCTCCCCACGGGGGCGGAAATACCTAGAAAAAGCTTTTAAGTAGCTAGTATACCTTATAACCGAATCGGGCCTAGCCTAAAACTAGTATAATAAACTATGTTTTTTTTAGTGTGTTTTCCCGCTTAAAGCCGCTTAGAATCTCTATAGCTAGCTTAGTAAGCTTAATAATCCATTTTTCTTCTTTTTTTAACTAGAACTCGTGGATCCGAAACTTCCTACCCCTCTAAAACCTTAACTAGGCCCAATCGGGAAATTCTATTAGTAATCTTACCGCTTAAAATCTAATTCTCTATAAATCTATCCGCTTACTAATATCACGTGACCACTATATAATCGCCACGTGATTTTCTTATTACTAAGATACTACTAGGGTTAGAAATGGAGCCCATTCTAAGCGAAAATAAGCGAACGCTTGGATGTTTGTATGGAAATGGGGTGCCCATTTGCGGAATCATAGGTACAGGTTTACCTATACTTTTTCCACGAGATTCTAGAATATACTTTATAAATCTTAGGGTTCTTTTATTATTCGAGATTTTATTTCATTTTATATATAGAATATAGACTACTCTACTTAGTTAGTATAGTTCTATTCTAATACTAAGAATATATCTATTTATAATACTTCTATCTAATATATTAGTGCGAAAATCAAAGGTTTAGATGGTTAATATAGAAGATTTAAGTATTATATAGCTTCTCTTAATTCTAATATACTATTTTATAGGTATTCTCTTGTAGTCTATATATAAACTAATAGATTCTAGAGTTTTAACACTAGATTCTATCTTTATAAAGTTTAGATAAGTATCTACTATTCTAAACAATAGTATTATTTCTTTTATAATAGTTATAGCTATTCTTCTATAGTCTAATATACTCTTTTATATCTAATGATACTATACGATCTAAAGTGCTTTAGTTATTAGCTTAATCTCTAAGCTATCTATATATATCTAAATTACATTCTCTATTTTTTAGTAGATTAGATATATAAAGTTAATTTTAAGAGCTATTATATAGCCTCTCTAACTAAAGATACTCTATTAACCCTAGTCTATTAGAGCACTCTTTAATATTAATAGAAATATACTACTTCTAATCTCCATCTCTTACTATTATTCTATTGAATTTTAGTAGATACAGTTTTAAATATTTAATATTTTCTTTATATATCTAGTTATGGCTTAGTTGTTATAACAAACTCTAGGTAATCTTAGATGTAGTATTTAGTGTTATTTCTTTTAGAATTTAATCCTAGCTTATTTCTTTTTTAGAGGCGTTCTTTTAGATTCGTACCGGTTTTCTCGACTTTTTAGGGGCGCTAGTGGATGTAGAATCAAGCTAAAAATAGAATTAGACTATATAGATGGGGTAGATTAGAATAGTGTACGAAATAATAGAGAGTATATAGAAGAATACGAGTTGAATCTATAGCTTTACCATAACATCCACCGCCTCCTTAGCACTACTAGACTCCCTAGCTTACAGCTAGCGTGGCTTAGGTGCCTAAGGGCTTTCGCGTGGCCTCACTGTCTAAGAACGGCTCCGTAAGCGTGTTCGAACGCCTCTTTAGCGGTGATAGTAATAGTAGTGCTAGAGGCTTAGCTTAGATGCTTAGGATAGTAATATCTAGTAGCGGCAACTCGTCCTTACGCTTATCTTCGATAGAGGTTATTAGGTCGGGCTAGATAGTTTTATAGAAAAGAGTATTATTAGCTAGTTATCGCTAGGATAAGGAGGAATTTAGGGACTATAGTAAGAGAGAAAGAGAGAGATAGAATATAGATAATATCTTAGGATATAGATATCTAGTAAAGAGCCTTATAGGCCTATTTAGTTTATAGATTAGAATCCTATAGCTAAAGGAAGCGCAGTCTTATAGCTATCTTAAGAATATCCCGCTACTCCTTATTAGTAGGAATGTTAAGCTCTTTCGTCTAGATGCTATAGTTAGCTGCTATAATCTGCCTATCCCCTTCTGGCCCGGCCCACTAGAGGATAGAGAGAGCGTCGAATTAGATCTAAAGCCCAGCATAATTAGCTAACTACCTAGCCTATTACTATTAACGACGGGATGCTCGGTTAGAGGTATTAATTATAACCTTGCCTTATCTATATTATAGTATTTCCGCGGCCGGCTGCCTTTCTTCTTTATAAGCTTAGGTATAGATAAATAGATAGTGTAGTTCACACCTACTTTCGCTCTATAAGTGTAGATATATAGACATGTAGACGTGTAAACATGTAAATATATATATATATAGATGTGTATAGACGAGTAGGTGTATATAAATAACCGGATTAAGGTTTCTTCATCTCTTTAGGTTTCGCCTGCCTTTACTCGATTAGGGATTTTTTATTGCTACTAAAACCCACTTTATCTAATTAAGGTTTTCTTATTCTAGTCTTAGCGCTCCCTATTAAAATACTATTAAACTCCTAAACTTTATAGCAATACCATGCAATAACTATAGTAGATATTCTAATTCTGATTGCAGAGTGTGATTCGCTATGCTCGATTCTATAAGTCTGTATCACGAAACTACCCTAGTCTCTATAGTCCGCTCTCTATCCCTAACTGCAACTGCGACTATAGAGTAGTTCACTATAAATAGAGGATTACTAAAATACCTTAAAAATAGGCTTATATAATAGAGCTTCTAATATATAGCTAGAATTTATTGAATAGGTAAATAGCATTTATACTAGATTCGGGGCGGTAGATATTATATCTTTTATATTATAGTACTTACTATAGAAGTATGTAATAATTTTATCACGGTATTATTATATAGAAAGCTAAGAGATATAAATACTAATTGAATCGGGACACGCTATTCCGGTAAGACTATAAGCTATATTATAAACTAATATTATAATTAGATAGCATATAAAATGGTAATATAATATTAAATAGTGGATGTTTGCATGTAATGTTATAGTACTACTAAGACTTCTATAAGCGCTTATAGAGGTATTTCTAGTTCTGCGAGCGCTCTAAACGCTCGCAAGCATCTCGAGCGCTCGCGGAAAAACAGCTTCAGCCGAGTGGGTGAAAGATTTGCTAATGAAAGAATAGTAGTAAAAGTATTAGCATGCTCTATAGAGGAAGTTTTATAGTTTGTAGAAGAAGTTTTATAAACTAGAAGTATAGCGAAGAGATAATACCTTAACACTAGCACTCTATAGCTTATATTATCTAGCCCGAGCCTTTAAGAATAAAGCATCTTAGAGGAGGCTAGTATTATAATCTTATTAGATAAAACCGGAGGAACCAGTATAAGACCGAATAGTTACTAGTATAAACTAGCTATTACATGACTACTAGCTACTACTAGTAGAATAGATTACGTGCCGGGATGGATAGTAAGGCTAGTAGCAGATAGTAGTGCTAGTACTACTAGCTACTACTAGCTAGAGATAGTGTCTATTAGTATGTAGAAGGCACTATTTTTATTTATTAGAATAGTGTGCTTAGTTTAAATAAGAATCTAGTATTCTTTATAACTTAATCTAATCTCACTATATGATATCAATCCGCATCTTATTAACTATATCTTAGCACTATTCCTTTCTCCTTAATTAGAACCCTAATCTTTACGGTAATCTCGTTACACTTTAGATGTTCCCGCCAATTACTATCTATAGACGAGGTTTATAATGCCTAGAAGTTACTAGAAAGCTACTCGCAGACTATCTATTAGCTATGCGAAGGTGCTGTATACGATTTATTTGAAATGGCAATGAGATATCTATAAATCGTGTGCGTTAAGAGGGTCTGTGCTTTTCCTCTCCTATTAGAGGGCGGCTCGCAGGCATGTGATTCGAGCTTGCTTCAGCCGCAGCTTCCGACGCTGCAGGGTTTTAAACATGCGGTAGAAAGTCTTCGAGATCCTCCGCACGTGCGCTGATGGTTCAAGGGCTACTTAGCTTGAACGTAGCCGGCCCATGCGCTCAAAGCGATGCTAGAACCTATCATCTTCATTTTAGATGGCCCTTGGTTCTACATTCGATAGTAGGCTCTGCAAACTGCGGCAGTAAGGGAATACACCCTTAGAAGCATAGCGTCCCCGATGATTCTATGGGTTGGGATTAGCGTCCTATAATGCCCCTAAGAGGCTAGGAATATACTCAAATAGCGCGTAAAACATGGGCATCGCATTCCCGGTTACCGGTATCAGCCGCATGGAGATCTCCCACTAACCCTGCACTATGTCGCTAGGCAGGGGCCGGTTAACGGCTTACTCCACCTCCGGCGGCGCAGTAATTTCCACTCACGAAAGCCTTTCCAGTAGCGACATCCAAGACCCTTCTGGACAGCAGGTGAAAACCTGGGTACAGCTGTGCAGCCGCAATACGGTGGCTTAAAAGTATCATGTCACCTCGACAGTGAACGAAGCTCATGGCGCCGGCTTCGAGTAGCTGGCCGCTAGGAGCCGCGCTCTTAAGGTGCCGTCTCCTTCCTTCGTCTTTCATCGCATTCCTTTCCTCATCAACCAGACTTACAGCACTTGTATCAACCGTCCACCTTCTCTCGTTTATTCAAATTTTCGTTATGTTATCTCAATCACCTTTTCTCGGTCTGGCCTTGGGGCTTTTGCTCACGGAAGTCTCTGCAGCCCCTCGCCCTACCGGCTCGGGGCTTTTCAGGCGATGGGATATGAGCCTGTGTACTGCGGAGAACTCCGGCAAACCTATACCAGACTCAGCCAACTTCAAACTGCCTCTGGAGAACAATAGACAAGATATGTGCTGGGACTTCTGCGTTGGAGATCAGACTACCTGCACCATCAAGTCCCGAGTCTGCTACAACTTTGAGGGAACCAACCTGATCTTCGACTACAAGACTGTCCCTGGATATAAGTATACCGAAGCCGATATCTGGCTGGGTCTGTCAGCCCCGACTGCTGGTTCGACACCAACTCCCCAGTTCACCTCCAGCAATGGCTACTGCACTATCGCTACGGATGGATCGACTGTTCACTGCACCATCCCCTACAGCCAGATTACTAGCTCCCAAGACGCACTCAATGGCATGTGTCCATACGGCGCCAGGGAAGGCCTCATTTTCTACCTTTACACAAACGCCCAGTTGACAGATGCTGCCGGCACGGTTGTAAAGGTGAAGGAAGACTTTCCTGCACGGACTATCCAACATGTTCCAACTACCACCAATACACCTACTGGGAGCTCAGCTATCGCTGTACGAATTGCCCCGTCGTCACCACCACCGCGTCACCCACTACCGCGTCACCCACCACTCCGTCAACCACGACCACATCGAGCACCTCCTCTTCAACCAGCTCCACTTCAACCAGCTCCTCTTCAACTAGCTCCTATTCAACCAGCTCCATGCCTACTACTTCACCAGTTCCAGAGTACTGCTCCTTTGGCACTGCCTTCGGCTACAGTTCCAGCAACCCCAAATCTCTGACTCTCAACTCCTACACTCCCCTTCCGAACTCCTGCAAGCGCTGGGGCTGGTACACCACTCTCACCACCGCCCAGCTGAGCTCAGGGATCGGCGGTCCACTCTACGTCGGCGCCGGCCAGAACGACATCTCCAAGGCTACTGACGTAGGTACCTGGTCCGCTACGCTTTCAGGTGGCAACGTCTACTTCACGTACTCGCTCTCTGGCGCCTATTCTCTCGCTGACGTCCACGTTGACATCGGATGTCTGTCCTTTGCTTCCTGTTCGCCCGGGCAGTTCAAGTACGTGAACGACGCGTTCACGGATAGTCCTGCGGTAACGAGTTTCACCACGCCTGGGCTGAAGCTTCCGAGCTGCTCGGCGGGCAAGCTCTATGTAATTGTCCATGCCAGCGTCAACACGGCGAAGAGCAGGTCCGCTTGCCCTGCGCCAATGGCGATTTAGACGATGGTTGGGAGCGTGATGGGGATTGGAGGAGGAGGATCGCTTTGGCTACGGATATCATTGAGCAGGATTGGACGGCACCAACCGGATCTGGGAGAGAGCGCAGGAGAGACATAGTACACTTCCGCCTTCCAACGTTTAATACACACTATTTTATTGACAAACTTTGAGAGCGCAAAGGCGAGGTCGCGTCTCATGCGGTTTCTTAACGGTAGCGTTGACTTAGTGCATACAGTTATGGAAGTGTTCTGGAAGCCAAGAGCCTCTGTGAGGAGCACTCTGTTGGCTTAATGCTACGCAACTTCGTGCTGTTAATCGCACTTGAGTTGGTGGCCCTTCCGGCGAATGATGAGTTGTAGAAGCACAGCGACCCTCTCTTTCCCCAGCCGTTCGAGGGGCGCTGCTTTTCCGAGGCTTGGTATGATTGTCGCACTTGGAGAGGCTAATGAAGGAATGGGTGGGGCAGTAGAGCTCAGTTCAGCTCACTTCCAGAGCGATAAATGCGAACCATGATCGAACAACATCTTACCCGAGCAAGAATAGATGCATTAGAGTTTAACAATTATGTATGATAGATTATGCAGAAAAGTAAAGCTAGAAAACCCCAGATTGAGCGACAAAATCTGCAAAAGAAAGATTGCTCCAGCCTTGATCTGACCCGGGGCCTTCTCTTGGAAGAAAACCTTGGAATGCTCAAAGGTAATCTTCAGCCGATGCGTATGACATTGCCGCTAATATCTCAGCTTCGCTCAAGGTTTGAGCGTTCTGTTCCCTTTACAGGCTTTTAGCTGGGACGTGACTTCATTCAGTTGTAGAAGCTTTATTAGCCTGTTAGTTTGCCGGACCCAACGACGGTCGCTGGGCAGCGAAATCCTCTTAGATAATGAGGCCTCAGTCCCGCCCGTATTGCAGCACGTCGGATGCAGAAATACACCTTTCTCCAAGGCATCACGTCCACCCATATTGCTCGTAGGGTTCCTGTACTTTACATGTTATTGTCGAGCCTCGCCATGCGGATAGTCAACTTGGGCTTCGAAGTAGAAAAGGCCAATGAGGTTTGTGCCCCTGCCATTGAGTTGGGTCGAACGTTGAGTGAGACAGCGAGACCTCTCTGATTGGCTCAAGCTGTTTCCAGCACTCCAAGAAACTGTTTTCCTAACGCTTCTGACGAAACCTCATCTGTTGCAATCCTAGGACACTGTATATTCTCCATCCCTCGAATCTGTACTCTTCAATTTGCCAGTTTCGCGTGACGGATCCAGCAGTATCCAGCGGCGAAGTATCATTGCTGAAAACCCGCGGCTGCAAGCTGCGTACCGGACATTGTCTTCAGAGGGTGGCGGGATCGAAGCCCAAGCCCGGCATTGGACCAGATTTACATTGCTGGCCGAAGGACAGTTGGACAGCAAACACCGCCACGAGAGAACTGACGCATCTTGTAGCAAACGACAGATGAGACAGCGGACAAAGAGAACGACGTTCGAGACTGATCAACTGAGTGAAGTGTACGCAGCTGTCCGTCAATATAAGGTCGGGTGGTGGAAAGAAGAAGTGCGAGTTGGCGGCCAGCAGTTGAAGCGGTGTGAGGTTGAAAGATCGATGATCCTCTCAAAGCCTCATCTAAAGACGCTATCTATTCCAATCTTCCATGCTACCCATGTCTCCGCGTGATAAACCTCCTGCACCACCACACTATTTATAGCTTTTGTTAGAAATAGCTAGTAGGAGTAGTGTATTAAAGTAAATTAGAATTTAGGGTGAGAGTATAAAATGTTACAAAGACTTATATAATAGATTGCGTGGTAGTAAAGAATAGTTTTATATATACTCTGACAAAACAAAACACTTGTAAGGACTGGATCAACTTAGGGTGTAATACAGTTAGACTGTTTTTCACGAATATAAACTGTTTTACTTCTTCTAGAGCCGCTCGCGAGCGTTAGTTTCTCTATTCGCAAAGTCTGGGGTATAATATATACAACAAAAAGCAAGTTATATCAGTCTCATTTACGCGCCGTCGGATTCCATGAAGAGTATCCGATAATTTGCCTCGCATGGCCATAGAGGCCCATGGTGGCCATCAGCACCAAGTATGGCGTGTAAACCACCGAGAACAAGATCATCATCCCCCGGGATGTGAACTCTGATCGAACGAGGTCGGTAATCCAAAGCGTGAAGATGAGGGAGATTACACTACAACGCATGTTAGTTGCCTGATACATACATGTGCGCAAAACGTGAGGGACTCGTACGTTGCGAACAAGAACCATTGGGCCATCGGATACCGGAAGAAGAGCAGCTTGACAAATTCGGCGGGGTTACTTGGCCAGCCAGTGATGACGAAGCTAAGAAGCAGGCAGGTATGTTGTGTGACAAGGTAGTAGCTTATCTCGCGGATCAGAAGAAGCGACAACACACCGAATCTCTCGTTTATGCGGCGCTTGCCTGTGGGCGGTTGGTTCCAGACTAGGGGCATGTGCTTGAGGCTGGCTTGCGTCCAGCCCTGCGCCCACCTCATGCGCTGCTTCCAAAAGGCGGCGAAGGTCGTAGGGGCCATCTCATACGACAGAACATTCATGTCGTGGATGGCTTTCTTGTTCTGCCCGTAAGCACGAAGAGCTGAGTCGATATCCTCTGTTAACATTTCGCCGTGCATCTTATGACCGCGCAACAAATCGGCCTTCCAATAGCCGTTGGAGCCGCAGAAGAGACCAAATCCAAACAACCGACTTCTGCCTGGATGAGACACAGCGTAGATTTTATCAAACTCGATCGCAATCATCCTGGTCCAGAACGACTCCTGGGAGTTATAGACTACGCAGCGACCCTGCACTATGTCTATAGACTTGTCCGTCATAAAGGCTTCGGCAGCCCATCGAGGATTATGCGGGTGTGGGAAATGATCGCAATCGAAAATAGCGATGATATCCGCCCCAGTCTCGAGTGTAAAGAAGTAATTGAGGTTGTCGGCTTTCGACTTGGAGCCTGGAACTTTGACAACTTTCAGCTCACGGTGCTTCTTCTCCATCTCGAAGAGCTCAGTCTCAAGCGGCTCGATAGGCTTCGGGGTATTATAGACAAGGTTAATACGCAGCTTGTCCCGCGGGTAGACGATTTCGTCTAGAGCGTAGTGGATCTGGTCTTTGATAATGTCCTTCTCATTCGGAAGATACGCGACCACGACTATATCCAGTATCGGCAGCTTCTCATCTGGTGTTGGGAACTTCCAGCCGTTCTCTTGCACCTTGATCGCAGCTGCTCTTGCTTCCCTGACAGGCTTGATGCCCAGAAATGCTTCTATGACGCACGTTGCGGCGATGTAGAAGTTGGTGCTCATGTAAAAGAAGTAGAACACCTTGATGTATCGTTCCGAGCATGCTGTGTAGATGGCGGTGGAGACGATGTAGTATGTGATGACCAGGATGAATGGTGTCCAGTCGATGACCCAATTGGAGAATTCAAGGAGGAGCGAACGCCAGGCTTCGAAGAAATGCTTGACCCAGGAGATTGATGAGGACAAAGTAAGTGACGGGTGAGCCGATGGTACGATGCTATGCCGGCGAGTAGGAGCTGCAGTGAATCTGGATTCCTTGATGCAGGACATGCTAGATCAACTCGCTAGTGCAGCAAATGCGACTGAGAAGAGAGACAGGTCAGGCGAAGCTGACCGAAATACGATAAACTGGGAATTGAAACGAAAGCTGTACAGGAATGAAGGCGACAGAGAATACTTGCATTTGCAAATCTATTAATATAAGAGGAGCGTCTACCATCAGATTCATGATACCAACATTGTAAGGTATCTCCGCGATTCTAGACTCGTACAGTTCACTGGAGACCTCTATGGACAGCATGCGAGATAGGGGCGTTCTCGCCAGCGTGTTACGCCATGATGGAAAAATGTGGAGATGTACACACAAAGGTGAAAAGTCTGCATCAATCCAGTCAATCCCCGTCCGTTGCTGTACGCTTTAGCCTGTCAAAGACGTCAGATTTTGGATCTTCAGGACTAATCTATCGCAGCATGGCGCCCAAAGCCCGCAGTAACAGACAATCAAGGGGACTTAGCCACTCAAAGAGAGGAGCGACAGCCGGCAAAGGTTCGATTGGTTCATGCAGACTTTTCAGCTTTGAAAGTAAGATAGACTCTTGTCTATGAACCTTGGACAACTGCACGCCACGCCCCTCGCAGCCCGCATCGGACCAGAAAATGCACCCTGTCGATCACCGCGGGCTTAGCGGTGTATCCACTTTCGCGAGGGGCGAGATCGAAGCTTGAGGAAACTTTGCACAGCGAGAGGAACAGCCATTTTAGTCAGGAAGGCACAATGGAGATCCGGCGTATGGAGATGATCTCCGCCATGCATGATTCGTCCACTTCACTGGGAGTGGTGACGCTTTGTTGGGCCTCGTTGGCGCCGGAACTTCGGAAGTCTACATGATTTTCGCCAAGGTCATTCCGTAGTGGAGACTTCATCTCTTCAGCTTTCCAAGGTTCCGTCGGATCTGCAGGCACCATTCCGCTTTTCAGCACGGCATACCCAAATACGCCGCAAAAGCAAAGTCTTCACTGCTGACGTTTCCCGGAGCAGAGCTCTCAATCTGGACTCAGATGTACTGACTTAGTCATCCTGATCTTCGTGATTAGCATGTCCCAGCAAGTCGCAGGAGGGATCCGGTTTCCCCTAATATTGCCATACCGGCGCGTAGAGCATACAAGCTCTTTCGGCCTTTAACTACTTTTCCTATCACTTAGGGTTTTCGCTTGCTATTTTACTCGACTACTAACAACATGTCTCAGAGTCGTTCGTTGTTCTCCAGGCTTTGGTCCGTCAGAAGAGCCCTGCCTCGTTGGACGGAATCTTCTCACGTCTCATTCTCGCACGACTACCTCACAGGTCTTCGCGGGTTCCTCGTTCTCGAAAGCCTCGTCTGGCTGTTCCTGCAGACCTTTGTGCCCTCCTTGGTCTCCGGCGATGTACCAGGTCCGTTCTACCAAGTTGTCCTCCGCAAAGTATTCTCGGTGTTATTCTGGAATCCAAGCTTGATCTATTCGTTCTTCATCATTCTCTCCGCTCGCACAGTCTGTGTGCCTTTCCTCCATGAGCCATCTGTAGCCAGTTATGCCGGTTCCCTTATTCACCGGCCTCTCCGCATCGGCATCCCTCTTTCAATTGGCTTGGCCGTCGCTATTACCATCATCTCACAGACAGGAACATCTTATATCGCAAATGCTGCATCTCTGCTCGAAAATCCTACTATCACGGTCCCTTCTGTGCCTCCCACTCCGCTTTCCGCTTTCAACTCGATTTACAACCTCCTCTGGGTAGTCCGCGATTTCCCTCTCCAAGCCGCGAACCAATTCTGGCCTTCTGGGACTTTATGGGTCCCCTCCCTCATCTACTCGCAAAGCTATACCGTTTATCTTATGATGGTCATTCTTCCGTTCACAAGACCAACTTGGCACGTCCAAGCCTTCACCATCTTCAGCCTTGGTTCATTCTGGCTTCAGTCGTGGGGCTGGTATTCCGCGACCGGTCTCCTTCTCGCGGACGTCTCTTCGAATCCCGCTCTTCGATCCCGCCTCTTATCTGGCTTCAAGTTTGGCGAAAACTATGCGTGCCCGTCATGGGTCCTTGCAGCCCTCCTCACCATTGTAGGCTCGACCCTAAAGTACATCTGGGTTGCCGTATTCCCTCAGCACTTGAATGCGGAGCTCACGCTTCATCCCGCTTTGCACCTCTCCGATAGTGCGAGCTTGAGCAGCTTTGAGCTTGATCCTCGACAGCCGTACCCGAGACTGGACGACTATATGGTGATTGTTGGAGTTCTTCTTCTTCTAGAGACTTCCGAACGTCTGCAGAGCTGGTCCTCTGCTAGAATCTTAATCTATCTTGGCGAACGGTCGTTGAGTTAGTGCATACAATGTCACGCAGATATATCTCTGATTCACTGACGCTTTTGCAGGTATCTTCATAGCGCAGTCGATCATCATTTACACTGCCGGTTTGAGGTTGTTCATTCATCTTCGTCTGACGCTGCATCTATCACTTTCAGCGTCGAACGCAATTGTGCTTGTCACATGTATACCCGCAATTCTGTTAAGTGCCGAAGTATTTCACAGGATGGTTGACGTACCAGCCCGCTGGACCGCCAGGGCAGTTTTCAATTGGATAAGGCAGTAGATCGAGTTCGGTTTCCTTGAGTACGACTCTGGGGCATATACCGTAAAATGTTGGCTCTTCTAGTTGTAGATTTTCGCTATTGAATATTACGTCTACCTACCTATCTTTGCTCGAACCCAAGCATGCTCAACGTGCGATTTTTCGCCAAGAATAGCACATGCCCAGCCGCCAATTGTTCTGTTCAGCTGCTGTGCAGTGTTGTAAATCGATCGTCATGCTATCGGTGCCAACCAGACGAACAAGCTGGGACATCAACATCCTTTACCACCGGCACCCCCACTAGCGCTTCCGGGGCTTCCGCGCCATAATAATCATAGCTATGATTCGTGGCTAAGCGTAAGGGGCGTGGCGGCATCACTTTTATCTATTGTATATATGACTCGCAGCTACGGAGCGCCACGGCGGCCTGTTATCCATCGATCTTAGACGTCAGACGTGGTGGAGACGCTGTACTAAAACTAGTAATATGCTAGCTCCTAGTCGTATGGTCTGCTGTAGGCGGTAGTGGGGGTGATCGTTCGGCAAAATGACGTTATCGAACCATCATAGGTTAATTCGGCATCGTTTAGTTGCTATAATAAACGATTTGCAACACTGCTGCTGTGGCGCAGGGTTGACAACTAGCGCGGGATAGGGAAACCCTGGTTTTCCCTATGGATCGTGCTCGCCAGGAACCAGACCGACAACCAGGCACGTTGCTGACATAATAGCGTGGACTCAGAGCCGCTTGAGCATCCTGAGCATCAAAGTTCAATCAACCACCACGTACTGTATGAAGTTTGAGTAGTATCAGCTGGTGCGAAAGGGCCTTAAGCATACTGTAAGGGTGTTTCGGCCATGTTTTACTTAAGAATAGGGTTGGCATTTGCGGTTGTTGACGGCTTCATCTTGGTGTTGACTTTCCCTGAGTCTACGCTATTATGTCAGCAACGTGCCAGGATACTCCTTATCTCGGCCCGGCCTCACCAAGCCCTGTGCTTTTTGGTCCTATGTGGCGTCACTACGTCGATCTGGCTGAACCAGAGTGGACTACATATTCACATGCTGGTTTCGGACCCAGTATCTGCGCCGTACGAATGAGGCGCCCTGAACGGGCGCCCAATCAGTGATAACTGGCGATGAATAGTACATAAGGTGGCGGGCCACACCCGACCCTTAGGTTTGCCGCATGACATCAACTCAAATGGTTCCCACTACATGGGAGATAGAGTGTGGACCTAGCGTCTGGATATGCACGGCCTCTAGTCCTGCCACACTTTATCACCAAGCACAGAATCTCGTCGATCCAGCAATCCGGAGACGAGCACTGTCTTCCGCAGACAACTCGCCATCCCACATTGGCAGTCTGGGCCGATCGAGCACTACCAAAAGCTGGTATGATATATGCGTCCCAGTGACAAATGCGCGCCCAACAGCCGTGGAACGCATCTTCTTGAGACGTGTGGCTGCAACTTCAGATCCTGCCTCTTCCCCCGCTTTTCTCCTGTCATCATTCTAGATATGTATATGCATCAACCCATGGGCAGCAGCTCCAATCGCCAAGGTAATCTGCATTTCCGGACACTTCAGCCTCAAGATCATCTTGAAAGGATCCCTCTAAGGTGCAAGTTCAGTCCATGACGGCTAGTCGCGCATCCATCCAGCGTCCTTTTTCTCCCCTGTAACGCTTCGCTAGAAGGTCTCGCTCCGAAAGGACTGAAGGGTCAAGATGTCTATGGTTACTCTTATTGGCCTTAACCTCGCCCTTGGTTTGGCCTCTGCGCTCGATGTTAGCGGGTGCTCCTGCGGATACTTTGATCCCTCTCCCAAGCAGCTTTACACAGAGTCTATCATTGTCTATTTCAACGAGTCACAGACTTTACCAGATAGAGACTTTTTCTCTCAATCCTTTATACACAGGAGCGAGAAGGGATGGAACAGTCTCTATCGGCAGGGCGCGAGTCCCTCGAACGTCTTAATCGGAAACGAGTCCACAGTCTCTTGGTTGGAGCAAGCCAGCAACCCTTCATCTCTGGAGCTCTTTGTGGACCCGTCTGTACACGACCACCTTGTGATTGGAGCCGCAGTCGAGACAAAACGACAAGATATTCAATACGGTACCTTCCGAGCCTCGATGCGCTCACCCCATCCTTGGGCCGGCGGCAGCGCACTCTCCATGATGCTTCGCTACAACGAGTCCCAATCTCTTGAGATTGATATGTTGAACACAGACAAGCCTAGCACTGCTCGGGTGACCACCCTCATGAACGGTGAATGGCCAGCCCAATCCCTGGGAGTCAACTACACGACCATAGCCGAAGGATCGGCCGATGTCCCTGCTGTATCACCTTGGGATTTCATGGAAGTTCGGATGGACTGGACCAGGGAACGCGTTAATTTCACCGTTGCTGGAAACCTCACCCGAGCCATGGACTTGTCTCAACAAGACCTTCCCACTACACCCTCCGCGCTGATATTCAAACATTGGTCTACCGGAGACACCTACTTTATGCAAGGACCGCCAGTCAACCGATCTGCTGCCGACGTTGCCTGGGTGCGCATTTTCTTCAACTCATCGCTAATGTCGGACGATGAGCATCGGGATTTTGATTCACGATGTCAGGCGTCGATGGCTTGCTCAGCGGACGACATCAGTCTGCGAGGCGCTTCAGCATACCCTCAAGAAGCCCTTGTACCCTGGAAGGAGCCCCCACGCAATGAAGCTTTTCGCATACCCTCTGCAATTGTGGCTGGCGCTTGCGCCTTCTTCGGCTTCTTTGCGCTTACGAATGCATTCGTCAGGAGAATGCCATGGCATAAGCTGCTTCCCAAGGACAAACCAGAAACACTGCCAGTCCCGTCAGTGCTCGGTGGTGGTCGTAAGCCACCAGAGGAGCCAGTGCAAAGCAAGGAAAGGCTTACTTCTGCATCGGAAAGCGATTCGGATACTCTGAAGGAAATCAAACGAGACGTTACGTACAGCGACAGCTCTGACATGCTCAAGGATTCTTCCGTGGATGCAATCGCGCCGGTAGATGCTCGATCAACCGCGACATCGTCAACCCAAAAGAGTTTCAGACTCGACAGCGCGGCCCTTATGAAGAAGCTTTCCCAAGTCAATCTCTCGGAGGCCTCTAGTGTTAGAAGTCCCGAGAGTCCAGGTACCTCCGCGCGCTCCAGTGCCATATGGTCAACCGGCGTCGACACATGTGTTTCTCCGACGCCTGAGGTACCAGTTAATAGGGTCGCATGGCCCACGGGTTGGGAGCATAAAGACTCTAAACTCAAGGATGAGCCGGAAATTGCATCGAAAACATCTAAACAATCTTCGGCTGACGAGGCACCAAGCGAGAATAGCGATATCTCCAACGGATCTTCCGGAAAGACTAGGGGCATACTTGAATCGGAGAAGGAGCCTGCTTTATTATCCGATCCAGCTCCAACAAACCAAATTTCAGCACCGAAGAAACGAATCGATTACCTTGCCGGATTAGTTGCGTTATCATGCATTTGCGTCACTTTCGTCCATTTTGTGCTCACATTCATCCCTTATGTAGTGGGGCTCGGAGGATCTAGACACTATAAGAGCGAATACTGGGCACGTTGGACCGCTGGGCCGTACATCCTGACGCCGATTTGGATTGGACCCTTCTTCACCACATCATGTCGCTTCCTTGTCACCCGTTTCCTTCGTGATGGTAATCTGTCCGACGTTGCGAACAAGATGCTTCTTCGAGCCCCACGGATGTTGATTCCCCCTATCATCATTGCTATGCTGGAGTACTTCTTCATCGAACAAGGTCTTACAAACATACTGCAATGGTTGCCCTCGATCACTTGGTCATCATGGCCGTATGTTCAGAACTACCCCAACTTTGGGTACTTTCTGAATGAGATACTGGAACTTGGGTACCTTATACCGAACGCTGCTCCCCAGATCGTCGCCCACTTCTGTGTCGGAGTACTCTGGACCATTCCTGTTCAACTACAGTTCAGCTATACGACGCTTATTGGCGCGGTCATGATCCGCGACATCAAGACGCCGTGGAAACGCTTTGGCTTCTATGCCTTCTGCATCGTCAATCATTGGTATGCGCTCTCTTGGGGTAGCTGCTTTTGGCTTGGCTTGCTGCTTGCAGACCTTGAGATCACCTACAAATACACGAAATGGGTCCAGACAAGGCCCAGGGTCCATTATCCTCTGCTTACGCTTCTATGGATCATTACCATTGCGGCGCCTACCTGGTTCCTTCTTAATGATCCGGTCGGTATCCCTCTAATGGCCGGCGAACGAGGCATTCATCCTGACATCGAGACGGGCCTGCCACTATCGCAAACTCCACGGGCGGGCTATCCTAACTACTACGAGCCACGCTTGAATACCCTCATCTTCGCCGGCTCTCTTCAAATGATTGTCGAACTGAGCACCTGGGTTCAGAAGTTCTTGAGTTTGAAAGTTTGGATCTGGGTATTCCCACACATTATGACCGTCTATCTCATCCACGGTTTCATCTTCTGGAGTCTCGGAGCTTGGCTCTGCGTCACTCTGGCTGAAGCCGGACTGCCGTACTGGGCCAACATGCTTGTGGTGTGGACATGCTGCTACGCTACGATAGCTATTGCAGCAACGCTAATCACGCCCATGACAGAGCCGACGGCGATGGCTTTTTGCAGAAACATATGGCGCTGGGCGTCAGAGCAACCGGTGCCCAAGCGGCCTACGTTGGCACCGTTTCCGAAGGATCTCTTCCTCAACAGAGCCGGTAAAAGCGCTGCTACTAGTGGAGATGTCGAGTCTATAGCGGAGGTCAGAACGGAGAGGATTGCTCACCGGACTACGTCTAGGGTGGAAGATAGGCTGGATATGGCGGATGGGTTTGTCGTTGAAGGCAAGCTTCAGCATTAGCCTCATAGTGATTTTAGCTAGACGCTGGTATACATAGCCCGACTAACATGTCTAATCTATAGCGGTGAATAATATTGGCCCCGATTTTATTTAGAATGTTAGCGCTAAGATATTTATATTCTAACGTATTCCATAAGCGAGTGACATAAGCGAGTGACACACGCGGACGCGCTAATACCACTTCTATTACAAGTATCAACACCACGCCGAGAAAAATCGATTACTTCTATTATAAACTATGTTCTATGATAGTTTCTTAGTCTTTTTGACACGTACGGGTGTTGTGTCTAGTTTCGCCGCATGTCCTATAACGCCGTTGCTTCGTCTTAGCCCTTTTCGGCTGTACACCCTCCTATCGTATCTCCTGCTGAACTTGCTGCTCAACGGCTGTGTGAGTGAGTATATTCTGTCCTTCCTGCATTGTTAGGATCCCTCCTTGCTGTATGCGCTTTTTTTGTCGTTTGCGACGTCGATTTGCAGCCTAATTTGCCTTCTGTAACGCGCGCACTTCTGCTTTGAGAAGAGCGGCCGAGTGCATCATCGTTTAAGCACCCTTAAGTAGCTGATCTAGCGCGTTGTTAACTGGGGTCGGTGAGCTATTCTGATGGTTCGTAATGCGACCTTTAAGCAGCTCAGTTTGGCGGGCTAATTCGGCTGGGTTTTGTGGTGTTTTCGACTCCTAGGGAGTGTCCTGGCTGGCTGGGGGTGTCGGGGTTCTGGGTTTGATACCAAGGTTTAATAGGACGGTATTAGGGTTAAAAGGGACTAGCCCCGAACCCCGAAAGCCCCCGCGGATGTTCTGCTCGGTGATAGCAGCCTCGAAAGCTGCTCTGAACGCTGGAAGAAACTCGAGCTTTGTAACGTGGTTAATATGGGATCGCAGCAGGTCCTTAACTTATCGTCCGTACGCCTGTTTAAGTGGGCCGAAACAACCGACGTCGAGCGGCTGGAGAAGATAAGACGAATGGGAAGGCATGTAGAGCGTAATAATGTTGTTTTCCTAATAGAACCGTTCGAACAGGGCTAAGTTATGGCTCTTGTGGCCATTAAGGATAAGAAGACGACGTGCCCCGGTCGTACGATGTTTCGTATACCTATTAAAGTATTGGATCCATTCGAATCCTAGCTCGTTCGTTATCTAGCCGTTCTCACTTATTATAAGGGCCTAGTCGCGTGGCATGTCCTCGCTATACTAAGCAGAGAGGTGGCATTGTCCGGCTAGGATTACGAACGGTGGGATCGCCCATCCCTAGGAGTTGATTCCCTAAATTACCGCTACCCATTCCAGATTGCCTAGTTAAGCCGTTTTTGGTCGATTGCGTCGTTCTAAGCTTATAACAACCATTGCTGTTGAAATGATGCCCATTTGGAACCTAGTTTCATCAAAGTTATAGATGTCTGTCTCGGTGATCCCATGCTTTACAATAGTATTTCGTACGAGCTCGAACCATTGCCTAATTAGCTCTAGATCTTCGCATTGCGCCCGTTTATAGTCGTATTTACGATTGAACCTAGCTTTAAGCTCTAGACGACGTCTGACAAAGTTTAAAGCCTAGTTCTTACCGACTTTGCCCCCGCCCCGATCGGCAAGCAGTTGGTTGGCTATATCTTTAATAGCGTGTAGTCTCGGTGAAGATCCTCGCGAATCCAGATCTAGGATATACTAGATAATAGCTGATTCCTTAAGGTTGGTAAGTCTTCGGGAATTAGATGTGGAATCGCATCGCGAAGGCACGCCGTTGAGTCGTCTATCGAGTGTTTTATGGGGAACGAAATATGCTTCTGCTGTAGCCCGAACGCTCTAGATTTTGCCTTAATTAATTGCTAGGACAGCTAAAGCTATCCTACCCTCAGGATCAGCTGATAGAATATCAACTGGTTGGGACATTGTGTATTAATGGTGGATGGACGGGTTATCACGCGTCCGTATGTCACTCGCTTATGTGTGTCACTCGCTTATAGAATACATTAGTTATATACGCACCTCGAGCTTTTTTAGTATAATAATTTTTTAATCTTTATATTATATTTTACCTTATACTAAATTAAACTATTTTCGCTATCTATTAATATATTTAATAAAATATAACTCCGCTCTATTCGCCTCTTAGCGAAAACTATAACCACTCTTCAAATCTATATAAGAAAAACGCTTCTAATACTATAATTATTATAGTTTAATGCTTATTATCGAGAGAAAGATTGTCCCGGAGCCTGTAACGCTCTATTAGAGCTTATCCTCCCCGTCCGTTTTACCCACTTCCGCTTCTTATGCCTTGTTCTGTAGTCTATACAATAATTAATCAAACCCTATTCTAAGCCTTACCTAATCTTAACACCACGATGCACCACCCCTTATTCTTACTGCTGTTCCGCTATATAGCTACACTCTAAGTCCTTCGCCGCGATTAAAGCTCTAGACGCGTCTACAAACGCGGTATAATTCGTAGAGATAGTAAAAGAAAAGCTAGAATAGTGGTATATCTATATAGATTGCATTTTACGAGAGTTTAGAGAGATCTAATAGTTCGTAGACTCGCTTATAAAGGAATAAAACAATCTATAAGAGCGGCTTAAGAAACTATAGTAGCAACTTAACTAAGCTAACTATAAGGACCGGTTACTTTAGAAATAACTTAATAAAGCTCGGCGCCACTAAACCGGTCCACTAACGCTTATATTATAGCCTAATCGAATAACTAAGTTCGAGAAGCTTCCCAACCCTAAACCGTTTAATGGTAAGCGTTTAAAGCTAGCTTCTTTTATTATAAGCCTTTATCTAAAGCTTGTAATAAACCGCGATCGATTTCTAACAATATAAGAACGTCTTACCTACGCCTTTAGTCGTCTTACCAGCAACGCTCGTAATTAGATCCTTCTATATATTATGGCTACTAGTATTAGACTCGAGGATGAGAGAGTACTTATTATATATCTTAAGCTAGCATTGAGTAACCCGGATTGTAAAGAAACTACTTAGCGCTATATGTAAACGCTCTAGTAGAAGAACCGCGAGTTTAGTGTCTATTTTACCAAGTTTAACCGCTATATATAGGATACCGGGTATAATAACAAAGTAAAGAAATCCACTTTAATAGTAGGCCTTTCTAATAAGCTTAAGGCTCTACTAATCTATACTAACACCTAAGAGATAAACGTCTAAGAGCTTACTATATACTATTAGAAGCTAGATAGTAGATATCACGCTAATCTTACCGCCTTTTCTTATACTACACGCCCTCGTCTCTTCTAACGCTAAGGGTCCCTAGCATTTCGCCCGGCCTCTATTACTCCTCCATCTATATAGTTATTTATATAGCTACCTTTCATCTCGCCTATAATACTAAGGCCTTAACCTATAGTAAGCCTATTTATAGAGGAATCTATAGACTTCTTAGTAGCCGAGACTAGACTAAGAGCGCCCCTTAGCTCTAAAAAAGCAATGTTACCGCGAAAACGGCCTCTATCTTTACTAAAAACTACCTAACCACGTCGCGGCCGCCTATCTCTTTAAGCTAAAATCCTTCCTTCGCACCTTCTCCTTAGACAGCTAATCTCTAGCTACTACACCTAAACCTACCGATACTATAGCTTTAGGAAATACTCTATTCCTAGATTAAGTCGCTCTTAGGACTGCCGCTAGATAAGATTACAATCTTAGCACATTTAATAATAAGAGTAGCAGATCTAGAGAATAAACACCTAATAGTTAATTATATCCTAGCTAATAATAATTAAACCTTATATTCCTCTACTCTTATTAACATTAGAACCTCTAGTATAGTGTTTATTAACAAAGCCTTTATATATAAGCACGATCTTCTCCTTTTATTCTTACTAGCACCTTAGATTCTTAGAGTGATTAACGGTTGTACTACTATCTCTAGTGATATTAGCTACTACGTCTAGCTCCGTCTTATAGTAGGAGACTATTCTAAAGAGAAAGCTAAGTTCTTTATAACTAAGCTAAGTCGCTTCTCTATCATCTTGGGAATCCTTATAAGGAAATATATATTTCCTACTAAAGTAAGCTTTTATAGCTAGCCTAGATTGATTTATAAGCAGAAGATTCTAGAAGGTTCTAGATGATTCTATAAGTTTCTATAGGATTCGATACGGTTCTATAAGATTCTATAAGATTCTAGAATGTTCTATCTATGACGTAATATTACGTAATGCTTATTAATTCTATAGAAGATTCTAGATAGCCTTCTATATATATATAAGACCTTATCTCTCCCTTTTAAAAGATGAATAACAATTAGATAAGATAATAGTAATACTATACTATATTATTATTCCTTCTTATCTATATTTTATACTTCTTCCTAAATAGAAAATACCTATAGTTCCGCTGACTAAGCTAGAATAGTCCTATTCTAGCTTAGTAGAACTAAATAAGACTATTTTAGCCCTATCTTAGTTCTTACAAGTAATTATTATTAAAGTAGATGCTTTAGATTTATCTATAGAAGTATATCTAAATTAGTAAAATAATAAAGGATATTAGTATCTAGTGCTATTTTACTTAAAAAGTTTAGTAGACTAGAACTAAACTATAAAATCTATAATAAAGAACTATTAGCTATTATTAAAGCGTTTAAGTAATAGAGAGTATATCTAAAAGAAGT
This sequence comes from Coniosporium tulheliwenetii, assembly GCA_030247845.1. Lineage (NCBI taxonomy): Eukaryota > Fungi > Ascomycota > Dothideomycetes > Coniosporium > Coniosporium tulheliwenetii. The sequence continues at coordinate 28,462 of JAPDRP010000006.1, forward strand.
AAAGCATCTAGTTTAGATATTTATAGATTAAAAGGATTTAGTGTATTTTACCACCACTAAGGTTCTAAACTAAAGATAAATATAATAGCTAGAGGAATTATTAGTATTTAACTTCGAAATTCATTATAGAAAAGGCTCTAAAATTACTAAAGCGGATGCTTTTAGTAGACAACTAGATTATATAGGAGAGAAGCTCTAAATTACTAGCTTAATTCTAGAATAGCATCTAGATAGGAAAATTGCTTATAATTAAAAACCCCAGCAGTAACTATAGTAATTATAGATAATAAATTTAAGAAACAAATACAAAAAGTATATATTAAGAATATACACGCTTAGCAAGTACTTTCCGATAATCTTAAAGGATTTAAATAGTTAGCTGAGGGTCTAATTATATTTAATAGACTTATATATATACTAGAGTCTAAGCGGACCGAGATTATTTAATAATATTATAATAGATTAACTAAGATGGTTGAGGCAATTAGCTATACATACTACTTCCTAAGAATAAGAAAGAAAGTAGAGAAATACATCGCGTCGTATAGTTTATACTATAAGATAAAGCTAATCCGATATAAATCTTATAGATTAATAAAAAGATATAATGAGATGTTATCACTAGATAATAAGAGTTACTATAAAGGTTAGGGTCCTAATTAAGGAGGAAGGAATAGTGCTAAGATATAGTTAATAAGATAAGGATTAATATCACGTAGTAAGATTAGATTAAGTTATAAAGAATACTAGATTCTTATTTAAGTTAAGCATACTATTCTAATAAACGAGAATAGTGTCTTCTATATACTAGAATTCCTACTAGTATCTTTATACCTTACTTAGTCTGCTCCATGTGCTTAGTATCTAATCGCACTAAGTATACTAAGCACGGCTTAGCGGCGCCCGGATGCTTAGTTCTCCTATAATCTCTTAGCACTAAGCACTACTTAGCACCCCGCTTCTCTGTTCGTAACAAAAAGTAGTGATACTAATATAACTATAGGCATTAATTACTATATACTTTATTATTAAGCTAACTATTTCCGAAGAATCTTTAATAAAAGTTAAATACGAGTCAATATTTACTTTTATAAACTAATTAATAAAAGAAGTAGGTTTTATACTATATAGAGAATTATTTAATAGTAAAGAATTAGTATACACTTTCCTCTAGAATATAATAGCAAAATAAGAACTATCTAAGGAAATTATATTCGATAGGGAGAAGCTATTTATATCAAACTTCTAGACTATGCTTACGCGACAGCAAGAACTATTATATAAGCTATTAATAGCATACTATTTATAAATAGACGGTTAAATAGAGCATATAAATTATGTGCTTAAGTAGTACTTAAGAGGTTATATAAACTACTAATAAATAAACTAGATATTACTATTGCTACTAGTATAGCTAGTATATAATATAAGCGTAAATAAAATAATAGAATAAATATTATTTCACACTAACTATAGATACTACGCCTAAATATTCTATAAGCTAAAGGAAGTCTAAATCCTAGCGGAAGCGGCTAGATTAATAGTTAAGGAAATATAATAGATCTATATGTAATTAAAATAGGATATTAAGTTTCTATCTTAGTAATTAGTATTTCACTATAATAAATATAGATCTAGAGGATCTATACTTAGAGAAGATGATAAAGTTTACCTTTTTTAGAGAAATATTAAGACTATAAGACTAAGTAAAAAACTTAACCACGTTAGGATAGTATCTTTTAAAATTATTAGAAATATTAAGAACACTAGCTATAAGTTAGATCTACTAAAGAGAATAAAAATACACCTAGTACTCTATATTTTATTACTGGAACCGGCATCTCTAGTAGTACTACTACTAAAATAAATACTAGATAACTATCTAATAGTATAAAAAGAATAATATAAAGTGAAAAGGATTCTTAACTATAGTAGCAAGTTTAATGATAACTAGTAATTCTATCTAGTAAAGTAGAAAGGATGCTCTAATTTAGAAAATACATAGAAACTTTCTATAAACCTTAATAGATATGAAGAAGAGATTAAAAAGCATAAGAGATAGGACTAAAATTAGCTAATAGAAAGCTAAAGTCTAGCTGGATCTAAGTAGTAGGTAAAAGAAAGAAGTTATTTAGAATTAAGAAAAGATTAAAGGTTATCGACTTATGTTTAAATCGCTACTATCTATTCTCTAGTTTCTTGATCTTATTAAGAGAAGCAAGCTTCTAATAAACTATTTAAAACTTCTTCTTCTTATAATATCTTTACTCCGCCTTAGCCTGAATTTTATAAGAAATGGCCGCTAATAAAGCACTTTGAGCATTCTTATACTCTTTATAAAAACACTCGCGCTTATTAAGTAACCGCGTCCCTAATAGGTAAGTAAGTAAGTAATTACTAAAGGAGTAATATGCATTTAGCTTAGATTACTACTAGATTATATTTTTAACTATTTATAATATATTTAGTATAATAGCCTATAGTAAGATTAACTTTATACGGCATTTTATAGGTTTTATAATAGGAATAAAAAGTAGGTATAGTGGGACTAGTAATCCGAAGAATAGTAGTAAGAGTGTTAGTATATTCTATAGAGGAAGTTTTATGGTTTATAGAAGAACTTTTACGAACTAAGGGTATAGCGAAGGGATAATACCTTAATACTAGCGCTCTATAGCTTATATTATCTAGCCTAAGCCTTTAAGAATAAAGCGTTTTAGAGAAGAGGGTTAGTGTTATAATCTTATTAGATAATACCGGAAGAACTAGTATAAGGCCAAATGATAGCTATTATAGGCTAGCTATTATATAACTACTAGCTACTACTAGTAGAGCGGATTATATATGGAGATAGATAGTAGAACTAGTAGTAAATAGTAGTGCTAGCACTACTAGCTACTACTAGCTAGAAATCGCGCCCGCTAATATATTAGCAAATCTTTCTAAATAAGTTTTAGTTCAAAATATCTAAACCATCTAAGATGCTTAGAGTGTCTTATAAGCGGCTCGCGAGCAGCTCGCGAGCGGTTTAAGTGCTCTAAACGCTCTAAGCACTCTAAGCGATCGGAGCGGGTTTTAAATTACTTAGTAAGTAATAAAAAATATAAATTATAAAAAAATCTTAGAGTTTTCTTTCTCGCTTAACTTTCATTCCCCTATAAAAAGAAGTATAATATCCATGTTTTTAAACATTAAACGGATAATAATCGTTTTATTAAAAGTTTACCCCTAAACTAGCCTCTATATATCTCTAACTACCCTACTAGTTAAACTAGACTTAGAGCTATTTTTATAATTTTCCCCTTACTTACTAAGTAATGCGTAGTGTTTTCTTAGCGTTTTCTTAGCATCTTAAGTATTTTAAGTATTTACCCCGCTTACGAGCCGCTCGCGAGCCGCTCTAGAGCAGTAAGAGTCGCTTAGAAGCTCTAAGCGCTCGGAGCCCGCTCTAAGCGCTCTTAGTGGCTCTAAGCGCCTACAAATTTTTCCTAATATATATAGAAGACACTATTTTTATTTATTAGAATAGTATGCTTAACTTAAATAAAAATCCTATATTCTTTATCACTTAATCTAATCTTACTACATGATACTAATTCTTAACTTACTATCTCTTAGCATTATTTTCTTTCTCCTTAATTAGAACTCTGATTTTAGAATAATCATATTACACTATGTGTAGTATTTACTATTATAATTATTACCTATATCTAATCTTTACAAATAATTAATCTCGACTAGTATTCACTACCTATATCTTTACACTAGCTACGAGCTAAACTTACTAAAGAGAATAAAGATATACTCGGTATTTTATATATCACTACTAGAACTAGCTCTACTAGAAGTTCTAGTGCTCTGTAAAGTATCTGATAACTACTTAATAGTATAAGAAAGACGATATAAGATGTAATAAATCCTTCACTATAGTAGTAACTTTAAGAATAACTAGCAATGCTATTTAATAAAGTAAAAGAATTATTTTAATTTAGAAAATAAATAGAAACTACCTGCAAACCTCGATGAATGTGAAAAGTATAAGAAAACGGGTATTTTCTACTAAATTAAGCTTTTATAGCTAGTTTAGATTGATTTATAAGCAGAAGATTCGAGAAGATTCTAGAAGATTCAAGATAATTCTATAAGTTTTTATAGGATTCAATACGGCTGTATAAGGTTCTATAAGGTTCTAGAATGTTCCATCTGTAACGCAATATTACTTGATGCTTAATAATACTATAGAAGGTTCTAGATAGCCTTCTATATGTATATAAAACCTCTTTTCTCCCTTTTAACTGTAACGAAATTACTGTGAAGGTGGGGTCCTAATTAAGAAGAAAGGAAACAATGCTAAGATATAGTTAATAAGAAAAGAATTAATGCCACGTAGTGAGATTAGATTTAGTTATAAAGAATACTAGATTTTTAGTTAAGTTAAGCATACTATTCTAATAAGCGAGAATAGTGCTGTCTATATACTAGTATTCTATACTATAATTCTTTTAATATAGTCTCTCTTAGCGGAATCGCCTGTATTACCTTGTGTATCTCGAGAAACGCTTTTTCTAGAAGCCCTTTCCTAGGAATTTCTTCCCGGGAAAGGCAAGGTTTGTAATACTAAGGAAAGAATAATAACAAGACAAGATAATAGTAATACTATACTATATTATCATTTCTTCTTATCTATATTTTATACTCCTTCCTAAATAGAAAATACCTATAGTTTCGCTGAGTAAGCTAGACTAGTTCTATTCTAGCTTAGTAGAACTAAGTAAAGTTATTTTAGCTCTACCTTAGTTCTTACAAATAGTAGTTATATATACTACTAAGCTGCTACTAGTAGATTAGAACTATGTGACTAAAGAATAAATAGCATGGCTAGTAGGAAATAGCGGTACTAGCACTACTATCTACTACTAGCGGAAGAAGCAGACTATCTAGTATATAGATAGTATTGTTTTTATTCTTTAAAATAGTATGCTTAACTTAAAAAATACTCTTTGTAACTAGATCTAATCTCACTACGTGATATTAATCCTCATTTTATTAACTATATCTTAGCACTACTCTCTTTCTTCTTAATTAGGATCCCAATTTATTATTATACTTATAGATCCGAAACTTTCTATCTTTCTAAAACCTTAGTTAGATCCGATCGGGAAATTCTATTACATATCTTACCGCTTATAATTTAGTTTTCTATAATTCTAACTACTTAGGGTAGTCACGTGACTACCGCGTGATTTTCTTATTACTAAGAAATTACTAGAATCGAGAATAAAAGCCTATTCTAAGCGAAAATAAGCGAATGCTTAGATGTTTATATGGAAATAAGATGCTTATTTGCCAAATTATAAGTACAAAATAGCTGTAAGTAAATGTTAAGATATAATTTAATAAGCTTAAACTATTAATTATATAGTAACTAGATGTAAAAAAATTGATAAAGAATATTTAGCTATAAGTCGTAAATATAGAATATCTTTAAGCTTTTATTAAGAGGTAGTAGTAGATGGTGCAGGCTGTAATTAATACTAAGATGTGATTTACAAAGTATTAGATAGCTAGTTAGATAAATTAAGTATTATTAGTACTATATTAATTAAAAATAACATTAAGATCGATCGATTATAAGCTCTAAAACTTTATCTGTAAGACTTTGATATGTTTTCGTAGAATATATCGGACAGACTTAGTCAGACTCTCGGTATATCAATTCCTTTCTACTTGATGGCACGGGCCGAATTTGGCTGCTCACTACCACGTCACCCTCAAGGTCGGGCAAAATGAACGTGGCTGCATTTCCCCTTACTAAAATGTCTATTTTAGCCGGGCCTTGTACTAAGCGATGGGAATAGTGGCTTACTCTAGCAGGGCGCCCCTTAAGTTTGACGACGACAAATCGACCAGTAGAGTGCATGAGACCTCCGCCTGGCCGATACCATTACTCGCAGGCTCGCTGTCTTCAGATTGCTGAGCACCACTTGGACGTTTCCTTATTGGTATGTTTCCGAGAGCCACATTCAGAGACCCAAGGGTGAGGTGTGCTGGCATGCAGAAGCCACCTGTAGGCTAGGTAGTCACCGGCTGCCGCCCGGAGGGTTCAGCTGGGGAAACGGCGGGTTAGGTGGGTAGCCTGTCAGACGTCACCCAAGTACCAGGGTTTCACCTCTCCACTAATGTCATCAGACAGCAGCCGACGGCTCGCTCACCTGCAGGTGTCACAAACGGCCGGGTTGTGGAGTGGCCAGGCGATTGATAGCAAAGCCATAACCACAGCAATGACAAACTGCCTCGAGGAAGCAGCCACAAAGTACCCTAGCAAATCAACAGACCATTTCAATTTCCACGTTCGGAAGCTACCCATTAGAAAATTAACCCTCCGGCTCGTTGTCCCGTCGACGTGGTAAGGGAACTGATGGCATACAGTACATATGACACTGCTGTTCGTGTCGATCAGGGGTTCCGGCTAATTGCATCCTATCTAGCGTTGGACTTTTCGTGTGCGTCTTCTGCAAAAGGCACAACGCTAGACGGAACGCCCCTGCAGCCCTCTCAGGGAACTCCCTGTACATGTTAATCTAACGAGTTGAGGAGCTTGGTTGGCAGTGAACCTAATTTTTTGACCGGTCCGGCCAGTGATTTCACGTCAAATAACGCGCGAATCCTCCCCGCCCACTCTACACGCATACACTCCCGACCGCACCCAATCTACAGCTTCTTACACCGACAATGGCGACAATGGAGCGTGACAAAACGATGAACTCGCAGCGTTTTCAGTTCCACGATTATACCTCGATCCGCGACGATTTCAGCCTCGACGATGTTACTATCACCAAGGAAATCCTTCAGGATGAGCAGAGGCGGCCGCTGTCACCTATCGAGTCGGTGTCGCAACGCTCTCAACGCTCCATGGCGAGCGGAACATTGATGAACAAATTTGCCGATTTCTTCGGCAATGACGTCTTCCAGATTGTTCTCCACAACCCGACAACGGCGCACCAGATGCTGAAGTTTGCCCAAGCTCGGTTTTGTGCGGAGAATCTGGAATTCCTGGACAAGGTTAGCACGCGCGTGACAAGACTTCAAGCTACGGACGTAATGTTGAAACCCAGCTCAGGTGGACCGATACACCGAGCTGTTGAACGAATTGTTGAAGACACTATCGGACATACATCGCAACTTCATCTCGCCCAATGCACCGAATCAGATCAACCTTGCCCAGACGGTGGTTAAGGATCTACGCATGAACATGAAGACAAGCATCCAGACAACATTGCCAAAACTGGAATCCATACTCACGGAGGCGCAAGACAATATCGAGTCTTTAGTGTATACAGACATCTATCCTCGCTTTGTCAGGCACCAAGTCACGATGAGCGCCGCAAAAGCACTAGCTGGTGACCGTCGCAAATACCAAGGCTTAGGAGACTGCTTTTGCCTGACGAATCCTGGGTACAGTCCCTGACTAGAGCGTCTCCTCTCACTTTGCTGTATACTGACTATACCTAGTAAGGCGGACAACCCAATCGTGTGCGCATCAGACGGGTTCGTGAAGGTTACCGGATATCAACGAAGCGAAGTTGTTCCGCGGAACTGCCGGTTCCTGCAAGGTACACACACAGATCGGGCTCCTGTAAAGCGGCTCAAGGCGGCGATTGCCGGCAGAGAAGAGTCAGTGGAGCTTCTTCTCAACTACAAGAAGAGTGGGGAGCCTTTTTGGAACCTTCTTTACGTCAGTAGGTCGACATCATTCATTGCTGTGTCAATATCATGTTTTGGGCACTCTGCTGACTTGGCGTGCAGCACCGCTATTCAACCCTGACGGGAATGTCGCGTTCTTCCTAGGAGGACAAATCAACTGTTCAACAACTATTCACAATTACTCAGATGTCCTACGAATACTGTCCCAGTCTGATGACGTCGCTGAAGAGACGGACGAGGTGCCGGTAATGGCGCCCACATCCACGGTGAAAAAGGGTTTCTTCAAAGCTTTCAGGAGTCACAGTAGTACAAAAGCAGCTACCCTTGGGGAAGTCGGTATGGAACAGCGACTGGTGAATCAAATTGAGAAGGTGAACCTCAAGCAACAGATGCAGATGTTCTATACTGCTTACTCGAAGGTAAGAGCACCCTCCTACTGCCACCGGACAATGCTGACATCGAACAGTATCTTGTTTTGAGCTATGACAGCTTGCAAATCAGATTCTACTCTGCCGGCATCATTGACGTGCTCGACCCCAACAATTTGGCCGGCCAAGAGCTCGTCGGGATAGATGCCTTTAAGTTCCTCACCCGCCACGCCACGACCGTGAGCCGAGACTATAAGTCCCAGGTTAAAGCGTCTTTGAGAGCTGGTCAGCCGGTCTCTCTCTATCTTCACCTGTCGACACGTCGTTCGGCTGTTTTCAGAGGCGATGAGAGATTTGTCACACATTGGACGCCGTTGAAGGATGAGCACGCCATAGTGAAGTTTATCGTCCTCACAATGAGCTCCACAGTGTCGCAATGAGAGTGGAGCTTAAGAAACTGCGATAGTGATACCCCGGAACGAACGTCTGTTTTATTGGCCTGTAGTCGAATGCAGACGGTGAACCAGTCTGTTATCTTCTGCATCGCCTGCGTAACTTGCTTGGACTAAATACCGGAGTCAAGGCAGTGTTCTCAATCGCCCGACTGATATCGTGCTAACGACGTTCGTGTCGGAGTCGTCCGTTTGAATCGTCGTCATCAACATGTTGCTCTAGACGATAGGCTAAGCCGTTTAAGGGCGCGGAACCGTGGTTGGAAGGGGCTTAGCATGGTGTTAGTTATTCAGCACAGCGCTGGTTGGTCAAAGGGGGTTAAGAGAGGATTCGGAGCTTGATGATTAGTTAATAGAAGCGTGCGGAGCCGAATACTACCACACTATATAATATTAGCTGCTAGATATCTTAGTTAAGCTCTTTCTCACTCACTAATTCTCTATTTAATTACTATATCCAGCCTCTAAGATAGCTAATGGACGCTATATCCAGGTTCAGACTCGCAAGAGGTCTAACTATTAATCTTATAAGAGACTGAGATCGTTTCTATAATACTCACCACCGCTTCTACTAATCTCTTCGTGCCAACTAAGCTCTAATAAGCTTTAGCTTTTAGCTTAGATGCGTAAGCTAGTAATCTACAGCTAGACGCCGCTAATATTAAGCAGCCCTAGATAGACTTTAGCTAAAGACATCTAGCTAGTTACTTCTACTCTCTTATAATCTTAGAGCATAAGCTAAGCGCCTAGTAGTAGCGGTATAGCGGTATTATTAAGGATGTTCAATTGTAAAGGTAGTACTAGCTCTATAAGAATTACCATCTATAAGCTCTTAAAGATAATACCGGTTAGCAGCCACTATTATACATCTATTAAGCTATACGAGAGAGAAGTAGTGTAATTTAGCACTTACTAGAATACTACTATGTTATTAAGAGCGGCCGGCTCCCATCTAGAAGTAAGAGATTAAGGCTTAATATCCTTCTTATTAATTAGCTAGGCCTTAATGCTAATAATCCTTGCGATTAAGCTATAATTAATAAGCTAGCTATTACGTTTAACTATAACACCTTCTCAAAGCTCTTAGTTAGCTGGATTGTCTACAATAACATCCCCTTTTATAAGATTAAGAGTAAGCGGTTTAACTAGCTCCTTATTTACCTCTAGCTATGTGTTAAAGCTTTAATTCCTTATACTAACTCGGTATAGCAATGGATTATAAATAGCTACTAGATACTTAGAGTAGGCGTTATTTAAGAGCTTCGTATAGCTTCTAGCTCTATATATATATTCTTTAACCTCTAGACATCTAAGAACCTCCTTAGCCTTAATAGGATTATTATCTATTATATTAGCGCCGAATATACTATAAAAATCTATCTGCTCTCGCTTTTAGAGTAGAAGAATAGCCATACGGGAGCTAATATCGCAGAGGTAGTAGCGTGTATTATTAAGAAATTCTAGATCGAAGCTAAACTAGAGTATTTTATACTAGACAACGCGTCGAATAACAACTTGTATATAAAGAAGCTTACTAGATGGTTCGGCTTTAACTCTATTAAGTGGCGCTTATGTTATATAAGCTATATTATTAACTTTATCGCGAGGAAAGCGTTGTCTAGTAAGGATATGGACGGGTTTAAGGTAGAGACGGCTTTATTAATAGAGCTACTCACTTAATTAGCATTCTAGCGGAGTAAAAGGCCAGTAGAAAGGTTATATAATCTTGTTATTTAGATCTATCGCTCACCGCAGCGTAAGAAGAGGTTTTATAAAGCTTAAATATAGGTGAATAGAGAGCTACCACTAGAGAAAGGGTATTTAAGATCGAATTAGCTACTAGATCTTATCTAGGATAATAGAATAAGATAGAACTCGATGTTAAATATAATTAGACGCGGTATTTAGCTCTATAACACTATCAATAAGCTTATTAACACTAAGTTATAGTAAGACTCTAGATGGTTAAGGTAGAACTAGCAGCTAAAGAATCTAAATGCCTCTATAATCGATAACCGGCTATCCTCTAAGGACTAGGAGGTATTAATGCAGTACTGCGATATTCTTAAGCTAATAGAAGTTATCACTAAGAAGCTTAAGGGACGGTCTAGACTAGATGCGGCTTTAGGTAACCTCTAGATAGTTATCATAGCATTTAAATACCTACTAAAGAAGCTTAAATAAGTAAAGAATCTATATTAGCATCATCTGGAGGACTATTTTTAGATAGGGATTAAACTTACCTAGTAAAAAGCTAATTAATACTACTATCTCTTAGATAAAAGCCTAGTCTATTTTACTACTATTATCCTCCATCTAACATTTAAGTAGTAGTATATTAATAACCATTAGAGGGGCTGCGATCGATAGCTAAAGGATAGAAGGGTAATATTAAAAAGGCTATAGCTTAAAGAATATAGCTACTAGCAAGCTAAGCCTATTATTTAGTGTTAACTATAAGAGCTTAATAAATTTAAAGCTAATATAGCTAAAAGACTAGACGTTAGCGAGCCTAGTATGATGCTTTATAATAAATATAACATTTAGATAGTGGTTAAATAGGTTAAGTGCGAGGATCCTATTATATACTAGATTTAGCGCTCTAGCATCTATCTAAAGCTTATGCGCATAGCGCTAGACTTATTCTCTATACTAGTAATAAGCTTAGAGTCTAAATGTATTTTTAGTCTTACTAGTTTAATAGTTATAGACTAGTGCAACCGCTTAAATCCTAATATTATATAAGCTTTCTAGTGTATTCGATTGTAGAAGTATCACGGCGTTAGAGCTATATTAGGAAAAAATTTTAGGTGCTTAGAGCGGCTTAGAGTACTTAGAGCGGGCTTTAAGCGCTTAGAGCTTCTAAGTAACTCTTACTTTTTATAAGCGGCTCGTGAGCGGCTTATAAGTAGAATAAACGCTTTAAGTGCTTTAAGCGCTTAGAATAGGCTTCGAGCGCTAAAAAACGCTAAGTATTACTTAGTAAGTAAGAAAAAAATCGTGAAAAAAGCTCTAAGTCTAGTTTAACTAATAGAATAGTAGAAAGTATATAAAGACTAGTTTAGGGGGTAGACTTTCGATAAAAACGATTATTATCCGCTTAATGTTTAAAAACATGGATATTATACTTCTTTTTATAGGGGAATGAAAGTTAAGCGAGAAAGAAAACTCTAAGATTTTTTTATAATTTATATTTTTTATTACTTACTAAGTAATTTAAAACCCGCTCTAACCGCTTAGAGTGCTTAGAGCGCTTAAAACGCTCGAACTGCTTGTAAGCCGCTCGCGAGCCGCTTATAAGATGCTCTAAGCATCTTAAATGGTTTAGATGTTTTAAACTGAAACTTATTCAGAAAGATTTGCTAATGAAGTTTATATATAGATTTCTTTTATCTACTAAGTGTTAGAAGGGAAATTAAAAGCATATAGAAGAATATAAGAGTTAATATTTAAAGAAGAAAGCTTTATAGTAGAAATATTATCTAGTCTAGAGTTACTATAGTTTACTAGCCTATAGAAGCGCTTGCTCTAGCTCTTACTTTTACTTCTATAGTAATTATAACTAGTACTACTGTTAATAATATTAATACTACTACTAATGCTATTAAAACTATTAACTATTTAACTATAGACTAGTCTACTATCTTTTACTCTACTTTAACAGCTATACTATTATATAATACTAGATAGAGAGAAATAGCTATAAAAAAAAAATAGTTTATAGTAGTATTTGCATATTTCTTATAGCTAGTATATAGCCTACATATATTCATTAGCAAATCTTTCAAAAAGACTTAGCAGGTAACTGCTTCGAGCGCTCGAAGCAGGCTCTTTTGAAAGATTTGCTGATGTTAAAGCTATAGCTAAAACTTAAATTTATAAGAATAACTATAAGCTAGTTTGCACGATGCTATAAAGTAAATGCATTAAAAGTATATATAAAAACTATAATTTTAATTAGATACTTTTTGCAGTTTCGATCTATAGTAATTATTATAGTATTATAAGCATTTTCGCTATATAAACGGAATGAAGTTCGCTAAAGCATGCATGGTGTTTTTATATCTTATTATAAGATAGAACTATTATAGTATTGCAAGCGTTTTTACTATATAAACTACTTAAAGTTCGCTAAGACGTATATAGTGTTTTTTGCTCTTTTATCATAAGATAGAATAGCTAAATACTATCTAGCGGAGCTTTATAGCGATCGCCGGTAAGCGGCACCCCTGCCTTAGTAAATACTAGCTCCTTCGTAAGTTTATCGGAACACAGCTCCCTAAACGTCCACACATAGATGGACACCTCCGACCTGCAATTGATACGAACTCCGATCAACACATCTTGAGCCGTGAAGATGGTGCTCAGTCTCTTCTTCGGTGGAGTCATCACCGCCATCCCCGTCGTCACAGGCGTCGCAGAAGGCGTCTCGCACCAGAAACAACAGAATGCTGAAGCCGCCGAGTTGGCCAAGCGCATGATCAAGTTCCACCTTGATGTCTTCCGAGATGCGAAATCCAGCGTGCGTGACAAAGTGCACGGGATGACGGTGGTGCTGAAGAATGACCGGGTCTGTCTGCTCCCCGGATCATGCTCAATCCCCAGCCTCAGCCTGGATGAGCTGCTGACAACGATGTACAGCTCTATCTTGCGCCAAAAGATCCCGGAACTGGTAACCCGCTGTCCACGGCGCGCGACAACGGCAAGGCTACACATCCGTTCATGGGCTTTTACATCGAGTACCCGGACCCCGAACTGCACCCCGATACTCGCGGACTCGTCAGCACCATCTCGCTCGACCCGCCGATGCTGAACTGGATCTACATGGACAAAGAGACACAGGAGCTCAAATATGGCAACAGGACTCAGTCCCGCGAGCATATTGTCGGGCCCTGGGACTGGACCTCCGACGAGCCCGGAAGCGGGCTGACACTGGACGATTGGGAGGGCTTTGTGGCAGTCGAAGAGGTGGATGAGATGGGGAAGCTCACGGGCGAGTGGACGATTTACTACGATTACTACGACAACGGATTGAAGGGCAAGGTGGAGGGAAGGCGGACGTTGGAGTGCAGTCTCGAACGAAGAATCTGTGCGGATGAGATGCAGCTGGAGCAGAACCAGATTAACGTGAAAACTCGCGGTAACATCGGTGTCGTTGATCAATCAGTACGGAAGTGATACTGTACTCCCTTGCCGCTTTGCGTCATGTGCAAACTTTGTCGAATCACTCCAACCGCTTTTCGTCTGTTAAGGATAGCTCAGGGGATTTTTCACGACATGCAGGGCAGTATATCTCTGACGTCTTTACATGCAACGGTGACAGATCGTCAAGCGCTCTAAAACCGGCCAGCGCGCCCACTCCCTCCAGGTCCATCAAGCGCAATGCCGCCGCCGTCGCCCTTGACTCTGACAAATCCAAGTTCTCCACCTCCGCCAAGGTCAGGAGGCTCATTAGCGGCGCTTCGGACGTGGAGACACGACATTCGAATAGGGTCTTCCACAATAGAAGGCATTCAACATTGTCGAGAAGTCGGTCACAAGGGACCGCCTTACGGGAGGTGTTGTCCAGGGCTGGGGTGTTCCTTTGCAGCTCCGTGACGTTATGACTGGGAAGATTACGCGGATGTACAGCGAACAGTACATGACTTTTCAGCTGCTACAAGTACGGGTGATGCGAAAATATCACCAGCTGAAGCTGAGGACGAGATTCGAGAGAAGGGCGAAAAGAGATGGATTACCTAGATCGAGGATCCTTGACATGGCGATGCATGCGATGGTTATTAAGCCGATAGGGCAGGTACCGGAGGTGGATGTCTCGCGGAAGACATCACATTTCGTGATAAGTTTTCTTGGACTTGCCGGTATGAAGAGAGGGACCATAAGTTCATAGGCCTGAGCACGTGGTGAGCTCAAAAAGAAAACGACAGCACCATCGCGAACATTACATGGAGGAGTACATACCAGGCAGTCCACGCAGTCTAAAGAAAGCGACATCAGCAGCCAGAGAATGTATAGCAGGGACTATGGGTGGCGGACCTAGTTGTCAGCAGCTTAAGTAGATCATAAGCTGTGAATGAGTAGTTCGCTCAACAATATCCCGCAGACAGCGCATCCATCCTTACGCGACAATGGGTGGTCTCTCAAGATCATTAAAAGTATGACTTCACGCAGACAGCACATGTCCTCATGCGACTACGGGTGGTATCACCATGCTGAAATCGACAAAGGTACGACTTCGATCAGAATGCCGTTCTCAGGTCACGCATCCAGTTCGCGAGTTCACGAGGTTACGTGTGACTGCCAACGCCTTCTCCAACAAACCTCCTCCGTCTTTCCTCAAACCATCGCCGTCGGCCATCTGTCCATCAACAACCGCCGTGGGTACATTCTTAGGGGCGTCTCCTTCACTTATCTTTGTTATTCAGCAATTGTTTCATTGTACGACAGCGGCATCCAGCGTGTTCGACCTGTTGTCACAACAGCAGCATCACAGAGGCCGTTCCGACATCATGGAATCTCCCTCGACGCCGACGCGAAAAATCGTTTCCGGCCTCCATTTGCCGGCGCCCACGGGTGGCGGTGACGGAGCTTCACGAACACTTGTTCGCTCACAATCGATGGAGAAGAAGGCTCTCACGATGGCCGAAGCGCAGAGAGCTGAAGGACTAAAACCTATGAAGCCGGCTATGGTAAAGCTCCCGTTGACTACGGGTGGCACGGAAGACATCTCGGGACCGTCAGGAGAGGCTGGCCTTGGACCGTGCTCTCCGGCCAATCATCTCCTACGGTTGGTGGCAAGGAGGACAAAGAACCGTCGGATGAGGAAGGACGCGAAGAGGAGGATAGAAGTGAGAAGACAAACCATCTCCATCGTCGTCCTATGGGGAGCGCCGCTGTCAAGGACCACACGAACGCGGAGTTGCTCGATTTGTACAAGGTCACACCGGGACCGAAGAGGAATGAGCTGGCTCCAGAAGTATTTGATGCCAGAGGAAGGTTGTTTGGACCTTACCAGCACATCGTCACAGCAAGTATAGCCATAGCGGTTACGTCCTCGGCGAACGTGAACAGGCCTCTTGCTTATTCAAAGGCCTCCCGCACATCAAATTTCTTGAGCACTGTGCGCTCTTTAACTCCAAGGGCTGAGTTTGCCGCCGCAAAGAAAGGGTCTGTAAGAATGGACACGACAGCAGTCCTGGCAAGTTCACGAAAGCGCCGACAGATTAGCTGGAAGGGAAGGTGAGTACCTACAGCAAAGTGGAACACCTCTCCACAGCGCTTAGCGGGCAGCTTTTCGACCCTTCAAGGAACCGAAGAGGTTGGGGGATCAGCGCGCGGAGTTCGAGCGGTCTCAAGAAGAAGTCCTAATTGATGAACTCTTGCCATCACGCTTTACCCGCTACATGTTTTGTAAAGCCGCAGCATGGAGCGTCAGACGAAAGCCCATAGGATCATGAAGACCGTGAGTAGAGGCAAAAGTCATCCAGAAAACGCGTTGCAGTATTGAAGCTAGTATGGCGCAAGCACAATTCATAGGCGGATGGTGGTGTAGGACATTGATGCACTGAAGAATTAAGCTGCTGAAAACACTATGCCTCTCTATCGCATGGAACTGATCCGGCAACTTTCCCCTAACATGATCACGAGTCCTGCTCCGTTGTCAATTTAGTAGTGAGAAAGCAGCAGCGAGGTTGCGGCAACGAACTCTTTTGGGCAGCCTTTGGTCATAGCCGATGCCTATGCGGAAGGATTGCCTATTCCGGACTTCCCGCGGAGGGGTAGCAAGTCCTGGAAGCAGCGCTGGAAATTTAACTGTGCACTCGCAAAACGTATATTAGCTAGTGAAGTGATCATATATATAGCCTTCTACTCCTGTGCCTGTGCGGTACGCTCTTTAATTCTAACCCAGACATCATGCGCGCCACTCGGCTTCCCTCAGAGCCTCTCTCTATACAAGTGTCCGAATTCGAGCTCAGCTCCGGCCGCCTCAATGACCAGAATCTGGAAATTGCAACACGTGCACTCCATCGAGATGGGCTGATTGTCTTAGAAAACATGGTTGATCATGCCAAGCTAGACAAACTGAACGAGAAGATGGTAAAGGACGCCTATGAGCTGCAATCGAGAGGCGAGGATAGTCCGTACAACTACAACCGCGGGAACATTCAGCAGGATCCTCCTCTTACCGCCGCGTTCTGGGAGCCTTCGATCTTTGTGCGTGAGTATCCCATGATCCGCCCAAGAGGCCGGCCTATGCGGTCTCGTCCCCTCGGTCAGCCTGGGACTGAAATCCGATGCCACAGATCCAATTGTCACGCAGGTGACCTCGACGACCCTTGGACCATTCCCTAGGATGAGTTTCGTATCCGGCAACACAGCGCTGCCACCAACGGAGTCCTCACCGCCCGCAGCACAGCCCACGCATACGGATGCAGACTTCGACCATCCTCATCTGCCATTCGCGCTGGTCGTGAACGTGCCGTTGGTGGGTATGACTCCGGAGAACGGCTCGACCGAGGTCTGGCTGGGTACTCATCTGAACACTACCCTCGAAGACCAGGAGGGTAAGCACGGTGACCGAGCCAGTGGACGGATCAAGCGGGAGCTGCTTGACCAAAGGAGAACTGAGCGCGGGCCCTGCCAGCCGGTTGTCAAGAAAGGGAGCATTATCGTTCGTGATCTGAGGCTGTGGCATGGTGGGATGCCAAACATGAGCCAAGACCCGCGAGTGATGCTGGCGTTCAGTAAGCGCCCCGTACTGTTACTTGTCAGAATGCCGAACAAGGTCTTGAGGCTCGTCCTTGCTGACCGAGTGTCCGTACAGTCCATTTCGCGCCCTGGTACCGGAATCCGATGGAAGTGGAGTTTGCAGAAAAGCTGAAGCCCGAGCTTACTGCGGAGAAGACCGGTTTGCGGGTTCAGGCGAAGTTCGTGCCCGACGAGGAGATCGAGAGCGGATATCTTAACCGGCCGTACGGAAACACGTACTTCTTCGACCAGGAAGAGCGGCTGGATGGGATACTTTGAGAGCACAGCAACGGATCTGACGCAAAGCTGGCCGCACAGTTCTGCTGAGCTGACAATGCCCTATGGCGGGCCTTGCGGTCCACGCAGCTAATGAGCCTCCTAGTATTAGCGGGGGTTGAGGGCTTATATTAGAGTCGAGGGCGGCGACGGCGACCTTATGCTTGGGGAGCTAGAGGGGGTGAACGCGCTGGGCGGCTTCTAAACGCTTAGCGGTGTGTCTTCGTTGTATTTAAATACGTTGTGACCCTCGATGAAAACTTCGTCCCCCGTCCAAAGCTGCCGAAACCATTTCCGCACATAACTTCCCCACAAAATGATTATCGAGGTGGTGCAAGCCGGCTTCAGTGCTTCAAGGAAATTGGCGCATAGAGCGAAGTGGTAAGGTAGCACGGGGTCGGTCCCGTAGATTTAGTCAGTGATTTTGCGTCTATTGTCACCTTGCAACCATTGTCTCTTGCAATATAAATCTATTGCCGTATGGTCGAGACAGTTAGGGAATAGCTCGGATACTAGTCGGGTGCTTCGGTTGTTTAGATTCGTGGAAACGCTTCCATAACCCGACTGTGGCTTTCGTTCAGGTGGCCAGTGCAAGATGTGGACGACGCGCGTTGTTAACGGCCCGGAAGTTGATTCGTAATCTTCAAGAGACGAGAACTCCTGCGGAAAAGCGGCTGTGACGTCTTAAAGAAAGTTGTGGAAGATGGAGAGAGAGTCAGGTTGTCCAGCCCGGTTGAAAGCAAAACCGGGGGACGCGTGGAGTCTTGTTGTGAAGATGCGTGACGAGAAGTAGAAGCCGCGCAGCAGGGAGTTGTGGGTTCGTTCAGAACGACTCGTGATCCCGGAAAGTAGGAAGAAAGACAGGTCGACTTTGCTTCGACATTGTGGTCCAACTGGTCCAGTCCTACTGCTAGCCTCTCTGGCGTTCTCCGCCTGCCCGTCCTTCTTCAGATGTTTCCTCCGCAAAGTCTTGTATCGAAATATCAAGGTCTGCTGAATTAGCATTTCTGAGGATCCTCCCGCAACAGTAAACTTTGACAATCGAAATAAGATAAAATTTTATGATAACAACGTGTAGATGCTAATTCAGAGCACAAATATGGCACGCCTATACTAGCACCCGCAAAATGACAGCCGTGCCTGTGCCTATGCCGTGAGTTCCCAGAAGGATGCTAGTATCCAAGCATACAAGTTGACACCATACCTCTTGACCCACGCCGGCCTAATGCATTCCCCTCTTATTCCCTGACAAAAAGCCCCATGTCCAATGACCCGAAACATCACGGTCCCTTACAGAAAGACGTTTATTCCTCAACATTATCCCACCCCTCGGCCTCTTTCTCCTCATACGCCTTCATGATGTCTTCAGGGAACACCGTCTCCTTTGGTATCGACGCCCTCCCCCATCAACAACCGGTCCAATAAGACTATTCCACTCCTTCTTCCTACCCATAAGATCCCTAATCCCCTCCCCGACGCCCCTCCCCTCGCCCTTCACGACCGCAACGCCCTGCCCCGCCTTCGGCACCCCCGGCTTCTTCTTCACCGTCTTGCTTAAACTCCTATTCCTTTTCAGATACGCGGCATTGAGCTGGTTATCCAGGTCGTCGGCGATGGTGCTGTACTCCTGCTGCGCCATTCTTACTTCGGCGAGCTCGAGGAGGCGGGCTTTGCGCGCGCCGTTGATGATGCTTTGGCGGCGCAGCTCGGATTGCAGATAGCGGAGACGGCCCGCCACGGCGTCGTCGTAGTGAGCTGTGTAGTCGGGGTTTGTGGAGGGCGGGATGAAGCCGGCGTGGACGAGCTCTTGGAGGAGGCGTTCGTCGAGGGTAGCGTAGTCGGGGCGAGGTGGGGGGAGGAGGATTTCCAGGCGGCGTCGGGGAAGGAAGTTGCGGAGAGGGGACGGCCGGGAAGGTTCAAGTCGTTGACATGGTTCGTTGGCTCGCCGTCTACGTCCATCCTATCTGGGTCGTGGTTGGTCGTGCCGTTCACCTCGCCGTTCGTGGTTGCTGCGGTGGTCGGACGAGCTTCAGGTCGGAGGGTGGAGATTAACCGCGCTAGAACTGGACCGGTGGATACGGCATCTGTCTCGGCGACCTCGTCGTTGATGTCTTCTATGCTTCCTCGAACCTCGTTCGGGTCCGCCATCTCCTTCTTCACCCCATCTACAGCCATGCCGCTGTCCTCTTCTGCCCAGATCTCCTTGTAGTGTCGCGGACCTCGACGCGGCATGATGAAGGGTGTTACTCGGTCGCCGCGCTCCTTGAGGAAGGCTATATCCTCTTCCGTCAACGGGCGAATGTATGGCTCGACGTAGTTTGCGAAGACGGTGGCATTGACCTGGTTCGCTGGTTTCGCGTTCGAGAAGTCCCTGTCCGGCGGTGTGCCAGGGGTAAGGTCATGGAGGTCATCATGTGGGTATTCAGCTACACAGTATATCTCTTTCTTCTCCTCTTCCGTCATACCCGGCGTGACTTCGCGGATGTGGTAAATAGTGGGATCGGGGAATGTGGTCGGATCAGATCCGAAGGTCTCGTAATGTGTTACCGGGTCGGCCGGAGGAGGTTGACGGTCGGCTTCGGAGGCGCTTCGTGAGGGTCCCGCTTCTGCGTTTGGAGCGGTGCCTGCGGAGGAGGTGGCTGAGATATGGGAGAAGACATGGTAGAGGAACCGTCTACTAGGATATCAGCATTATGGCGGAAACAGAATTCAGTTGAGAAGTGGACATGGCGCAAAGATGCCGTGGATCGGGTGCTGCGACCCGCTTGGCCGGCTGCTTGACCAGAAGTTCCCTGATGCTGTAGCGATTCATGTCGCTGGGGCCCTGGTTCACCGGGCATCTTGGTGTGCCTGAACCGGTCGTGCAGTATACGGGTGAAATCCAATGTGAATGCCGCAAAGAACAAGTAAACATGACCCACCTTTATGCACATCCACTCCATCCTGCCTAGCCAAGCCATGCGCACCCACAGCCGGCGGTCGTTCCTCCTGTGTCTCTCTCTTCCGCTTCTCTTTCTTCAGCTTTACCCTCCCTTCCTCAGCCTCTCTATCCGTCCTTTCCTTCTCGCGCTCCTGCTCGATCCGTTCCTTCCGCTTCTTCGACAGCTCCCGCATCACCCGATGACACAGCTCTCCCCTCTCCTTCACATGGGCCAGCAATTGCGTCTTCACTGCCTCATGCGCAGCTTGCAGGCTCGCAGCGCCAGGTATATCTTTCGAGTTGCCGCTGCGCTCGAATATAGCCTCCACTGTTGAGTCTAGGGGTATAGAGAAGTGCGTAAAGGGCGTCTGGATATAGGTTGACGTGCTGGGTTCGCTCTTGATCACAATACTGGGACCAGTGGAGATGGGAGTCGTGTTGCGACTTCGTGAGCGTCTGTTGTCGCGAGGCTGGGCTTTGCTGCCCTTGCTCTTGCTGGACACGGGAGGCATGGTGAGTGATGGGGAGAGGTTCTGACGGAGACTTGCGCTTCAACCAGGCTGTGGAGCATGGGCAGTCAACCGTGGTACGGCGTTCGCGTGCGAAGGAAGCGAGGTGGTGCGCCCGGCTCAAAGATGGTGGACGTCATGCAGGGACTCGACAGATACTATTCGTTGCCTGTGCTGTGGTGGCAAGGTAGTGTTTGTACCGCAGCATCTGCATGGGGCAGCGGGAGCGCTAGATCGACGTGGGTTTGAGGCTGAAGCGAGTGGTTTCTGGTGATCCTTGGCATGGTGTTGACGCAGATCTGGAAATTGCCGTAATGGCGGAGCTGAGTAAGCCAGGTGCCTGAAACCCACGTGCAGGAGAGATCAAGGGCCATCCGAAAAGGCCGTTGCCGCATCTTCGCTCCAGCTTGTTCAATACCAGATTCACGATCGAACTGGCCTCATGATTCTGTCAATTAAGGAACAGCTAGATAGTTGTATGCAATAGAGAGCAAACAATGCTTAGCAGTTTAGCTCTTTAGTGCACCGATCACCTAAGGTGTCTTTGGTCTATGGGCTGTGTGCTTAGGCTATCCGCCTCTGGGGCCATGAGTAGCTGTCCATACGGCAACGGACATCCTGGATGACCCTTGACCAAAGGTCCCATTTTATGTTCGTTTCCACCTGCGCCAACCAGACCATTGAAGACAAGCACTCGTTGAATGGGTTTCCGAGGTACCTTCAGTGGCCTGGTATTACGGCCTACCCAACGTCCATGTCCTGCTACTGGTATAGACATCTTAGCGCACTTGCATGCTGAGAAAACCCGGATTGTACCACAGTCCAACTCGATTGAAATAGTCAACTGCTGTAAATGGCCAGAGACCTTCAGGAACGCCGCGCTTGCATACATATTCACACCAAAGACGCCAGATCCCCACGCCTGCCGTAGATCATCCCAGCGTAAATCGTCCAAAACCCAGTCACCCTCATCATACAATGCCCGGGAATATCCGGCTTATAGCCTTCTTCCATCTCGGTCTCGTCCTCTCCCCCGCATCGGTGTCGTTCTCTGCTGTCGCTCTTGGCCCAACTAGAGCAGCCGCCCTCTGTCTCGCCCAATCTCGCCTTCTCTGTGTATTCAGCGGAGGCGGCGGTTCTGGTGGGGGTACGCCTTCCGACGCCGAAGCGGGTGGCTGCGACGGCTGTGGTCTCATTTCAATGCCCCCCGGCTCCGGAGCGCTGGATATGCGTCGCCCGCCCGTGTTGCCGGCAAAGAAGTTGAGCGTCCGTGGTTGTATCGACACCCTCCTTACCGTGCCCTGACTCTGCCGGCGTCCAAAAAGAGCTGATGTAGGATTGGTACCAGAGAAAGGGGCTGCGTTGGCAGCAGCACGGCGTCGTCCCATCATCCTTTCGCGTCGCACCATCGCGTTCGTGACAGTAGCTGGGCAGTAGCCAGGTGGTAAGACAGACTTCTTGCACATCGGACAGAGGGAACTGAGAGTCAGGAGGAAGGAGTCGACGCAGTCAGGATGGAAGATATGGCGGCAAGGCAGTTCGCGGACCTGCGTGGTATGGTCGAAGTCGTCCAGGCAGATGGGGCATGTCGGTTGAGTGAAAACTGTGGTGTTTGTAGGCGTCGGTGGAGTGGTCGTATTCGGCGCAGGGTTGTCCAGCTCTTTCGCTGCGCTGTCTGATCTTTGAGGCTCAACAACCGATGGTCCTGAATATGTGTACACCGGCATCTTGTCAAGTACCTCCTGCGGCACGGTCATCCTCTTCATGCCTAGCGCTTCGATGTCAACTTCGCCGGCTATAATACGCCGGCGAAGGATACTGCGCCGTCGACGTTGCAGGAAGTGCATAACAAGCGAGGAGAACCCAATGACGACGAGTAGGAGACCGAGTACTACGAGGAGGAAGACCCAGAGAGTTGGGAGAGTGGCACGGTTACCTGTTTTCAAAGTGAGTAAAGGCTGACGTAGCAGGCGTATCAAGTCTACGCTAGAAGAACACATACCGGAAGTCCGCACTTCAGCATATAGTCTTGCATGATCAGCCCTCGGATACGTCCGGATCAACTCGTCTCCATGCGGCACGCTGCTCAGATTACCAGAGTATGCCGCCGTCTGCTGCATAAGGGTGTATCCAATAGAGCCTGGTATGGCGAATACTGGATAACGGCTCGCGCCCTTCCACTGACCTCCGTCTCCCAAGTCCCAACGCGAGTCCCGCATCGGCGGCGGTTGCATTGTGCTATTCATGTTCTCATCGGCCAGATAGGTGATCATCGAGGCCACATCGTCCTGGTCTGCGGCCCGGAGGTACTCAAGCATACATTCCGGCGAAAACCACGGCACCAGCGCAGTGAGAAAATACCTGTTATAACCGGGTAGGTTTGCTCGTCGCGTGACATTCTCTGGTACGTAGCGTGCGGAGGCATTTCTGCAGGATTCGGATGGAATGTCGGGGACGTAGAGGAGGCCGTAGATGTTTGCGCCCATGGGAGAGTCATTGGTAGACAGCGTCCGTATGCTAATCTCGCTAATGGTGGGATATCGGAAGGAGACATCGGCCTGGTGGCGGGCTGAATTAGCGTCGCGTAGGTCGAAGCAGATGGACGGTGTTATTTACGGGTAACTCATCGAGGCGAGCGCGATTCGAGTTTGGATTTTCGGGGTCAGAGATGATGAGAGTCGCGATGTCAATGGATGAGGCACCTGGATTGGCATCTGTCAGCTTGTGGTAATGGTAGATTGAGGCTGGGGTGACGTGCTCATGGCGGCGGCGGTGGTGGAAGAAGGCCTCACGGCGAGCGCATGCTTTGGCTATCTCACTACAGTACAATGCAGGTGTAGCGAACGAACAAGGAATCGAAAAGTACAAACTAGCAACAGCGCAAAGAGAGATGCAGATGGGTTGCGGAGTGGCGGGATATCGAGTTACGACATACTTCAGCCATCCTTGGCCGCGCGACTTGGCCGCGATATCCGGAATCGAGAACCAAGGGTCAAGTCGCGAATGGCAGGTGCCCGTGTGTGATAGATGCGCACGTGACTTTGGACTTCATCGCACCGCCTCTGTCTTCACCTCTCTTCACCTCTCTTCACCTCTCTTCAGCCGTCACTTTCAGACATCATTGTCCGGTGGGTGACTGCGCAACAGCACATTGTTCCACTATCGTTCCACATAATCACGCATTCGTCAGTAATGTCGCACGCTAGAGATGGCAGGCTTCCTACGCGTACCCCCATCTGGACACGGGAGGTTTTGTTCAGTTGACGTAGGAGCTGAGCCGCCGTTAATTGCAGACACTAAAGAGCCTTGAAGTCCCCATGATTCAGAGGGCCGTTATGAACACCGATACTTCATCCCCTGCCGTTGGTCATGTGACATAGTTCACGACCGCGTGTTTAGCATCTCCAGAGCGCTTCACAGTTACGTGGGCCTATATCTAAGGGATTCAACGACCAACAAGGCTACATTGCCGGAAGTAAGTAGAAAGCCTGGTCGATGCGTGCTTATAGTCTACGAGAAGACGCTCTTAAACGCTGCTCTAAAGGTCCCTTCCAGCCTTCAATCCCTCCTTGTCCTCGCATTGCTACCTCCCCACTCTCCATACAACTTCCCACCGAAGCCACACCGTTCCGCTGGACACTTGCATGGATTCGATTGACGCTAACCCGCAGTTTCTGTACTCTACGCTGCGACACGGTAAGTTGAGTGGATGTGGCTATAACATGGGAGACTCCAATGCCGCAAGCGAACCATTCCTATCAACGCCGAGTAACCTGAACAGACCTCAATCTATATGCGCGCTTCGCCCCCTCCGCTTGACAAACAAGTCAATGTCTGGCGCCAGAGAAAAGTCACTCATCGTAGTATTCTTCGGCCGCTCATCCAAGTGCCTTATATCGTAGTTCAGCAGGATGTATGCGAACATCAGTTTCAGCTCATGCGCCGAGAAGAAGCGGCCAGGGCTGTTTCGACACATCAGCGCAATCCAATGGTGGCATTCGACAACAGGCTACGGGGTTTGGGGTTGGCTACTTACCAAGCGTGTCTCCCGTGCCCAAAGCCCAGAAACGCATCCGTGGTGTTGACCAAACCTAGCTTTGCCTTTCTGACAAACCTGTCAAAGACAAATTCCCTAGGGTCATCGTAGAAGGCGGCATCACGGTGGATCTCCGATACCGGCATCCCGATCTTGGTCCCCTTTGGCAGGTAGGTACCGTCAGGCAATATAACGCCGCCCTTCTTGATGACGAGGCGCTCGACGCCTCTACCTTTGAACGCAGAGATACGCATGCTCTCGCGCAGCGTGCTGTCCAGAAGTACGAGCTTGCCGACGGCGACTTTTGTCCAGACGCCGTCGTGCTCCCGGAGGACCGTTGCAGCTTCTTCGCGCAAGGCGACGGCGACGTGAGGTGGCGCGCTCCAGATGTTCAGCACAGCGTTCATGGCGGTGATGGAGGAGGTATGGATGCCGACGAAATTCAGCGCTAGCAGCCGGGAGCAAAGCGATCTCAGATCTCGGTCGAGCGCATCGGAGGACTTTACGGCGCACCGAGCCATCAGCTGGAGCATGTCGGCCTTGCGTGTTTCGTGCCCTGAGGTTGTTTTCTCTGCGGCGGCGAGGTGGGATTGGATGAGCGGGACGAGGTACTGCGAGCAGCGCCAGTCGTAGTAGCGGCAGGGAAGTGCTAGCAGGGGACCGAAGATGGGCTTCAAGAGGTCGGGTATAAGCATTGTGATCATGCCGGATTGTTGGCCGAGAGACATTGCGAATGAGGCTGAGTAATGTATGTAGGTGTGGTTGTGAGCCAAGTCGACACCAACAAACACTCGCGTCGTGACACGAGTGATGGTTTCCCACATCGGTATTGAGAGTCCGACCTCAGCCCACTCTTTGGTGTCTGTCCCAAAGATCCTGTCGATGGATAAAGCGATCTCTTCAACTACGTCCGGCGTTAAGAGGTCAAGGCGCATCCTGTTGAGGCTTTTGATGTGGAAAGGCCGCTTGAACTTCCAGGATCTGGGCGAAGTATAGTTGAATTGAACAGCCTCAATAAGAACTTTTTGGATAGACAGGATATGGTCTGGCTGATCGACGAGCCATTTGATGTGCTCCGGCGGAAGGACAACTTCTGGTTGATGATTCATGTTCGGCGTAAGGAAGGGCTTGGAGCGTTTGCTGTACTGTGACTCGATCAGTCAGTCACGAACTGGCCTCTTGCAAGGGCTACATACTTGCGCGTAACCCTTCTCAAGATTTCGCCACGAGCCCCACAACTCTCGCCAGCAGGCCCTTGTCTTCGCGAAAAATTCGGACCGCACTCCTATCCAAGGTATGCACCTTGGCTCAACCCGCCAGGCAGTTGTCCTCCAGTGAAGCGCCCATATGAGCAAAAGAACTCCGAGCCAGTAGGTATGTGCAAAAAACACATCAAGATTGGACGGGGTAGTCCACCCCATCGCCGCGAGCGCCTTTGCGGATTGTCAGATGTAATGTTGAGTTCGCATGGACGTGCAGCGAAAGCGCGTCGAGTTCGGTTTGCGACTACGTCTTTGAAACGTCTGCTTAGCGAGGTACAACATCTTTACCGGCGCGCGTTTGCTTTGTTCGTCGAAGCCGCTGCGCGAGAAAGCAGTACAATATCAACCATCTTTCTTTGTCTGTCCAGCGAATCAGTAGCTTGATGTGCGCTTGTTAGTCATAGGCATCGATGCGTGAGGTACAGCCGCTGTGGTTCATGCTGCACAAGGCGTCGGATTCGAGTGCTCGAACCTCTGGAGCATGTACATAGTGTGAAGAGCATACGTATGCATTCGAATGGGCCGCTGATGCAACATGAAAGCCGGACAAGAGGAAATTCATGGTCCAATACACGAGCTAGCAACGCACTACAAGCGAAGAAGACACGCGAGCGAGGACATAGCAGGTGATGCGCATTGGTCATTGCCAGAATCGATGTGGAGAACATTCACTTGCACGCCATGCTCCTTTACACGCAGGTGATGTCAACGGCTAAGTAACTCGGTATGAAGCACCCAGGAGATGTGCAAAAGACCTTGTTGGCATGGCAAGTCACCGCCTCACAGACGTGATGTAATTTCAAATTCACTTACTGGTGACCTATCATGCCAACGCATCATCGTAGATAAACCGTACAGTGCCGCGTGGAAACTGCGAGCACCTGCCCATTCATGTATCAGCTTGAACAACATACTGAAGGACCATTGCTGCATAAGCGCTCTTGGTCCACCTTCAAAAACCAGCAAGAGTCAGCACCGAGGGACTCGGAACGAAGGACCGAGACTGGGAGGAATTATCATGGCGAATCCGGAGTTCCAACTTCGACTCCGTGACCACTTCGGCAATCCAGCACGATGGGTAAGCTGCTCCGCTTTTGGCCTGGATATGATTTGCCAGCTTCACATAAACCGAGTTACATGGTACTGACCTCCCATAGCCCAAAACACTCAATGATATGCTCATCGAAAGAACCTTCGAGCTGATCGAGATCTCGCCGCCTGTTCGTCGCGCACTCGAAGGCAACCGTCATGGTGACAACGAACTGGATCTGAACTTTTCCAACCGTGGCATGGTGCAGGACCTCATCACCTACTATAATTCGCTTATTCGCTCCTTCGTGGCCTTCGAGAGCATGCCCGATCAGACATGGGCCGACGACCTCCGCCGGTGGAACAGGCAGCGGGTGCAAAGAGGCCGACGTGCTCTCCGGGAAGCCATCACTCAAGCCCGGTCGCTTGCGGAGACCGATCTTGCAACTTTGCGGCGCCTTCTTGTCAAGCGTCACCACATTGCAGTTGCCGAGGCAGGCCCGTCAGGAACGAACAGAAGACCGGCAAGGGAACGAGGAGCTGCTAACGAGCAGTTGAACCACCGCGGAAATCGAGCTAATCTTCCTGGTGCCGGTGGAGAACTCGTGCCACTTGACGAGCTTTCTCGGCGACTTGCGGAGACGCTGCAGGTCGAAGACGATCGCCACAACCGACAAGCAATGACTGATGCTTCGCGGCGCTTGGCTGAAGAGCTACAGAGAGAGGAAGCTGACCAACAAAGAAGAGCTGCGGCTGAAGCTTCGAATCGGCTTATCGGTCAAGCCCGGGAGGAAGACCGCTGCCACAGACAAGCCGAGGATGAGGCCACTCACCGGCTCGTGGAGCGGTTGCGGGATGAAGAGGTCCGTGAGCGTAGAGAAAGAGAGCATGCGTCAGAGCGTTTGGCTGCCGACCTCCGGAGGGAAGAAGAACTGCACCGACAAAGGATGGACGAAGAATCACGCCAGCTTGCGGCCCAGCTGCAGGAGGAGGAAGCTTTTGAGAGGCGGATACTCATGTACGACGCACCAGTACGCTCGGGAAGACAGTTTGCAAGGGAAGAAAGGGAAGACTACAGAAGGATGGAGGGACAACCTCGTCAGCTTGCTCAGCGCTGGCAACAAGAGAGCGTTGATGAGGAGGGTGGAATCGCTGCAGTTCGGGCTGTCTATAGGCGACAGGTAGAGCCTAGAGAGGACCATCGGCAAAGAGAGAGGCCACTTTGGGGTGGAGCCTTCGCCATAAGGCGGGAGCAAATGGGTGGAAATGACTGGGAAGAGGAGCGGCAGAGATTGCTGGCGGGCGGTGCCAATGCGTTTGCTAACGAACCAGCCCGACGACGTTAAGGCGAGAATCTGGATGACTGGCGCCAGCGGTTCATGAGAGCGCCTCAATAGGAGGCCCGAGGAATTGTGTGAACATACTTGGAGCAGCCTTGGATATAGCGGACGGAGGGGAACGGAACTTGGATATGATAGATGCGAAGATCTTGATGCTGGACTGATGGATGAGACAATCTGTAGTATGATTTTGAAACGACTCGATGAAAGCTATTAGTTGTGTTGAGGGAGTGTTCGTAAGAGTCGTGATATGACACCGCTTTGCAAATCCAGAACATCTTCACAAAGCTACTCTACCTTGCCTACCAGATAATTCCCACCAGTGCGGTCTATGAATTCAGTACTTTATCCGCGCGGTTTGATATCTGCGGTCCATGGCTGATGGTGCACTCGGTGAAGACCCGCGCTCCGCCCCCGCCAAACGCGCAACATTCTCTGGTCGCACGACCCATATCGATCGCCCTTCGCGCTTCACGTCCAACATCGGCAAGATGGTTTACGATTGGGAGGGCAAGGAAGCGGAATGCTATCGCTTGTATGTCGAGGAGAGGTTGACCGTCGATGCTGTCATGCGCCACTATGCCGCAGTTGGGTTCAGTAAGTAGTAGGGACACCGTTTGCGTCCACTCGCGCAAATCTGACAATTGGAACGCTCGCCAGACCCAAGCAAGCGTGCATTCCAAACACAATTCAAGGTATCCAGCACGCCCTCGTCCGCTGTTAGATCAGTTGGCTGACGACCGAGAAGCGCTGGGATTTCCCGAGCAAGCAAAACCCCGCTCACAAGAATGAACCGCTCGTCGCCAGAGTCAAAGAGCTATGGGAGAGGAACACGAATCAGAAGGAGATGCTGCGCATCCTCAACAGCGAGGGCTTCGATATCAAGGAGCGTGAGCTTATGAGGCTGCGCGCCAGGAACAGATGGCTGCTGAGGGTGCCCAACGGCATGCAGGCCCGAAGCTATGCTGCTCCACTTACTCCACAACCGGACACCGAGACCCACGATTCTGAGCAGGCGGCCCACCTAGAGATTGTGTCCGCATCAGCAACGTCGATCGAGCAGATAGAGGCCGCCACGGAACGGGAGGCTTCCCCGAGCTATCGCCAGAGGTGCGCCAGAAGAGACAGCTTCGCCTGGACAAGCTTCAAGTCGAGAGCGATGAGCGTTGGCGAACCCGCAAGCGCAGACGGCGAACACGCGGATGGGCTGGCCTGCCTGCAGACCCTCAAGGACCCCCACGGTTTCCTTCTGAGACTACGATTGACGAGAGCAAGGTGTACCTGAACCTGGAAAACGCACAATATCGGGAGGTACGAGATCAATTTCAAAGCATCTGCGAGGAGGAGGGTGTTGCAAAGAAGACCATCGCGGGTGCTGAGAAATGGCAAGCGGTCAAGGACAGGCTCATCAGGGAGAACCAACACTTGCAGGACGCTTTCTGGAATGATCAACTGCATAGGCCGGAGCTAAAGGCTCTTGCGTTAGACGTGATTTGCACGGACGTCACGAAGCGCATGCGGACTCTCGAACGTAGGATGACAATAGCAGAAGCGAAGAATGCTCTGTCGATCAACCCCGAGGAGAGCAGGCAAATCAGGAACGCTTTCTACGCAACCCTCAAAGCCGATTGTTTTACAAGTAAGCTTGAGGCCGGCAACGAGCATTGGCAGGACCTGAAGAGTCAGTGGATCGCAGGCTCAGAGCTGCTTCAGCGCATACTCGCCCCCGGAGCTGCAGACCCAGACCATTTCCTGAAGGTGAAAGCCATTGAGGTCCTCTGCCGAGATGTCATGAAACGGCTGCGTGACGATCAGACGAAGCGCGATCCAACGCGGAAGAAGCAAGCCAGCAGTGGTCCTGGACCTGGTCCAGCTCCGCCCAGGCCAGCCGCTCCGTCGAACGCGTCAACGACACTTGATCATACCAGCGCTGCCCCGACTGCGCAAATGACGCTAACCCAGAGCAGCTCCGAGCAGCTTGCCGCTTCCCGCTCAGACCTGCAGATAGACCCTTCCCTCCTTCTAGCCGCGCATGACTCCTCGATAGCAGCAGCGCACCACCAGCAAGCTTCGTACGAGCAACAATCCCACTACAATGCAGCAAGCCGCCAAGCGTCCTCATACCCCATCGACAGCTATGCGCCAAATACCTGCCCGCCTCAGCCGCAAGCCATCGCCATCTTCTGCCGCCTATCTCCCATCTCGCCAGTTCAGCGAGAGCCCAAGATCTGGCTGGACGTCCTTGCGACTGGCTCGATTGCGGAGCTGCGGCACCTCATTCTGAGTAGGCATCCCGGTACCACAGTGGCTCGGATTGAGGGTGTAGTAAGCGATCAGAGTGGTCGAGAGATATTGTATCCGCTGGATCAAGACGATGAGTTGTATAGCTACGTAGCGCATGTCTCGGGCGGGAAAGCCACGTTCGTCGTGCATCTAGTAGAGAGTTACACCTGAGGTAAGAGCGGGATTAGCGTTTGACGGATGCTTTGGGGGCTGGAATGACAAAGCAATAGCTGAGTTGATGATTTTGTTAAATCCGCACGTTTTTATGCGAGTCGGCACAACTCAATCCTTCGCGCTTCGGCTTCGTCTGTGATTGGTTTTGAACTCATATCACCTTCCACGGGTCGCGGCGGAGTTAATGCTAAAGTCCGGTGTCTCGATGGAGTAGTTCCTAATATAAATTCTAGGAAGGCGTGAACAACCGGTCTCCTACGCAAGCTGTCCTCTTCGGTCTAAACTTGAGAGTCCAATTGACCTGTGGTCGGATTCTTTTATCTTTCAAGCCGTTTGTGATTCTCAATTGCACCCAGCATGGCGCAAGAGTATGCCAGCAAGCAGCCGCGGGGCTTCAAAAACCACATTGAGAATGTTGCCATTGTCGGGGTAAGTCACTATCTAAGGTCTCACGAGATGATCCGGCTTTAGCTCACGCTCCTGAAGGCTGGCGGTCAATCTGGCAAATTCATTGTAGAAGAAATGCTTAAGAATGGAAAGCACAAAATCACCGCCATCACTCGTACAGGAAGTACGAACAAGGCGCCGGAGGGCGTTGCTCTCAAGAAGGTCGACTACAACGACCAATCATCCTTGATCAAAGCGCTCAACGGCCAAGATGCCCTTGTCATTACTATGGGCGTCACAGCGCCACCAGATCAGCAGACAAAGCTCATCGAGGCAGCAGCAGCAGCGAACGTGCCATGGATCATTCCCAATGAGTTTGGCGAGGATGGATTAAATGAGGAGTTAGGCAAGGACATTCTACTTGGCCCACCGAAAAAGAAAGACCGCGACCACATTGAGAAGCTGGGCAAGAGCTCCTGGATCGGCATCGCCTGCGGCCCCTGGTACGAGTTCAGCTTAGGTGGCGGGCCCTACAGATACGGCTTCGACTTCAAGAATCGAACCGTCACCTTCTTCGACGATGGCACTACGCGTATCAACACCAGCACCTGGCCTCAGACTGGCCGCTCTGTCGCCAATTTGCTCGCGTTGAAGGTGCTTCCAGACAACGAGAGCGACAAGAGCCCGTGCCTGGCCGATTTCCGGAACAAATTTGTCTACGTCTCCTCCTTCACGATCAACCAGGAGGAGATGTTTGAGTCTGTCCTGCGCGCAACTGGCACCAGTCTGGACCACTGGCAGGTGACTCACGCGCCTGTTAAGGAGTACTATCGTGAAGGAGTGGAGCAGCTCAAGCGCGGGAACCGCGTCGGGTTCGCAAAGCTGTTGTATTCCAGGATGTTCTTCCCGGACTTGGCTGGCAATTTTGAGGCAACAAAGGGCCTGGACAATGACAAACTAGATCTGCCCAAGGAAGACTTAGACGAGTTCACGAAAGTCGGAATTCATTTGGCGGAAAGTGGCTACTTTGATAACGAGGGTGCTTGACTGTTGACGCTCGCATGAATATTATTCTGATCTTGAATAGCAATTAGAGGTTGTGCATACGCCGACGCGAAGGGAGCTTAGATTTGATAAGACCGAGTGTCTGACTGAGAAGGCTTCCTGTAATTTTTGGAAGAGGATGATATTGTGCAGGGTATGAAGCAGTTATATATTATACTATTCTCCGCACGAGTTTATCAACCGCGTGACCTTTCGAACTGCCCCTCTCGGTAGTGATATTAGGGATTAGCCCGTAGATGAATCAAATGGCATGCGGCGCTCAGATCGACCCGCTATTCTAAGGGCCTAGCGCCATGAAGCTATCCATGCCTCAGCTCCCTGAACATAGCCCGAAAGCCTACCGTGACAGCGTGTCGGATACACGTACCCCAATGCTGAAGGCCATCAAAGCAACGCCTTGACAATGCACATCGCCTCCCCTCGGTCAGTGCTCCCAGCAAGCGATAGCGAATCATCAACTCACCACGAAAACACCCTAGCGCCCTCCCTGTTCCCCACATTACTCCAGCGCCGAAAGCAAGCCAACAAAAACCGTTCCTCAAGTAAGTTCCATACCCTCCTCATCCCCCTCATCCGCAATCTCCGTATCCTCCGCCACCAGACTCGTACTCCTCTTCCTCGGATTCCCCGCGCCCCCAAACCCGAATCTCGCCCCGCCAAGCCCACCAACAGCCTCAAGCTCATCCCCACCAACAACCCTCCCATCCGTATCCACCTCCTCACAGAGCTCCATCAGCGCCCTCCTCGTCAGGCTCTTGAAGCCATCAGTGCGGACAACGCGGCCCCAATACAGCATACAGAACTGTGCCGCACGCTTCTTCAGCCAGTCCTCTCCCGCCGTCGCAGCGCGCTCCCAGATCGTGGCCGCGTGGTCGACGTCGAGTTCCTTGCCGAGCCTATTGACGCAGAGGAGGCGCAGACGCGGCATATCATATATGTTCGCCATGACAAGCATGCCCGCGACGTCGGTGAGCGAGGGCCCGTGGACGGGGTGCGGCGCGATGCTATCAGTGTAGAGGTAGTACAGAAACGAGCGGACCGCGCTGTACGGCTCGGGGATGTGCATCTTTTTCGTATGGAACTCGACCATCTGCGCAGAATACAGCCGGGAGAAGTGCGGCCACCGCGCTTGCAGGATCATCTTGTGCACGTGTATGGGCGCCGAGGTGGTGGGAGATTGGGCGTCGGCGATCGTGGAGGCGTCAGTGCGGTCGTCGTCTTCGTCGCGCTCGCCCGTGATGATGAAGTCGGCGCCGCTGCCTGTTTCAGGGGCCTGGTCGAATGTTCGCGCAAGGTCGGCGCCGATGCCTGAGAGGTGCGAGGACACGTTGGCGTCGGAGGCGGGGATCTTGACTTGGTCTGGCCTGGATTCGAGCGTTAGGCTGTTGCCGAGCATGCCTAGCTTCCTAAGGTCAATTGGTAGAACATCGCTGAGATACTCTCCGGGGTCGGCTCCGCCGTTGTTTGGCTGCTCGGTCGGACATCCAAGCAGCCATGCGTGGGTTGCGTCCTCGTTCATCGCACAATAGTGCCATCGGTAGTTTGGATTGAAGAGATCTTTTCCGTCTGCAAGCTTCTGCCACCGTAGCGTGTCAAGATCCAGAGCAGACAGGCTTGTTTCGAAGGAGGATATGACGCTGGCGGGGTAACAAAGTCCAGCAGGCATCCCGATGAGAAGGCGTGGAAGTGGGTGCCAATCGCTTGCGTCGGAAGATTCGGGCTAGAAACGAACTTGAGCGTGGATATCGCTCCTGGTGCGACGGGAGGAGTGCGCGACATGAGTTGCGTGGGGTTGCTCTGGACACTACTTGTGTTTGCGACGTAGCCAGTGGAGCCGGTGGCAGGCTGAGTCGTTTGACTGAACAGACGCCGGTCATATCGAGCGGGCAGCGCTTGGCGAGTGCCCGTACCGATCGTCGCAGGAGAGTCGAATGCTGGGCTGCCTCGCAAGTCGAGCCACCAAATCTCGCTCGTCCTCTCCATATCTTCGCCCAACCCACCGAAGACCCATATTTTCCCATCCCATATCCAGCTCGTGTGATCGTAACGAGGGACAAACCTCCACGTGCGAGACCATGTCCAGGTCTTCAGGTCGAGGTAGCAAATGTCGTCGAGGACGTAGTTGTCATGGCCTGTCATTCCTCCAATAACATACAGCTTGTCGTCGTGTATCACAGCAGAATGGCGAGCTCTTCCCCGAGGCGCCGGACCACTGAGCTCCGGCTGCAGCCATGTTGCCGTCTTGAGGTCGAAGATGACGACGTCTGAAAGATACGCTCTGTGCTCGTTCTCTCCGCCATACACCAGGAGCTTGTCGCCCTGCCAGAGGTTGGCAGTGTGGCCCATTCGTACGCCAGGGATGTCTCCATAGTTGTCTACGAGGTTCCACTGTCTGGTTATAAGGTTGAGTCGCAGCACATGATTGTAGACTGCAGCGAACGTCAACAATCATTGCACCCTGAGGCTGAAGGGTGCAGCAAGCCTCCATACCTTCGTCGGTGTACTGGTCAAACCCTCCGAATGCGTAGATCTGGTCATTGCCGACATAAGTAACCGACGCGTTCACGAGGCATGCCGGCTTCGCTCCAACAGTCGTGATAATCTTTGGCTTGTACCCATCGCTTTTTCTCTGCCGGACAGGGCTCGCGGACATCTGAAAGGTGTTGTTGGAGGCTTGGGAGATGTTGGAGACTCGCGAGACGGGACTACCGACCGCAGGGACCGTCGGAAGGGTAGCAGGCGCTGAAGTGAAGCTCATTGCATCCATTTCACTGGGCCATTGAAGTGAGCATTGAGGCTGAACAGGGCTGAAGACGGCCGTTTCCCAGCGCTTACCTGGAACGGCGCTGATGCAGGACAGGGGGGAGGGGGAGGAGGCTTCGTTTAGAGTGGTCTGGTTCAGACAGGCATCCCGAAACCCAGGCGCTCGTCATGTGACTCGTTGCTCCAAATAGTTCGTAGACTTGATGAACACCACTGCTGTCAGACAGTAATCATTCCATTCTCTAAAACCATTTTGCATTCTATATATATTACAGGCGCGACATCTGTCACCTGGATCTGACAGCTAGAGCCTGATCTTTAGAGGGACGTAGCGGCTCTTGAATCGTAGAGAAGCTTTGCTCCAATTATCTAGAGCATGCGAAAGAGTGCAAGGAGAAGGATACATAATTGTGTAGCTTCCTACTATCGTGAAGTATACTAGCGTTCGTCAAGCATTGGAGATGGAACTTCGTCGTACTCGTCCTCGCTCTGAGGGCATCTGTATGAACAAGCGCTATTTCAGCATCTAGTTCTTCCAGCCCCACCTCCTCTTCACATATTTAAGCACATAAACCAGTCCCACAAGCACCGGCACCTCAATAAGCGGCCCCACCGTACTCGCCAGCGCCTGCCCACTCCCCGCGCCATACACCGCGACCACAACCGCAATCGCCAGCTCAAAATTATTACTCGCAGCCGTAAAACTCTGCGTGCAGCTGACCCTGTACCCGAAGCCGAATTTCCAGCACGCGTAGACCGTGGCGCTGAAGACGAGGAGGAAGTACACGACCAGCGGGGCGCAGACGCGCAGCACGGATGTGATTTGGGAGACTACGTGCGCGCCTTGCGAGGCGAAGAGCACGATGATGGTGTAGATGAGGCCGATCAGACTCAGCGGGCCGATGTAGCGGAGGAAGTGGAGCTGGTAGTTGCGCTCGCCTAGCAGGCGGCGGAGGACGAGGCGTGTTAGCACGGCGGCGCCGAGGGGTATACCTGGGTCATCCGCTCAGCTTAAGCTGTTGTAGTGGAAGTGACGAGAGCTCACCGAGGAAGACAGCCACGCTCGTGGCAACTTTGCTATAGCTCACATTCACGGCATTCGAGCTCCGACTCACGATCCTGATATAAAACACCGCAAAGGGCGCAAACAGCACAATCTGGAGTATGCTATTAAACGCCACCAGCACGGCGCAGTAATCGCCATCCCCGCCTGCCAGGTCCGTCCAGATGAGCACCATAGCGATGCACCGCGCAATGCCCACGAAGATCAGGCCCTCTCGCAGGTCCTGTCGGTCAGGCAGGAAGGCCCAGGCAAGCCCGACCATGAGCAGCGGTGCGATGATCCAGTTCAGGACGAAGGAGAAGGCGATCTGGATCCAAAGCGCGCGGTGCGAGAGGAGGAGGTGGAGGGTTTCGTAGCGGACTTTGCAGAGGATCGGGTACATCATTACTAGGAGGCCGACGGCTGCATCTCTTTATCAGCACCCGCTCTCGTACCTCTTGAGACTCTTGTGGGGAGGAAAACATACCAATTGGCACGCTAACATCCACAAATGTCCCCTTCTGCAGCGCCGGTCCCGTCGAAGGCACAAAGTTGCCCAGTATGATTCCAATCGCCATGGCGAGGATGATCCAGACGACGAGGAAGCGGTCGAGTATCGAGAGCCCCTTTAGCGGTGGGACGTCTGGCTCATTGTCATCTGTTCAAGCTTGTCAGTACTGGCGTTTTTTTTTACTATCAGACCCAAGGCATCTCACCGATCTGGCCTGCCCCCAAAGGCCCTTCTCAACATCCGCCGCGGTCGAGGAATCGATGCCATTCTGCTCGCCGACCCTCCCAAGCCTAGCGTCAGGGCGGTCGTCGTAAGCGACCGAGCGCTCCACGGTATTCATGGTGCTTGTATAGCTGTTTGGTGTGCTGAAGAGTCTCCATTGCGTCGCCGGAGTGTTGGCTTTATGGTCGGTCTCTAGCTGTGGAAATCTTTGGGCGATGTTGTGACCGGCCAATCGGAGGGCGGGTGCATGTCACTTTGCCTTCTTCGCGGTGACATGCCGCCAAGGTTTGGTTTTCAGTGCGATAGCTGTCGCGCGGAGGTGCTGATAATTGGTAAGAAGTTGAGACGAATAATGAGGTGCTGGTGACATTCAATCAAGCTGGAGACTGCGGCGGGCTCGAATGTCACTATAAACAGGCGTGAGAGCTTTGAACAATCACGTGCTGCTGAAGAGCATATTGGTCTTTTGCCTGAAGGCAGATGTCTTACAGTACCGAATCTAGCTCCTAGCTACAACACACTGTCCTACACCTTCTCCACACTGATTCTCTCCTCACGAACGCTCAAGCTCCGTTCCTCCTGCATCAAAATCACGGGTCCCGTATAACCTCTCGTCCTCTTCCAAAGCCACCACACAGTCATGAAGACAGTGAAGCCGCCAGTGATTAGGCATGTATAGTTCATACTAGCCGCATCGAACGGCATCGCATAGGGAAAACAATAGATGACAACGAAGACAATGATGTACACGCAACTAATGCCGCCAACGATATAAGCAACAGTAACCGGCATCCAGAACGGGCCGGGCATCACATAGCGCCGTCTGGTAAGTAGGTGCGGCAGGATGGCCGTCAGGTAAGACAGCGTAGTCAAGACGACAAAGGAGCCCACGAAAGCGTTGAACGCGGTCAAGGACCCGACGTAGATGCAGCCTAGCACAGTGGTGATGCAAGCACAGGCGACGGTCGCGTTGAACGGGTTCTTCCACTTCGGACTCACGCGGCTCAGGAGTCCGGGGAAGGGTGTTGCTTGATCCCGCGCTAGAGTCCAGAGCATTCGGCCGGCGGTGATGTAGTTTCCGATGAGGGTGCAACAAAGGGCAAGAAAATGACCAGGAGAAGACCGAGGGATCCACCGCGCGTGGTGGTGGCTTGTCTGTATACTTCGGCCAGGGGGATCGTGTACGGCTGCTCGAGGAGCGCGTCAAAGTCCGATATGCTGTAGAAGATGGCAACGAGGTAGCAGAAGGCGGTGATTAGCCCTGTGACCATCTGCGCAGCTATGGCTTTTGGAATGTTGATCCTTGGACGAGGGACCTCCTCCGCCAAGTGAGAAACGCAGTCAGGCGTCCCCACTGCATATGCGCCGTTCAACATGCCCATCAAGAAGACGAGACCGTCCGAAGTGTAGCCTGACTGGTTTTCCCAGTCCCTCCAGACGAATTCATTGCTAGCGTGGCCGGTGCCTGCGGTGCTTGGCATGATCGCACAGACTAATGTGGTGATAAAGAAGCCCCCAAGGGTGAGGTAGAGGCCAAGAGTGTTGATTGCCGGAAGCATGCGGTTGAAGAAGAGAACCGTTCCGCATGCCAGCCAGGTCACCACGATATATACCACGAAGACATGCCAGCGCTGCGGGACGTAGTCGGCATGGAACAGGCCCCACATGGCGAGGATGAGATTTGCGACAATGACGCTTATTGATGCACACGCAAATATCCAGGCTAGGAAGTTCCACCTATACGGCTGTTAGTACTTCACTAACGGAAGTGTGGGTTGGAGGGCGTATCGCATACCATCCGGCGTACCAGCCCGCTGCTTTGCCCCATTTTGGTCCAGCTGTGATAGACGCCCAGTGGTACACGCCGGCTGAAGAGGGTATGGCGGACGCGAGCTCAGCCAGCGCTGCGGCAATGAGCCAGTAGAAGAAAGACACGGCGAAGAGTTCGTAGATGACGCCTGGAGGGCCTCCATTGTAGATAGCAACAACCTGCAACGACGCATTAGCTGGAAGTGATACGGTTCGTATGCTGTCGCGAAGACTCACGATACTGCCCCCAAGTGCCGCCCACGTATTTCCCGTACAGATTCCCACCGAACAGACGCTCAGCAGACTGAAGTTGCGCTCCAGCTCCTGGACGTGACCGGACGCGTTGATGACCTGGCCAACCTCAACGCCATCCTCGACGCTGTAGATTGGAGCTGCCGGTTGATCCTCGAGTTTCTTCTCCATCTCGACAAGGGGAGAGGAACAGCAAAACTGGAACTGTCAAAGGACGACGGAAGAAGCACAATTGAACCCCTCATCGCGGCGCAGCAGCATCTTGCTTGCTTTTCTATTCCCCGCTACCTTACCTGCATCCATGTGGTTAGGTACAGCGATACAAGGGCTTGATTAAGCCACCTGCAATTAATTGAATAGCTTGAATCCTGCCACGCGGGAGGGGGCTATTGATTGTCCTATCACTGTACCCAGATAAGCACAAGCAGACGTTTACCAACAGCATCGAATCTGCGGAAACGCGCTAACTGGGTAGGAAGTTTCCAATGGTATGGTCCTTTGTGAGAACTACTGCAGCCCATAGCCTTAATGGGGTCTGGAGTCTGGGTTGCTCGAAGCATTTTGATGGAGATAAGGCAAGGAGCCCCTTGTAGATCGCACAAGGGTGTTGGGCTTGTGCCGTCCCTGCAGCCACCGGACGACGGGCCGGACACACCAAGGGGTGCCGCGTTTTGCCAAGGTTGGGGGTCAAATGGTCTCGTCCTTGCTCGAACATGTGGACCGTGATGCAGTGAAGTACCTCTATTTGAACGAGGTCACAGAAGGGGATGCGGGATTTTACTGCAGAATCTCACAACGTCTCGCTTGAATGATGGTTGCTCAGATGAATCACGTGTAATCTTCCTTATAGGTAGAGGTATGTTCTCACAACTGGCCAAACAGCTCACCACCTGGACAGTGTACTTCACAGTAGTCAAGATCAATAACTTCAAGCCGGCTAAAGTACCAGCATCAGAGCATAAGCACAAGGCAGATGGCTATCTCCTTCGTTACTAGAAGAGCATGTGACTTGGTAATCTATCCGCCTACAGGCCGAGCTTCGACGTGTATGTTTCGTCGAGTCCCCAAACGCCCTCAATGCCAGTGCAAGCACGAAATTTCCACCGCACTAGCCATTCACGAGACACTCAAGCAATTCTCATAACCACGTCTTCCCTTCCATCCTCCATCTCACCGATCTTCCTCTTCCCAGTAACAGTGCCGTCCTCGATATCACCCTCATACTCCACGATCTCCCACTCTACCCTCAAGCTCCCATCATCCGACGTATGCCCGCCCTTCTGCCGCTTGATTCTTCCCAGCCGAGTCTGCTGAACCATCTCCTCGAACCACGGCGCACCACGGTTACGTTCCGATACCAGCAATGCTGTCTGCGTCTGCCTCTTCGCGGGCAAGACCGCCTTGCTACTCCCGGCCTCCGCCTCTGCCTCCTCCTCATCCCTCTCCGGCAACAATCCCATCCTGTCCAGAATCTCCAAATCATCATCGATCACGGAGCCGACGGTCAAGCTGATGAAGTCGGCATCCTCGCGAGTGCGCTCATTCCACGACGACAGCTGCGTCCCGCAGTACCCGCAGAACTCCCTCCGCGTGCCAAAGGGCGAGAAAGGGGAGACGAAGCTTCGGCGGATGGAGCGGTGGGTTTCGTCGGGGAAGAAGGCGTAGGTCGCGCTGTGGTACCAGTCGATGGGGACGCGGAGCCAGGCTGTTATGGGGGAGGCTTGGTGACGGCCTGCTCATGATATCCATATCAGCAAGTGATATTGAGGTTCAATAGAACGTTTTGACAGCTGGCTGATAGGTGGAGAGTCCGGCTTTGCGTGGGGTAACGGCGGGGTACCAATAGCGGATTGTGGGTGACGTGCGAGCTTAATTGTACTTACGACTAGAGCTACTGTTGTCGAAGAAGACGCTGGCGAGCTGAGCGGATGCTGGGGGATTTCAACCACATAGCGGTTGCGGCCGCAGGCGCAGGAGCCACGGAGAGCTTGCTCCATTGTGTGAGCTCAACGGACGAGCTGGTCCGTGTGAGGTGGGAATGTTAATGCTCAAAGAGCCCTTATGCAATGCTGCGGATGGAATTTAATACGCCGGTTTATGAATCGCTGGCTGAACGATCGTAAAGCGTTCTGTGGGCAGTGACGAAATAGGGTATGTGACGCTTCAGTGATGGAACGCTCGAAAGATCCTTGGTCTTGGCGGATGCTCGATGCCGAGTCACATGATAAATTCCCATGTCAAATTCGCATGTCAAATTCGCATGTTACCTTGGGGGCTTGCAGGAACAAGGTACCTAGGTAGGCAGTTCAGCGAAGGCATCGGATATGCTGACGTCGATACATCTAGCGAGAAGCCACAAACGGCACGGTGTGGCTATCAATTGGTAGTAGTAACATGAACATTGCCTCACGCCATCAATTTCATGGATATAAAAATCACAGGACTACTGGAGCACTATTTAGGTCGCGAGCGCTCCCATCCAGCAGTTCTACTAGAGAGATATGGCAGAGTCCTTCTACTCGCCACTGTGTACTCATAATACCATCCCGTTTACAGTTCGCCGTCAGACGTGCTCTGATGTTTTGCTTTCCAACTGTAACTGTTGGGCTACACAAAGGCATTGGCTGATACGCTGATACGGTTCCATATGTGTCTGCCGGTTTACAGCTTACCGGCCGTCACCTTGCTAAACTTATGGATTTTAGCGTCTATGCCGCTTGCTTGTACATCCCAACTTCCGTAGAACCTGCCGCTGCGTCGGGCAGAATATTGCTTGGCAAAGCAAGCCCGTTAAGGCCCTTGGGATAGCGATCACCGGTCTCTCAACACTATGTTTTAATCGGAGAAGGTACTCGTACCGAGCGGTGGGGCCTGATCATATGCGTCTGGAACTCCGGAAGGCTATCAAATTCGCGAGTGGCCCAGATTGGTTCTTCATCAATCACCACCTGGATCTCCCGGGTCATCACCCTCGCCTCTTTTGGACTTATTCTCGTTCCACGCCGTGACCTCTTCTTCGCTGGAGGTCACGTGCATCCATATTTCATCGTTAGGATCGTGCTTCTGATTTTGCCGCCGCTTCCTCGAGATCTTCCTAGTAATTTTGGGCACAAACCTGGACCGGAACTCATGCGGGATCTTGAGTCTGGCAGCCGTCCACTTCTTCTCAGGCTTGTGCTCCGTCGGCAACTCTTCTACCGGTTCCGCGTCCAGAAGACCTTCGTCTGTGAAGCTGCGGTCGATCATCGCGCTCCGTTGTGGCATCACCTTCTTCAAAAATTCGAGCGTGGCTGAAACGTTGAGATCCAGCGCCCGCTTCGGATTCGCTGTCATCTTGAGGAGCATGGCGCAGGTCTTGGGATAGAGAATTGAGAAATCACTCTGTGAGACATGAATCGTCCCGCGCACAGTAAGTAACCATGAAGGAGCGGCGTGCT
The DNA here is from genome assembly GCA_030247845.1 of Coniosporium tulheliwenetii. Classification (NCBI taxonomy): domain Eukaryota; kingdom Fungi; phylum Ascomycota; class Dothideomycetes; genus Coniosporium; species Coniosporium tulheliwenetii. Next base: position 71,051 of record JAPDRP010000006.1, read on the forward strand.
TCTTCGCTTCGTCAATGAGTGCATGGACTGCATTGAAATTAGATGGCCAGTACATGAATGCCTCGCTGTTGATACCGAGCAGGGGGCAGTGGATACGGTGGCGGGGCTCCTCGGCTGGTGGACTGACGGCGGCGCCCCAAATGTCGTAGATCACGCCTTGGCCGACATACTGGAAGCGATCAGCGTTTCGCAGTATCTCAACGGTGGTAGCAGCACCGAAGGAGTGGCCGAGGACGGTTACGCGGTGGCAGTGGATTCTGTCTTTCCATTGTGCCCAGTCAACACCGTCAAGACCTCGGGAACTGGAGCCGATGTATCCCTTGCGCCGGAGGTTCTTGTTGGCGATTTCCCCGCCTCTGCCGCCGTCGATGTGACGCATGACGCTGTACGCCTCTTTAATCTCTGCGAGCCGCAGTTGAAGCTGCGCGTTTCTCAGCTCAGAGTCGACTCCTTTGTCATTGCTAGGAATGGTGTCGTAGGGGTTGTCTGCGAATCACGTCAGCAGGAAAAGGTCAGATCAAGCACTGTCCATTACCCTTGGGAAAGATGTAGTCCTGGATTAAGGGTACGTTAGAAGCGGATTCCTTCGAATGTAGACGAGAGTCATACAATCTGGTCATAGCCCCTACGTCTCTCCTTCTCATCATGATCCACGGGACCAGCAGCTTCCCGCTCCTTCATGCTGCCAACACCGGACTGGGCATGATTGACGAACGTTCGCGCACCAGAGCCGTCGCGATGCTCGACAGCGCAGACCACAAAGCCGTAACTTGCGAACTGTGGCGCGACTTAGCTCATTGACTGCCGGCTAGATAATCTTGGGAGATGATTACCTCTCCGCAGACACTTGAATACGCCGTCCTAGTGCCTCCCAGTCCATGGCTAAAAATCATCAATGGAAAGCAGGGCTCTTCGCTTTCGCCGGGCGGCGGTGGCCCAGATTCGCTCTTCACTTTCGGCCCTCCATGCTGGAGGTTGTCGCGCGGTGGCCAGTGTTGGGATACGGGAGCGTTTCGGTAGGCAGGAAGTTTTGTAAACATCGTTGTTCCGGCGAACCAAGGTACAGCTATATCGCCAATGCCTGCGAACTTGCCATATCCCCTTGCCATCTTGATCCGCGGCCTTGGAAGCCATGTCTCTCGAGACCACTTCTTATGACCTGCCGGGTCTCTGCCCGATCCGACACCGATTGCCGTGGGATAGTAGACAGCCATCAGGACGGTTTCGAGCTTGAGGATGTGCTGGCCGTGGCGGGTGATGTGAGAGAAGTTGCGTGGGTTCTCGGCGGGGACTTCGATGTCCATAACACCGACCTAGTACTTGTTAGCGTCAGGGTACCTATGATCTAGGATTGGTGTCCTACACTGTATGGTCCGGAGTATTTAGGAAGCGTGCCATGAAGGAAGCCGGCTCTATCACGCAAACTGCTTGGGGGCCGGGTCTTGGGCTTCTTTCCGCGTGGGACTGAGCCATGCCCAATCCCACTGTGCGAACGAGGCGCCTCATTCTTCTTGTTTCCGGATACCCAAGCTGGGAACGACATTGTGTGCGATGCGGATAGATATAGTACAGGCTAGAGCAGAACGACAGTTCCCTACAGGCGGCAGAGAAACGCTAAGAGTCCGCAATTGGAACAGGAAAAGGGTTGTCAGATGCCATCAACTATAAAATTTACAATGGGGCGTAGTTTGGCGTCCGTTCGAACTGTGATGACTGCGTATTGGAGGTGCAGTCAAGAAATTCTCAACGACAGAAGTTACGGTATAGCAAACGAAGATAAGACATAACGTGGAGTCCGGGTATGGATGCTCGATCTGAAAAGCGGTCCATGATGCTGAAGCCTCCGTAGCTCCACGGGTGCAGCTTTCGGGCAGATCCGCTCTGCTGCACCAGAGCAGATGATGTTGTATGCCTGAAATGACGTCAATAAAAAGTGGTGTTTCTGGCTCACATGAAGGTGAGGTGAGCAAAACGGCACCGGCGTCCCGCAGACAAGCATTTCCCGGCTCTGCAATGCCGAAACGCCTATCGGGCCGCACGTTCTAGGGTTGCACGACTTGTAAGTATCATCTCGTTAAACATGGAAGCTTAGATGGAGTGCCTTAGGCCTTCTGACAGGAGAGAACATGGTAGTTTACCCTTCAGGTCCGGCATGGCTATAACAAGCAGTTGTCCGCCGTCCGCCGTCCTCCTGCAGTGCAAGTGATCCACCGTTTCTATCGCCGCATCGCTGCCCCTGGCCCGTTTATCGCTTGGCATCTAACGAGCTTCCGCTCTGGGCTACCGCCCGTTACCCAGCTGCCTTTCACGTCGACCGTGACACCGTGTAAAGCCGTTTGATTGGGAATCTGTTTACCACATCACTATGGGATCGAGGTACAGTACAGAGCCGTGGGAAAGCGAGGTAGGCATAAAAGGTGGAGACGAGCCTCTCCGCATTCCATTTCTCCCTCCTCCACTCTCCTCTGTTTACCTGTGCCATTCACGGTACAGCGAAGTCTTCCGCGATGCGTTCTTTCCTTGCGCTGTGCTTCGTTGCGCTAGCGCAGGCCATTGAGCCAGCTCGTCAACCCCACCCGCCCACAGGAAGCAAGAATGGCACCCTTCTGACGTTCAATGTGACATCTGGGTCCTCCCTGTCTCCATCTTCGAGGAGCCTGCGGTGGGCTGCAACGGGCGAAAGAGATGGCCAGTTCATTTACGCAAGTAACGAGTCGCTCATCCTTGAGGATGTGGTCACGGGAAGAAACGAGGTGTTCGTATCGTCGAGTCAACTTCCCGATGATTACTACACATATTGGATCGCGCCTGATCTCACGAAAGTGCTCTTCGCTACAAACTACACCAAGCAGTATCGGCATTCCTACTTCGCCGACTATGTTATCCTCGACCGTGCATCGGGCACGCTAGATCCTCTGGTAGACAACCAAGTCGGCGACATTCAGTATGCAGAATGGAGTCCCGTGAACAACGAAATTGCGTTCGTCCGCGGAAACGACCTGTACATCCGGCACAACGACTCGACAGTTACTCAAATCACCTACGATGGAGGGCCTGATATCTTCAATGGTGTGCCTGACTGGGTTTACGAGGAGGAAATCTTCGGCACCAACTCCGCTCTCTGGTTCTCCCCGGATGGCGAGTATCTTGCTTTCCTCAATTTCAACGAGACAGGAGTTCCAACATTCACTGTGCCCTACTTCATGGGCGAACCTGGCCATGGACAGCCTATCGCGCCCCCTTACCCGTATGAGCTAGATATCCGATACCCCAAGGTCGGCGCCACCAACCCGACGGTTTCCTTCCGCCTGCTAGACCTCGTGGCCATGGAGAACAGCACCCTCCCGATCGAGGCTTTCCCTGCGGATGATCTGATCATTGGGGAAGTTGCGTGGCTAACAGAGGGACATTCAAGTGTGATGTACCGGGCATATAACCGTGTGCAAGACCAAGACAAGCATGTAGTAGTGGACGTTGAGACCGGATCATCCAAGGTGGTCAGAGAACGAGACGTTTCGAGGTCAGGCTGGCTCGACAACAATATGGCAATTACACACCTTGGCGGCGTTCCGCTCAATGGAACAGCCAACGCCAGCGCCAGTGCTACCTACTACCTCGACATGTCCGACACCTCCGGCTGGAACCACCTCTACTTGTTCCCCGTTTCTGGTGGTCCGGCGATCCCGCTGACCTCCGGCGAGTGGGAAGTGACCGCCATCCTCAAAGTCGATGCCGCACGGTCTCTGGTCTACTACGCATCCACCGAGCACCACAGCACCGAGCGACACATCTACTCCGTCTCCTATACGACCTTCACCAAGAAAGCCCTCGTAGACGACACCGTCTCCGCCTACTGGACCGCCTCCTTCTCCGCATCGGCGTCTTACTACGTCCTCAGCTACCGCGGCCCCGATGTGCCCTATCAAGAAGTCTACTCCATCAACTCCACTACCCCGATCCGCACATTGACCAGCAACGCCGCCGTCCACGCCCGCATCAACAGCTACAACCTGCCCAACATCACCTACTTCGAGCTCACGCACCCCGACGGCTTCACGCTAAACGTGATGCAGCGCCTCCCCGCCAACTTCGACGCCTCGAAAAAATACCCCGTCCTCTTCACTCCCTACGGCGGCCCCGGCGCCCAGCAAGTCACCAAAGCCTTCCAGGCCCTCAACTGGAATGCCTATATCGCCTCGGACCCGGAACTGCAGTACATAACATACACGGTTGACAACCGCGGCACGGGCTTCAAGGGCCGCGCTTTCCGCGCCGCTGTCAGTCGGCAGCTCGGGCTCCTCGAGGCCCAGGACCAGATCTGGGCGGCGCGCACACTCGCGCAGCAGAACGCCTTCATCGATGCCGAGAAGGTCGGCATGTGGGGCTGGTCATATGGCGGGTACCTGACCTCCAAAGTCATCGAAGCCAACAGCGGAGTCTTCAGCCTCGGCCTCATCACCGCCCCTGTCTCCGACTGGCGGCTCTACGACTCGATGTACACTGAGCGTTACATGGGCTTGCCCTCCACGAACGCCGAGGGCTATAATAAGAGCGCCATGCGGGATGCCACCGGGTTCAAGAACGTGGCGGGCGGGACGCTGGTCCAGCACGGGACAGGCGACGACAATGTCCATTTCCAGAACTCGGCCGCGCTGGTCGATACCCTGGTGGGCGCCGGGGTCAGCCCGGAGAAGATGCAGGTGCAGTGGTTCACGGATAGTGATCACAGCATTCAGTATAACGGCGCGAACCAGTTTCTGTATAAGCAGCTGACGAAGAAGCTTTTGAGGAGCGCATGAGGGTGCCGGGGGAGAGGAAGGTGCATCAGTGGAGTAGGAGGGGGTGATGGGGGAGGGGAGGTTGTGAGCGGTTTGGGGGAGGGGATTGTACTATAGTTAGATACAAAAGTCTGTAGAAATATAGAGGGGGATAACCATACCGCTACGAGCGGCATCACGGAGCCAGCTGCTATGGATAGATACTCGTAATCGCCGGGCAGCTACTAATCACTCCAGCTCTTAAGCTTTCTGGTGTCTGTAACACGCGGCTACTGAAACCACGAATGGACCTCATGGAACGGATTCGGCCAGGCGGACGGGCGTGCCAATCACAACGGTGAATTCACCGCTATCTCAACTCGCTCCTCTTTTCTCTATGAACATCTAGCGAAGCGTTTGTGAGGCTTGCCGCTGCCTCCTTCGATCAGATGTTCATGTAGATGGTGTTGCTCCAACCTCCCAATGCTGACTTATCTCCGGGCTTACCTCCGTAGTCTACCTAATCTCCACATCTGCTATTCGAATGCATCACCTACCGCTGAAATCGTTCACGAAGGCGATGATCACGACAAGCATGGCGCTATACACTTCGAGCCAAGGAGGGACTGCGGCTGGTGACTCCGAAGTGATGGATAGCTCAAAAGAAGGAGAGCGGCCTTAGCTATTGTTCTCTCTTGCTCTCTCCAAACAGCCATCCAGTCCATCTATTCATATATTCATATATTCATATATAACTAATCCAGAGCCATGCCCCGCATAATCAACATAACCCTCGCAGGCACCACCGGCATCCCCGGCCGCAACATCCTCGCCGCCCTCCTCACATACCCCCCTTCCTCCCTCACCCTCTCCATTACAGTCCTCAAGCGCACCTCCGACGCTGCCAAACCCTCCGACGACCCTCGCCCCCACACCATCTACGTAGACTACACCTCCCCCGCCTCCCTGACCTCCGCCCTCACCTCCACCGACGTCCTGATCTCAGCCTTGCACGCCGAGCCCGCCCCTTATCTCGACGGCATCCTCCTCTCCGCCGCTATCGAAGCCTCTGGCTCAGTGGTGCGGAAGGCGCGCAATAAAGGGCCGCTTATCTTCATCAGCGGATACACACTGGATGTGCTGCACCCCTCCGCTCTCGCCATCGCTAATGAGCAGATCCTGGGGCCTAAGATTGACTTTGCGCGACGCCTGGAGAGGGAGGCGGAGAAGGGGGATAGGGTATAGCACTGTTGTGTGCGCGGGGTTTCTGGATTATATTCTTCCGGAGGGGTATGCGGGGTTGGACTTTCCGGAGAAGAAGGCGAGGTTGTTCAATAAGGGTGAGAAGGGGTGTACTGGGTGTACGCTAGACTTCGTCGGGCAGTGCGTCGTGGAGATCGTGAGGCGGTGGTTTGACGGGAGCGAGGAGGAGGTGGAGAGTGTCAGGAATCGGAGGGTCAGGGTCGCGGAGGTGAGGTATACGGGCCATGAACTTTTGGAACTGGCCCAGGATATTACGGGTGAGAGGTTCGACGTTGAGCAAGTGAGTACAGACGAGCTGTTTGCGCAGGGCAAAGAGTCATTGGAAAGAGGTGAGATTGATGCCGCTATTGGAGGTTTCATTTCGAAGTTGGCTTGGGATGGTGAGGGTGCTGCGAACTTGGAACAGGGTCTGGCATTTGGACTGGGGCGTATCGAGCGGAAGTCGCTAAGGCTGATAGTCGAGGAGGCAGTGGAGGAAGTCAATGCTGGAAGCAAGTTTAAGGGACTCGGGAGGTAAGGGGCTGTAGTTGGTGATACTACCAGTACTAGACACATCGCAGGGCATGGTGTTCAATCCTTGTAAGGTCATACCAGCAAGCGCTTTGAGTGACGATAATGCTACACGTCACAACAAACGTTGTGCCATTGTCAGAAGCTACATGGTGACGCTTAGCTATAGTCACACCATGATTAGAGAGAGGTGGTTCAATCTTCATTTGTCGGGATGCTCCCACGGCGACAACGCCGCGCTCTCTAATACATTGTCCAAGGTGCTTGTTCTTTAATCCAGGAACCACTTCGGCACCTCCGGCCCCCACACCGCCAAACTCTCATCCCCCGCCGCACCCCATCCAACTGGCGTCTCATCATTTACCAGATCGCCATCCGCGTAATGCTCAATCATGTTCCCGCTGGTATCCCACCAGTAGTCAAACAACTGGCTTCCTAGTATGTGCCTGCCCACACCCCACACACTCTTGTATCCCTTGCTCGCTAACCACTCATGCCCTAGATTCTGCGTATCAAAGTCGTGAACCTCGAAAGAGCAATGGTGCACATGACTCGTCTTATTCGTCGACATGAAGAAAGTGTGATGGTCAACGTAGTCGCTGCCACGATCGATGTGCGCGAAGAGCGCGACATCCTTCCGTCCTTTCTCACTACCCTCATCCGGCACGTACAGGAAGTCCGAGGGTACTAGGTTGAAGTTCCTTGTGTAGAATTCAACCTGCGCCTCGAAATTCTGCACGCAGAGACCGAAGTGGCCCAGCTTATGCACGGCAGCCGGGCCTGGCTTGAACCGCTGGAACCGTGCTACCCTCGGCTTCTCAGCCTCGTAGTTCGTAGTGAGGATCTCGGGCATGCTGCCTGGTTGCGCGGGCTCCTGGCCGTAGATTAAGTTGACTGGGAACCCTTCGGGATCTGTGAGGGTCAGGAGGTAGCCGCCCCCAGGCGCGTCGTCGAGCTTCTCTATCCGACCGGCGTTCGGGAGGAGCGAGGCCTTCTCAAGGTCGGCATAAGATTCAACTTCGAAGGTACCGCCGAGGAACTTGTTCGGCCCTCGTTCGGCGTAGTAGACGTACTGGTCGAGGCCGTAACCGCGGTACCAGCGCTTGCCCTCGGTCTTTTTTGTCACGCTCATGCCGAAGTCGCGCAGGAATTGTGTTATCTGGTCTAGGTCCTCGTGCTGGTAGCGCATGTGGCTGACTTTCGTGATGCGGATCTGCTTCGATGGATCGATGTCGTTGTCGCTGCGCCAGTCGGCGATGCTCTTGCGCTCAAGGGAGATTGCGGCATCTTGTGGGACGGAGGATCCGCGATTCGGTGAGACCTCGCGGCTGGCTCCCTAAGGCTGATGATTAGTGTTGGTCGCAAGAAGAAGTGGATATACCCACCTCGGTGAGCTTCTCCTTGAAGTCTTCGAAAGTCATAGCGGGAGGGTAGTCAACGTTGGGAGTAAGCTGCAAAGCTTGCGGCAGTGGTTCCTACATAGTTGCGAGATATGGAAGAGGTATAGGATGATGTGGGGCAGACTTGGAGACGGAGTCCGGTGTGGGGTTCGCCGAACACCTCATGCAGGGACTGCGGCTTTGTGGAGTAGCGCAAATGCCGAGACGTGACTCTCAAGGTATCTATACTCCTACTTGATCTTGACCGTCTCTCTACTTTCCTCGTCTTACATCATCCTTCAAGACGTGAAGACATCAAGGCGCTGATAGTAGGGTTCGGCACCTTCTCAAAATGCTTCTCGATGTGAAGACAAACAAAAACCCGCAATACTGGAACTGTTTGTCACTGGAAGGCCTCAGCTTGGAGGATGATTGTGATGATGCCAACGACACATCATCATACAGCGCATCTCACTCCAAACCGCCGTCGGACTCAGTGGCGTAGATCGGGGACCACAAAGAGACGAAATTCCAGCTCGAGTACGGTGTAGGGAGGTGTTTTAGAAGGGAATTCCATCGCGGTACTAACCGTGGCGAGGCGGTTTAGACGGAAGGCAACATCCTATTATGTATTTAGCTAGACGGTTTAGTGCATATTAACTGTTCCTCACTTCATTCAATCAGTTGAATAATCACGGTCTTTCGGTCTGTTGCATCATCCAACGTGATAGATGGACACCTCGATGAGGGTGCAAATGCGGGCGCGTTGCTTGCCAAGCCTCGCTTCCCACTAGCGCGAAAATCTGGGTATATCAGAACGCTTCTCTCACACTCTTTTCTCTCATCACGACAAGTCCGTTATCCCACCCCATATCCTGCAAAGCGTGTTACTGACCCTGTTTGCAGTACTTCATAGAATCATTTCTATAGTACACGTCTCCTTCTGAGCTCCTTACCAGAGCCACAGAATCTCCAACCTGGCTGATGAGACGTATCCTCGGCGCCCTAGAGTGAGAATTTTTACTCCTGCTTCGGCGGGAGTGGCGATGATCTCGACCCTGCTTGGCTTCGGCTTCGGCCTGGCTGGTGGGGTGGGCGTTGATGGACTTCTGACAGGCTTTTTGCGCTTTTGATATTTGGGGCGCGGTGAGGGTGTTGTAGCATGGGTTGAGCGGCTATAGAAGTCTATTATCTAGCAGATACGAGAATACGAACAAGTTGCCTCAGTCACGAAAAGCTTGCTGTGAGACTTCTAAATGCCTCGAACTCAAAACTCCACCCAGAACACCACCTCATACCAGCACTACCGATTTCTGGTGATGAGGCTGAACTAACAATCACGCTTTGGTCAAGCTTTGCGGTTCTGCTCCCAAATCGCAACATTCAAAAGTCCATCTTCCAAGCATGTTGTTGCACGAGACCCGCTTTCATAACGACTCCAGATGTCGCCGCACCGCGACTGCCAGACCTCATAGCGTAGTCATCCAAAATGCTCTTCCATATACTCGGAGCTAGCAGCTTGCTGCTCACTGTAGCCACCGCATGGAACACGGATGTGCACAACCAGATTGGTTTCATGGCGGAGACGTTCCTCACGCCTCCGACAACCTCCGTCCTGCAGCATGTACTCGAGCCACAGTACAACGGCTCTATTGGCCGCGCGGCAGACTGGGCAGATGCATATGCGCATACACCTGAAGGTAGCTTCTCGTACCAGTGGCATTGGATTGACTCGGCGGACGAGGTGAGTGGGAACGCGCTGCATGGAAGAAGCTATTACTCACAGAACCCCTAGCCACCTACTTCCTGCAGTCTATGCTATGAACGCGACTGCCCAGAAGGCGGCTGTGTTGTATCAGCCATTGCGAACCAGACCGAGATTCTACGCGGCTGCATCGCAGATGTCAAACGTGGTATCTTGACGGACGGCAGCAATATCACCTGCTCGTATGCCCTCAAGTGGCTCACGCATTTCCATGGGGACATTAATCAACCTTTGCACGCGTCGGGCACCGCAGCAGGTGGAAATCTCTTCAATGTAACCTTCAACAATATCTCCACTGAGCTCCATGCTGTCAGTATACAGGACCACCTCTGCTCGACACCCACCACATTCTAACACCCGATTCCAGGTCTGGGACGGCTACATAATCTACAGTGACGCCAGCGTCCCTCGCTTTTCAACCAGTCCATCGCGCCCTTCATGAGCTCTCTCGTTTCGCGTATCAGAGCTGACGACTTCTCCCAGCCCACCGCAGAATGGCTAGCTTGTACCGATCCAGCTACATCCAGTGAGTGCGCTGTCAGTTGGGCGCGTGAGAGCAACCAGTGGACCTGTGACTACGTCTACAATCAGACGTATAACGGTACAGACCTCGCAATAAGTGGGTATGCTAAGGGCGCGTATCCAATTGTAGAACTGCAGATCAGCAAGGCGGCTCTTAGGTTGGCAACTTGGTTGAACAGGCTGGTAGCTGGTGATCACACGACGGGCCAGGAAATGATCTTGCAGACGGATCCCAACTGGGTCCAGAAACTTGGGGACGGCGAACAACGTATTTAGCACAGAGTTGCGATCATGTCGAAGGTAAGAACAGAAGATCCGTTTTCTTGACATGTTTTGTGTCCTCAATCTCACAATTGTAGTCCATAAGTGTGACTTTACACAGAGGACGACTCAAATGGTTAATGCATGAGAGCGTTGACCTGCTGATGACCGCGACTAAAGCTCTATTGAAAGTTGCCCAGTTTATATTCCATAGTTCATAGATAGATTTGCTGTGTATTTTGTACTGACCATAGAAGTATAAGGGACTCGTTCAAATATCCATCAAACCGAATTTCCAGCAGTCGTGTTGAACTTCAGGAAGTGCCAGTAACTTGTGCGTGAGAACCAGATCCTCAAGCCATCTCGTTGGAGAGACATGATCGAAGAATGGAGAGGCTGAAAAGCCGGTTCCCATCGAGCGTAGTCAATTGAACCCATCGCCTTTCTGATTCGAGCTCAGGCCTTTGATCTTCTTGGGATTGGATGGGCGGACGGAGAAGAAAGACATCACGTGGATCAGGTATGATCGTTTGGTTACTCATGTGGTTGGTTAGAGGGACCAGGTACTGGCGCAGGCAGCACAACGTTGAAGCATATTCACAAACAGAGCGTCAGGGACATCAGGCGGAAAATTAAGATAATGTGAGTCCCAAGGAGGAAATCTCGTGTATTCAGTTCCAGCGTTTGAAGCTGTGGTGTCTCTTAGCTATGGTGCAGAGGTCTTCGGTGAGGAGTGCCTAGCATCGGTCTTCGGCATACACTGGCATGGTTGGGAAAGCGGCTGCAAATGGTGGAGTCTTAGCTAAGAACGAGGACCCATCACCTTTTTGATTCGAGTCAAGCGTGGCAACCACATTGGGTGACATCTAGCCGCAGCGGTCATAGCAGGCGAGGCAGCCCTCCTGCTGCATAGACACGATCTCAGATTAGCGTCCATAGGTGACGATCTCCCCGAGGACGAAGCTTACACGGCAGGTAGCGCTCTCGCAGATGTCGAAGCAGGGGAAGCCCAGGATGCAACTCTGTGAGTAGCCTTTGAGTCAGCTCTAGTTCTTGTGATACCAATATGGTAGATTCAGAGGGATTGGCGAGTGTGATGCGCACGTACATTCAAGCACTTGTTGTAGTAGTCGTTGCACTTATGGTAGCAGTCGGTGTGAATGCCACCGGCTGCGTTGGCGCCGTCGCCGGTGTTAGGGATCGTGGCGGCGAAGGCGGTGGCAAGGACGGCCGTGAGCACGGTGGTGAAGATCTGCATGATGTGCATGTTGTCGCTGTAGTGAGGTTGGATGTTTTTGTTGAGACGGTTGTTGACTGAGTATGGTGAGGTTGAGCTGGAGTGAAGATCGAGTTCGAGTGGAAGTCTTCGCTGGATAGGATGAGAAGTTGTTGGAGGAAAGATGGAGGATTGAAGGGCGGGGTGATTTTTATATACGAGGTAGCGAAAGAGATGAAAGATCGGCGCAGGGTGAAGTGAAGTGAAGTAGTGAGCAGGTTGTCGGCCTTCTGCTTGCGTCTCGGCGTGATGTTGTGATGAAGATGCGTAACCCAGCAGTCCACGTTGAAACCCATTCACAGGCGAAACAGAAGCCTCACTGAGAAAAGCCAAGTGATGCGATTACATTGAGACTTGATCGACAGGCAGGGTGCAAGACCTCAGCCCGCATCAGTGAAATTGAATGTCCTATGCTTTTCTCCTGCCTAAGTTCTTTGTTGCACCTCTCAGAGTCCGCGAGCTTAGCCTTCAAATGGTCGTTCTCAGTCCTCATCTTCCTGAGCTCCGTCTTGACTCTGATGAGCTCTCGCAGTTGAGCTTGAGGATCTAATGGTGGATCAATATCTTCCTGTTCGCTACCTATGGAGACGATCTGCTGCTCTATCACCTCTGCGCTAGGAAGAGGCTGAATGGTAAGGGCTTGCCGTGACTTGGGTTCCGAATAAGAGGACTTCCTTCTTTCCTCGATATACTCTTCAAGAAGCGAATTACGCGCTCTGATTCTACTGGTTCGGCAGTCGTTGTAAGTTCCAGACTGCGGCGACTGCTGGTTCTGTCCTAGGTCAGACAAGGGTTGCTGCAAATCAGGAGGCGGTATCGGGTCGTTCTGTACAGTTTGGAGGGGCGACTGTGGGCTCAAAGGACCCTGGCCACCGTCCACAGGGCTTTCGAATTCCTGAGGCACCTCTATCCTCGGGCCCCAGATGTGATGTCGTTGTTTCTTCCTCGGTGGACCAGATTCTTTGTCACAATCAGCATCATTCACATTCACAACATTGCTTGCTTCCCCGCTGCACTCCTTGATGCTGGTACGCTCTTTCCGCACCGTGCCAGATTGAACGCCGTCTGGGTTGGCAGGTTCTTGGGGGTTCTCCCTTCCCTCCCAGCGCAATGGCTGCTCCCTTCCGTCGTACTTCTTGTGGATGGGGAGATGCTTGTACGTGAACTCCAGCGACTTTTTAGACGCTGAGAATTTGACAATCAGCCCCCTCGACAGTCATACACGGCCTTTGCCCCTCTTTTGCCAACCGTACTCGTGTGGGGTTTCCTGTTCGCTACCCGATCCTTATTCGACAGCGAGTCGTTGCAGATGAACGAGAAACGCCATGCGCCGGGAGACTCTCTGCTGTTCCAATCGTTACGAAAGGTATAGCGATAGCCGTCGACCCTTTGAGCTGCATCAACGACTGCTCTTGCTATTGCACGCTGTTTGGTCCTGTTCCACTTGGTGTCCACTGCGTCATTGAGAGTCATTGCTTCCAGTATACTCATTGACCGCTGGACGGTGGGCTGGCCGCTGCCATCCCTGTTAGGTACAGTGGCCGGATCTTGATATGGATCCGCATCATTAGTGTACGCTGAGCCGGTCTCAAGATTTGCTGGCTTACTGTCCGACGTTACATGTGAGGACTGTGAGGTATCCTCCGGAATGGAGACCACGAAAGACGCGCCGGGCCAGAAGGAAATATCGCAAGCGGAATGTTCAGGAATTTCAGGCGGAGGGTATAGGTAGCTGCCCAGCGATGCCTCAAACTCACTCAATGAGAAAACGTAGTAATGGGTAGTGTGGATATGTGGATCGGTTGAAGGTCGACCTCTTCTACGCCGGAGGAGGCCGTGAGTCCCGCTGCTATCGGGCTGCTCTTCGTTTGCTGGTCGCTGTGGCACTCTTCGCTCCCTCTGCTGTTGCTGCTCCTCCACCTTCCATCGCTCTTGCTCCTCCTGTTCTTCGTGATCGTCTTGTTCCTCATGCTCAGCCTGCTCCTCATGTTCTTCCTCCCGTTGATCGTCCTGTCCTTGAGGAGGCTGCTGCTGCGGTCCCGCTGCCGTCGCACTCGCACTAGGAGGGGAGTAGGGAATCTTGAGCCGAACCGCTGCTGGGCATCCACAAAATACTGCGAATGCGCCTTTATCCAGCGTCTAGACCATTGCTGTCCCACTTTTGGCGGCGGCACTCGAGGATCGGGGTTGTATAGCGCCAATATCGAGTTCGCGCCATCTTCTACCAGTTTACTCCACGTAGTTGAGTTCCCAATGCTGTCTAAGCCACCTAGCCAACTGCGTAGCATTTGTTCTTGCTCATCATTGAGTTTCCTGTTGGGCGCAGGCCGGCCTGATCTCGATTGACGGCCTTTAGCGCGTTCGCGCAGCCGCTGATATGGGACATTGTATACTTCGGCGAGATGGCGGAGATTGGGCTTTGCACCGTCGGGTATCGTGCTAATAGCCTGGTGGATGCGAGCCTCGACGGCTTGGTAAGTGTCTGACATGGTTGGAACTACATTGAACGCGTTGAGGGGGAGTATAAAGCCCGTTGTGGTCACCAGCACCCACCGCAAAGGGCTTGGAAGTCGCCCGCTAGAAATCTAATCTTCATCGTTCAAAAATCTAATCGATAGCAGAGCTCCAGTCAAAGCTCCACTTCGATCACTTCGATCACTTCAACACCAGAACATCTCTCCGACGCATAAAACTGCGAGACCGCAATCATGGAACAAACCCGCGCCCTCAACGCGCTCGAGCCCTTCCTCGCCCTATCTAAATCCGCCAACTCTCCCCGTGCAGCTGCAGATCTGGTCGCGCAAGCAACATCCGCACCAAACACCTACGTCTTCGCCGAGCTGCTCCAAACACCGAATATCCAAGCCCTGCGGCAGTCACCGGACTACGCCTCCTACCTGACCCTCCTCGAGATCTTTGCCTGGGGCACTTGGGAAGACTACCAATGTACTTCCCCATCTCCACTTGCTCCCCCCAAACCCCGCCCAGCTGAGAAGGCTGACTGACACAACCCCAGCGAACCCCTCCCTCCCCCTCTCCGAACCCCAGCAAACCAAACTCCGCCTCCTCTCCCTCCTCCCCCTCGCCTCCACGCCCAGCCGCCTAACCTACGACTCCCTGCAAACAGCCCTCTCCCTCCCCTCCGCCCGCTCCCTCGAATCCCTCGTCACGCAAGCCATCTACGCAGGCCTCGTAACCTGCACCCTCGACCCCGCGCACAACAGCATCGCCATCACCTCCGTCGCGCCCCTCCGCGATCTCGCGCCCGGCTCTATCCCCGCCCTGTCAGCTACGCTCGAGGCGTGGAGCGCGCGGTGCGAGGACGCGCTACAGGCGCTCGAGGCGGAGAGTGAGGGCGCGAGGAGGGGGCTAGGGAACGGGCGAGGAGGAGGAGACGGGAAGAGGAGGCGGTTGAGGCGGCGGAACGAGAGGTTGAGAGGGGTGGGAGTGGGGGCGGGGGTGGGGAGAAACGAGCAGCTGGGCCGGGGGAGGAGGAGGGGGGGGAGATGGATGTTGATGAGGTGGGAGGGTTTGGTGGTGGGCAGGGGGCGAATCAGGCGAGGAGGAGCACGAAGAGGGGGCCTGGTGTGGGGTTTGGGCGGAGGTTGGGGGTTGAGTGAGGGAAGGAGCGATGGGAAGGGGGAATGAGTGGCTCCAATTTCAAGAAGGGAAGATGGAACGGTGCTGCATCATGAGCGTTTGATGGCGTTGGCTGGCGGTACGACGAGCGCATGGCATGAAGACTATGAAGGCTGTTGCAAGGCGTGCTTAAAATGATACGAGGACTCATGAGCAAAATCCTCCTGATAGATCCTAGAGCAGGGCCGGGCATGGGATAGCATAGCAGCAAAAATCGGCTTAAACCAACACTATATCAAGCCACTACGAGTCTGGGCTTCGTGATTCTATTCCCTACAACCTTCCTGACGGACCACTCGATCTGAATTTCGTTGTAGGCTCAAGTTTAATAAAAAGTGGCCGTTGCCAGCCTTGTAGCTCTGCGATGGTAGCAACCTATCTCCTCCGCATCACATACTTCTCCTCATCACACTCAGAAGCAAACTTTTGGCGATTTGCTAAGTTGTTCAGGAGACATAGGGTGTATTCCATGTCACTTCGGAACTTAACCGGTCAACACGTCTAACCTTTGTCAGTCATCCAGGCAGACTTGACAGCCGTGGGTGCCGTCAAAGCTCATGAAAGTGTGTTTGAGGTGTTCTTTGAGATGCAGATCTTAGAATACGTGGTTGATGGAGCTGCGGCGGATTTGAGGGTATCCGTCGAAGCCTCCAGGATAGCATCGGATGCAGTCAACGAAGGCGCTGCCCTAGGGAAAGAGGACGGCAACTTGGGCCTTGGAAAGAAGAGGGGCACTCCGGATCCACGAAGAGCAGTCACATCACGTAGTCACGTCAATTCTCTGCGAGTTGAACAGCTACGCACGAGTTCTACTGTAAACCGCAAAGCAGCCATTCTAAATTACCGAACTCATCACAAGAGTCCCTATAGTCCGGCAACGACTCGATCAACTCCTCGCTTGTGAGGCCAACTACCTCCTCAACTCCACAAGTCCCAGACAGGTATCCCCAGTTTTCTACCAGCCGATCAAAAAAGAGGTATCCACAGCAAAGCCAACTTTTATACGCAGAAAGAGGGAATCTTTTGAAGTAGAAAGGCGAAATAAGAAAGCAAAAGTAAAGCAAAGCTGGCCGTCCTCCCATACGAATGATGGTGAAGTAAATGGAACAGAATCGAGAGGAAAGAGGCAGGAAGGCGTCTTCTATAAACACCGTCTCGCGTAACCAGGCCGTAGAGCATGTCGCGACATCAGTGGTAGCCAGGAAGTCGGGCTCTGCGATCTGCAAGCCGACGTTTCGCTAAAGTGGCCCGGAATAGACAAAGCGACCAAGCGAAGTAGCCAACAGCCGTAGCTCCTGTAAACCCAACGTGTCCCCAGTTCTAACCACAGAACGCCGGGGTGAAACAGTTCAAAGACCCAAAGTTGCGATGTTCAGGGTCTTCATAAAATGCAACGGTCGGGCGCGTCTCATAGTCCCATACCCGGAAGGCCCGAGCCAGCGACATTGACATTCATGCCGCTCAAATTGACAGGCATAACCGGCCCACCAGCCGGATTAATTCTGAGTTCCGGGTTGCAAGGCGGCGAATGCTGGCGATGATACTTAAGGCCGTTAAGATTCTTGTACCGCTTCCCACACACCTCGCACCGATACGGTTTCTCCTTCTCCATGCCGACAGTGCCGGGATACGGCACCGACGTAATCGGGTCGACAATCGAGTACGAGCCGTCCTCATTCGCCTGGAGTTGTTGATTCCGATGCCCGTGCTGTTCGCGCAATTAGTTAGCTGGTCACGTGAGCGGGTAATTCAATTCTCGGGCCGACTTACGACTTTGTGGTATTTCAGCCCGTTCTGGTTCTTGTACGCCTTCTCGCACCCATGCACGGGGCATTTGAACGGCTTCTCTTCTTCCACTGGGAAGCCGAGCGTCGCGCCGTTTAGACCCGTTGTTTGTTGCGTGTTGCCGCCCATCTGCGCTATCCGCAGTGCTTGCAGCTGCTGCTGGTTGTAGCCGCCTTGCTTGCTGTAGAGACGCTTCGCGGGGTCGTCGATGAATTGGCTCGGAGCGTCGTTGCCCATTGCGTTAATTTTGGTCCAGTCGAGATCGTTGCCAGTCGCCATTGGCGGGCCAAGCGGCATGCCGGCGGCGTAGTTCTGCGCGAAGTCGGGATCGAGTTCTCCGGGAGTACCGGGTTGTGATGTGTAAGGAGAGGTCTGGCTTTGTGCGTTCTGCAGCGCTTGATTGCCGAAAGTGGGTGTGTTCACGGAAGAGACTGTGGGGTTGTTTTGAAGTCCGAACGCTTGATGGCCAGCATTGGGCGTCGTAGGACTTGATGTTTTCAACCCACGGTGTTGTTGCATAGTGTTTGCAACATTAACGTTGAGCGGTGCCATTCCGTTGTTCATCTGGTTGAACGACGGCTGGGAATTGTTCATAGTCTGTTGCGGCTGGTCGAGTTGAAACGGGCCATCGTCCATGTCCATGCTGTCTAGAGGGTCGACATCAGGTACAGTGGCCAAGGGGTCCGGCTGAAAGTGCTGTGCCCGAGTCCACTGGACTGATATGACTGCATGTTGTTCATCTGAGTATTCTGGTTTGGCTCGAAGCCGTGGTATTGATTTGACGACTGGATACTCGACCTTGGCTGGTTGAATCCTATGCTGCCACTCCTTCCATTCTGGTAGTATCCGCCTTGTCCAGATATCGAAGGGCGGTTGTTGACTTGAGCATTGGATTCCGCGTGCGCCGTCTCGTAGTGCTGTAGGAGGTCGTGTAGCGAGTCGAGGGTCAGACCACAGCACGCGAAGTCTTTCATGAAGTTGGCCTCTAGTTTTGGCAGATACGATGAAGAGTGAAAGGAGGGCGATTGTTGGAAGGCGTAAGGAGAGGTTCCGGTCATGATGCTATGAAATATCAGTCAGTACGGCTGCAAATAATTTGCGCAAGACTCGGCTAAGATGAGAATTTCGCATTCCTCCTACGCACGTCTACGTGAATTGAGAACAGTGGAAACTGAAGATTAGAGTCTGCTTACTCATCTCGTATCCAACTCCCAACCGAGATTCCACCCCAGCTCATGCCGTTGGAGAGGCTCCCGGCCTGGCTTTCTCTCCGCTGCCTGTCCTTGACTGAGATAGGCCTGGCTCCGGATCCACCGAAGTAGGAGCCCATGCCGTTGTTCAAGGAGTTTTGTCGTGCCCCTATACTCATGCGACCGTCGCTGGGGTTCTTGCCCCCAATATTTATGGCGTCTGACTGCTGGCCTGACAGGCCTGCGTTCTGCAACGCAGACGTGAGATTCGAGGTACGTGGGGATTGCGAGTTGAATCTTGGGGAGTGGCTATCTGTATAGGAGAGGCCGGCCTTACGCCATTGTAGTGTCCCGCCATGGTGTGCGATTTCCGCCTCGGGGGCGAGTCTGGGAACAGAGGAAAGCTGCCCTCTCCCGTGTCTTCGAACAAAGATCGTCCGCTCCCAGGTGTGAGCTCGCGTGAGTGGCGCTGCCGTCCTGTGATTTCTTGTACCAGGAGAAGTAGAGGTCTCTCTCCCTCTTTGGGCGGCTGAAGTTGGGAGATGCGACGGCAGTGACCGGAGTGGTGATGGGAGTGCTCTCTACAGTTGACTCGCGCCCACGGTCACTGGCGTTGGGCGAGTAAGAGAGGTGGTGGTGTCTCGGATGAATCCAGCTTCACGGCTTGGCTGATGTACCGGGCTGCGTCGTTGAAGTGGGCTGCGGCAACAACCGCAGAAACGGTTCGGCGATCTGCGGTCTTTCGGAAAAGGATAGTAGAGTGTTCTCAGATTGTGTATGCGATGCACTGGGAGAATAACAATTGTTGTAGGAGGTGAAGATAGAGGAGGTCGGGGCTGCGGTAGCGACTTTAGCGGTGACGCGAGGTGATGTCGCGGACTACAGGATGTGCCAGCCCGGATGCGCCACAACCTTCTTCGAGGACGCGGCTCGCTTGGATAGCACTGCTTACTTCAGGTTGCAACAGAGGCGAAGACGCGCATGTGAAGGGGAGAGCGAGTGCAACATGAGATGAGGGAGCTGTAGGGGGCGGACTGGCAACTGGAAGGCATCGGCCGCTTTGGCGGTGGACCCTGACGGTTAAGCTATCGGGGAGGGATCATTAGAGATGCGTGATAGATGGCTCCCCCCAGCGCAACGGCAGCTGAGCAATCGGGCCTCACTCGCACTGTCACGGCCGAGATCCACGGTTGACTCGAGCGCGGCGCCACCAAAAGGCCATGGCCTTCCAGAAGCTGAAGATGTAGGGTTTAGACATCCAGGGCTGTGTGCTCGGCACAGCTGCCGCTCGCTATTGCACGTGGCAGCGAACGTTGTGCGCCTGTTCTTCAGCCTTCCAGCATTCCACTGCTCGAACACTGACAAAGAGTTTCCGGGTTCCTC
Organism: Coniosporium tulheliwenetii; assembly: GCA_030247845.1. Taxonomy (NCBI): domain Eukaryota; kingdom Fungi; phylum Ascomycota; class Dothideomycetes; genus Coniosporium; species Coniosporium tulheliwenetii. The sequence goes on from JAPDRP010000006.1 coordinate 90,781, forward strand.
GACACAACCATGCTCCATCTCGAAGATGCCGTTCAATGCGCACAACATGCCTGCTAACCGCGCCGATTGGATGCGCTTGGATCCGAAGCCCTAATTCGATCTAAGCGCATCTGCTTAAGACGAGCCATGCCGTCAAAGGCGCACAAGAACGTCCATGGGTTTCCCGCTCCATGCAGTTGTGCATCTTGCCCTGTGCTCCATGAAGAGCGTTCCCGCCTCTCGCGCCGAGGGTTTCGAAAGTCGCCGCATCGCTGTGCCCGAGCATTGCGCGTACTGGAAATCTCCGTGGCCAGCATAGCCTCTCCCAACGAGCTGGTCTCCGGATACAAGCAAGGGGGCGCTCGGCCATGATGCCCCTTGGGGAAACCCGGGCTAGGGCCACTGGCCTTTGCGTAACCTGGGACGTGCCCGGTATTTGGGATATGTCTCGTGCGCACTCTAGCATTTGGATAAGGTAAGTAGCTATTTGTACCGCCCACGGATGCTCACCCTACGAGTAGAAGTAAGTTAGAAGGTACATGGCTTCAACAGTACCGCGGATATCTTTCGGAGAGCAGGTCCGAATCGATGGTGGCCGCCTCATGAGCGGTACCCTAGTGCTCTCGTGGCATTGATCACATGCTAGGACGTTTCAAGCGCACAGCACGCACTGTCATGAAGCGGGTAGTTGCATAGCATCTAATGGTTTTGGGTGAACCTTGGCGTTAGACTTGCGTTCACGATGATGAAGGGCCGCAGATGTAGTTCAAGTGAAAGGGTCCAATCGAATGCAGGTCTGAAGCATCGAGCACCAACATTGCCGTACTGTCACGAGACTCAAGAAGTATGTTTGAAGTGTAAAATTGCTCCCCTTGCTAGCTTAGAGGCGTGGTTGCAATAGCCAGAGTAGGGATCTAAGCACTTCACTCGTAGGAGTGGTCCATCGCAGCAAACCAAGCAATCAGCCTTCGGCCTCGATCTCATAGCTGTTCGACTTGTGCTTCGGCTCGAATTTGAAGTCTGGATGTGCTGGGCCCAGGAACATCTCACTGTGTTTTTGTTAGCATATCACTGACGACAAGAACGCATGAGCTTCAAAACGTCCGTACCTAATCTTAATCCAGTCCCGGTAGTTATCACTCGCCAACAGCGTCTCCAGATCATCACGCCCCCTGTAGGCTGGTGGCCTGTCGTGAATATGCGGAGGCATATGCTCCAACAGCCCAATAGGTACATAGCGGCATGAGAAGCTGAGCCACTCGAGCAAGAACCTACGGGTTGTGCCTACACCGATCTCATCAGAGCCCCATGCCTCGAGCCCGTACTTGGCGAACTTCTCGATGTAGGCCAGGCGTTCGGAGGCCGATTTGTCAAGGTACTGGCCCTTCTCAATCTCCTCGAATATCCATGGCTTGATGAGAGCGCCGCGGCCAATCATGACAGAATCGACCTTGTCTTCTCGGATGTGGCCGAAGTAGTCGAGATGCGAGTAGCAGTCGCCGTTGCCCAGGAAGTAGACTTTTCCTGAGTTTGCAAGCTGGCTCGGGTCAGGCTCCGCAGCAGTGTCCGCTGCCTTATCCGTGTCTTTATTCAAGCGGTTGATGAGGGCAGCGATGTCGGAAATGTACTTCCAGTCGGCCTGCCTTGTGTAGCGCTGTTGTCTGCTTCGGCCGTGGAGTGTGATGGCCGCAACACCTGCTGCGCCTTGACCTGCTTCGTAAGCCTCTTGCCCGCCTAAAATCAGTCGCTTCACAAGCTTGTGGGCGGTAGGATCATTGTCCTTCGTGCCCATGCGGATTTTGACGCTGATTGGGACCTCGTCCGAAACGGCGTTCATGCCTCTCAGGATTTTCTCCAACTTGCCAGGGGTATCCAGAAGCGCAGATCCAGCGCCCGCACGGTACACCAGATCGATGGGACAGCCGCAGTTGAGATCAATGGCACGAAGATTTGGGCATAGCGACGTGAGGATCTCGGTCGTCTTCAAGGCCAGCCAAGGCTTGTTCGCAGCGATCTGTGCGCCGAACTTGAGATCTTTGGCATTGTCATACCCTGCGACGACGGTGTTCTTGCTGGAGAACTTAGGTGGCTGAATTTCGGTTTGGTGCGCTTTCATCAGCGCCCATTCACCCTTGTCTCCCTGTATCAGGGGAAGTCCCATGGCCATCTCGGACCACGTGACCTGCGCGCCGAGCTCTACGCAGAGGCGCCGGAATGGCATGTTGCCTTGAGTTGTAAGAGGAGCCAACACTGGCGTCTCTGGGCCATAGTAAAGCCGACGCTTCTCTGACGGTAGGAACGGTGGCTCAATATATTGTGCTCGGTTGTCGTCTCTCGATTCTTTCGAGTCTACGTCCATCGATTCGTTGCCCTTGCTGGACTTACCATTCGCTGGGTGTACGGCGTTTTCACTCCAGGTCTTGCTGAGAAACTCGGTGTATGCATCTGCTTTCGGCGTCTTCATCCGCTTGCGATTGAGATCGATCTTACGCTCCGTGCTCACAACATTGACCACTCCAACCTCGTCCTCGGTGATCCCCAGCTTTTCGGCTTTTGCCTTGCGCACAGGGTCTTCCGTGAGGACAAGCTCTCTGCGACCATCGTCTGTTTCCCGCTCTTCCGAGTGAGATCCAGCAAATCGACACTTCCAGCCCGCGTTGCAGAGGCCCCGTACGTTCCAGACTGGGCATACTCCACCGAAAGTCTTGAGATCGTCCCGTTTGCCCTCTTTCAGATACTTACGGAGATCATGCTCAAACTTGCACTTGGAGCCAAACTTGCATTCTCGTGGAGAAAACTCGGGGAACAAGGCGCGTGAGCTGCAAAGCTGGAGGGTGTCGCGAGAACTGCCGAAAGTACGGCCAGTGTTTTGGCCCTTTGGCTTTTGCTTCTTCTTGTCGCGCTTATCAGCTGCCGACCCATTGGCCTCATACCGGGGACCTGATGCTTCTGCGGCATCGTCATCGACGGCTGCAGATGGCGCGCTTGACCTCGCAATGATATATCTGGGGAGTGGTCAGCTTTCGAAGATCCTGCAATGTTTGGAGACTATGCTTACTCGGACTTGATAGGAGCAACGCCTCTCCTCCGCTCACTTGCTGAAGGAGCGCCTAGAAAGACTATGAGCATCATGCAAAGATATGCAGCTGTAAAGGGAGCTTGTTTTTCCTCGTAGCAACGCAACGACGCGACGGATAACAGCCAGACGCGAATCTTTGTTCTACTACTCCGTGTGGAATTTGATTTCGCGGAGTACAAGACCCGTAGAAGCCTAGGAAGTACCAAGTGAAGAGCTGATAATAAGATGATAGAGAACCAACGCAACCATGTAATGAAAGTAATGTATGCTTCACTTACTGGATGCATTCAAGCTTCGAGTGTCTGAGGGATCAGAGTTGTCATGGCTCAGCTTCGTCCTCTTTGCTGGAGAGTCGATGAAATCACCCACAGTTGCATCTGTGACTGGGTACCCATGGCGCTCTACCTTTTCCGCCTTGGTGGTGGCAGAATCGCCTGGCAAGATAGGCTGTGCTGGGTGCGCCCCCTCCGTTGACTTGACATCTGGTGGAGGCTGCTTCAGGGGTGACGAGGGTTCCAGTGGGTTCTCCATTGGGACAGGCACGCCGCCTTCTTCCTCAATCGCGCTATCTCTGTCCATTCTGAGCTGAGTGAGCTTCCAACTGGACGGTAAGGCTAGAAAGTGCAGGCGCACCTGCAGTGATTTCACGAAATTCTACACGTGATGCGGAATTTTGGCGCGGACGGCTAAAGCCGCTAAGGTTCTGTGGCCGGTGACGTCGATCGCTTGGCAGTGGTTACGTTGCGACTCCCCCTCGCACATGCTGCCAGCGTGCCAGTTTCCAAGCTTCCAAGTTGATTCCCCAGGGCTTCCCCACCGCGTTGGTTTTGCACACATCAAAAACGCCCTCTCTCAAACATCCACCTCCATCACCTTGAAAATCCTCTCCTGCACTCAACATCACCGGCACCGAAGCAAATCAGCTGCAGCGTGCCTTTCTGGTAGTCTACACCCCTCGGCAACCCTTGTATTCCACCTGAGCACACTGCAATCATGACGCTCTATTACAGCCTCGTAAGTCTCATCCGCCGTCTGCATGCACCAATCCGTCGTATCTCGGCTCTGGGAACTGCGCCTTCTTATTGAGCACTCCAAATGGCCCTTGTTGGCTCTCTGGTGTAGCCCCTCGGCTCATCGCGTGACCACCTCCAGAGACCCTATACTAACACAAACTGCTAGGTCTTCCTGATCCTGGTGACGGAGATGGTCATCTTCATGTCCCTCATCGTGCCATTGCCGTTCACATGGCGCCGCAAGCTCTTCACTTTCATATCAGAAAGTCCGCTGGTAGCGAAATTACAATATGGGATGAAGGTAAGCCTGCATACCACCTGCTGCCTTGTTTGACGGAGACTTACTCTTCTCCAGATTACCTTCATCTTCATCCTCATTCTTTTCATCGACAGCGTGAATCGTGTATACCGCGTTCAGGTTGAACTTGCGGCAGCAGCAGAAAGCCCCGCTGGTCGTGGAGGGTATGTGCCCCACTGCCTGAGCATCTTCTGTGTACACTAACTAAGATCACAGCGCTGCTGTTCTTGGCGGCTCCGAGCGCATGGAAGTCCAGGCACGCAAGTTCTACTCGCAGCGCAACATGTACCTCTGCGGATTCACGCTCTTCCTCTCGCTCATCCTCAACCGTACCTACGTCATGATCCTTGATGTCCTCCGCCTCGAAGAGGAGAACAAGCGACTCAAGGGAGACCCAGCTGCCAAGGGCAAGGACGCCGCTGCTCTTGGCAATGCGGGCGATCCGGGCGAGATCGGAAGGCTGAAGAAGGAGTTGGCAGCTCGCGAGCGTGATCTGGAGGCCTTGAAGAACCAAACAGCTAGCCAGCAGCGGGAGTACAACCGCATGGGTGACCAGATCTCCCTGCTGACAGTATGCCCAAGAAGGACCGGTAAACGTCTAGAGGGAGACACAAGACTGGACCAAGCATCCCAGGAATACGAGAGCAGTCCGTCAAGTGGCTCGTGTTCAGAACTGGATGACAGAAACTCAACATACCGACTGCCGGAGGGAGTATCGGGCAAAAGTTCATGGCGGCGTCGCTGGAGAATCGTAAAGGCAACGACGCGGGCTGTTACTAGAATGGATGGCGTGATGGGGGAAGGTTTCCGCTTTGCATCGAATAATTCAATGTAGCAATAAAGAAACATAACCTAAACGAGTGTACGGCCTTACCAGTCTGCCATATGGCTGTTGTAATGCTAGTAATGCAGATTACGCCGCCCTCCGAACTTTTCGGGATTGCAGAACTATCAAAGATGGCTGAAACCTCAGAGCAACCCGCCCCAAGGTTCTACAATTACCCGACAGCAAAGGCGACAGAGGTGCCCTACAAGGAGCCTCCGCCAGCGCCTAATCCAGTTGTTAGAGGCCTAGCACTGCATTACGGTGCATCAGTGTAACAAAGTCCTCCTCATTTCAACTCCCAACGCGGCTAACTTCCTCCAGTATCTCATCGTTCGGCGCCATACAAAGCTTCCTCTACAACAATGCCGGCTTCAGCAAACTTCGCAAGTTCCCCGAACTCGAAGACGTCGCCTGTCGCTACGATCCCGCCGTCATTCCTGTCGCCGGTCCTTCGCCGACTCAGCAGTACACACAGACAGCCGACCTTCGAGCTCCCGCTCAGGACGTACCTGGACGCTTTTACTCGATCCAGGACTTCCACGATGCGTACAAGTCCGGCCGACTGACGCCCAGTGCTGTGGTTGAGGCCTTGCTGCCTCTGATACGGCGGGATGTGGAAAAGCCGTCGGAGCACTCCATAGCGTTTTTGGACACGAAAGTGGAGCTTGTCAGACAAGCAGCGGAGGCCTCGACGCGGCGGTACAAGGAGGGCAAACCACTGGGCTGTTTGGACGGCGTTCCCGTCGCTGTCAAAGATGAGGTGGATCTGAAGGGCTACAAGAAGTGTCTGGGGTCGAAGAAGGACTTCACAAACAAGCTGGATGAGACGAGCTGGTGCGTGACGAAGTGGGAAGAGCAGGGTGCCGTTGTGCTGGGCAAGTTGAACATGCATGAGCTGGGCTTGGGTAGGTTTTTATTGAAACTATTGCAAATCAATCACTGATGGACTGACAGACACCACGAACAACAATCCCAACTATGGCACTCCCCGGAACCCATTCAACGAGCACTACTACACTGGAGGGTCGTCTGGTGGCAGCGGGTATGCTGTCGGTGCTGGCCTGATACCCTTCGCCCTCGGCGCAGATGGAGGAGGCAGCATCCGCATACCGTCAAGCTTCTGCGGTATCTTTGGACTGAAGACCTCTCATGGCCGTATCTCAGGAAGACCGACTCCAAGTCTTGCAGGCACGACAGGCGTGCTGGGCCCAATGGCTGCCAACATGGCCGACCTAGAGATTGCCTACCGCGTAATGTCAACCCCAGACCCAGAAGACCCAACCTCCGCCCTATTCGCGCCCCCACGTCCTCACAACGGTGACCGCACGAAGTTGCTCGGCACATACAAAGCCTGGTTCGATCGCGCCGACTTACCCGTCCGCGCCGCATGCCAAAGAGCGCTCGACTACTTGATCTCCAAGCTTGGCTACGAAATCATCGACATCACCCTCCCCCTAGTCCACGAAGGCCAGGTCGCCCACGCCCTGACTATCCTCTCCGAGATTGCATCCTCGTTCCCCGACGTCACGGGCCTGACGGCACCGAACAAGGTGCTCATCAGCGTCGGCTCAAAGTGCCCGAGCATCGACTTCCTGCAGGCTCAGAAGTTGCGGAATTTGCTTATGGAGCACCTTGCGTATTTGTTCAAGAGGTACCCAGGGCTGGTGATTGTGACGCCGACGACTCCGGGTGCGGGATGGCATATTCAGGGCGGACAGGGGGATCTGAAGTATGGGGTTAGCGATGGGAATATGTCGATTAGGTCGATGGAGTATGTGTGGATGGCGAACTTTTGCGGTGTCCCAGCTCTCACGTGTCCGGTTGGGTGTGTTGAGCCTGTTGAGGGCGAGGGTGGGATACCTGTCGGTTTAATGGGCATGGGCGAGTGGGGGAGTGAGGATGCTTTGATTGAATGGGGGTATGATGGAGAAGCTTGGCTGAATGAGGGACTTCCTGGTGGGAGGAAGAGACCCGAGAGTTGGGTTGATGTTCTCGATCTTGCAAGAGATTATGAATGAACAGAGGCAGTCTGTGCCGACTCGAGGTTTTGAGTAAGTCACAAAGTCGACACCCAACACCCAGCCCCCAGCCCCCGAAATATGCTGCACGGTGAACAAATCGACATAGTTTTCAGGCCTTGTGCGTAGTTCTTAAATCTGATGTGAGCTTGCTAACAACGAGCCTTTCATACCTACTTAGCATACTGTTCGTAGACAATAAGCCTCCTTCCGTTCTCAATTTTAAGCCATTGCCTGAAGCCCTTCAGCGGCTTCGTCCGTTTCAGATTGCTCGAGCTACAGCACAGAACATTCGTGATGCAACCTTGGTCAATCCGTGTCAAAAATGCTTGGTTACGCTTTACCAAACTTCTTACGGGATCCAGCTATTAGCCTTAAGCCCTTGCTCAGTTCAACGCGGCAACGCCGTCACAGGGCGTCTCGGGATGCACCTTCCCGGGTGCCAGACATTAAACAGAAACACCGCAACAACAACCGGCGCAAACTCCAAACACCCGAAGAACACCTCATGCGTCGACAAATACCCCATGACGCCCTCCGCCGTCTCCGCCAACCTAAAGCACGTTCTCAAATAAATAGCCAAAGTCGCAACAACCAACGCGATAATAAAACTCCGCTTCACAGTCATCATCGTCACCTTCCTGCTCCGCCACAAAAACAAACTGAGCAGAATAATAAACACTAAGAACGTGAAGACCTGGAATGCCAGCCCAGCAAGCAGGATATTATTCGCAGTCGTCGGGTCCCTGCGGTTGCTCTCCGCGACGCCGATGAGCGCCGCGCCCGCAACCTGCACGATAGTCGCAACGACATCGCTCGTGATGAAGATGCCCAGGATGAGGCGCGGACCCATGGGAGCGTACTCGCGGCCCACGACGTTGATGAGCACGCTGATGATGGTGTAGATGGCGGCCGAGAAGAAGACGGGCGCGACGACGATGAAGAAGTACTGCACAACAAAGTATATCACATTGTACGGGCTGATCTCTATACAGGATGTTAGCGGCGCTGATCACGTGAGGGCGGAGGGAGATGGTAAGCGTACTGTTGGAGAGGATCCGGAACGCGTAGCCGACTATCTCCATGGCGCAGCCGACGATCACGGGTGTGAAGTACCAGCACGGTCGGTGTCGGAAGAAGAGCTGGTAGCTGTGCCATGCTGTTGAGATGGCGAAGAGGACCACGCCTAGGATGCCGACTGCGAAGGAGGGCGTGTAACCGTAGATGATGATTCGAGCGTCATTGGGGCCCATGGGATTGGGGAAGTTGGGGTCTATGTAGTAACCATCTAGAGAGCGTTCGCCTTCCATGTCTGGTGAACTTGAGGAATAATGCTAGTTGGGTCTTGATTGTCTTCGATGGAATGAGGATAGAAGGAATTATTGAGGAATTAAGAAGATAGTAACCAGAAGGTATTAATTAGAAGCAATGATGAGAGGCAGGTGGCGAGGAGGGTATCAATTATTTTCGTATCTCTATGCTGCTTCCAATTGACAGCTCTTAAACAACTTAAACGCTTCGCTTAATTCTGAACGTGACGTGATGTTAAGCATTCTCTGGTACGGCGGGCAGTGCGCCTTTTGACAGCTGCAGAATCCTGCGCCGGTTTATTCTTCAGCGCCTGCTGTGACGCTCGTCTTACTGGCGATCTGTGTCCGACATCGAGCCATGCGAAATTGCACGAGGCTGTCGATGGCCACTGTTATTGAAGGTGTTAGCGAAAGGAGCGTCATAGACTTTGTCGCGTACGAGACTTGGCAGCGCCTCGGCCGTAAACGCAATTACCGATTATTAGCATTTCGTGGACTTCAGCTACCGAATGTGGAAAACAAACTTCATATCGAAGGTGAACCCGACACAGTTGTCGTTGCAACCGTGGATGTGAGCCTCGAGACGAGTCGCTTGCAAGATTTGGTCGCACCGCGCGGAGAGACGAACATCTCAGTTCGTCGGCCCCGATGTCATCTCTGCAACCACTCAATCCTGGCGAAATGGTGGCTACAGCTATGGCGAAGGAGATACCAAGTCTTGGTCGGCATCAGAGGTCTAATCCAGTAGCTGGAACAGCAGCTCAAAAGTCAATAACTCCAACTCAAGCGACACCATATTGCCTCTCAACCGGCCATCGCATATGTAGATGTGGCTCGCCAGAATGACAAAAACTGCCAGTTTCCATGATCGCTAAATCACGAATTAATCATCAAGTTTACCACCGCCATCATCACAAACTCTCAGTTGTTGTCCCTACCTGCAGTATTCTCACAGCGGTCCTACCGTCTCTATACGTCGAAGTCTTACACTTGATTTACTTTCAGCATCTCCTAAAGCCTCAGATCGCTGGCAAGCCAGGTGTCGCGATTTATGGGGTCTTGCCGTTTCTAGCGGTTTCCGGCGCTCTAGTGGGTTTTCGTGAAGCTTAATGGCTCTTGGGCATGAAAAGGCGAGGAATGTGAGCGATGGAAGGCATGACGCCCTGCGCGTTTCAACAGCCATCCTTTGCATCACGCGTAGTCACACCTAGCCACCCATTTCTCTCCACATGTTCTTCAATGTTGGTAGCTCTGCTTTTTCGGGCGGGTTTGCCTGGAACTTTCATGCCTTGCTCCCGCCGCTGTTCCGTTCTTTTCAAACCTCTGTCCCGCTGTCAATTTTCTACAAGTAAACTCTGTAGAGCAATGTGTAGTCTCGGCACGTCAACTATCGCACTATACTCCTCCATAAGAGATATTCAGCCTCTCTTCTTTTGTCATTGGTAGTTCTTAGCCAATGTCATACTGCTGTGGGCTTAGTACATGGACATAAGCATAATCATATCCATATCAAGCGGCATGTTCATGGCCCACATGTCCATCAAACGGACGAAGCTCCTCAAAGAAGGGAAGTATCTATGGAGAAGAGGTCAGAAGAAGGCCTACACATGCTGCAGGGAGGTTCCGAGGGCCCACCGGACGGCCCGTTGAAATTCTTGAACAGTGTTCGACAGCTGCCTGACGATATTGAGGACAACTTCCGAGAGGTGAAGAATATCCTTGGGGAACTCTTTCAGATCAACCGGGAACTGAGAGAAGAAATCTAATCATTGCGATAGTCGCAGTGCTCGACATCAGCACCCAGCCCCCTGCCAACGTTAACCAGTATTAGCGCTCGCCACACAACGACTTATACCACCCGCATTTCGAGGACTATAACCATTATTGCGACCACTACTACCTCAGCAACGTCGTCAACGAGTAGTCCCCCATACTTCATTCCTCTCAATTCAAGTACCTTGACTTGGCCAACCAGCACCTCAATTTCCGCCTTTGATGCGCAGGCGAGCAACAACGTCGCCGTCTACTACATGCAGAGCTCTGCGAGCAATAACCAGACGGATCTCAGACTCCTCTGCGCAAACCCCGCCGTCAATATTATAACCCTCCCGCTGATCGCAACGCTCAACGGCCCCAACCGCTTCCTGATATTCGCCAACACGACAGATTGCCTTGGTCCGTCAGCTGCGCAACTTGCTGACGCACCCAATCTTTGCGATTGCTCGAACCTGGCCGAAACCATCACGTACTGCCAGTCTCTCGGCAAAAAAATCATCATCGGCATCACAGGCGCTACTCGAGACCTCTCCCCCACCAATAGCTCCACAATCACCGCTCGCACCGCCTTTAACAGCTTCACCCAGAGACCCTTCTCAGCCGTCATGCTCCTGTCTCTCTTCGGCCCACCGTCCAGCTCTCCCTGGCAACTCACACACCTCCGCCCCTTCGGCCCCAACATCTCGGTCGATGGCTTCGATCTCGGCTTCGACCTCGGCATCACCGTCCACGGCAGCAGGACCTACGCTGACTTCATCGCCACCCTGCGCGACTACACCGCCCAATCTGGCCGGGACTTCTACATCTCCGCCACCCGGCCCTGCCGGCGCCCAGTCAGCCCGCAAACCCTCGCAACCCTATCTCTTCTCGACTTAGTCACCGTCAAATTCTTCGACGACCCCGCCTGCAGCATTACCGGCCCCGGCTTCAACATCTGGGACTGGAGCAACGACCTCCGCCTCTCGGCTAATAGTACCGCCAATAGCTCGTTACCAAGCAACGGCACAGCGCCGCTGGGACCAAAACTTTTCACCGCCGCGCTGGCGTGGCCAATCGCTGCGGCTGCGAACGGCACCCGAGAGGGCGATCCGGAGTATTTGGGTCAGAGTATCGGGCAGATATGGGGGAGTGGGCGGTTGCGGAATCTAGGGGTGTTGCGCTGGTGGAGGGCGGAAGGGGGTTACGGGTGGGACGTGGAGAGAGGTAGGGAGGAGGAGTATTGGGGAGGTTGATGCTGCCCTTGAGGAGAACCAAAGGGAAAGGGAAAGGGAAAGGGTAAGGGTGGGAAGGTCATGACTACATAAAAGTTACGGCTGTAATGAGTATGCATGTTTGAGAGTTTGACGATTGAATATTATGAAGTCGCGTTCGGCATTCTGGTTTCAAGGGTAGCTCGAGTTAATGGGACAAACGTTCAGATTCACCATGATTTCCTAAATCTACCAGGGCTGTTGAAGTTACTTTGGGGAATGGATAACTGTGGCGTGATGAAGGGAGACATGCCTGCGCTGCTGCTCACGGGATCGTCAAGGCAGGGCTGAAGCACGTATAAGTTTGCTGTTGCGAGAGTCACTGAGCGAGAAACAGTACTCCATCATTCGTCAGAAATAAACTAGCACCATCGTGAATACGACACTGTCCCTTTGCAGGGACTATCTGCATCATGCCATTTCCATTTTTGATCTCTAAGACGTAACTACATCGTTGACGACCATGTGCCAGCGCAGATACGCCATAGTCCACCACCGAGTCCGCCAGGATAAAGGAAACGCCAAACCCATCCCGATGCAAGCCGGTAGTCAGGCAGAAGCCCGCTCAAAAGTTGGTGATGGGAAGAGCAGTAAGAGAAAGTCCTGTTATCTGCTCGTACTGTCGACGTGGACTATTCCTATGGGATGCGGTAGCCATGTCTATTCCGGAACCGACTCGACGGTTCCCCACTACTGGCCATGGAAATGAAAATGTGAATGCGTCCTCGAGGAAGGCCCAGGGAGACGTCTGTCCTTAGTCAAGGATATGCCGGGTCAATCTTAATATGAGATCTAATGGTACACGGAAAGCAACGGTGGGCGTAGGTGACTGGTTGGTTCACGGTATATTTAGAACTCGAAGTCACCTGCCCGAATCAGAGGAGTATGCTGCAGCGCTCTACCACTCAAAGTCACCTGATGCCTTGTGGAACAAGTAGCTGCAACACGTGTTAGTATAGGTAGCATCAGACGATAGTTTGCTGGGGAACCCACTCCTTGTTGTTGGCATGGAGAATACCATCCTTGAGGGTGCACTTCCACTTGTTCTTGACGCGATTGACCTTGTCGTACGTGCAGACCATATGGTCGCCCAGTGCAGCGAAAGTGTCATCGTCGTTTTCCTCTACGATCGGGTCCTCGTCGGAATCGTCTAGATCAGAGTTGATGGCATCTTCATCCAGTTCCTCCTTGGCTTCCGAGTCCAATTCTCCATCGAGCTGCGGGATGCTTGGCGATTCCGACACGGTCTGGAGGTTGCTGCGAGCCTGGGTACTTCGGCGCTTCTTACCCTTGCCTTTCACAAGCTGGTCCAGTGGAACGAACAGGCCGCTATCCTGCTGCTCAGCCAGTTGCTCGAGCTTCTGGCGCATGATGCCGTCGGCGGCAAGTCTACCGTCATTACCATGGGCTCGACGGTCTGCAAGCACAGCATCCCATGGCTCAGACGCGTCATCGGCACCATCGTACTGAGAGGCGGCAGGGTAGGCTTGCTGCGGACGCTGGTAGTTCTGCTGAGTTTGCTGAGTTTGCTGGGTTTGCTGAGGCTGTTGGGGTTGTTGAGGGCGGTGTTGGCCTTGACTGGGAAGCTGCAAGCCCATTGGCCTCTGCTGCTGGCCAGGCAGGGAGAGCCCGTTTGGCTGCGGGCTGAGCGGGTTGACTGCAGGGACAGAACCTTTGGCCTGGTCGCCGTACTGGTTCGCGATGTACGCTTGTGCCCGCTGGTGCGCTAGCTTCTGGTTCAAAGCAGGATGAACGACCGGCTGCACCGGACTGGTGTACTCCTGCTTGATACTAGGTTCGACCTTGATATGAGGACTAGCAGGATAGCCATGCGGAGAGTTCATCTGCGGGGTGCCCAGGTTGGCGGGGAGCGGCGAGAGTTCATGCTTGGGAATATTGGACGGCACGGTTGGAGGGTTCGCGACCTGAGGGAGAACTGGAGGCGGATCCCAGGGGAAGTGGGCAACCCTCAGTTCCGATAGCCGTTTCTGCCATCCCTATACAACGTGTCAGTACCTAATGAAGGTTACAGAACAAATGGAGCGAGGTCAAGTAAAACATGAGACCGAATGCTGATGCAGGAAAGTCGTATCACATGACCCGCTAGTCAAGCTGCGGGAAATTGGTGGGGGTGCTAGGGTTCAAAAACGAGCAAAAACAGCCAGCGCCCCGAGATCGCTGCTCAACCCCGCCTTTACTGGCCCACTGCGGTCCTCACCACCAGGCAGCCATACAGAGAACGAACAAACGACATCGCGCTGTTTCTGCTCAACAACGACGCAGCGATCATTGGAACGGACGGAATGAACAGCAGGAGGGACGAGACGGTTGCAGATTCCGCGGAGGTCGCGTCCGACAAGAGGCAGTAGAGCGGAATGTCACCACATACCGAACGAAGCTCTTGCAGCGTTTGACTGTCGACCCCGGCCTCCTCGAAGTCGTTCTCTGAAGCTGCAATCACAGCATCGATGACCTGGGCATAGGTCGGTCCCTGTACGAAGTGCCATGTCAGCCCAGTGCTCCCGTAGAGGAAGTAGAGGCTGAAGCAAGGACTGGTGTCAGGCTCGCGAGCAACGCACAACTATATTCTCCGACATGTCTGTGGATGCGTTCGGGCGTCCTTGACAACTTTATGCGACGGCGAAGAGGAGAGGTATGAGGTTGGGGCCGCTGGCTCGATGCGCGCCGAAGGTTCGTTGTAGTCTGACTTGACGGATGAACAGCGAGCGATGTCAGCGCCGTCGACCTCCCACGCTCAATCCCCTTCCTATGCAAAGTTCTCTATCCCGGTCATGCGACGCTTGCTCGGGCAGCAAGGGCTTCGTGCCGTTGGTTGACTTGCGTGATGCTGTCACGGAAGTTCTTGGGGTGCAGGCGGTTGTAGGTGGTTAGGTCGTGCTTCCCAGATGGAACTGAAGGCCAGCTCTCGCTTAGCGGCAATTCTCGCAGAGCCGCATTCGGCAGTACTCTAAGACCTCCCATCAAGGTCGCTCTCAACATGCACCCATGTGGAAACCTCACTCATGTCTATCGCATATGCATGTTGATGATCTCGTCGGTAGATGTCCCTGTTGCTTCACCTGGCGCACTGTTCGGCCAGGCGGCACAGTCCTTGATCGGATCGTTGCCGAATATCCTTGCTCTACTCACCAAGACCTGCCTAGAAGAAAGTACCATTCACAACTCGATATCTATCCATTCAGGCCAGCAGCATAAGGCCGGGGTGCAGTTAAACAGCTTGCGGAAGATTTTGAACTTTCGATATGACATGGTACAGCTCGTGAGGCGCATGTCCTCATTCCGGCCCCATGCTCCACGTATTCATCGCAATCCCTCCTCCTGCTCCCTTTCCTCATCCTCAGCGTCCTCATCAACAAGCGGCACGAACCTGAAATCCACAAAGCTGACCTTCCCACCATCAACCTCGATCATAAACTGCAAGCTCAACATTCCCTGCTCGTCAGCCCTGATACTCACCTTCGTCGCAACAGCCATCGCTCGACTCGCCGCCCTGACCAGTCCGAACTTATAACTATGCTTCAGCTTCCGCCCGGGCTTATGGTACGTCGGAGCCAGCGTGAAAGTCTCCAGCAGCGACGAGAAGCCCGCCGACGACGCCGTCACCGTCGACGGCAAGTCGCTTCTGAAGTCCACAACCGCACTGCCCAGACTGCCCGTCGCGCCCAAAGCGAACCCGACGGGATCCGCGCTTGCTGTCAGAGTCAACCGCTCGGGATTCGTGCTCGCAAGCTCGGTGACGGCGTCGTGCAGCCAGCTAGCTCGCATGATGATCTTTAATGCTAGCTGGTCGCGCGCAAATGGTATGTCGCCCACCGCGGCAGCGGGCTCATAGGTCGTCAGTTCGCAGGTCGTTGTTACGCCTGCTTCTTCGAGGATGATGCAGAGGGGGGCGCCGGGCTGGGCGTAGGAGAGCCGGCACGTGCTGGTTAGGCCCAAGACGCGGTTATCGAAGGCGGTAGGCGCGGTGGTGTAGGATGATGGATATCCCGGCCGGCCGCCTGGTGCGTCAGCGATGTTGAAGATCTGTAGAGTCTCTAACAGCGCGGCGAGGGAGATCTGGAATACGGGGGAGTCGTCGGATGTGGAAGCGTCGGAGGCGGCGTCGTTCGTTGCTGCGGTCGAGGGGTGCGGCGCGAAGTTGTAGGACGTGAAGAGAGACTTGTCGAGAAAGGCAAGGCCTTCCATGATGCTGTGTTCCTCGACGGAGAAGCGTAGGCCCTCTTCGCTAATGCTGACTTGGGCTTTGGGCGCAAAGGCGATGCAGCGGAGCAATTGGTAGAGCTGGCGCGCCGAACTCGATACTGCGCTGAAGAGAGGAGGGTCGTCGTCGTGATCGGCAGAGGGTGTTGTGGCCATGATAACAGGGTTTGGTTACGAGGAACGCGGTCAATGCCCCTCTTTTTATTATAACACTTGCGGCTTCACGGTGGAGGAGCCGCTATCGAGAGCAGTCGAATGCTTCTATTGCATCCAGAGGTATTATACACGCTAATTGATGATCGAACCGACCCATATACGATGCAGGGTAAGGAAACTAGACGTAAACGCCGACAGCGCAGATCATGTAAACGGCGCCAAAGCTGCTTGACATCAGCACTGCGTAGGGTGATTCTTCAGGGCGCAGACGTACCCGAACGCCAGCGATGCAGGAACGCCGAGGATAGGCAGATTCGGCAATGACCGATCTACATGGAAGTTAACCATCGTGCTACAGTACAATAGACATTGGAGAAACCCTACTCAATCCGAAGAGGCCTGACAAAACCAAAGCTATGAGTAGCAGAGTGAATCCGACGGTGAACTGGGCGTTCTTGCCTACTGTCGGCTGGTACGGGTTGGCGGAAGCGGCCTCCCAGACGTCGTGGAGCGGTGTTGAAGACATGAAGTTGATAACGAGCGTGACGAAGTCCCCTTTGCTTGTGCCAGTTGATGTCGTCCGGAGAGAGAGCCGTACTTGGCTTGAGGTTCGTGGAGCTCAAGCTTATGTCAGCAAGAATTTCATGCACGTGTCGGATCATCGATATTTCTGCCACCGCCCGCCCACGCCGCCATCGTTGCTCCCGCACTCCCGCATCCGCCCATCGTCACTTTCCGAAAGCGTCGACTTGTGTGTTTGGCGCCTGCCCCCACTGAATGCCAGCAGCAGTAGCAGGCGCCATGGCTCCTGTTCTAAAGGAAGACGGTGAGTCGCATCTCCCTTTTGCACACCACAGAGGCCACAGCCAGGCACCATGGCTCGGAGTACATCATCCGGCGCATCCAGCGCATCCAGCGCATCCAGCACTTCCAGCACCTCCAGCACCTCCAGCATAGGCCCTACCGTAGCCGTGCGCTCTTCGCCGTCAAAGGTTCACGCAGCTCGGGGAAGCGCATAGGCTTGCGACCGGGCACCAGGAGCTCTCCGTCACGAGGGGCGACCGCACTTAAAGCCTTGTCTCCGGAGCCTGACGACCTACCTTTGCCGTCCTCGTTCCCCCCAGGGTCGTCTCCTCCGGCGGACATTTCCTCTACTTCACCCTCCTCAGAGGATACACATTCTTCTACTTCATCGTTCGAGCCTGAACAGTCATCTCCAACGCCCAGCCCTCCGATTGAGACTGCGCGAAAGAGTAAGAGACCCTCTAACCGAAGCACAGTAAAGCGAAAAGCAGACGAATCCCTCGACGCCGCCAGTCCCTCAAAACGGCCGAAGCAGACCGACGACTCCTCCGAGAATGCCAGACAGGTTTCGAAGACCTCGATCGGACAGCTGCAGGAGAAGCCCGCCGTCATTGAAGAACGCAATGGCGAGATCGAGTTCCGAGTGGTCAATAACGACGGGAGCAGGGAGAGCACCATTATTCTTACAGGCTTGAAGTGCATCTTCCAGAAGCAGCTGCCGAAGATGCCGAAGGATTACATTGCGCGGCTTGTGTATGACCGGACGCATCTGTCCATGGCCATAGTCAAGAAGCCGCTTGAGGTCGTTGGGTATGTATCACTCCCTTTTCCTATCGAGCCCATTTCAGCTAACATCTTCTCAGCGGCATAACCTACCGCCCCTTCAAAGGTCGCCAATTCGCCGAAATCGTCTTCTGTGCCATCTCCTCGGACCAACAAGTCAAGGGCTACGGGGCACACCTGATGTCGCATCTGAAAGACTACGTTAAAGCCACATCCGACGTGATGCACTTCCTCACCTACGCGGATAATTACGCAATCGGCTATTTCAAAAAGCAAGGCTTCACCAAAGAAATCACACTCAGCAAGCCGCGGTGGATGGGCTACATCAAAGACTACGAAGGCGGCACCATCATGCAATGCAGCATGGTGCCCAAGATCCGCTACCTCGAGTCCCAGCGCATGCTCACCAAGCAAAAATGCTGCGTCGACAAGAAGATAAAAGCAATCTCCAATTCCTACAAAGTGCACCCCCCACCCTCGCAATGGAAGAACGGCGTCCACCCCATCGACCCCCTCACCATCCCCGCGATCAAGGCGTCAGGCTGGTCCCCTTCCATGGACGAGCTGGCCCGCGCGCCCCGCCATGGCCCGAACTACAACCAGCTGCTCCACCTCCTCAACTCCCTCCAGAACAACAGCAACGCCTGGCCCTTCATCCAGCCGGTCAACAAGGACGAGGTCCAGGACTACTACGACGTCATTACGAATCCTATGGATTTGAGCACTATGGAGGAGAAGCTCGAGAAGGACCAGTATGAAACGGCGGAGGATTTCCTCAGGGATGCGAAGCTCGTGTTCGATAATTGTAGGAAGTATAATAGCGAGAGCACGCCGTATGCCAAGGCGGCGAATCGCTTGGAGAAGTTTATGTGGGGGAGGGTTAGGGAGGTGCCGGAGTGGGCGCACTTGGAGGCGGAGCTGGGGAGTGGGGCGAAGTGATCATGGGCTTCTGGCTCTGTTTGGTCGGGCGAAGGCGTTTGGGTGAGGGCATGGTTTGCGGCGGAAAAGGGGTGCATTTGGTGGCGTTCGTATACCTGGATATCTTCAGGCTGAATGCCGGTGGCGCGGTGGCATACCAGCGTCATTTCAAGGTGTTATGACTATGGCTTGAGGGTTTTGGAGCGTGCGGATTCAGTCTCCCCTGGGCGGAAAAAAATGGAGGTTGGGCGGCGGCATTGATACCACTGGCGCGGCTATAGGCGCTATATGCATCTATAGGAATTCATTATCATCTGCTTCACACTTGTGATGAGAAAGGGCTGGGGTTGACAGGTTCGGTCTATTCACTCTACGCTCTGTCAGCTTCAGCCCCTAGTCCTCTTTACCACTATCTCAGCCTTCTCTACCTCGATTGATCCTGCATCAGGCCCCTCGCCCCTCATAGTCCGCAAGCCAACTGCAGAGTCTTTCAGTCTTTTGTGCTTCCATTTTTGCGTGCTAAATGGCGAGAATCCACTCGTACCCTTTCCCAACGCACGTTGTCCTATTCTCAGAGCTCTTGAGCTTAAGCAATCGCAGTCTTCGTTCCCCGGCGGCCCGTTGGGCTGGAAGCGTCGAGTTGGTCCCGTAACTAGAGTGCTTTTCGGGTCTAGAGAGCGGTTCTTGGACCATGATGACGGGTGTAGCGTGTGTTGAAGTCACTACCGGCGGTCGATACAGTTCTTTTCGTAACGTTAGGAGTTGCAGCCGAGTAGCAGCCGAGTAGCAGCCAAGTATATGCGTTGAGATTGCCGTAGCGGTTTCGGAAAGGCTGTCGGTTTGAGATGCGTCTGAAGCCGTACTGATCCGGACGTGCTGCAGCATTGGATGTCAAAGCAGCACGTGGAAATTGTTCAGTATATTGCGCACGGTAAGGCTTTTGAGTTGGCTCTGCACGGTAATGTGCTGATCGGTTGCAAGAACTCCTCTAACGAATGACACTGTATCCCGTGGTGGGCTTCGCGTCGAGGTCTCATGCCACATGGGCCACGGCGTTGTCTTCATCATGTAACGGACTACAAGTCGCGGCGCAGTAACATGTCATCAAATCTATAAACAGTCCACCTCCATCCAATTCATCCATTTGAGAGCTTCCTATAAGCCATCGTCGATGCGCAGGGTTCGAGTGTTCGATGAGATTTGCTCGGGACCATCACTCCAGCATACCGCCCCTACCGTTGCCCTCCGTCGTCTTCTTTTTGTTTTCACCTCTCAATCCAGTCTCGAACGGCTACTTGATCCATAAGTGAACATGCAGCTGACACGCCAGGTTGTTGCGGTTTGATATGGGATACATTGCACCGGCGAAGGATCTCCGGAGGCCGAGGTTGAGTAAGCGAATTGTCTTGAAGATATTCTTCCCCTGATTGTTCTCCTTTCCTTTCTTTCCCCAGCAACCGTACACTCAACCAAGGCGACTCAACTGCTCGTCTTATCCTACAAGGTGCACCTTTGGTCTTCCCTCTGGCACACCATAGGGCCACTTTGTGGTATGAAGCAGACCGTACCCTGACCGCACTCAACTCTATACTTTATTTCAGCTTTATCGCTCCGCCACAGAGGGCTCATATCCTTTGAAGACCCAAGATGCTGACTTCGTGCAGTTGTCGCCACAGAAAACCATGTTCCCCGAATCTCATTTCTCGAGGCGCGTTACGTCAATCAATCTTCCGTCAGTCTTCCTTGATTACGTCTCAGCACAGCATTCGTGGCTTTGGCCCTCCTAACCTCTTACTGTCACCTCAACCCGTTCTCACAATCTCGCCTCCGCTCGGCTTCTCTTGCCTGCAACACGGCTCACGTCCACAACAATCTATCCCCTCACAAGCTCTATCTACTGCCGAACGCTCTTATCGCCTACCCAGCTGCGCACTCTATCATGGTGTTATTGTATCGAAATGCTGACTAATATCAGAGGGGTAACAATTACGGCTCAAGTGCTGAACGTCAACTACATTGTATGTATTCGCTTCCTTTGTGTGTCTTCAGGCGTACTAATATGTTCATAGTACGTCGAGCGTGGTGGCCGCGGCGGCCATGGTAGACGAGGAGGATATTCAAGACGAGTAGACCAATGGTGGGAAGAAGATCAAGGGCAATGGGAAGATCCAAGACGAGAAGATCAACGACGAGGAGGAGGCTGTGGACGGAGAGGACGAGGAGTATGTATCCTTATGTCAATCACAACTCTTTGCTGCATCACGCTAACCTGTGCATCTCCAGTCTGACCGGACTCGCCGCCGCCGCGAGCAGCATTTGCGTTCTGCACAGCGCTTGAGTGCTCCACAACACGAGCAACAACCTCAGCCCCAAGTCCAGCCTCAGCGCCCGCTACCGCCGCTCTTACCTGCACCTTCCGCACCCTCCGCGGACTTTTCGAGCCCGTTCACGGATTTTCCAAACCCCGTCGCGAGTAACTCGAGTCCCTTTAGGCACCAGGCTCACATCCAGGCTCAGCACCCTCTTTCACCCCTCTTCGCCGCTCCTCCGGCTCCGTTTGCGGCTTTTCCGGCTCCCTTCACGCCTGCCTCAGCGCCCTTAACCGCGCCGCCAGCCTCTGCCTCCGCCTTCAACGCCCCCGCCACGCAGCAGCCGGCCCCACAGTCGCGTAAGCAATCGTTTGAGCAGTCACTCCAGCGACTCCGCCAGCTGCAGAAAGAGCAGCAAGAGCAACTCGACAAGGCTATCGCCGCCGTCGCCGCCAAAACTGCTCGGTCCGGCCCGGCATCAGAAAGCGCGAAATCCCAGCCTCCAGGCCTACCTTCGGAGGCGAGATCCTCGCCAGTGGACTGGTTTCTCCCACTGAGAAAACCGATAGCTGATACAAGTGTTCATCATAGCTCTGTACCTATCAAGGAAGAAAGAGACGACTAGTTTTGCCGATTTGTGACTTTGCTTCTTTTGCTTCGTGTAGATTTAGCTTTCTTCACTCGACGTCTGCTCTGTTGCTGTAAATATATATGATAAATAGAATGAGTGACTAGGATTAAGCACTTCCGCCTATAAACCAACATTGATGCTGCAAGGAGCGTGATTACTACTCGATCAGTTTGAGGCAGACCTTCTATGCAAGATACAGCTCCACCATATCAAACCCCAACGCAATGCACTTCTAAGTCTAAAGGAGTGTCGTCTAAAGTTTACACATTACATCCCCAATCAATCCTTTCCTCCCCTTCCCTTCTCTACCAGCGATTATGCCCCACACCAGTCGGCTTCACCGTGCCCCAACTCCACGTCCCCTTCCCCGTCCCACTCGGCCCAGGCTTGCTCGGTCCCCCGGTACCGGTCGGCTTGTGCTGCTCTGGCTTCTCGGTCTCAGGATGGCGCGTAACAGTCAGCGTGGTCGTCTTGGTGCCGCTGATCGTCGCAGTGATGGTCTCGTAGCAGCTGTGGCAATCCCTGGGCGGCGCGGACGGCGTGACGTAGATGGTCGTGTAGACTGTTGTCGGTGGTGGGCAGGTGGTTGGAGCGGTAACGGTCAGGATGGGATTGCTGGCACTGATCGTGGCGGCTGGTGGCTGAGGCGAGAGGGTGTAGGTCGTCGTGCAGAGACTGGTGTAGATGGTTGTGGAGCGTGAGGGGGTTACCCAGGAGGAGTAGTATGTGGTTGTCTTGCCGCCGGAGGTTGAGGTGCCGACTTCTGTGGAGCAGGGTACGAAGGTTGTGTATATTTTTGTGATCGTGGTGGGGTAGACAGAGGTGATGGTCTGCGACTCGGTGCCTGTGGCCCAGGTCGGCTTGGAAGACTGAGTTGAGTTTGAAGACGGGGTTGGGATCGGCGAGTTGGTGGGTCGGCCATGGCAGTTGGCCTTGCAGGACGTGACGGTAAGTGTCTTTGTCGTCAGGCTCGTCGTGATGTGCACCGATGAGCTATGGGTCTGCGTGTAGGTGATCGGGCATGTAGTCACGGTGGTGTAGGTAGTCAGGATCTCCGTGCTCCCTGCTGGAGGCTTGTCGTCGCCGGTTCCTGTAGGCTTCGGTGGTGGGTGGGATGTAGACTGTGTTGGCTTCGGCGCTAGGGAAGTGCTTCCAGTTGACGAGCCGCCGGTCGGATGCGGAGCACCTACTGTCGGCCACAGCGGAGTGTATGACGGGGTAGCAGCGGCAAAACCGAGTAATGTTGCGAAGAGGAGTGTAATGGGAGCGCGCATCCTGAGTGGTTGTGATAGATGTCTATGGAGATGATCGTGAAAAACAAGGTTAAAGGTTAAGTGCAGTATACGACTGTATATGATCAAGGAGATGTGCAACTGTAAACAGATAGCGATCGACTGTAGGAAATGAAACTCCGTAGCGAATGTATGGTTGATGAGTACAAAGAGAGCTAAGACGACGGCACATCGACACTTATATAGTACGTCCGTACCATGACACCTACCGACGAGTCTCTCGTATTATCAAGCATAGTGCAGTTGGTATGCTCATCGAGAGGAAATGCAACAGTGTTCAACCACTAGGTAGGACTTATACGAAGTGACAATACGACCACGGGTTAGCAAGGTTCCCTGGACAGAAAGGACATGCGATCTATGCATGCGCCACGAACTGTCCGGTTCAAGCGTTAGCAGAGCTGAGGTACATCCATGGATATTGGACACGGTTGAGTACGAGTGACTACGATGGAGTCCAGTCGTCTCAATAAGCAGTCGGGAAGTTCCGGAGGCCTATTTTTGGCTTCCCGTGTCAGCCAAGACGACTGTCAGCCACCAAGCAGAGCGTCACCTCAGTTTCTTATCTCTTTATGCCGAGGGATGTGCAAACTGATGTGTCTACTAAAACAGATATCCGTCAATAACTTGGATGAACACATCTGCGACGATGAGACATCCTTTGTGGAGCAACCTTGTGCCCTAGCTTCTCATAAGTGAGGAACGATAGTGCCAAAGATGGCAAACACGAGCGGTGTGATCCATGTCTCATTACGATATTCCAGCCGTGGATCTAAAATAATATCTTTCTCATTGTCTACTCTACCAATGACTGTTGCCTGCGCCTCACTCCGAGCGCGATTGTATCTTTCTAGTGTTTATTCTATATACATCTCACTCGAAAGATTTTACTCGTCCAAGAAATCGCACGCGATTCCTAAATACGCATGTCTCGCGTTACATCCGCTCGTCAGCGGCTAAAAGCTTAGCATCATGACTGTCGAGGTCTTTTTGCGCGCAGTGTCCCTGAAGTCATTGAAAGAGCCACGAATCGGGAGCCCGTTGAACACCGCCGGGATCCTGGACGGTTCCAGGCTAAACGGACATTTCTTACGCCGGCCGCCACTATCCAAGGTACGACGGAGACAATCTGGCGACTATGGTTTCTGAGTCCTCGGAAATAAAGTATCTCACGCAACAGAAGCGATGTATCTCTCCCGCAGCCCTTGAGAACGCTGTGCCGCACATGCTCAACGCATGCAAGCGTTCTGTGTAGGTTGGCGAGTCTTGTGGGAGATGGTTCCGCGGGCGTGTGGGAAGGAGATGAAGATGATTGTGAGATTGAGACCATAGTGAGCCGCGACCGCATGATGATAGTACGCAAAACTGACCATCTGGGTTCGAAGATATCCGCGGCGCAAGACTGACCACCTGGAACAGTTATGCTGTAAGTCGAGAACTCATCGTCTAAGTTATGTCCGTGGTAGGTTGTAGAAGTCGCAAAAACGGCGAGGCAGCGCCTTTGTAGGTATGTTTACTCCTGGTCTTCCAAACCCCAGAGACTAAGAAAATGCAAAACTAGAAGGAAGGAGAACATGCCGCAGCAGGTGTTCGCTTGTCCCGACCCCCTTGGTTACTCATGCGCCGGTTCGGCTTTGATGTCGGAGAGCGGATGTCATCGGTTGTATTCGAGGTTGTGCAGCCGTACATTCCAACAACCGGGAGATAACCTAGTACCTACAGGAGATACATCTTACACGCGCTCAACTGAGTTCGTCCGTTCAGTCTCCCGACTCCGTCTGCCACCTACCTCGAACGCACCGCCCCGACACAAATGCAGATACTGGAGTCTGTATAACAGTTTCACACCTTTGCGCTTCAACAGACACTGCGGCGCTGATCCAACCCAAGGATGTCGAGTATTGACCTGCATGTCGGTGCAGATGCTCCGTTCATTGAACAATATAGGACGAATTTTGGCCCGCTTTGTCCGGACCGACACTGTAGCGCTTTGTATACAATGCTCCTCATGTACAACACAACGACATTGTTGCTCATCAGCGAGGCCCCTCACCAGCGTTGTCCCTCACCACCATGGTCCCTCACCAGCGGATTTCAGATGGTGAAATTGTATACTCACAGCGCCATACTTTCTGTGAGGGAGATGTATGGACTACTTAAGACAGAGCTTTCCTCCTCTTTCCACTCCAGCTGCAGTTGAATCTGTGTTCTACTCCGGCTGATACTAACTCTTCGGCCAACCGCACCAGAACACTTTTCCAAGCTCATCGACTACTGTCTCTGCTTACCATCGATTAACATCAAGTCTTTCGACCCTTATTCCCTACGCAGCGCGTCATGGAAAACACAACAGTCGGCTCGCTCTACGCCCGACGTCGTCCAGGAAGAGCACCACTTGCACCTGTTCGGATCGCTACGCCAGTTGGGGAGAAAAGCGCCCTTCCCGTTATCAGCCAGGGAACCCAAACCGGCGTTCATTTCGAGGCTTTTGTGGGCGATGTTTCCGCAGCTCTCCAAGCTGCGATGGATAGTCCACTACCTCTCCTTCAGAAGATCAACTCGCACGGCACTCTGAACGACATCGGTAAGAAGCAATACTCCGGGCTCGGCATCTCACTGGCTGAGGACGAGCCCGACTGGACAGTTATCAGCGGGAAAGCAGCATCAACAAAGCTTTCTCTCCCAATGTTCTCAAAGTCGGGCAAGCTCATCCCGCAGGATGGCTCCCTTTCCCTCTCGCAATTCGACTTGGGCTGGTTTCCGAAGGAGATCGCCGAGTCTCCGGAGGGTCCTCCATCACCATGGGGTCCAGGTGCTAGATTCCGAATCCAACAGTCCGCTCAGAATGGCGGAGCCGGATCCGTGGGAGATACACGTCGGCACGGAATCCAGTTCGAAGTGCCGTATGCTTCAGACGTCAGCGCTGCCCCAGCCGCGCTTCGAGCTCCCCGCCGTGGGCCAGTCGCGGCACTGATGGCCTCGATGTGGCCTGAAGATCTTGCTGGGGGGACGATGGACGCCTATCCGCAGGCTGTGGCGCAAATCGAGACCCAAGGGCCGGTGTATGCAGAGTATCTTACTGCATCACCAGAGTGCATCGACGAATTCAGCAACGAGCAATCCTCAGAGGACGACTCAGAGCTTGATTCGGACGACTCGGACTACTCAGACTCCTTCGTCGAGATTCAGAACACGGAGACGGACAACGTCATCTGTGAGCTGATGTCCGAGATTGACGAGGTCATTGACCTTTACAAGGGCCTTGGGGAATCGTGAAACTTTGGCTCTTTTTTCGGACAGGGCTTTGGCCTGAGATTGGGAAGAAGGCGCTGAGGGTTTGACTTGTGCTTCGGCAATTCGCCTGATACTACGTTAATCGCAAAAAATTGCATTCGCTGGCGTTGGGCTTGCATGGGATTGGGCTGCTCTTAGGGCGTTCTTGCTAAACCACAAGATAGAAAAAAGTAGAAAATGCAAAGCATTGCTCTGCCTAAAGTTATCTCCATTTGAGCTGAAAGAATCGTGACATGTGTGACTGTAAGCTTATGTTCCAAATCATTAGGGTTAATTTTGTCGAGGATGTCCTGCTGGCTAACATGCGATCAAGAATGCTCACTACTTCTCCAACCCAATCACCCCAATCAGCCCGCCCGTAACCCACCTCCACCACCCCCTCCCTTCCCCCTCCCCCTCCACTTCCCTCACCCTCCCCTCAATATACACAACCTGTCTCCCCAGCTCCTCAACCCCCGTCTCCACATCCTCAACCTTCGATCTCAGCACATTAATCTCATACTCCAGCTTCGAGCCCAACGCCTCGATCTCCTTGATACCAGTCTGCAATCTGGCTCTCTCGTGCGCCAGAATCTCCTTCGACTCCTCCGAGAGACTGTTGTACGAGTCCAACAGCGGGTAGTACAGGTCTTCTAGCTCCTGCTGGTTGCGGTCTGCTTGGGCGTCTAGGTTTCTGATCGTGTCGATGCGGCGCTGTGTCCATGGGACGAGCTTGGAAGTGACGTGGGACATGCTGGCGGCGGCGCGCCTGGCGTCTTCGGCGAGGCAGAGTTCCATTGTGAGCTGTTTCTTGGGGTCCGTTGACTGCGTATCTTCTTCCTCGTTGGCGCCCGGACGGTCGTTCCATGTCAGAACGCTGTCCTCAGCAACGCTGAAGGAGAGGTGGCGGGGCCAGCGGTCGAGTTCTGTGGTATCGAGATTACGTAAAGTATCCTCAGTGATACTCTGCGTCCGGCGCAAAAGCGGTGCGGGCGGTTGGGACATTTCTTCTGCTGTGCCAAAGAGGTCATCCAGATCTACACCGCGATACACAGAGCCAGCTACAGAGGACTTGGCGGTAGAGGGGTTGGAAAGAGCTTGAAGCGATGAAGTCAAGGTTCCTCTTAGCTCTGGTCGCTTGTCGTTTTTGTCATCCTCAGTCTTCTCAGGCGTCAGATTCGTATATGATTCAGTAGGTGTTTGTGAAAGCAATTTTGTAAAGGTAGGTGCAACTGCAGCATTCCGCTTTGTGGGTGACTGATAAGCCGAGCCTTCGAAGCTAGTGCGGTCGACGGGTGGGCTAGTTGGGCTGCTTGGAGCGGTGCTCGTACGTCGGGGTAACGGTCGCTTGACGTTTCCAGGAACATAGGTATTATCGTCTTTCGAGTGCTTATGCTGGTGACCGCGTAGATTAACGGCGCCCTTGAGCGTACGGCCAGACGCGGCGACTTTGCCTGTTGCTCGCTTCAAGAGCTTCCTCTTGGGATCTTGGACTTTCTCGACTGCTTCGGGTGGTCCTTGCTGATTTGAGGTTTGTCTTCGATGTAAGAGAAAGTCCTCACGGGTTCCCACGGCAGTCGAATCCTTTCTCCTTCCCGCCCAAGCATAACCGCCCTGGTCATCCTTCTGAAACACCAAGCCTTCCTCCGTTGGCAGCTTGTCGAACGTATCGCCAGATCCAGTTTTCCTGGGCTTGCCATACCACAACCACTTGCATCGCTCGCCATACAATAGCTCAACGAAGACCTCGATGTCCGTAGTCTCGATTTCTGCTATACCGGCTTTGCCACGAGCACCCACGACGTCCATGAGCATCTCACCACCTTTGCCACTCAGTTCGGCCATGGTGGACTTGACAGCCCGGGAAGCGCCCATTCCTCTCCATTGGCGGCTTTTGCGGTAGATCGGTGAAGCCTTTCAAGTGTCTGGCGATCAAGTCGGCGAGATTTAGCCATACGCTGAGCGCGTTGGAAGTACGCAATGCCGCGCTTGGTGCTTTCGATGTCGAACACATCCTTGGATACAGGCGCACCATATGCATTGAGGCGATTCCGGGCGCCCAAAAGCATGCCCAGCAGAGCTGCGACGGTCGTAGGTCCAAGTATCCCGTCGTGCGGCTCGATGTTGTAGTACTCCGAACCGAGTTCGATCCACCAATCATTGATTGACTGTTCCGTAACGTCGCATAACAGGCCATCCGCATACTCGACTTCCAATTTACCAAACAGCATAAGCGCTATCTGACAGAGCTTGACGAGCTCAATAACCGAACTGGCAAAATCAATCTTCTCACTCGTTCGGTACAGCTGATGGAACTTGGCCTGCGCAGCACCGCTTGCTTCGCCAGCTGGATACCCACACGCCCTGAGCAGCCCAATCTCTTCAAGTTCTCGTTGACGAAGAAGTCTTCGCGATACTTTCTCACATCGCCACCGGGGACAGGAATGACCGTTAGGCTGGACGGAAATCCACTCAGGTTTGTGATCATCAGTGTACCCAGCGGCGTATCCCTCTTCTTTGCATGGTACTGATTCAAGGCCTTGAAGTATACCTTAAGTGCGGGTGACCACGCTTCCTCCTCTGTGGGTACGCTTATGACGTTTACAATTACGGAATGCGAAGGGTCGCCGGTGAAGGTGGTTATAACGAAGGTTGGGTGGCTGCGAGAGCAGGCCCACTGCTCCACTATGTAGCATTCATAACCTTGCAGAGAGCGGCGGCGCGCAAGGACAGTAGTGGAGGGGTCTTCTTCGAGGTATCTGGGCGCCGGATCAGCACTAGCAGATTAGAGTCGAGTCCTAGCTGGAATACCTGAAAGCCACAGGATCTGTCAAGACGAAGCGTTGATAGCTTCGAGGCTTCTCGTGCTCATCCGAAGGGGACGCTGTCTTTGGCCGGCCTCTCTGAGATGGCTCGATAGCTGTACTTCGCCTGGGCTCTGCGCCCTCGTTGACGCCGTTTCGCGCCGTGTTCACCATTGGACTCCCTTCGTCACCCTATGCTGTTGACCAGCCCTCCCGATAATTCAGTCGAGCAGTGTTGCGGCGCTTTCCTCATGGTGACGGCGTGCAGACATGCGCAGAGAGACCAGATGGCCAGCTCTGCAGATGCCTCGTCCGAGTAACAGGCTGAGCACGAAACACGGATCGATTCTGCCAGACGAGCCTCCGCTGTGGTGTTGTCGGCGTAAAAGCGTACACCTTAATGCGAGGTCCTGCCGCGGTGTTGCAGTTTCGCGGATGTCGGCGGCGGACTGCACGAAAGGGACATGCCAAGAGCAGGTTAAGATAAAAGATTTCCGTAAGGTATCACCAAATGCTCTAATCATTACAGAGTACCAAAGCTACCCTTCGGCTCAAATTACTATACTAGCTAGAAGCCGTTAAGCACTTGCTTCTCATCTTGTATACTGTACTAAAGCAAGTACTACTTCTACAATAGAAGAGCTGTAATGAAACAAACAGATATTAAGTTGGAAGCAATACCAGGGCTAGTGAGCTGAACAAAAGTTTTACTCTATGAAAAATGTGTTATACCTGGCTCACCTATACAATTCTTGACAAAGTAAATCAGGTGGCTGCTTTGGTACCGAAGTACCTGATCACGCTACCGTAGTGCCGAGGAACGTCACCCCACTAGCACCACCACCGCCAACCTCAACATCCATCATGACCTGACAGTGAGCATGGAAACGGCGCATGTGACTGCGGCGGCCGTACGAGCAGCCGTTTTATACAGCTCGGCCTCTATTCAAGAACTATCCCGGGGCTTCTGTCCTTGAAACGTGCTGCTGAGACCTGACTCCAAACTGAAGCCATGGAGACACTATCTGAGGAGCAAGCAAAGCTCGAGCAAAGGGGAAGTCTGGACAAGACCATAGGCGATGTGCAGGCGACGATGGATCTTTTGATGAACGCGAGGAACTCCATAACAGCCAGTAAGCTCTTCTAACACCGCTCCTGCAGCTCTTCGAGGTGACAGAAGCTCACCAGCCGCTTTACGCAGACCCAGACTCCGCCGGCAAAGTCCTAGCAACCCTCCAGACTCCCGTCAAGAAGTCCTTCGACAGAGTCAAGGCCGATCTTTCGGAAATACACGCCGCACTCAAAGACTATGGCGCAGCGCTTCCCAAGGTTCACCTCCACTCTGTACTCTCAGCGCCAGCATCCATTGACAAGTTCCGCAGGCCTCCAAAGACAAACCTTTTCCCACCGCCGAGAACGATGCGCTCTCCTCCCATCCATCCCTTGTCAATCGCGCCATAGCGATGCACCTGCTGCGCGAAGGCCAGTTCGGAGTGGCAAGCACATTCATCGCAGAAGCGAACAGCCACCCTCCCCACACGGCAGCTATTCCTGATGCCTCATCCGGCCTGCCAGACGGGATTAAATGGGAGCAAGATTTCGCAGACGGCACATTCAAGTCCGAGAGTCTGCAGAGACAGTTCGGGGAGATGTACCACATTCTGTCTTCGCTCCGCCAGCATCATGACCTCGGACCCGCCATCGCATGGGCGCGGTGGCAGAGCGCGATACTGGAGGCGCGAGGGAGCAACCTGGAGTTTGAGCTCCATCGGCTACAGTTCGTCTGCCTGTTCCTCGGCGTCGCCCCTCGAAACGGGCAGAGCAGCTTTTCAGAGGACGACGGCAACGGTCCACTGAGAGCGTGGCAGTACGCCAAGACGCACTTTGCGCCTTTTCAAGCGCGCTACGGCCGCGAGATACAACAGCTCTTGGGCGCTCTTGCGTTCCACCAGAACCTTTCCGATTCGCCGTACCGACGGACTTTCCACACTGATTCTGCATGGGAGGATGTCGCCACGTCTTTCACGCGGGAGTTTTGCTCGCTGCTGGGTCTTTCTGCAGATTCGCCGCTCTACATCGCCGCCACGGCGGGCGCGATCGCTCTGCCTACCCTCGTAAAACTCCAGAACATTATGAAAGAGAAGCGGACGGAATGGACCACCGTCCATGAGCTTCCCGTAAGTCCCTTACACCTTCGTCCTTTTCGGTCGTTCTGTTTCTTCCGCAAACTTCAATCTTTGTAACACGTCATTTGCAGGTACCGACACCGCTCCCTCCTCACCTAATCTTCCACTCCATCTTCGTCTGCCCCGTCAGCAAAGAGCAAGCTACAGATGCGAATCCGCCCATGATGATGCCTTGTGGCCACGTCATCGCCAAAGAGTCGCTGGATCGGATCAGCAAGGGCGCGCGGTTCAAATGTCCGTACTGTCCGAGCGAGAGTAGGCCGAGTGAGGCGAGGAAGGTGGTTTTGTAGGTGTAGTCCGGGCTATCTACCTATGTAGCCACTGGAGGGCTGGTTTCAAGTTGGACGGAGTGTGCATGTAACGGGGATTCTAATTCGGATAGGGGTTTGGGGAAAGGAGTCATTGGCGCATGGTTAGCAAGCTCGAGATGAGAGCTCACTAGAGGGCTTGGTTCGGTGTCAGGAATCAGACGAAAGCAAATCTCATGGCAAGTTTGACCATGTATAAGAATGGGGTGTGCAGCTGACAGTAGTCTTTGACTTCTATCTATTCGTTACACGTGACATTAGTACCTCATTACTCGCTCTCAAGCCCCAAGCGTAAGCCCAGTAGTAGCCTCATAAATTGGCCTAAAAAGCGCACATCTCCCATCAACCTCACTCTCCCTGATAACCTTGACCCCCGCCCACCCCTGTCCCCCAATAACCCCCAAATCCAGGTCCTCCGCTCCCCCAACGAACTCATCACCAGTTCCCACAGCATTCCAGCCCGGTCCACCACGCGGGTTCTTCGCGAACTGGGCCCACGTGCCCTGCATGAACTTCCCGAGGGCATCCTGCTCGGCGGTCGCGGTGCTCATGTTGTAGGTCCTGAAAACCATGGCGATTTCGGAGGCGTGATACACGCCCGCGTTGGGGAAACGCTGTAGATTTGGGAAAGTGGCGTTGAAGTAGTAGCGCCAGCTTGGGATGCCGATGGCGGCTGTGGCGTTGGCGAAGAGGGCTTGGGGCTGTTTGCTGTGTCAGTATGATAGCCGGAGATTTGGATAAGTAGATGGGGGAGACGTACGCATTGGAACACAAACTCAGTGAATATCTGAGCAATGGCGTCGTAGTCTGTTGGGTACTCGCCGCCCACGGGGTATGCAGCGAGGATGGCGTCCTGCAGTGCTACTGGAACGCTGCGGAACGTCGTTCGAACATAATTGGTGATGTTGTTCTGGCCAACGACGAAGACGCGGCCCTCCTGGGACGTGGTACCGCTTAAGACGGGCACATTCGCGATGTTTCCGGATATGCGCCGTGCTGCGGGTCGCGAGACTAACGTGAGGTTATCCGGCACAGGATCGAACTGGAGAGCGCCTCGCTCGATGATGTTCTTGATCACGCTAGCGGGGGCAGCGCGTGCACAGGCGAGAGCACTTTCTCCAGTACAGTTCAGGGCTGCAGTGAGGTTATTCCAGGCTGGTACGCTGCTCACTGTGGGCGTGGTTCGGTAGCTGTACTGCCCTGATTGGAGTATAGCAGCCTGGAAGGGTGGGTTACTTCCCTTGGGGAAGCTGGTGAGTAGAGCGTCGACAGAAAAAGCTCCAGCCGACTCTCCAAATATAGTGACGCGCGAGGGGTCTCCGCCGAAGGCTCTCGCATTTCGTTGCACCCAGTCCAAGCTTAACCGTTGGTCCCAAAATCCTAGGTTCCTGGCGATGAGAGGCAGCTCAGGGGAAGCAGGAAACCCAAAGACGTTCGTGCGGTAGTTCACCGTGACCACGATGACGTCTTCGTATGCTGCGAAGTACGAGCCGTCATACGTCCGCTGCCCTGCAGTTCCGAATCTCAAGGATCCGCCGTAAATCCAGACCATGACTGCACGTCCAGCGCCTCTTGCCGGAGCCGCTGGAGCATATACATTCAGGTAGAGGCAGTCCTCGCTTTCCTCGGGAGCGGGGTTGTTGAATGTCGATATCGTGAAGTTGCGGCTTGCCTCAGGGTCTTAAGAGGACGTCAGTACACCTCTACGCCGCATTGAAAGGGACAATGTGTTACGTACAGTTAAACTGCTGAATACAGGCTGGTTTCCACGCTGTAGTAGTCAAGACTCCATGCCTCCGAGCTCGTTGCGGCGGCGAGAATCGTTCTGGAGGTGAAACAGCGAAAGGTACGCCGAGAAACTTGTTAACGACTGCGGTTGCAGAGGGAAGCACGGTGGTGGTTCCCACGATAGGCCCAGAATCTAGCCTTGCTGTAGGAGAAGCGCTATCTGCATTAACTTGGAAGCTGCAGAGCGCTACTAAAGCAGTAAGACTGTTCACACTGAGTCGGAAATGCATGTTGGTAGACAAGGAAGGGGGACAGAATTTTGTGAGTCCATTTTGAGAGGCTACTGAAAGCTATTTATGCAGTATTGAGAGTTTAGCTTGGGCGGACCTGCCGCTTGCCACGCTTGGAACAGCACTGAGAAGAGTAAATTTCAAGATGACGACTGTAACTAGGATGGAGATGCCGAGGCAGCATGGTGATTTTGGCAAGGAGATCTCCAGCCGGCTAGCTGGAGTGCAGATGTTAACCCCGGATTTGCGGGGTACCTCCGCTGCCAAGATATCGAAAAGCAGGGGCATATTCGTTGATCATCTCCCCCGATGCAGTGCAGCCTCGCCATCGAGGCATGCTTTCGGACAGAAAGATTTCGTATGACATTACGAAAGCGACCTTGCGAAGCTGGCGAGTTCAGAGAAGAGCCTGGTTGGACTAAGGAGCATAAAAACGCTGGATGGTAATGCCCCCAAGGAACAGAAGATGCGTGAGTATGCGGGCTCAGATTCTGCCGCAAGCCGCTTGTGGCACCCAATGTAGGAGCAACGTCATTCCGCGCAACAGTCGCGTGGTAAAAGGAGAGGAACAAAGAAGAACGTGGTTGATGCGGAGCGGAAGGAACCCAACCCGGTAGAAACTAAGGCAGTAGAGCGGAACTTGCCTCGGCAGGCACTGCGTGTTTGAGGGTAGTTCGAGAACCCAGTCCTACTCTACTACTGTACACATGAATTTCTTACGTGCTCTACGGTTCTAAGTTACGGTCGTGAGTTGCCCTCTGGATGAAGGGGCAGATGGCATTAAGGTTCACTTTCACGTGACCTCTGCCAAGACATATCGGAGACATCTCTCCCATTGCGGCCTCAGAGGAATGAACAGATCTTCCTCAGTCCCTCTAAGTGTGCGCTACATCTACCTAGGTATCTTGTAAGAAGTGAGGCTAGCCTGCCTCGGAGCCGTTCTTTGTTCATGACATGTTCATATGAGCAGCTGCTCCTTTATTCCTCGAGAGCACTCTTTTAGCTTCGGGTTAGCGATGGTTTCCAGTCCGTTCCGCTTATCACACACTCACTTATACTCAGGTTTGTACCTCACAAGCGCAGGATATGCGGCCATGAAATGGAAGTCGTTCTCTAGCCACGCCATTGCGTGTTTTGCCGGGTCAGTTTAGGAGTCAGCCTAGAAATTGCAACATCACGGGTAGACTTCAAAAACATACTCCACGGAACAGCTTATATACATAGGTCTCTATGCTAGGAGATCAGAAGGAGACCAGAACGGAGTTTAGCTTAAATTGAGCCCAAGCTGGTCTCCCGTTCCTTCTCCATGCACCGCTTATCTTCGACTCTTTCTCAACACCCTCTCAAGGGCCCTCGGTAGGTCCCTTATGAGGTCTTGGCTCGGACCTAGCTCGCCGATAAGTTTATCCCAAATCTCCTCCATTGCTTCGAGCTGGCTCACTCTTCGACCACCACGCATCGACTCCCCCTTCTACTCTGCTGACCTTCGATGTCTTCAAGACTCCTGACGATCCTCTCCATTTTCTCAACATCCTCGCGTGCCGTATTGAGAGCCTTCTCCGCATGCTCCAGATGCTTACCAGCGCTCTCATTGCGTGACGTGCGCATCTCGCTGGTCTTCAATAGCTTTTGGACTCGGATACTCTCCTTGAGCCAGTCATCATTGATGACATCAAGCGCCTTCGGCGAATAAGGACAAAGCACAGCACGAGCGACCACACGCGCCATGGCCATCTTGCCACCGCCCCGAAGGTCGAGTTTCGTCTCCTCTGACAGGTCTGTATACCGGTCAGTGAGGGCTTCGTAGTGATGGAGAACGTCGTTGTGGAGGTCCTTTAACCTCTCGTACGCGTCTCGTGAGGACCATGTTCGTTCCTGACTCGACTGCGTGGATGAGCGGGATTTGGACGACTTCGAATCCTTTGGGCGGGCCCTGACAAACACGAAACGGCTCTTGTTCTTTTTCGGCGCAGAGCGTGACGAGTCCTGATGCGGAGTCCGCTCCTGGGCTCTCGGCTTGTATTGCTGATGTCGGGGCTTGCGTTCCTCATATCGGGGCCCGGATTCCGCATGGGATGGTCGACATTCCTTCCGTTCGTAACCGGAACCCGTCGGAGCGGATCGGCCGTCATAATTCCCGTAATCCTTGGGCCTCCGTTCTTCGTAGCGAAGTCTATGCTCCTGGTAGCGTGGTCTGTGTTCCTCGTATTGAGGGCTGTGTTCCTCATATCTTGGAGCGTGGTATTCGTACCGAGGTGCGTGCGTTTCATATCGAGGCCGAAACTCCTGCTCTGGCTCCCGCCTATCGAACTCTGGGTCGGTCTCAAATCGAGGCGCATGCGTTTCGTAACGTGGCCTCTGTTCGTATCCGGCTTCTGTGTCTGCGGGAGTGTACCTGTGACTGCGGCCACGGTCTTGCTTGGTGGAGCGGTGATCTCCTGAAGTGTAAGTTGACTCACTATAGCTACTCTGTCCAGCAGAGCGGGAGTGATACTCATTCTTCTTCAGCTCGGGCGCCGGACGATATCGTCGACGCTCTTCTTCTTCCTGCTGTCGACGCAGGTTCGCAAAGCGTTCCTCGGCCTGGCGGAGGTCTTCTTTGAATTTATTCGCTTGGCCACCATCTTTGACAGCATCGTATGCTTCGTTGATCTGCTGCATTTTTTTGTTAGCCGCTTCGCGGTCTTCGGCTTTAGCTTTGTCTGGGTGGTGCTTGAGAGACAGCTTGCGCCATGCGAGCTTAATCTGCTCGGGCGAAGCGTCTGGAGACACTCCCAGAATAACGGACGGACTTTCCATGATGGCAGTGTTACTGGAGATCTTTGAGATGCGAAGAAGGGGTCTGTAAGTTGTGAAGAAATGGTCTGTTTCCAGAGGAAAGGATCTGAGTTGCGAAGAAGTGGAACTCTAGGACTCTAATAAAGGAGACGAGGTGCCAGCTTTGTGAACATAATGCAGCATTGTGAAACTACACCCTTTGTCCTCGAGGGTATCGTAAAGTGCTCTCTCACGCATTGTTCATACACTTCAGCCAAGCTCTTGCAAAATCATCACCTCGTTAGCCGGTGTTAATCCCAGCAATGCGTTCAATAGATGTGACCTTCTCCAAAGGCTTATTACGACGTGTGGCTGCTTGATGTCCTGACAGAAGGCAGTTCATTATATACACACTTTCTGTTCAGCACTTTTCAACCGTACGCGGCTATCACAAGAATTACGAGTACTATTCTGGATTGGTGGTTTGTGCTCTAGAACAGAAAGGACATCCATCTTTAGACGGATGTATGCACACTGCTAATTTGCTCAGTAATAAGGAGACGTATCGCTGTGCCAAAACTCAATGAGAATATCTTTAGAGCCACAGAACGCGGAGCTGTCTGATAGGGAGACCGCAGAGTTCTAAATCTCTATCCGGCTAGACGTGCATTTGAAAACACATGATTTGAGGTCTCGTTGCCCAAATTCTGACTAGAGTGGATGATATGAGCGTCGTGTTTGTTGGAGCTGCTGCAAACTGAATGAGATGATAGAGTGGCAAGCAAACGCAATCCATGAAACAAGATGATTACTTTACTTCCAGCACCTCGAGATAGCAGCGGAGCTCCAGTACCTAGCCAAAGTCTTTCCACACCGCGGTTTCCCCACCAAAACTCGATATTTTCGGAGCCACAAATTATTAGTTTAGTAAGTTAATATAAGTAATATAGCTGAATATAACTTAACAAGAACCTAGAAAGGTGTGTATTAATAGACTAATAGAGTATAGCTATTAGCTTGATATTATCAGCGAATCATTTTCCTATCTCTAAGCATTTCTAAGTGCTCCGAACGGCTCCGAGCGCTCGGAGATGCCGAGCGGGTGTGCCTGCTCGCGAGCATCTCCGAGACAGACCGGTTTCTGCAAGCACCTCCGAGACAGACTGGTTTCTACAAGCATCTAGAGCGCTTAAAGCGTTTTAAGCATTTTAAGCGCTTACTACATGTAAGGAAATGAGTATTTCCTACTAAACTAAGCTTTTACAGCTAGCTTAGATTGATTTATAAGTAAAAGATTAAAGAAGATTCTAGAAGGTTCTAGAAGATTCTAGAAGATTCTAGAAGGTTTTAGAAGATTCTATAAGTTTCTATAGAATTCGATACGGTTCTATAAGATTCTATAAGGTTCTAGAATATTCTATCTATTACGTAGTATTATGTAATGCTTATTAATTCTATAGAAGGTTCTAGATAGCCTTCTACATGTATATAAGACCTCTTCTCTTCCTTCTAAGGAGAGAATAACGATAAGATAAGATAATAGTAATACTAACGTGTTTCACAAGCGAGTCGCCCACCCAAGCGAGTCGCCCACCCCACCAGAATGCTACAACTATCTACTTTTAACTACAATGCCTCGACAACGCAACGTGCAACAGACCTACACTGAAGGGATACTACAGCTTGCTATCCAGGAAGTTAAAAACGATGCGACTCTAAGCCAGCGAAGCGCTGCAGCAGCCTTTAACGTTCCTCGAAAGACCCTCGGAGACCGACGCGCTGGAATCCCGTCTCGACGCGATTGTGAGCCCAACTCAAAGAAGCTATCTAAGTTAGAGGAGGAAGCAGTTGTCAGATACATACTTGAGCTGGACTTAAGAGGGCTTGCGCCTACAAGGGGTATGGTGGGAGATATGGCTGATGATCTGCTGAGTGAGCGTGGCGGAAAGCCAACAGGCAAGAACTGGGCGACCAACTTTATTAAGCGTACGCCTGAGCTTAAAACTCGATGGACCCGTCCGTACGATCGCCAGCGAGCCCTCACCGAAGATTCAAAGGTTATTAGCCCGTGGTTCACGCTTGTGCAGTCCTTCAAGGAGAAGTACGGCATCCAGGACGAGGACATGTACAACTTTGATGAGACTGGCTTCATGATGGGCGTGATCTCGTCTCAGCTAGTTGTCACAGGCTCAGAGAGACGTGCTAGTAAACGGAAGAGAGTTCAGCCAGGTAATCGCGAGTGGGTTACAGTGATTCAGGGCATCAACGCTGCAGGGTGGGCAATCCCACCGTTCATCATCTTCGCAGGCAAGGTTCTGATCGACTCCTGGTATAAGGAGGGTATACTACCCCGCAACTGGGTCCTTGAGGTCAGCCCTAACGGCTGGACGTCAAACGAGCTTGCTATCGCGTGGTTGAAGCACTTCAACAAGCATACAAAGGCGCGTACAGTAGGCGCGCACCGGCTGCTGATTGTTGATGGCCACGAGAGCCACAACAAGTACGCATTCCACAAGATGTGCAAAGAGGAGAACATTGTCCTTCTCTGCATGCCTCCTCATTCGTCGCACCTGCTGCAGCCGCTTGATGTGGGCTGCTTCTCGCCGTTGAAGCGGGCGTATGGAGATGAAATCTCAGGCTTGGCACGCTTCAACACCAACCTGATCAAGAAAGAAACCTTCCTACCAGCCTTCAAAGCAGCCTTTAACAAGGCGTTTACAAAGGAGAACATCTGCGCAAGCTTTAGAGGCGCTGGGCTGGTCCCACACGACCCAGAGGCTGTGTTATCGAAGCTTGACGTGAAGCTTCGCACGCCTACACCTCCTGCACCAGAGGACACCCTATGGGAAGCCAAAACACCAAGCAATGCCCGTGAGATAGAGGCTCAATCAACGCTTATTCGCGATCGGGTTCGAAGGCACAAGAGCTCCTCACCTGCTTCTATTGTTGAAGCAGTTAATCAGCTTACAAAGAGTAGTCTTATAATGGCGCACGAAGTGGTGTTGATCCGTAAGGAAATGGCTGAGTATCGACAGGCAGCTGAGGCAGCAACGCAGCGTAAAAGCCGTAAGAGGAAGTATATTCGGAGTGAGGAGACGTTAACAGTAGGCGATGTGTTTGATTTGATTGCTCCTGATGAGGCTGGTGAGCAGGAGGAGGGTAAGAGGCCTACGAAGAAGGCTCGCGCAGAGAGGCACTGCGGGCGTTGCGGCAAGACTGGACACAACTCTCGCACCTGCCAGGCAAAAACTGTAGATGCAGAAGATAGCGAAGATCTTAAATAGTCTGAAACCATTGCAAACAACACTATAGCTTGT
This sequence comes from Coniosporium tulheliwenetii, assembly GCA_030247845.1. Classification (NCBI taxonomy): domain Eukaryota; kingdom Fungi; phylum Ascomycota; class Dothideomycetes; genus Coniosporium; species Coniosporium tulheliwenetii. Next base: position 130,107 of record JAPDRP010000006.1, read on the forward strand.
TGTAGTGTTAAGTTATCTGCACGTAAAGGCGCGCAGCTTAGTAGGGTGGGCGACTCGCTTGGGGTGGGCGACTCGCTTGTGAAACACGTTATAAGCTAATATACTACTATATATATATTACTTAGCTATATCACTAAAGTATAATGCTTCTTAATTTTAATCTTAATCTTTCTCTAAATTTCTATTTTACTTTAGATAACTTTATTTCTTAATAATATAATAGTAAAGTTTATAATAACTCAAAAAATAGTAAGCTTAAATGATATAATTACTAAAAATGCTATCTTATAGTATATTAAGAGTATTAAGCTTGTTATTCTAGTATTTAAAAACTAGTCTAGTGTAAATAAATGTTTAGTATAATTAGTCTAATTAAGTTAAAGATAGCTAAAATATATATACTATTATATAGCTAAGACTAACTAGTGCTGAATTAATAATAATCTAGTTATATAATTCTAGAAAGCAGTAATAAAAACATCAAGTTTTAGCAAGGAAACAGTGGTGTAGAAAGACTTTTAGCTAGGTATTGGAAGATATTAAAGAGATTTCAAGACGGAGCTTTGACCGGAAACTACTATCGATTGCAAAATATAGGCTCGATTGCGACGAAAAAAGTTTCCAATCTCTTCTTATAAAATCACTACAATTAGAACTAGACAGCTAATTTAGTATTAAATATTACGAAATTTTAAAGAATGACCGGAGCTGATTACTCCAAAATATTTAGCATAATATATTTATTAGAGAATTAGGATTCTCTAATAGGCAATAGAGTTATATGATAATAAAACATGTAAATAAAACATTAGAATTAGGTTTTATGATAAACTGAATTCTAAAGAGTATTTAGCTTATAGACTAACTGCTATATACTATCGTCTAGCTGGTTTAGCGTAGTTATAGGGTTTTAAACCCTTCTATTATCTTATAATATTAATTGCACAGGCTTTTAGTAAGATGTAAAGACTATAAAATATTATTTTTAACATTATACTAGCTTAGCACTCGAGCTATAGAAGATAGTAGTAGGTTTTCCAGTAAATAAAGCCTTTACAAGTATGTAATAGTTAGATGAATCTAAATAAGTATCTAGAATTATTATGTATACTTTCTAGAAAGCCTTAAAGTGTATTTTATAAAGATAGAAGCACTATCTATTAAGCAAAATCCTTATAAAGCTGCGAAAGAAAAGCAGATAGTTAGTGATGCTTGCTTCTAAACGAATCTATATTTGCAACCGATAGTGATATAAGCAATAGTATAATGATCACTACTATAAGCAAATAGATATTTTCTACTAAACTAAGCTTTTACAGCTAGCTTAGATTGATTTATAAGTAAAAGATTAAAGAAGATTCTAGAAGGTTCTAGAAGATTCTAGAAGATTCTAGAAGGTTTTAGAAGATTCTATAAGTTTCTATAGAATTCGATACGGTTCTATAAGATTCTATAAGGTTCTAGAATATTCTATCTATTACGTAGTATTATGTAATGCTTATTAATTCTATAGAAGATTCTGGATAGCCTTCTATGTATATATAAGATCTCTTCTCTCCCTTCTAAAGAGAGAAGAATAATGACAAGACAAGACAATGGTAATACTATACTATATTATTATTCCTTCTTATCTATATTCTATACTTCTTCCTAGATAGAAAATACCTATACTTCCGCTAACTAAGCTAGACTAGTCCTATTCTAGCTTAGTAGAACTAAGTAAAACTATCTTAACCCCATCTTAGTTCTTATAATAATTACTAGAGGGTGAAAGTTAAGCGAGAGTAGAAACACTAAAAGTATGCTTACTAAGCAGCTTACTAAGCCGCTTAATAAGTAGTTTTAAATTTTTTTTTTACAACTATCTCTAAGCGCTTGTGAAAAGCTAGTCTTAGCCGAGCAGATGAAAGATTTGCTGCATTAGTAAATCTTTTTTTGTCTCTAAGCGTTTCTGAGCACTCGGAGCCGTCGCGAGCCGCTCGCGAGATAGAGCAGTTTCTACAAGCACCTTCGAGATAGAGCGGTTTCTATAAGCGCCTTCGAGATAGACTGGTTTCTACAAGTATCTAAAGTGCTTTAAGTGTTTTAAGCATTTTAAGCGGTTAAAGCCGCTTACTAAGCGGCTTAATCAGCTGCTTACTAAGCGCTTACTAAGCAGCCCTTCGAAAATCTGAAAAGCCCTAAACTAGCTTAGACTAGTCTACTAGTATACCGCGCTAGCCTAATAGAGTAAACTTTTAAAAAATTATATATTATCCGCTTAATTTTTAAAACGTGGATGTTTAGGTGATAATTACTAGGGGTTGAAAGTTAAGCAAGAGGGAAAACACTAAAAGTCTGCTTAGTAAGCTGCTTACTAAGTAATTTAAATTTTTTTAATGTGTATCTTCGAGCGCTTAAGATGCTCCAAGCGCTGCAAGCGCTTAGAATACTTATAAAAAAACAGTCTTAGCCGAGCGGGTGAAAGATTTGCTGATATAATAATATAGAAAACAGAATGAATTTAGTATTAGCTTAGTAACTAAAGCTCGATTATAATACATTCGATAGTTTAAATAATTTTGAAATAGCTGTAATACTTATAGTCTAGCTTTTTACTTACTTAATCTAATATAATATATAGTATCTAGAAAGATATATCTTATTGTTTATACTAAACTTAGAATCTATACAATACTTATTATAGTACTTTGCCTAATATTTATATATAATAGTAAGTTTTTTCTTTATTGTATTCTATTCTACTATAATCTAGCCTACTAGATATTCTGCTAGTTTAGATTTTACGCCTGTACAGGGTGTTTTAGACTAATCTTATTAGTAAATTTTTTAGCCGCTCGGCTAGAGTTATTTTTTCAAAAGCACTCCGAGTGCTTGCAAATAAACTTTCTATCACAAGTGCTTAGAGATGCTTGTAGAGGGAAAAAAGAAAAACCTAAAAATTACTTAGTAAGCAGCTTAGTAAGCAGATTTTTGGTGTTTCTAAGCTTGCTTAATTTTAAACTTCTAGTAATTTTACTTTCTAGTAACTATAACCTATATATTCATGCTTTAAAAAGTTAAACGGCTAATAATTATTTTTTCTAAAAGTTTACTCTAGCAAGCTAGTATAATATATAGATAGACTAGTTCAGATTACTTTAAAGCTCTTTAGATTTTCGAAGAGCTGCATAGTAAGCTGCTTATAATGCTTAAAATACTTTAAGCGCTCTAGATGCTTATAAATAGGCTTTTCTTCTTAAGTACTTATAGAAACTTTTCTATCTTGCAAGTCAATATATCTACTTAGTATTTCTAAGCGCTCGAAACGGCTTCGAGCGCTTAGAAACACTTAGAAATAGAAAAAACATTTACTAATATAGTGCTATTTATTCCTTTATTCTTATTACTTCTATATAAATTAGGGTATTAGAAGCGCTTATAGCTCTTTTTACTATATTTATAGCATGTGGCTTCTCTACCTAGTTAGGATTGTTTATTATTTTAATAGCTATTATCATAGTTCATTCTAATATTATTTAGATCATATAGTTCATAAATAGCTTCTACTATCTCTTAATAGAATCTTTTAGAGTAGTCTTTCTTTCTAATCTAGCGGTAGATCTTATTTACCTTTTTCTTAGGCTTTGTATATTAGCAAATCTTTTATCCGCTCGGCTAAAAATGTTTTTCTATAAGCGCTTAAGATACTTGCAAGCGCTCGGAGATACTTATAAAAAAAAGAAAAGAAAAAATTTAGATTACTTAGTAAGCTGCTTAGTAAGTAGCTTAGTAAGCGGACTTTTCGTGTTTCTAAACTCGCTTTACTTTAATTCCCTAGTAATTATTACTCAAATATCCGTGTTTTGAAAGTTAAGCGGCTAATAATAAGTTTTTTTAAAAGTTTACCCTAATAGGCTAGCGCGGTATATAGATAGACTAATCTAAGCTAGTTTAGAACTTATTAATTTTTAAAAAGCTGCTTAGTAAGCGCTTAGTAAATGGCCTAGTAAGCAGCTTACTAAGCGGCTTAAAACGCTTAAAACACTTAAAATACCTTAAGCGCTCTAGATGCTTGTTGAAACTAGTTTATCTTAAAGATACTTGCGAGCTGCTTGCAAGGTGCTTATAAGGTGCTCGCGAGTAGATATACCCGCTTAGTGTTTCCAAGCGCTTAAAACGCCTCCGAGCGCTTAGAAAAACTCTGAGATAAAAAAAGATTTGCTAATATTCTATAGATTTTAACTAATTAGTGTCTAGTTTATCTATAAATACAATTTATACTAGTATACTTAACTAGACTACTAAGGCTATAATATATTACCTTTATACTATAGTTAAAACTAGTCTTATTACTATAAGTAATAAAGAAGAAGAAGAGAATAAGGAATTAGTTAATACTTAAAAGAAAATTAAAGCTAAGAAAAACTACTATCTATAGATAAATCGGAGAATTCGAGTGCTTTTTAGTAGTAAGTAGGTCTTTAAGGATAATAGATTAGTTCTATTATAGAATAGTACTGCATTTTAATCTTAAGCGGAATGCAGCTCTTCTCCTATACTTATATAGCAGTTTTTATAAGCAGGATCAGCCTTCTTATTAAAGAAAAGACTTATAAAGAGCTAAAGAAACGTTTAAAGAAGATATATATCTATAAAGACACGCTCGACTAGTATAAGACTAAGGTAATAATATACTTATAGTGGCGTAAGACTAATTGCCTATTCTATAGTTCCGATCTTCTAGTCTCTTATTGCTTCACTATTATAATAAGGAAATCTTTTAAGCTATCCGGCTTATAGGTTTAAAAGTGCTAAGAACTCTATCTAAAAGGAAAGAATATAAAGAATCGGTATTATAGAAATAATTCTATTATTTTTACTAGCTTATTCGGCTAGTAGATAGACTATAGTCTTCTAGATATTTTTAAGGAAGAGATAGATATATATATATATATATATATCTAGCGCTAGATTAATAGCTATCTAAATTATAGATGGCTATATACTATAGTGTATAGTCTAAGCTAGTAGCTTCTTCGCTAAAATCTAGTTTACTATTATATTTATATTCTTTATCATCCTAATCTTAAGCATTATCTAGTCTTATATTCTTACTATTATAAGTATATAAAGAAGGAAGATAGCATGGCCTTTAAGTATATTAATATTAATATTTTCCGCTTACTAATAGGAAGTCGCGGCGCTAATATAATTTAAGATTCTTTATTTCTAGATAATAAATGCTCTAATAGTTACATTATTATATTCTATAGAATGCACTACCATCTCGCTACCTAGTAGGAAAATCTAAAATCTTATAGTTTAGCTACTAATAGTCTTATTTATAAGTTCGAAGCTTATCACTTCATGGAGGCTAATAAAAAGAAGTTTAAGATCGACTAGATAAATATACTCTATAAGGCTAGCAATATCTATATCTTACTATCGCATTTATATTATAGATTCTATAGCCCTTCTAAAGCAACGCGAAGGATCTTTCTATCTTAGTATATTACTATATAGAAAGATCTAAAAACACTTAAGATTAAAGAAAAAGATTAGTAGAATAAGCTAGCTATAGTATATTACAATCTAGTAGTACTACTCTAAATACTATCTAGTCTTGCGAATATATACAGACGTATTCTATTCGCCTTTCCCGCTATAGTACTTTTTATAGATATATTACCACGATTAGACGTGCTAGTATGCTAGTAAAAGTAAAATATATAAGAACTAAGATGGAGCTAAGATAGTTTTACTTAGTTCTACTAAGCTAGAATAGGACTAGTCTAGCTTAGTTAGCGGAAGTATAGGTATTCTCTATCTAGAAAGGAGTATAGAATATAGATAAGAAGGAATAATAATATAGTATAACGTGTTTCACAAGCGAGTCGCCCACCCCAAGCGAGTCGCCCACCCTTCCAAGCTGTGCGCCTTTACGTGCAGATAACTTAACACTACAACAAGCTATAGTGTTGTTTGCAATCGTTTCAGACTATTTAAGATCTTCGCTATCTTCTGCATCTACAATTTTTGCCTGGCAGGTGCGAGAGTTGTGTCCAGTCTTGCCGCAACGCCCGCAGTGCCTCTCTGCGCGAGCCTTCTTCGTAGGCCTCTTACCCTCCTCCTGCTCACCAGCCTCATCAGGAGCAATCAAATCAAACACATCGCCTACTGTTAACGTCTCCTCACTCCGAATATACTTCCTCTTACGGCTTTTACGCTGCGTTGCTGCCTCAGCTGCCTGTCGATACTCAGCCATTTCCTTACGGATCAACACCACTTCGTGCGCCATTATAAGACTACTCTTTGTAAGCTGATTAACTGCTTCAACAATAGAAGCAGGTGAGGAGCTCTTGTGCCTTCGAACCCGATCGCGAATAAGCGTTGATTGAGCCTCTATCTCACGGGCATTGCTTGGTGTTTTGGCTTCCCATAGGGTGTCCTCTGGTGCAGGAGGTGTAGGCGTGCGAAGCTTCACGTCAAGCTTCGATAACACAGCCTCTGGGTCGTGTGGGACCAGCCCAGCGCCTCTAAAGCTTGCGCAGATGTTCTCCTTTGTAAACGCCTTGTTAAAGGCTGCTTTGAAGGCTGGTAGGAAGGTTTCTTTCTTGATCAGGTTGGTGTTGAAGCGTGCCAAGCCTGAGATTTCATCTCCATACGCCCGCTTCAACGGCGAGAAGCAGCCCACATCAAGCGGCTGCAGCAGGTGCGACGAATGAGGAGGCATGCAGAGAAGGACAATGTTCTCCTCTTTGCACATCTTGTGGAATGCGTACTTGTTGTGGCTCTCGTGGCCATCAACAATCAGCAGCCGGTGCGCGCCTACTGTACGCGCCTTTGTATGCTTGTTGAAGTGCTTCAACCACGCGATAGCAAGCTCGTTTGACGTCCAGCCGTTAGGGCTGACCTCAAGGACCCAGTTGCGGGGTAGTATACCCTCCTTATACCAGGAGTCGATCAGAACCTTGCCTGCGAAGATGATGAACGGTGGGATTGCCCACCCTGCAGCGTTGATGCCCTGAATCACTGTAACCCACTCGCGATTACCTGGCTGAACTCTCTTCCGTTTACTAGCACGTCTCTCTGAGCCTGTGACAACTAGCTGAGACGAGATCACGCCCATCATGAAGCCAGTCTCATCAAAGTTGTACATGTCCTCGTCCTGGATGCCGTACTTCTCCTTGAAGGACTGCACAAGCGTGAACCACGGGCTAATAACCTTTGAATCTTCGGTGAGGGCTCGCTGGCGATCGTACGGACGGGTCCATCGAGTTTTAAGCTCAGGCGTACGCTTAATAAAGTTGGTCGCCCAGTTCTTGCCTGTTGGCTTTCCGCCACGCTCACTCAGCAGATCATCAGCCATATCTCCCACCATACCCCTTGTAGGCGCAAGCCCTCTTAAGTCCAGCTCAAGTATGTATCTGACAACTGCTTCCTCCTCTAACTTAGATAGCTTCTTTGAGTTGGGCTCACAATCGCGTCGAGACGGGATTCCAGCGCGTCGGTCTCCGAGGGTCTTTCGAGGAACGTTAAAGGCTGCTGCAGCGCTTCGCTGGCTTAGAGTCGCATCGTTTTTAACTTCCTGGATAGCAAGCTGTAGTATCCCTTCAGTGTAGGTCTGTTGCACGTTGCGTTGTCGAGGCATTGTAGTTAAAAGTAGATAGTTGTAGCATTCTGGTGGGGTGGGCGACTCGCTTGGGTGGGCGACTCGCTTGTGAAACACGTTATACTATCTTTTATATATAACACTATTATAAAAAAGCACGTAGTTACGCTATAAATAGAAATACTATTTTTGTTCTAAAAAGCTCTAATTTAATAATTATTTGAATACTAAGCTAATAGTTGTACTTTCGTAATCTATTTACTATATGCTTTTTCAGGTTTCTTATAAAGCTATATTCTAGCGATTTTACTTATACTATCTAACTAAGCTAATAATTTACTGCTTTAAAAACATCGAGTTTTGGTGAGGAAACGGTGGTGTGGAAAGACTTTTGGCCAGGTATTGTCCGTAGGGCGCAGGCTTCTACAGCTGTGATACGCGTCTTTTTTGGAGTCGGGAAGACGAAGTTGCGCGAGCCGATCAATAAATTCTCATTACCACCTCTGTTTCCTCCTCTTTTCTCGGCCGTGCCAAAACCTCTGCTTCGACATTTTTCTTAAATTTTGCTGCCATCCCAAACCTACTCGCTGCTGGCAAAGACATCACTATGGATGTCCCGTTTTTCCTCCGTCCCTATGTATCCTCGCAAATTAAGACCATAGAAATGCATACTACCGGAGAACCCACTAGGATTGTGTACTCCGGCTTTCCTGAGCTTCAGTATGCCTTCCCCATTTCATTCTCCTTATCCAGCGCCTTCTGATCAAAAATTCACCTTGCAGCGGCACCCTTCTCGAGCAACGTGCTCTCACCCGCTCACACTACGACTACATCCGACGCAGCCTCATTTACGAGCCTCGAGGCCACCGCGATATGTATGGCGCAATCCTCCGCCCTCACACCGAGCTCGTCGACGCCGGACAAGCCCACATGGGCGTGCTGTTCCTAACCCATGAGGGCTACAGCACCATGTGCGGACACGCGACCATTGCCATCAGCCGACTGCTGGTCGACTGTACGGACACGGCCCTCTTTCCGCGGCGCGACGAGCTGCTATTCGACGAAGAGAAAAAGGAGGTTGAAGTCCGGCTACACGTGCCGTGCGGACTGGTCCGCGCGACAGTTCCAGCTATCAAATCCAGCGACAGCGGCAACTGGTGCGCCGACACGACACGTACGATCCACTATCTCTCTGTCCCCAGCTTCGCTGCGGGCATCGGTCTTTCCGTGCCCATTCCGCCCTCCCTGCGCTGGCCAAATCTCGGCGACCGCGAAAACGTGATCGTCGACGTGGCGTATGGTGGGGCCTTTTATATCGTACTCCCTGCGTCCGCGCTCGGCTTCTCGCCGTCTCTGGCCCATCCAGACATCGCCGCACTGAGCGACGCGACGAAGAAGCTGAGAGCCGCTTTTAATGCTTCAGCCGAGTTGCGCTCGTACCTGCGCCACCCTGACCATGAAGACTTGCAGTTCCTGTATTCAGTATTTGTGACCGAGCCGGGGAGAGGTGTTCCTGCGCCCGAGTCGGCGGGCGCCGAGACAGGACTATGTTTCTTTGCAGATCAGCAGGTTGACCGCAGCCCAACGGGTTCGGGTGTCCAGGCGAGGGTGGCGTTGGCTGTGGAGAAGGGGAGAGGAAGCTGGGGCAGTGTTGGACGTATCATAGCATCGTGTCGAACGCATATGGGGGTAAAGGGGTTTCACTGGTACGCCGGTAGAAGAGACAGAAATAGGAGGTAGGAGGGAGTGAGAGTCAGGGTGAGTGGATGGGCGAACTACACGGGGTTCGGTACGTTTGTAGTGGAAGAGGGTGATGAAGTCGGTGGAGGCTTTTCCCTCGAGCAACTTCAGCAGTTTAGCCCGGTGTGACGCTTATTCCTCCTGCGCGCATCTACTGGGTAACGAAGGTGACGTCCTTCGACCTATCCCGCAGCAACTCCTGCAGCCAGTCGGCCAGCCTCGCAATCCAGCAGCTCGCTTCATGCTGTCCGGTAACACGATCTGGCCAGATTTGCACCTGAGTATCTGCTTCACCGTGGCGTCCGCAACCGCTTTAGCGTCGAGCAATACAATTCCGGCCTTCTTGATCCACTGTACCAATGCGCGCAGGGCTTTGTCAAAACTTCCTAAATTTTGCGGGAATATTGTAGAAACTCCCGAAAAATGTCTGTGCATTCATTTCGATTGCCAGGACTTCCTAGGGATTTTGTCAAATCTCTAAAAAATCACCGTGATATTGTAAGCCCTCGCGAGGATGAGAACAAGATCAGGCACTTAATGACGGCGGCTGACCGCATGCTCGACCGGTGCGAGGATACCATGCGCCACACGGGCCGACCGATCCTGTGTTGGCTGCTCACGACACGGCCATCGTCATGTTTTCCGAAGCCATTCAGATTCCTCGGGCGCGAAAGCAGTAGGAGAAGCTATCGTCGGTGCTTAAAGAGGTTTATGGCGTTCGTATTCCGTGCGTATCGTATGTCTCCCAGCGTGCGTCGGTCTATAACCAGAATTTAGTTTAGCAAAAAGCAGCTAGCTAGTATAAAGATGATTTAGGAGCATAAGATATGGAATATATGCTTAGATCAAGATCTGTGGCCAGAGGTAGGCAAAGGGTCTAGCTAAGAGGGGATTCTGGAGGAGAAGCGAGCCAGGGCGGAGGGGCTAAAGGGCGAAGAGGGCGAGGAAGGAGGAGGAGGAGAAGAAGAAGAAGAAGAAGAAGAAGAAGAAGAAGAAGAAGAAGAAGAAGAAGAAGAAGAGGCTGCTAAAGAGTTGGAAGGCTCACTTACGCTGAACAGTAAGTATGGCGATACCAATCGCGCAGCTGCTAACTTGCTGGAACTACTCTTTTAATTAAATATCACCTTCATGACCGAAGACTTTACCGATAGACAACCTAGTTCCAGTATGCTCGTTTATTACAGCGGCGTTCTCGGCCTCTCAGGAGATAGGGAGACTTTCCGGTCGGCGAAACTGTTCGCCCCTATCCTATCTCGGCTCATATATATCCAGCGACTACTCTTCTTAGAGTACGCATTGCCCTATCGAGTATACCCCTATATAGGCCTGGATCGTCGACCGCGACATGGACATCTAGACCGACTGAACAGCGTGCGTTTAAAGTATATAATTGCAGGTTCCATATCTCCTCTAGGAGAATCCTAGAGCCTCCGAGAATCCGGACGAGAGATTGCCCGCACTAACGCACCTTCTTTCCTCTTCCGCTGGAGCGACGACAGCCAAACGATATCTTACAAAATAAGAGCGTTAGCATAGATGATTTCCGTGGCCTAGGACAGCTGTTTCTTGATAAGGCAGAAGAGCTCTACTGGGACTCGATATTTGACATACTTCCGGAGGTTAACCTGACTAAGATCAGAGATGACCTTACCAATATAAACCGAGGCTTTTCATTTGTCCAGCACCCGGATAATCAGCTCTCCAACGCCTATCTCGACCTGTCGGCCCGAGCATGTACCACTCGTCGAAACGGGCTGCTGAAAGACGGTCGCTGGAACTGAAGGGCCATCTATCTCTACATGAAGAAGAAGGAGGCTCTCCTAGAGGCACTCGTGGGGGTTCTATACACCACTAGAGGTCAACTGCCGCGAGCTTCAGTACTTTCAGCCTGGAGTGTTAGAACAGGCCCACGAGCACTAGAGGCATTATATCTACGATGGATATGTTATGTACCTCACCCACCACTATAAAGCAAAGCGGTCCACCATTTGGGAGTTTTATATGGTCCGCTACTTGCCTATACGAGCTGGCTGGGTTCTTTACTACTACTTAGCGTACATTCGGCCGTTCGCGGAGATGCTGCGACGAGAAGATTGGTTTCGCGTTACGGTACATGGGGCACCGCCGCTAAAGGGCAGTTTCCTGTTTCATTCTGACCAAGCACTAGATGAACCTTGGGAGGCTCGCCGATTAATATCTATCCTCCAAAATACGAGCTCTTAGGCGTGGGGATGCCCCGTTAATACCCAGCTCTATTGGCAGCTGACGGTCGCAACTACAGAAAAGCATGTAAAGGATGTGTATAAGCGATTCAATAGGCATGATAATAAAGGGCCTAGAGCGGAACTAAACGTCGCATTCGCCTAGTAAAGCGGCTATTGACCGTTGCAACGGGCAAGCACCTACGGATTTAATAGCGCATTCCCCACCCATCTGCAGCCGGGGCTTTTACGAGTCTATGAATGGGCTTCGACTCGTTGGCACGAATTCCTATACTAGCCAAGCAAGGTGATGCCTCTATCTATCACCACAGTTGCGGTTAGAGTTACAGAGGCCACTATCCGGGTTAAAGCAACTTGACGCGGTGAATTTATAGATGTCACGGTTCTGGCATGCAATGCACGGCAGCTTAGTTAGCCGAGCGGTTGTAAACATTAATATTACGTGTAAATACCTTCTCTTCTCTTCTCTTCTTTTCTCTTCTCTTCTCTTCTCTTCTTATAGAATGTTTTTATATTATAGCTAGTAAACTAAGCCCTTCCGTCTCTAGCTTCTACTATAGGTTTTTTATTATAATAGAACTTACTTTAAGGTTTTTAATCCTAGTCTTAACGCACTCTATTAAAATAGTATCTAATTTCTAAATCTTATAGTAATACCATGTAATAACTATAATAGATATTTAATTCTGCTTCTAGAGCGTAATTTACTGTATCTAGTTCTATTATAGCAGAAGCTAGATATATAAGAGCTTAGTCTACTAGCTATAATATAAAAACATTCTATAAGAAGAGAAGAAAAGAGAAAAAGAGAGAGAAGGTATCTACACGTGATGTTAATGTTTACAACCGCTCGGCTAACTAAGCAGCCGTGTATTGCATGCTAGAATTATAATAAAAACCCTAATCCACGGCGATAAAACTAATGTTAATGCATTAGATTTAGATGTTCGTAATAGAATATTCTACTTTATATAGAAATCTTATTACAGAGTACATTAGCTTAAAGTATATTAAGTTTAAAAAGATATTCAAAACCACACTAGATTTTTAGAATTTCATTAAACGTATAGATATGTATAATTATATTAAACACATGTATTATATTTTTTAACAAATAAGATAAGTTGAAGTAATATAGCGAGTTAGAATTATATCATAAATTAAGCTATAAACTTTATTTAAAACATATATTAGTGATATATTTATTCTAAAGACTATTAAATTTCATAATTATTATTAGTAAATCTGTAATCATAATCTTTTAGTATAATCTAATAACATTAATTATATATTAAATATCTTTAATATATAAAAAGTTAATAGTGAGAGTATATTACAGATATTAGAAGAGTATAGATAGTGAATACTAGTCGAAATCAGTGATTTGTAAGACTCGAATATAGGTAATAATTATAAAGTTAAATAATATACGTGACCGCCGGAAGCATAGAAGAATAGTAATTAGTATTAGTAAGAACGGTTGATTCCTATCTAAAGTTTCATGTTGAAGCTACTATTATATAAGTATATTGAAATATTAGTTCCATAAAGCACTTTTTAATAAAATAAAGAAAAACTAGAAAGCTAAGCCCATCTAGATTATATACTATCTAAACCTTCCACTATCTATCTTATTATATGCTTCCTTTATCTATAGTAGTTATTCTCTAACTACTTTCTAGATCTACATCTAGATACTCTAGCTATAGATTTTTTTATTAATCTTAGCAGCTAGATTCTTATTAATAATAAGCTTATCCAGTTTAGACTATAGATAGTTTATCTCTTTATAATAAAAGTAGAATTTAATACTAAAAACCTTACGCTTAAGACACTAGATCTACTTTCACTTTTTCTTAACTAAAGTAGTAACATGCTTCCGCTAATCTCTAATCGCTATATTAATAAGCATGGTGTTAGCACTAAAGAATAGTTCATACTCTTTAAGAATGAAAAGGTTATTTTGTAAGAAAATAAGTATTTCCTACTAAACTAAGCTTTTACAGCTAGCTTAGATTGATTTATAAGTAAAAGATTAAAGAAGATTCTAGAAGGTTCTAGAAGATTCTAGAAGATTCTAGAAGGTTTTAGAAGATTCTATAAGTTTCTATAGAATTCGATACGGTTCTATAAGATTCTATAAGGTTCTAGAATATTCTATCTATTACGTAGTATTATGTAATGCTTATTAATTCTATAGAAGATTCTGGATAGCCTTCTATGTATATATAAGATCTCTTCTCTCCCTTCTAAAGAGAGAAGAATAATGACAAGACAAGACAATGGTAATACTATACTATATTATTATTCCTTCTTATCTATATTCTATACTTCTTCCTAGATAGAAAATACCTATACTTCCGCTAACTAAGCTAGACTAGTCCTATTCTAGCTTAGTAGAACTAAATAAAGCTATCTTAGCTCCACTTTAGTTCTTACAGTCTATATATGTTTCTTTAAAAGTTTTGAGAATTATAGTATATAAGAAACTTATTCCAAAGCTTATTGCTAAGATTGATAATCGAGATCGATTATAATAGACTCTTCTAATTACTTTCTTAACTATAATATTTCTTATCTATATTAATTTAAACGATAAGTATGATACAGATACTTTTTACTTACAAATAGGTCTTTTTATAGTGCCCGAAGCTAATAAATTTCATACAGCCCGCGGTGCAACTACTTTCACTTAGCTTACTCCTATTACAAGCATCTTATTCTTTATTAATTAGATGATTATTTTGTTTATATTCTAGTGCTTCTATAGAGTTCTTAAGATATAGAACAACCCGTTATTCTCGGAGATATACGCTTAAAAATCGACTTTATAGCTATAAGAACTAAGATAGAGCTAAGATAGCCTTATTTAGTTCTTGTCATGCTATATAGTAACTCGCTCGATCCAAGCTCGAAGAGCTTAGATACTGTATCTTTTAGTCCGTACGATGGTATAATAGGCGAGTTTCATGCTTCTAATAGTTCTACTAAGCTAGAATAGAACTAGTCTAGCTTAGTTAGCGGAAGTATAGGTATTTTCTATTTAGAAAGTAGTATAAAATATAAATAAGAAATAATAATAATATAGTATAATATTACTATTATCTTATCTTGCTGTTCTTTTCTTTTTAGAAAGAAGAAAAGAGCTTTATATATACGTAGAAGACTATCGAGATGTTACGAATAGAGATGCGGGGCGCCAAGCAGTGCTCAGTGCCAAGAAGTCACGGGAGGACTGAGCACTCGGGTGCTGCCAAGCCGTGCTCGGTATGCTCAGTGCGATCAGGCACTAAGCATACTGAGCAGACAGAGCAAGGTACGAAGGTACCAGTAAGGGCTCCGGTATATAGGAGACACCGTTCTCGTCCCTTAGAACGGTGTGCTCAACTCAAATAAGAATCCAGCATTCTTTGTAACTTGATCCGATCTCACTACGTGATATCAATCCTCACCTTGTTGACCATATCTTGGCACTGTTCCCTTTCTCCTTGATCAGGACCCCAACCTTCACAGTAACTTTTGTTATCGTGTGATAACGCCTCGTTACACGAGAATCTTGTATAGAATTATTCATTATTACGTAATATTACGTAATAGATAGAATATTCTAGAACCTTATAGAATCTTATAGAACCGTATCGAATTCTATAGAAACTTATAGAATCTTCTAGAATCTTCTATAATCTTCTTAAATCTTTTACTTATAAATCAATCTAAGCTAGCTATAAAAGCTTAGTTTAGTAGAAAATACTTATTTTCTTTTAGAATCTATTAAATTCCTCTAGCTATTTAAAGTAGTATTTTAGTAGATAGTTTTAGTCGATAAGAAGCTATATTTAGTTAGTTACTTCTTTGTTTCCACCCGCATCTATATTAGTATCTATTAAGTTTATCTTATAGCTAGTATTAGCGTCGGTCTCTATATTCAACTAATGGAACTTATTAGATGATAAGCTATTCTCTAGTTAATAATAGCCTATACTTTTTAGCTCTACTAGTAGAATAGCAATAGAAGCAGGAGAGTAGAAATATAATAAGATGGAGGAAAGATAAGAGAAAGAGAATAGTTAAGTATAAGAGAGTTAGAAGAAAAGAGCGAGCGAGTAGATTGGAATCAAAGCGCGAGGAGAAGACGAGAACCAGTTCTTAGAGAAAGTGAGCAAAGCCGCTATAAATACATGCTAGCAGCGAGAGCTAGAAGAAGTGTATTTTAAACTCTTTTCACTTTCAAGAAAGATAAAGTGGAGGAAACAGGAAGTGGGAAACAGGAACGAGGCAGCTGCTAAGGATTAAACGCCGAGCCATAAGCTTAGTCGCAGAATTATTAGGGGTACCTGGTTTCTAGTGGCTTTAGTACGGGGCAGTTTAAGGCTTAAAGCGGCGGAGTGGTCTGGCAAGTTGACCTTCAAAAACAGCGTCGAAACCCTCCTAAAACGGCGGCCAAATTGCCGTTTGATTGTTTAAGTTAGTTTCAGTGAGGAAACCGCGGTGTGGAAAGACTTTTGGCCAGGTCTGGCTCTTGAGGTCCGAGGGGTCCCAAGAACGTTTGAGCCGCAAGCTCACCGCTTCCTCTTTCGAGCGAAGCGTTCCCCGTTCCTGCGATCTGCAAGTGCAAGCTGCCCTGTGCGTCATAACCTCAGTTAATCCCGATGGTCGTTTAGGAGACTCCGCAATCAAAACGTCCTCGTCGGAAAGCTTCCTTGACGGCTGCAATTCTTCTTCCCAATACTCGAATAGATCTTCTTTAACAACCGCCTCTCACTCTCATTCAGCAGTAGAATTCCTTAATCCATCCTATCACACTACACCTGCATCTACATCCTCAGATCTGATACAAGCGGATAATATGGCGCTCCGCTGGTGAGCCCATAATGACACTTCTTCTCTGTTTCCCAGTTTCCAGTTACTGATACGATGAGACCAGGTATCAGGCAAAGCTCGCTCAGCGCCCGCTGCTGACCCAGAGCGTGACGACGGCGGTACGCTCACTTCCGCAAATCTGCTTCGAACACCTCCACTTGTCACTCTACCAGCCCGCCATACCTACAAATACATATACCCATACGAGGATAGGGCGCAAGGTATGAGGGGCAACCCAGCTGACAGCTCTGGTTGGGCCTCCAGGTCCTCTTCGCGACGGGCGACACCATGGCGCAACAAATCGTGGAGGGCGTCGGCCTTCAGAAGCACGACCTCGCACGCACAGGACGCATGGCTCTATACGGCGGCGGTTCGTACTCCACTCTTCTCCTCTCCACTAATTCTACCTCACAGTTCCTGGTCCGATCTCTATCGAACACGTCTTCCTCACCTTAAGGCCCAGTAAACTAATATCCGCCCAAATAGCAATCTTCGGCCCCGCCGCTACAACATGGTTCCGCTTCCTCTCCACACGCATCAACTTTCCCTCCCGTCCGAACGGGACAATTGCCGCTCGCGTTGCCGCCGATCAGATGTTCTTCGCGCCGACTAACCTGTTCATCTTCCTGAACAGCATGGCACTGATGGAGGGCAGCGACCCGAAGAAGAAGATTGAGAGCACGTACGGGCAGGCGCTGACCAAGAACTGGATGGTGTGGCCGGCGGTGCAGGCAGTCAACTTTAAATATGTGCCGTTGGAGCATCGAGTGCTTGTCGTCAATGTTGTTTCTCTGGGTGAGTTTCTCCATCCCTTTTTCCATTCTCGCCGAAATAGACCACTGACTCCCTGGACAGCATGGAACTGCTACCTCAGCTATCTAAACAGCCAGGGCAGCAGCAGCAGCGGTAAACAGCTACCCAACGACGTCGTTGAGGCCCCCATGGCTTGAGAACCTTCCTCTGCTCACTTCCGCTTTGCAGGCCCCTTCAGGGACCGTGCGCCTTTCATGTATGACCTATGAGCTGTGAGCATTGAAAATGATTTCGGCGGCTGCGGTATCACGCACAACGAACAGCAGCACACTTTCTACGAAGGAAGCGAAGGGCATGGGAACATGGGAACATGGGCCAAGTCCCGATATCAGCCCGGGTTGGAGCTCGGCGTGGCAGTTTAGCATGCAGTCGAGCGTTTGGATCACTTACCTATATGGAAACGACGGTTGTGCTGGGAGGCCAGCTGTAGATGGAAGATTGGCGTTTGTAGAACCATTGAGATACCCTAGATGAGCGCGCTTTAATATTCCATTTGCTCTGCTCCTGATGACTACCACTATATATTATCAGGGGATACTGTCAGGGCTTTTTGAGTTTCTACCTCAGGCGGAATTTCATCCGCGCCTGGAAGTCGACCTCAGCGCTGACGATCTCCAACATGTCCCTCAACTCCTGTCCTTTATCCTTTATGGGAGGAATCGAAGTCTTGATGCGGGACAATGCACAACATCGGTACCTGCCTTAGTCCGGCGGCTAGCAGCGCCAAAGCCCAAGGGAATCAAGGAACCCCTGCCACAACACCGAGGTCAACAACACCTCGATATCCCCCACCTCTTTCGATAAGGTATCTTTATTCATCCTTTCTGTCCACAAAGTAATGATAATGTCCCGTTTCTCAACATCGACCGCTGCTCCCCCTGGCCTCGCCCTCTCGTCGCGGTAGCTATGCCGCAGTATATACACCAGCCCACCAACAACATTCCTCAATCCCAGTGTTGTTGTGGGAAGGACGATTGCCCATACTTGGCACATACCAGCACGCTTCTGGAAGGCCTCGAGCGCGATGTCCAGCTCGCCGCCCAGCTTGGTCAGGTATGCGCCTGCCTCTTCTTTGGCATCCTCAATAAAGTCCGTCGGGCTTCAATGAGCCGTTACGAAGCGCTCCGTACCAGTCCATATACTTTCATGGTCCTTGCATTGCTAGACGCGCAGCATGAGTCTAACATTCGCATTACAGGCCCTACTCGTTCGCCATGAAGCTTACATGGCAGACGCCGAACAGGAGCGGCTGCGGATGAGCGCGACGATCGAGCAGCTGGAGCGCGACAAGAGGGAGCTGGAAGCCAGGAACGCGCAGATGATCGAAGAGAACAGGTCGCTGCTTGACCAGCTCGAGTATCTTAACAACATCGTCTCGGAGTCCGACGACCACATCAAGTCTCTAACGGCTACGCTGAGGTCCACGCAACAAGAGTTGCAGAGACTGACACTTCTCGAGTCACGGACAAGAGCGCTGGAGCGCCAGCTGGCGGAGCTGGAAAGCGAGCAGGCTAGTCTCCACGAAACGCTGGCGACGACCACGGAGAATGAACGGAGCGCCGTAATGCGTTGGCGGAAGGCGGAGCGCACGATCGCAGAGCTACAAGACCAGGTCGACCGTATCGAGCGCGAGGCTAGAGAAGAGCGTGAGCGGCATGTCGAGGTGGTCGGCCGCATGGAGTGGAGGAGAGCTGTGGAGCAAGAGCTTGAGACGGATGTTGGGAAGTTGAGCAGTGCCGCTGCGGCGAAAACCGGTGCTATGAGCAAGAACCGTGGCGATGTAGTGTCGCATTTCGTCAAAGACATCCTGCAAGACAATGCCAATCTGCAGCTTGGCGTTGTGGAGCTAAGAGAGCTGCTACTCAACTCCAATGAAGAGGTAGAGAGGCTGCGAGAGCAACTCATGCTTCATCAGCCAGTGGGCTACAGCGCGGGCGGCGCTCAAACACCAACGCTTCGGGAAGAGCTCGGATTTGAACCAGTCTTGAACCAGGCGCTGCATGTGCACCACCACTATCACGCGCCAGCGGCCGCGCCTGTGTCCGATAATACGAGGGGCAGGACCACCGTCCAGCGTCGCGTAAAGAAAAAACGGAACGTTGCATCTCCAGGCATCTTCACTCCATCGGGCTTGCATACACCACGTTCTGAAGCCCCTACTTCCAAGCGAACCGCTCCGCCCTTGACTGCAGCAACAGTGGCTCAGACAGCAGTCACGATCCCACGGCGAGCGCTTGGGAAGGACCGCTGGTCTACGCACTCCAGCCAGACCGGCCCCTCCGTGGCTTCCTCCGTTCCGAGCTCGCCGTACGCCTCCACGAATCGCACCTCATCATTATTTGACCGGGTCTTCAGCGACGCCACGCTGGATTCCTCAAGCCCAACGAGTCCGGATGGTAGCGAACCGCCAGATTCTCCTGTGTTTGTGCCGTTACATATAAAACCCGGATCGACGGGACCACTGCGCAGCTTCTCCGCTCCGGGGGCTGACCGGAGAGAGCAAGGAGTCGGGAACCTAGTAGAAGAGATCGATGACTGCCCCTTAGACGAGCCCCAAGCGGACTCACGCGCCGAAATTTCGAACCCGCTTTCTACGCCAACAGTGCAAGCCACGATCCCAGAAGAAACCAACGACGAACCAGAACCAGAACCAGAACCACCGCCACCCCCGTCCAGGACCTCACCGGCAGCCCAGACTATCGCACACAAATCCGCACCACCCGTCCACCCCTCCGCCGCGCCGCCTCCCACGAATCTCTCCTCTCCGTCCACTGTCTCGACATCCCCACTCCCCTCCCGACCCCCTACCTTCTCGCAACCTCTAGCTTCACTGCCAAGCCCAGCATCGCTCCCGTCTCTACGGCGGCCGCGCTATCAAGCGGTCCAGTCCTCAGCGCCACGACCGCCACGGCTGCCAGACCGACAGCCCCGCGCAAGAGTGACGCGCGCTCGCTATTACTTGCGGGCGGGGCGGCTGACCAGCGGGGCGGCGGGGTAAGAAAGAGAGGGAGCGATAGGACGCTGGGGCAGAAGGTTGGGGGGTGGGTTTGGGGGAGGTGGGGTGGAGGCCCTGGTCCTGCACCCGCACCCGCTCCAGTTCCAACTGTTGTGAGGAAGGCGGGGAGTGCAACCGAGGCGTCCGTTCGTAAGGGGAACGCGGTTGCGACGCCTGGTGCGCCGGCAAAAGTGGCGCCGGAAAAAGTAGCAGCCCAGTTGTTGCCAGACAGGGTTCCTAGGCCGAGGCCTCCGGGCGTTAGCCAGAGTGGTCCGGTTCTGGGCCTCGGTTCGCCGCTGAAGGCGCCGTGTCAGGTCACGGTCGAGGGGCTGGACGTTGAGGCGTTGAGGGAGAGTCTTGGGGATGGGTAGGGTGTCGTGGCTAGTGAGTTTGAGTGGTATGGTGTTCGGTCATCAGTATGGGCGTTGAACCCAGTTGCCGGGCTGGTGTGATCATTCCGGGCGTTGTTTTTATATTGTCTGGGCGCAGGGAGGAGTGGCTGGCACGAGCGGATTGAACTGATACCCCTGGACGAATTTTGGTGGGCTCCTGCTTGCATGAGTGTCTGGGCGCTGTTGGGCGAACTACGAATAGCGCGCTACGAGAGCGGTGAGCTTTCCTCACAGCGCTGTGGATGGGGCGGGCAATCGCAGGCTTTGGAGAGGGCGATGCCATCTGTATGCGCCCGAGCGGATATAATCCAGCTTGGATGGCGGCAGAAGTACAGCATG
The DNA here is from genome assembly GCA_030247845.1 of Coniosporium tulheliwenetii. Lineage (NCBI taxonomy): Eukaryota > Fungi > Ascomycota > Dothideomycetes > Coniosporium > Coniosporium tulheliwenetii. The sequence goes on from JAPDRP010000006.1 coordinate 151,062, forward strand.
ACAACTAGATAATACCATTCCTATTTTCGAGTTAGGGATCGTAGTCCATGGCAGTTCGCAGGGCTACTGTTGCTACAACCAGCGCTACCTTCGGTCCTCAAAGGAGGCTCGAGGAAACGGCCCAAAGTTGTCGAGCGTTGCGTGTTGAAGCTCCCATGTAAACTCTTTACACTTTGGTTGAACGAAATGAATGTTGCACTGAATCACGGTCTCTCCATGCACCCAGGACTCATCATAGATGCATGTGCTTCATTGTCTCTTACTGATCCTCTGACCATATCGTACAAGATGTTGGCGCGGCCAGGTCTGCTATCGAGTTACTGTAGATGCCGGGAACGTAGTGAGGCTAACAGTGACTATCGAAACACACGTGATAATCTAGTGCTAAAAGTTCAGAGCGGTGCATCGGGTTCTGCACGCTGGAATGGCGCAAGCCATCGGGACGCTAAGGGTAAGTCGAAATTGAGAGAGACGTTGTCGCGTCCGCAGCTTCTTCAGATAGCTAGCTGAACGTTGGAGGCTGGAACGTCGGGGGCTGGAACACGTCGAGCTGCTCGCTGCATCTATGATGCTGTGCCAGAGTGTTCCAATGTGTTCTAGGCGGCTTGGGGAAACGGCGGTTCGATTTCGCAAAGGACGGCAATCAAGGATTTATTTGTAGAATGGCGCAACCTGCACCTGTCATGCATGCGCGAAAAAGGAAGTAATGAAGTTCTACGCAAACTGGATACATCTGCAAGAAATAACAAGCATGCCAAACGTATCATCCGCTCTCAAATCGACGTTTATTATGCCCCGAGGGTTTCAGAGTAGTGGTGAGGTCGTTACCAAACTACACAGTATAACAAAGCAATAATAGTGACGATTTATAGATCTTAACGCCGACCCTCGAGCGCGCAGTATAACTATCGACCTGCAGCAACGTGCCGACTTGCCCTTCGCTGCACGTGCACGAGATCCAATGAGTGTCTCTCGCCGACGCTTCAAATGTAGATTGGAAGGACGCTGGCTGGGCTGGTGTCCTGCTTGATCAAGCACGAACACCAACGTGATATTTCGGGTTGTAGCTGGTAGTAACCGGAGCATAAAATCGTGGAGCTCCTACGCCGACATGATAGTACGTACGGTCGCTGGTTTATCGGTATTCCGGATGATGGTCTGCTCTTGTGTATTCCAGAGAAGAGTCCCAAGAAGGGAATGCGCTCGTGCATCCCTGAAGACGGCCTGCTCCTGCGTCTTCGGGTGCTGGAGCGAGCTCAGCCATTTGTGTTTCGGTGTCTTCCGAAGTTGTTTTGGCGCGGCGTCTTCGGATCGTTGGCCACCACGCGGCACGATGTGCGTTGCCATTCGAGGGAGTAGGGCTCTTATCGCTGCTGATGTACCACACGATGAGCACAACGAACAAGACAACAGCGGCACATAAAGGATACCACACAGGAGACAGGGAAAAGCGCGTCATTCCGAAGAGGGTCTATGCAGAATGTGAGTTGAAAATGATGAGAGCGGAGTTTTTCGGGGACTGGAGCTTACCGCTACGAAGGAGAGGGGCAAGAAGGCTACAGCGAGCACGTTGAGCCGCTGGACCGCAATGGCCTGGATAGTGGTCTCCGTGTTGAAGGCCTATGCATACAGTGTTCATAATTGGAAGTCGTGTGTACTGTGCAGCGTACAATTCAACTCACCAGGCTGAGCAGTATCTCGAACTGGCGCAATATAACCTGTGAGGTTTCTTGGTGATGTATCAGGTCCTGATGATAACCTTCGATCCTCTCCAAGACCTCCTCTTGCTGTCTTTTTGCAACATCGGAATGAAGCGAAGAGGTTTCGTGCCTCTGGACGAGGCGTTGTAGTCTCAGAAGAGAAGTCACATGCAGGCGTAGACTCTCTCGAAGTGCAGTCACAGTTGCAGTGTTCCGGTGAAGTCTTCTAGTTCTCCAAAAGGGGGATAGACGAGCCTCTGCCGTGTGCTTGACCGTCCATGCTGGCAAGTTCCTCGGCCGCCGCATCCTAAACATTACTCCATTCTGAGAACAAGAAACACAGGTCAAGATAGATCCAGATTGGGTTCTCGTACAGTCTTTTCTTACGCCACTGATTGGCTTGCTTGTAGTGGTGTTCTATGCGGATTCTGTCGTCGTCTGAGCAGACGACTACAACCATCGCCCGTGCATCGGGATTCCGGACCACAAGACGATCATCGAGAATTGGCGTCGAACAGATCCATGTTCCAAGAGGGTTGAGGTTTACCTCCTAGCCCCCAAACGTGTAGCTACCCTTACCCTTGCTGTTGCCGCCCCGGCGGACGAAAGGATGGCTCAGAAGGAACTTGACAACTACGTTGGTTAGCATACCAACGCATCATATAAAACCTCCGGCAGCCATGCCATACCACTTTTGTCCCTGCCGGAGTGTGGGAGCACAGCCGTTCAGTGCGCACGCAACTGGCCCGGGATGAGTTCTGTCGGAAACCCAGGATAGATCTTCGAGATGGATTTACCGATCCACGAATCCGTGCGGTCAATGCTGATCAAACTACAGAAGCCAACGTCAGCACTGTGAACACTGAACACCGATCTCCCGGTGCTCACATCAACATGGGCTCATCAGCCCGTCTAGCCACCTCAACATCCGCTTTTAACTCTCTCCTGGTAGGCTGCCAGTCTACGTTCCCCCCCCCCCCCCCCCCCCAATACCTTTCCAAAAATCGCGCCTCTTGAAGAAGCCTCCGTTCACGTCTCCGCCGCTGCTCCACAGGGTGAAGAAAATGCCCTGCATAACTATAATTCAATCTTTTAATCTTACAGAGCTGATCTCCTAGCTTCCAAACTTAACAATGCAATGCAGACTTCGAAAAAGATACAAGGGAAGGCGCGTGCATTAGAGCGGTCCATCATGTCACCGCAAGGCTGAGCTGAGGTCGCCGCTGCGGCTGACGCTTAACGAGGCGCATCTATGGCTTGCAGGAGCTGAGCTCGGAGAAGTCGTTCGCAAGGCCAGCTAGATTAGCCCCTTGGCTTCGCTCGCTTGTTACTATTGGGAGTTTGCCGTATGCATGCTTTAGCCTGTTGTTCAGTTGTTGATGCTGATATTTACCATCAGTATCATGAGGTGGGCAGGATGCTCACTCTAGAGGTGTATTCCTGACGATGTCACGTGATCATACTGGCCTCAACAAATGTAAAGTATTGAAAGTTCAACCATGTCAGTGTCATGATACCGAGTGATTGTTAAAGCATTTGAATATCTTAAAATAGGCAGCGCCCTCGATTCTCTACATCTGTCTCAGTCAAGTAAGATTACATACAAGTCCGCCGACAGTTGTTCCTGTGAGATCGAGAGTAACGCTGAAGGAGTGGCCCTGACGTGATCTTACTTGAAAGCAGAAGACTACCTAGAGGCAGGAAAATAAAAGCCCGAAGAATGAGAGCAAGCTAACACAAAACGCCGGCGAGCTCTCTTGGAGGTAAATATAACGCCATTTCAACCATGCCATTCCATCCATGCATCGAAGCCATCCGACCATAGCGGCGGAGGCCCGTTCCCATTCCCTCGTTCCCTAATTCGACAGCGCCGTGTCCCATATGCATTTGCCAGGGTATTAGTCTCTGAGCAGGTACACAGGTACCTTCTCCCTCTCCTATAACTCTTGCTATACTCCGCCTAAAGATGCTGACCGATTACCGCCAATCTTGCCACGTCGGGCAGGGGGTTGCTGTGAGCTTCCATCTCTTATAGTTGCGCCGAGACCGAAAAGCAGTGAGAGATCATTACCAGATAGAGAAACTGTACAAATACACCGAAATGGGAAACCGAAAGACCATTCCAGATTTCCCTTACGCCTTACGCCGCGTCCTTGAGGTGGGAAGAAAAGGGGACCCGCGTGCTTATAGCACTTGGCGGAAAGGCTAAGACACCTGACCCAGACGACGAGTCGGAGAGAAAAGGGTTCAGTATGCTGCACCTCTCAAGCTGGATACTGACGCCCGATGACCGCTCAGGGATCTGTTTTCGAAAGACTCACTCCCAAGTGTCTCAACGCTCATGGGCTGCTGTGATTGTGGCTGAGCGATCGGGGCGTAGCGTTGACCGCTAACGAGTGTATTGTCTGTTGGCGAGCTTGCTCCGGTAGAATCACGCCTTGAAGAGCTGTTGGCTGAATAAGTGTACATATTAGAAGTGTCGCTTCCAGAACTCGCTGTGAGCATCACGCTGGAAGGGCCGGAAGACCTCCCGCTGAGCAAAGGCGCAGGCATAGAACTGGCTGTTGAGCTGTAGCCTAGTGAGGGGCCAGTCGTTGGCGAGTGCTCAGGGCTGCTGGTGATCGGGACGTATGCCATGACGTTGGCCTCGGGGATTGACGATGGAATAGAAGAGCTTTTGGATGAAGACTGTGCCATGACGTCTCCGTTGGAAATATCAACGATCGATCCCTGACGTTCATTGGATGCCACACCCTCTTGGTTCCATGCCATGGCGACCCGGGTGTAGTTAGCAGCAGCGTTCGGGTCGCTCAGACCTGCGCCTTGAGTTGACAGCAGCATGCGGGCTGTCAGGCCGTCGGTCATTGACGAGCCTTGCATCCTGTTGGCTGTTGGCATGGGTAGTTGTCTGCCTGTGAGAGCAGACTGCAGCGAGGTCATGCCGAAAGGGGAAGCGCTTTCGGTGGTGACAGTAGGCTGTCGCGTAACCGGCGTGTTGTAGAATGCCGAAGGAGTTGAGGAGTACGCCGCCGCGCTCTCTTGGTCTAGGTAGACTCCAGACGGGTTCGTCGCTGGTCTGGATCCTAAGCCGTAATTCCTCGCATCGTTGCTGCCATCGTGGCCCCCGTAGAGGCCAGCCATAGTGCTCTGGCCTGGCAGATAGCCTGATGACTGAAGACCATAAAATTCGACCGTAGAGTCCTCGCCATAGGGGTTCGAGCTCCAAGTGGGCGGGTACACCGTCCTCTGCGCTACCATAGGGTACTGACCGACCAATTTCGCTTGCGCTGGATATGAGTTTGGTAGTCCATGCATTGTGCCCATTGCGTGATACGGCGCAGTTCCGTAGGCCCCATAATGACCGGTCAGACCTTGCGGTCCTACTGGATGTGCAGACGACGTCTCGAATGAGCCGACGACAAGGCCGACCTGAACCGATGTCAGTACTTAGATTTCAGCCGCTCGAAAGAGGGACGTACTCTGTGAAAGGTACAAGCATGGATGTCTGCACCAGCTGATCGACAATTCTGGCAGCCTTGTCCGTTGCCTGGATCACCACTACATCGAATTTTCCGCTTCCGGCATCGGCCACACTGCAAGTTTGGAGCAAGGATTAGTACTATGGCTAAGAAAGCGGACACTGTTGTTTAATCGTCGTCCTTTATCCGTGCCTAACGTGGTGCACCGATGACCTTGGTAGAACTCATAAAGCCTAACTTACAGCTACAGCAATGCGTCGTCTGGGTTGGTTGTTGCCCGTCTCTTGCTCCGGTGCCTGCGGTGGACTCTGCTCTTGCCGCGAAACAGGACATGCTCGGAAGTCTTGACGATTCGAGTGAGAGATAGACATTGGTAGGCTCCGGTCGTTGTAGTATGGTCCGAATGAGCCCAGCGGAGAACAGCGGCTGAATCGCTCAAAGTCGTTAGAGCCGTAAAAGGCGCGGGTCATGCTCAACATCTAGATAACCCTCAGAGAGGCATCAAGGGAGATACGACTAATGCTCATCGGCTGAAAGGGAAGTGCGGGTATTGCAAAAGACGGTGAAAAAGGTTGTTTGCTAGCAACGTGAGGTGCAGAATATACCTTCAGTCGCCGAAGATGCGCTCAGGGTAATCTTTCCCTTGTCGAAGCGTTGGTTCCAGTAGAGACTGGAACAATCTGCAAGTGCTGGATATTGCAAACGGAGGACAAAGAAACGGAAAGGCTGGAATCTGGCGGCTGGATGATATAGCAAGAGCGACAAGAGTCCTTCTCGCCATCTAAAAATGACTGCGAGTCTTGTTTCTAGGCTTTCCGCCATCAACGTGGTCGAAGAATGTGAGCCGTCGGCTTTCCAGCTTGCTTGCTTATGATCAAGCAACGCTGAACCCCTTCTCTGTCTCCTCCGACTCTCATCTAGAGTGTGTCCCTAAAGTGGGTTCGCTGTTGGATACAAGGATCTGGGCAAACCTAGTCATGGGTCATGGGAGGGTGCAGAACTGAACGTTCGGGTGGCTGCTCGCCGTCTGTGTACCTGAAAAGGCCAAGCCCGTTGTGTTTGCGCCTTCTCACAAGGCTAAGTGGAACGTGCCACGGCCAGCTTTTGCGTATCCGTCCAAATTCGTTGGAGCGTATGAGGAATACAAGCGGAGCCTTTGACCTGAAGCGTACTCAAATTGATTGACACATCTTTGGGGTTTGCAATCAGCCTTCCAAATCAACTTGCCGAATCAGCTTGTCTCGATCACATTGTCGACATGTCTCCTGTGAAACGAAGGACGAATGGGTCGAACCAGAGAGGCGCAGTCCTTGCTCCGACGTATCTGGGACGCACTGTCCAGCGTCTCGTTCTCCAGAGTTCATGTAGAGGATCTATCACTTGCGTTTGACCTGCCGTGGCACAAGCCCGACTGATCAGCACGAGCAATGCGGTGGGTAACTTCTTGCTGCGTACTGCGATCCGGTCAGCATACCTTTAGCCACACTTGGCACCGTTGGAAAGCGATGAACGAAACGTAAGATGGTAGGACCCGTCTCTTGCATGACAGCGGAGATGATTGTTCGAAAGAAAACGGGGCGTTCTTGACGATCACCGATGACTGGCTAATACTGAGGCGCTGGCTTGAGAGTCTAATCTGACTTAGTCCTTCGTTGGCGCAATGCTCTGCCGGTAGCAAACGCAACTCCAGATGCTGATCGAACGGCGGGCTTCGTAAGCTGCTGCTGGCCCTGGGCCGCCCGAACTGTGGGTCCGCCCGTGAACCGGGTCGCTTGAGCCCCTATGCGAGCCCTCTGTTGGTTCACAACCCGCTAGCCGACTGCCCTTGACTATCATGGGGCACCAGGCGCTTTTGCTTGCACATCAGCTCAAAATAAGGCCCGATCTCGAACTTCCGCTGTCAGCAGCATCGTCACGAATCAAATCTCCGCAAAGATGCGGGCGGTAAAACAAGCCTTGCTTGATCGTCCGCTAATCTATTGGTGCTGGGCCGTACGGGCTTCGGACGGCTGCGCGGTCCCGACCAGTAGTCTGGATACCTGCGCGCGCCGGATTGAGCGGATATCACGCTTGGCGACTTACCTAAACGACACTGATAGGATACGTGGGTTCTCTTCAAACTGGCTAACAGCCAAGCATTGAAGAGATTGTCCAGAAAAGGTGAGCCCACTAAGAAGCCCATCCTCATGGGGCGAGTGTGGCGTGAGGTGGGAGGCCCAGGTGGCCGTTGTTCGATTCAGGTGGTAGTTAGGTAAGATGTCCGATGGCGTTGCGATGAGCTGCAACCTTAGATTGACGAGGCGTCGCGGTCGGCCTCACCACTTCTCGATAAGTCCATCTTTCCTGACCTGCGAAACCATAGGGTCACCCGATCATGACAGCTGAGGACGTAACAACGTGGCCTTCTTTCAGTATTGCGTGCTCTCCCCGCAGGACCAATAGGGAATGCTTCGAGCCGACGCGCATCTTTCCAAGCCTAGTCTTGACTAAACAATGGATGCGCACTTGTCGCACACAGCTATAACAGACCTATATTATACCTTAAGCGCCACCTCCTCCGGTCAGACAGAAGTGGCCCCTTGTCTTTCAACAAAACGTTTTTCATGAGCTTGAGTGAGACAAACATCCCAACACTTACGAAGTTAATTATTGCTTACATCTGCTTCAGATGATGCAGAATCAGCCTGTCAAAAGCGTGGTAGCACGTGGCTGAAGCATTCTGAAAGAGGCTTTTCTGATCATCACAAAAAAGTGAAAAGAAATAGGAAAGGCTGCCGGAGGTGACGGATAGGTTACTGATGCCACTACAGCAGTAGTCGTTGCTGAAGCAGAAGGGGCTCCATGCAAATCGAGAACGACATCCCGCGGCATGGGCCGCATCGTCCTGCAGGTGGTGGCTGACTATCATGCAATGGATGTCGGAGTGACACTGCATTGCGGTAGCAAGCTTAGGCGGTTCCTCAGACACGGGACCTGGCGAGAGGACCGTTCCGCTGTTTAGCCCAGTCATATACCGTAAGTATGAACCACCAAGGTACGCCGAGCGTGCCGAGCGGCTTTGAGAGCGATCAGTTAGACCGATGCGGCAGGCAGGCAGGTTTTGCAGAAGGTAATCCTTGTTCTGGTACGTTCAAGTGCGTTCTCGGCATACGGAAGCCCGCAGATTGATCCAGCCACGGAGAGGACCCGGACAGCAGCACCGCAGCAGAATGCTGCAAGTGATAGAGCTCCCCTCAAGCAGATCATCGTGGTTGAATGCGTGGACGCGTCGGATGATGTATGTGAGTTCCGCCTTGATTCTGTTGGTCAGTTACGTACCAATCCCGCAGTAGGGCGCCGTGGGCGCCTTTAGCATGGAGGGTCTTCCAATGGGGTGCAGGGCGCACGAGCTGAGAGTTAAGGGTCCGTCGGGATAACAGGCTAGTCTCGGTCGTACTGCTCATGTTTTCGAAATGTGACACTTCTTGCTTCCAGTTTTGACGTGCTTCAGCGACGGAAGAGGTAAGAGAGAGTGAGATACGACTCAGAAGGAGGTGCAGCGGGTGGGCAGCTCACAATTGCGGCCCGCTTAGTCAACTTCCAGCTGCTCGTCACCGTCGGGGGACGGCCCGTTACGCGCACCCGCACATCGCATTCTGACAGGAGCCCTAGCCGCGGAGCCGCGTCATCAACACCATCCCCTCCAACCTGCGACCCTTCACGATGTCGGTGCTAATCGAGACGTCCCTCGGTGAACTAGTTATCGACCTTCTGGTCGACGAGGCGCCAAGGTGCTGTGAAAAGTAAGCCACGTCCTCCCCGTCTCCCCGTCACCCTACACGTACGAAGAAAGCTGAGCATGGAACTAAGACACGCGACCTCACTTCTAGCTTCCTGAAGCTATGCAAAGTCAAGTACTACAACTTCGCTCCCATCTACGGCGTGCAAAAGGACTTCTCCTTCCAGACCGGCGACCCCATCGGCCCCGGATCCAAGGATAGCGATGGCGGATCCTCCATCTGGGGCCTGCTCAATGGGCCCTCCAGGAAGACTTTCAAGCCGGAATTTCACAAGAAACTGAAACATGCTGAGCGAGGGACTGTCAGCATGGCAACAGCCCCAGCGCCCAATGATCCCGATGAACGCCTGGCAGGCAGTCAATTTATCGTCACGCTGGGAGATGACTTGGATTATCTGGATGGCAAGGCAGCGATATTCGGCAAGGTCGTCGAGGGCTTCGATACGCTTGAGAAGATCAACGGCGCCTTTGTCGACAATGAAGGACGGCCGCTGAAAGACATCCGCATCCGACATACCCACGTCCTCGAAGACCCATACCCAGATCCAGACGGCCTAGTCGAGCCACCCGAGAGCCCAGTACCATCAGCAGCACAGCTCGCGACTGTCCGAATAGCAGACGACGAAGAGATTGATGAAAATGCCGACCCAGAGGAGGTTGAGAAGCGACGGCGAGAGGTACGTACTATGCAGGCAACAATCTCTACAATCTACACTCTACATCTAGTCTTAGCACGCGGCAACGAGCAATTCATGTCCCAGACATCACTCCTACCCCCTTGCCCTTTTCCCCTTCCCGCCACATCATTATCCTTCCCCGACCCCACACCGCCTCCTCTCCAAAGCTAACACCGCCTCCAGCGCGAAGCCCGCGCGCAAGCCCTAACCCTCGAAATGGTCGGCGACCTCCCCTTCGCCGAGATCGCCCCCCGAAAACGTGCTCTTCGTATGCCAACTAAACCCCGTAACCACCTCCGACGACCTCTCCCTAATCTTCTCCCGCTTCGGGACTATCCTATCCTGCGAAGTAATCCGCGACCGACGCACCGGCGACAGTCTCCAATACGCCTTTATCGAGTTCGCCGATCGTGCGAGCTGCGAGCAGGCGTACTTCAAGATGGACGGCGTGCTGATCGACGATAAGCGCATACGGGTTGATTTTAGCCAGAGTGTGAGTCGGTTGCCGGACAGCTGGAGGGAGAGTGGGAGTTTTAAGAGATGGCAGGAACGGGGGAGGGGTGGGTTTGGAGGCATTGAGGGATTGGAGAAACGAAGGCAGTACAGGAATGAGGATGCGCCGAGGGCGAGGGAGGGGAGGTATGGGTATGTTTTTGATAGAGGCGAGGCGAGGAGGAGGGATGAGGCGGGAAGGGGGGAAGGGGCGGTGCGAGGAGCAGTGCGAGAGAGCGGAGTAGGAGTCCGAGGGAAGAGAAACGGGATCGTGATGGTAAGGATGGTGGAAGGCGTGAGGACTACCGAGATGGTGGGAGAAGGCAGAGGAGTCGAAGCAGGGAAAGGCGGAGAAACAGGAGCAGAGAGCGTGATCATGGGCGAGGTTATCGCGGTCGACGGTAAGCGTGGCCGCTTGCTTGTAGGGTGCGTAGGCGAGGAGACTGCCCGGTCATATTACTCAAGTAATTTGAGTTCTATCAAAGCCGAGTCCAGCATCGGCGTTCTCTCGCTAGAAATACGAAAGTGCAGCTATCTAGTGTACAGAGCTCAGACTCCTAATTTTGGTGGGATTGGGATCCCAAGTTTCCCAAGGTGATTTCCATCGAGCTATGCGTCCCACTGTCCCCAATTTCCGAAGAACGCTCCCATTGACACTAACCCGAACGCCATACGAATGCAACCCAGCCTTGCTCTGTAAATTAGTTTGAACCCGACATAATCTTCGCGTACTGGCGGTCAACGACTACCGAATCGAGACACCGCTGCGCTTGGTGTACATCCTCGTGGCGATATTCATGCTCGCCAGCTCCTGGAACAGCAGCTTCGCCGCATACGGAATGTGAATCTGAGCGATCTTCGTCTTGTTCTTGCAAGGCCGGCACTCAAACTGCTGGTTCTTGAGGCTCCTATAGAAACGTTAGTCACTCTCCCACAAACACAAAGCGCAACAAATAAAAGAAGGTAAGACTTACGCAATCGGCGTCATGAGCCCACAAATCTCACAGATATGCACCCGATACGCATCCGAGACCTCAAACAGCCTCTCCTTCAAAAACGCACTCGCCCCATGCGCAATCATGCAATCGCGCTCCATCTCTCCGAACCTCAACCCACCATCCCTCGCACGGCCCTCCACAGGCTGCCTCGTCAAAATCTGTACCGGCCCCTCGCCCTCGCATGAATCTTATCATCGACCATATGCCGCAACCGCTGATAGTACGTTGGGCCCAAGAACACCTGTGCGCGCAGCTTCTGGCCCGTGTGCCCGTTATACATGACCTCGAAGCCGCGGCTCTGGTAGCCATGCTGGATCAACAGGTCGGAGATGTTCTGGACGGTCACGTCCGTGAAGGGGGTCGCGTCGCCCTCCTGGCCCTTGATGGCGCCGACCTTGGAGAAGACACTCGATTAAATGCGCGATGGTCATGCGGGACGGGATGGCGTGCGGGTTGATGATCAGGTCGGGGGTTAGGCCTTCGCGCGTGAAGGGCATGTCTTCTTGCCGGTATGTGATGCCGATTGTGCCTTTTTGGCCATGCCGAGAGGCGAATTTGTCGCCGATCTGGGGTACTTTGGTTGTGCGTGTGCGGATTTTGACGAATTTGAGGTTCTCGGCGTTGGTGGTTAGGGCGACGCAGTCGACGATGCCGTTCTCGGTTGAGCGGAGAGGTGTCGACACGTCGCGATACTCGTGCGCTTTGGTGCGCTGTCCAAGCTCGTCCGCGTCTGGTGCGATGGGCGCGACTTTGCCGATGATGACGTCGTCGCCGGAGACACGCACGCCAGGCGCGATGAGGCCGTCGTCGTCGAGCTTGTCGTAGGTGCCATGCTTCATCCGCAGAGTCGTTCCTCGCCGGGGCTTCAGGAACTTCTCCACATCATGGATGCCGACCTTCTTCTCTTGATCGATGTAGGATCGGTAGAAGAGACTGCGGAAGAGACCTCTGTCGATGCTGCTCTGGTTCATGATGACGGAGTCTTCTTGGTTGTAGCCGGAATAGCATGCAATAGCCACAATGGCGTTTTGGCCAGCGGGTAGTTCTCGGAACCTGAGGAACTCCATGGACCGGGTAGTTGCCAGTGGCTTCTGGGGGTAGTATAGCACATTGACCATGGTATCCATCCGGGACTGGTAATTCGTAAGCATGACGCCCATGGCTTGTTTACCCATGGCCGATTGATAAGTGTTACGAGGAGACTAAAACACATTAGCATCGAGTTCGAGGGCGAGGGGAAAGGAGACATACCTGATTGTGATCGGGAAATGGGATGATGCTTGCGCATATTCCAAGAAGCATGGCGGGATGGATTTCGCAGTGAGTGAAGGCAGATATACTCGGATTCGGCTTGGCCTTGACTCTCTTGAGTGGGTCGTCTTGGTCCATCTCATACACTGACTGTCCAGATCTAACCCGGTGATGCTCTTCGAGGTCCTCGGGAGTCATGACGATCATGCATGTCTCCTCCTCTTCGGCGTCAATGTACTCCACCACACCATTCTGTAACAGGTTTTCCCAGCCGAAAACCATTGCCCTCCTGTCCTCTTCCTTCATGCCGGTAGTGTCGATCTGGGCATCTGCACTTAATCGGTCCAGTATCTCTCTATTCAGAACTAGGTTTCCCTTGTTGGCGCTTGTAGGCCGATTTTCAACGATGAAGAGTGGGCGACAGACCCGGCCGGCATCAGTGAAGAGTTTGATCTCACGATCTCGAATGTTACGAACAATGCTCAACTCATTGTGGTCGCCCCTGGTGATGGGCTCTCTGCGGATGCCTTGCAATGCAGCCGTTAGCTGTCCTGGGTCTCGGTGGATGCCGAGCCAAACACCATTGAGGAAGACTTTCGTAGATCTGCCCTGGTCTAGTCGAGGCTCAATTTCCTCCAGATAGTCCATTCCTCGATCCTTCAAAAAACTCACGATGCCGCTGGATTCGGCTGGGTAGCCGACGGTTACATAGCACATCAACGAGAGGTTCTTGACCAGTCCACAAGCCTGGCCTTCTGGAGTTTCGGCGGGACAGACCAAGCCCCAGTGAGTGTTATGCAGCTGGCGCGGCTTGGCAATTTTCCCGTCGCGACCTATCGGAGTATTCGTTCGCCGAAGATGGGATAACGTCGAGGCATACGTGTATCTATTGAGCACCTGGGACACTCCAGCCTTGCCGTTCGCGGCCTTCTTTTGTTCGGCCCAATTCCCGGTCGCGAGAGAATACTTCAGTCCATTAGTGATTGTAGACGCTTTGACCGCTAGATGCAAGTTGAAGCTCCGGTTGTTCTCGACGCACTTCTGGAGATACTTGGAGGCATCGCGGGTCAGCTTCAGCCATAACATGCGGAAGAGGTTGGCTAGCAGAGGGCCGGCAAGATCCAGGCGCTTCTTTCCGAAATGGTCGCGATCATCCTCAACCTGTCTGCCAAGTGCGCATTTCAGCAGCCTGTGAACCATGTAGCCCAAGAAGAACGCTTTCCTCGTCTCGCTGCCCTCTTGCTGGGAAATGTGAGGGAGGAACTCTTTCTGCAGGATGTCCCTCGCATACTTGATACGTTTCGCCTTGGAACCGGCCTGCGCACCGCGTCTGCCGATCATGTCCAGACAATCTTCTTGATGCTGGAGGCTCTGCGACTCTATAAGGGAAGGCCTCAGCAGTTCCAACATCTGAGTGTCCTGACTATCGTAGACAATGAGATCTAAGATGTCCTGATCAGAGCCGATGCCAAGCGCACGGAAGATCCAGACAATCGGGATGTCCGCCTTGATGTAAGGTAGGGTTGCGTTTATGATAGGTCCCTCTTGCAGACTCGACTCCTTTCCTTGGACTCTCTTTTGGGGGCGCTTCGCCAGATACTTGACCTGCATGGCCGAGATGAGCCTGGAGCCTCCTTCGATCGCGCTGCGTATTTCAGCAACCCACGGCGTCGGGGTACCCTTCTTGTGGAAAACCTGCACTATGTTGGCCGCGCTTCGTTCCTGGGCAATCAGGACCTTCTCTGAACCGTTGATAATAAAGTATCCACCTTGATCATAGGGGCACTCGTTGTGCATTGTGGCGATGTCCTCGGTCGCAGTTCTCAAGGAGCATGTTTGGGACTTGAGCATGATGGGAATCTTTCCCAGGAAGACATCGACCGGCTCCTCCTCGTCGTCTTCCCGCTGCCAGACGAGCTCGGTGGCTCCTGATTGTTCTCCGTCCATTTCTACGTCTGGATCTACACCTTCTTTAGAAAAACCGATGGGCCTTTCCCTAGCTACCATGACCTTTTTTGTCATTTTGCACCATAAGGGAGCCGAGTATGTAAGGTTGCGCAACCGGCATTCATGCGGCCATATCTGGTTTGTAGTGCCATCACTTTCTGTCATGGACGCGGCGAAGAATTTCAGCGTCCCGAAGTTGATCTCATAGCGGCGCTTTATTATGGGATCAACGTCGTCGTCCGACTGCGGGGTGTTCTGGTCGATGATGACGCGTGAATTTTCCGCCACGATCTGGTTTATCGTCTGATTGATGAACTCGTTGTAGGACTCCAGCTGTTGCGACACGAGGCCTTTCTCGCGGAAGAAAGAGTTGATGACTTCCCAGCAGTCTTCGGCCGTGATGATGTTCGTGTCTTCGTCATTATACCTGTACCCCTCGAAGTCGCCGGTCCCGTAGTCGCCCATGATGGTGTCGTATCAGCTAAGATGACAGCTATGGATGGTGTAGGAGCGGGTGGAGAAGGTTACGAAGGCGAAGGGAGAGCGCGCGGTGGCGCGTCGGCGAAACCGAACAAAAGCGTCGCTTCTCTGGTGATGCGAAGGAATGTGCGTGAAAGGGATAGGACAGCTAAACCTCCAGCGCGCTCTATGGGTGTTTCGGTGTCGTAGAGCGGATGAGAAGCGGGTAGCGGTGGTGGTGGTGGTGGTGGTTGTGTTTGCTGCCAGAACAAAGTCTGGCGCCTTCGCCAGGAGTCCAGGTTAAGCTCAAAGCGCGCTAAGCCGAGTGCAGCCGCCGTTTCAGCCTCATCGGTCCGTCTCCTCTTCCGGGCTCGGCATCCCGAGAGTTCGGATCTTGGTAAGCGGCCCCTGTCAGCCGAAAGCGGTGACTTCTTGACTTTGGTTAACGTTACGGGAAGCTTCTCGGCGCAAGTTCTCATACCGCAGAGTTTGATGTGATAATGATCGCTTTCCCAATGATGCAGATGGACACAACATGGAATACTACCGTGATGGTGTCGAAGCCGACTGCGGCCCGGCAGCCCTGAAGATCTCGAATTTTATGCCCCACCATCAAATGCTCCACGCATAAGCAACCTGGCTCACAACCTTGGAACAACTTTGACTCAGGCTGTACTTCTGTATCGTTCCCGTACTGCAACCCACGGCAGCCTCACAATGGCCTCTGCTTTGCTGCCTGCCATTGACATCGCTACCTACACCACCCAATCCTCCGGCCTGCGCCCCGAAGGCCTCTCCTACATCGGCAGCGTCTTCACCAAACTCGACGCGCAGTCAATTGATGACGCATTCCTCTACCTCCAGCAGACCACCGGTCCCTTCGCCACGTACTTTGATGTCTCATCCCTCTCCTCGATCGACGACATTGTCTCCCTCCTCGACTCCGGCGCAGCGAAGGTCTTCGTGAACCGCCAGCAACTGGACCAACTGAGCGACGTGAAGAACGTAGACGCTGATCGCATCGTCCTCTGCATTTCTGGTCAGACCAAAGAGGATATTATCGACTCTATCGCGGGCACGTCTGTCGGAATCTACACCCAGGATGTGCAAGACGTCGATCTGGTAGAGTCATGGCTGAAGGAGTACGGCACAGAGAGGCCGGAGGTTTACGTGTCTTTCGCTAACCCGACGGCGGACTCTGCGCTCCGGATATCGAAGCTCTCCGCTGTGCCTATCGTGCCCGCAAACCTCCTGACAAATGACTCCAAGGCTGAGCCAGAACTCATAAACGCGGCGAAGCTCCTAATCGCCAACGCGACGAGCGATCGCCCTGATGGCCTCTTCACAACTCTAGTCACGGATGAGAGAGGCGTCGCTCTGGGGCTCGTATACAGTAGCGAGGAAAGTGTGTCGGAGAGCTTACGGACTGGTCGAGGGGTTTACCAGAGCCGGAAGAGGGGTCTATGGTATAAGGGCGAGAGCAGCGGAGACGTTCAAGAGCTGGTCAGGATATCACTGGACTGCGATCACGATTGCTTGCGCTTTGTTGTACGGCAAAAGGGTAGAGGTACGAGATATGGTTGTTGGAGTACCTGGGAGTACGGGCTGATACACTCTAGGGTTCTGTCATTTGGCGACTGCTACTTGCTTCGGACAGTATCAAGGTCTTTCTCGTCTACAACAAACGCTACAGAGCCGCAAAGATTCCGCGCCGGAAGGATCTTATACTGCTCGCTTGTTCAATGATCCCCAGATGCTGAAGGCTAAGATCATGGAGGAAGCGAATGAGCTCTGTGAAGCCAAGACCAAGGAGGACGTCGCGTTCGAAGCGGCGGACCTGTTCTACTTCGCCATGACTAAGTGCATAGCCGCCGGGGTCACGCTAGAAGATGTCGAGCGAAACCTCGACGCAAAGAGTGTCAAGGTCAAGCGGAGAAAAGGCGACGCGAAAGGACCTTACGCCGCCAAGTTTGGCGTTGCCAGCGGCACAAATGGCACGGCACAGACCAATGGGACGACTGAGATGGTCAAAGAAGCCGCATCTGTACCCAAGAGCAAGGAAGACAGCGCAGGCATCAAGGATGGGAGGATCCAGATGAGGCGTTACATCACAGCAGAAGAGACGCCGGGGGCTGTCCAGGAAGCCCTAAAGCGACCGTCACAGCGCTCGACAGACAAGATCATGGGCATAGTCAAGCCGATCATCAGCGCGATCCAGGAACGAGGCGACGCCGCGGTACTGGAGTACACACACAAGTTCGAAAAAGCGACATCCCTGACGTCTCCTGTCCTCAAGGCGCCATTCCCGCAATCCATGATGCAACTTCCGCCAGAAACTATTGAAGCAATCGATATCTCCTTCGAAAACATCCGCCGCTTCCACGCTGCGCAGAAAGAGGAGAAAGCGCTGGTCGTCGAGACAATGCCCGGCGTCGTCTGCTCTCGCTTCTCCCGGCCCATTGAGCGAGTAGGTCTGTACGTCCCAGGAGGCACGGCTGTCCTTCCTTCGACGGCGCTCATGCTTGGCGTGCCAGCCATGGTAGCAGGGTGCAAGAAGATCGTCATGGCGACGCCGCCCCGATCGGATGGCTCGATAACTCCCGAGGTGGTCTACGTAGCGCATAAGGTAGGCGCTGAGAGCATTGTCCTCGCCGGCGGTGCCCAAGCTGTAGCGGCAATGGCATACGGGACCGAGAGCGTCAGCAAGGTTGATAAGATTCTGGGCCCAGGGAACCAATTCGTGACGGCAGCCAAGATGATCGTCTCGAACGACACCACTGCAGGCGTCAGTATCGATATGCCGGCCGGCCCTAGCGAGGTTCTGGTCGTGGCGGACGCGACCGCGAACCCGGCTTTCGTGGCGTCGGATCTGCTAAGCCAGGCTGAGCATGGTGTTGACTCCCAAGTCATACTGATCGCAGTTGACCTTACTGCGGAGCAGCTGCAGGCTATCGAAGATGAGCTTCACGCACAGGCGAGCGCGCTGCCACGCGTGGACATCGTCCGAGGCGCCATTGAGCACTCGGTGACTCTCGTGACCAAGGACATCAACGAGGCCATGCGCCTGAGCAACCTCTACGCGCCCGAGCATCTCATCCTCCAAGTCCGCGACGCGTCCAGCGTGGTGTCACTGGTCGAGAATGCCGGCAGTGTCTTCGTCGGTCCATGGACGCCGGAGAGCGTGGGCGACTACTCCGCTGGCGTCAACCACTCGCTGCCCACGTACGGCTACGCAAAGCAGTACTCTGGCGTAAACCTCGCGTCGTATGTGAAGCACATCACGAGTTCGAACCTGACGGCGGAGGGCCTGAGGAATGTGGGCGGCGCGGTCATGCAGCTGGCGAAGGTGGAGGAGCTGGAGGCTCATCGGAGGGCTGTGAGTATACGGTTGGCGCATATGGACAGGATGGGTGCTTTAGGATGAGGGATTTGTTAACCACGGCTGGAATATCTTGTCATGATGGGTAACATAGAGGATAGAACAATGTGTTTTATGCCCGATCCAACATACATGACTCTGCACTACTTCGCGTCTAGACCACGCAATCTCAAATATCTAGAAGACTCAGTGGACCGCCTATCTCGTTCAAGGGAATCTCCCGGCGGCTCGCACGTGCCGCCCGAGAAGCGCGCGCCGCATGTCATGCAGAGGACGCGGCTCCGGGTGAGCTTCAAGCAGGCACGCGGTTTCACTCACCGGACCCGCCATGTGACTTTAAATGGCACAGCTGGCCCGCTCTTCAAACTGTTCCAAGGTTGGCCGGTCGGCGGGAGCGGGTTTCAGGTCGAAGACGCCGCCGGCTCCGGAGATTTGATCCACGGCCAACGTCCTCTTCTGCGGGAAGCTGAGGCTGCGAAACAGATGGTCGTGATATTCTGCTGGATATCTACCTTCATGTAGTTCAGTAGTATCAGAATCGATCCCTGGCAGCGACGAATCGGACGCCCGCTGCTGTGCCGGGCAAGGAGGCGTGTCGTTTGTTTTGCTGCTTCAGAGAGGAAAGGGGCCCTGCCCTGCTGCCAGCCCCGACGGGAGATTGCGATCAGACGCTCTGTTTCCCGCAGCAGCCGCAAACCACCAGGTCCAACCTCACACTCCCAAGCCCTGCCGTGTCTCTTCTCCGCCAACGTCAACTTCAACACGGCCGTCCTGACCTGTCGCTCGAGCAGACGGCTACGCTGCGCCAACGCGTTCGTCGTTCGCTGCTGTTTTTCCTCCGCGAGCGTCGACTGGTGAGCGATTCGCTGGCCCTTGGATCGGCGCTCGCTTCCAGGGTGCCTAACTAAGCAGAAATACATGTGAAAGCCTGCATCCACGTCGAGCCAGCCCTTTTCGCGTGCAACTCCAGCTCCCGAGACACCTACGACCTCGCATCGCCGTCTGCTGCCAACGGTCAGCCGCGCGCCGCATTGCTGCACACCCTCTGCAGCCAGGGCAGCTGGAGCGTCGGGGTGTTGACCATCTCGCGCTTCCCACCAGAAGAGGATGTCTTCGGCAGCGGTGCAGTCGACGGGATCGGCCCTATCAACAAACCGCCAATACCAGCAACCTCCACACAACCGCGATCAATACTTCGCCCAGACATCTCCGAATGCAGCTGCGTCGCCCGCCTCGTCGAGGAAAGCAGCAAGAGGTCCCAGCGGGACTGCTTCGGCGTCAAACAGCAACAGCCCCCACACACCGCAACAACAACAATACCATTCACCCGCTGGATCTAGCACATCCAACATGACCACACCGCGTGCCTACGCTCTCCCGCCCTCTACACACAACTCCCCTGCGATAGTCCCTGCCGCTATCTCGCCCACAGCTCTGAACTACGCCGGTGGTCCGCCGATCGCACCTCCTCGCACGTCCTCACACCAACGAAGTCAAACGGCGACCGCGCCCGCTACCGACGCACAGATATACACAAGACCTCTGGAGGATCGGCTGGGTCCCTCGAGAACCACTCAATTCAATGCTGACTATGACACCGGGAGCGACCGAGAACGCGTAAGGGATGATCCCGCATCATCCGCCGCCGCCGCAGCTCAAACAAGACGGCGAGCTCATCAATCGCCAAAAGACAGCCCGCAGCAGCAGGGTGGCAGTTCGAGTAGGTCGAGACCGTCTCCCGTACACAGCCGCTCCGCCACAGCCGTCGGCTCTACACCTATTGGGACCGAACTGCCACGAGAAGAAAGCACAATAATAGATCGACTGGTAGTGGGGGATCCACAAGAAGACATCGCCCGCGAGCAAGCACGCATAGCAGAGTCGCAACCAATGCCTGCTAGCACGGATGTCACCCCCACAACGGGCCTCGGTCTCGTCGGCAGCGATGGAGTAAACGATGGCGGGCGAGGCGCAGGCAAGAGCCGGCAAGAATACTCGAAGTCGGGGACGTCCCGGAAAGAAACCAAGTTTGGGGACTACATACTCGGTCAGACGCTGGGAGAAGGCGAGTTCGGCAAGGTCAAGATGGGCTGGAAGAAGGAGGGGGTGTGCAGGTCGCCATCAAATTGATACGACGCGAGACGCTTGGGTCCAACAAGAGCAGACTGCAGAAGATCTACCGGGAGATTGAGATCCTGAAGGGCCTTCAGCATCCGAACATCGTCCGACTGCACGAGATGGTCCAGACGGAGCGACATATCGGCATTATCTTGGAGTATGCGTCAGGCGGTGAACTCTTCGATTACATCCTCAACCACCGGTACCTCAAGGACAACGCCGCACGACGACTCTTCGCACAGCTAGTATCCGGCGTGGGCTATCTTCACAAGAAAGGCATCGTTCATCGAGATCTGAAATTGGAGAACCTCCTGCTCGACCGAAACCGGAACATCATAATCACAGACTTCGGCTTTGCGAATACTTTCAATCCGGACGATGAGCTAGGCGAGGAGATCGAGTACAACCTGACAAGTAAAGACTTTGTAAAGAGGATGAACCTGGATCAGACTGATGCGGCGGGCCATCGAAGAGGGGATCTTATGCAGACAAGTTGTGGCAGTCCTTGTTACGCCGCTCCTGAGCTTGTTGTCAGCGATTCGCTCTATACAGGCAGGAAAGTCGATGTCTGGAGCTGTGGTGTCATTCTAGTAAGTCATAGAAGCGTCTGAAGCACGATATTTGTTGTGTAATTGACACAATCTAGTACGCTATGTTGGCCGGCTACCTGCCGTTTGACGATGACCCGGCGAACCCTGAAGGCGATAACATCAACCTGCTGTACAAGTACATTGTCTCGACACCGCTCACATTCCCCGAGTATGTCACACCGCATGCTAGGGATCTACTGAAACGCATCCTGGTGCCCGATCCGCGGAAGCGTGCAGACCTTTTCGAAGTCGCCCGGCACAGCTGGCTGAGTGACTACGCCCATGTTGTTGGATTCATCACCAGCAGCACTACTACCTCCAATGACATTGTGAACGCTACCGTACCGTCAGGTAAGTCACATATAGACAGGAATTTTCCCATGACACACAGGTCTAATAATTCAGCAGAAGATCCGTTTGAGACGCCCCTGCTGAACCGGAGCGCCTCAGTCCGAGAGCCCGGCAAACCTCATACAACAGCATCGCCAGTCGGAGGATTGACTCCTAAGCATGGTCACGTTGAGAGAGCTGAAGTCACGCCAAAGGGCCCCGGGACGTCAAGAGAAACACTGTCCAGGTCGAATATGTAGCCCCTCACTTGCAGACCACTAGGGAAGCGCCCGCGGCAATGGCTCCCGCAACTGCTCCGATCCCGACACAGCAAGGCACACCGAGAACTCGGGCTACAGACATCCAGCAGGGTCTAGTGGAGGTACCCTCGACTGCCAGTTATGCGACGTCAGCGCCGCTGCAGCAAACAAATGTCACTGCTAGCATGCCACCTCCCTCCCGACCTGGCAGAGACGCCCAACGCGCAGCCTCGGATTCGACCGCTTTCGGAAGCGGACCCTCGATGGCTGCCAGACCGTCGACAGCCGGTACACTAGGCAGCAACGCACGACTCCTCGCGCGGCAGCTCCTACGGCCAACCCGCAGTAGCCACCGTCGCCGCAACCACCGCTCAAGGCCGCTTCGCGCAGCCGAAGAGCAAGCAATACATCATCTCCGCTCCTATGCCACAGCACGAGCCCATGACAGGCGGCGATGCCGCGATGGGCCGCCCAAGCACCCAACGCACGCCCTCAGACTACCAAGCCCTGCACCAAGAGTCGCAAGACCGTCAATCCCGCGGCCACAAGCGCTCCAACACAGCCAGCGGCCTCGGCGAGAAGCTCTTCGGGCGGACCCCTCCATCTTCGGACGCACGAGCTCACGGGACCACACACAGCAAATGCAGCAGCAACAGCAGCAGAAACCGCCGAAAAGCTACCCACCCGTCAGCATGCAAAACGCCCTCCCCGCCGAAACCGCACCGAGGCGATCAACAGAGTCAGGAAGGAGAATCTCCGGCATGTTCAGCCGTAAGAACGGCGACATGGCCAACACCGCCTCCGCCACCGAAAAACCGCGCCGCTTCTCCTTCCTCAAAGGTATCTCGTCCAGCTCCCACAACAAGGAGCAACAGGCACCAGGCGCGTCCTACCCCTCCGACCCCCGCCGCTCTTCTACGCAGCAGCCCCCGCGGAGCCGCCCGCAAAGCAAGTCCCGGCCCGTCATGGCGTTTGGAAGAGGCGAGTCCCGCTCGAGTTTGTCGACTACGAACTCGACGATTCCGGTGCTGTATGATCCCCAGCTGGATCGGCGCGCGAGGGATAGTCCTGCGACGCATATGCGCGAGGTCAGGGGTGCGGGGGAACAGGGGACGGGGATTGCGCAGGCGTATTATGGGAGTGGTGGCGAGGGCCACGGACGGCAGACGAGCTACGGAAATGGAAATGGGGTCGCGACGCAGCCCGGACGGCATCCACCCTCGCAGCAGTACCCGCATCAGCAGCAGGGGCAGCAGGAGTTGCCACCGCAAGACCCGTATTACTACCGCACCGAGTCCGGGCAATCCCATCCCAAACACTACCAACAGCAACAGCAAAACCAGCAGCAGCGCCCCCTCTACCCCCGGTTTCAACAGCTACGACGGCCAGACGCAGCCACTGCCGCCCCAGCAGGGGCAACAGCAGCAGAGCAACGACAGACGCCAGGGTGTGCTGCAGAAACCGAACCGCAAGTTCAATGACGCGTATGAGGGGAGTGGGTCGGGCACGGGGGCGGCGCGGAAGGTTATGGATTTTTTAGACGGCGGGGGAGGACGTAGATTGGCGGGGAGGTTATGCATGAGAGGTGGGGAGGTGCAGGAGGTGAGGGACGTCTGGAGGGATGGGGATGGCAAAGTTGTTGACGTGGGTGGCGAGTGGGGTATCTTTAGCATGGGCATGCATAGATGGGATTGCTACGGGGGCATTGTAGGATTGGGGGTTGAGGGAAGATGCGGAGGGGGCTTGGGGAGTTGCTTAATATGCAGCTTCTCCCCGTTCCTCTCGTTGCCTTTGCGTTGTTTACTGCTTGTCTTTTCTTTCGTTATCTGTGATTGGCGGGCATCCTACACCTCCTCGAAGCATTGGGCGGCGTTTTCTTCTTCCCGTGTCGATGTAAGCTGGGGCATTGCGGTCGCCTTTGGCCACGCGGCTGAGCGGCATGATTCATACTCAACCTTCTCTTTTTCATTCTGGAAGCGTCGGCGCGCGACGGGGAACTGGCGTTTCTCTTTCCTTTCTGTTAAAGTGTATAAAATGGCTGGCCGTTGCGCTGGCCGTTGCTTTCGCTGAAGGACTGGGTCCTTGACTGTTACTTGCATGGAAGGGGGCATAGTGGGAAAGGGGGCATCAGTAATATGAGTACTTTGGGGATGGTTACTTGCTTGCTGCCTCACTCGTTGGTGAGAGGTCTTTTGTGTGGAGCGACGCTGTGAAGTTGGACCGGTGTTTTCATACCACCTAGGTAGGTGTAACACTCCCATCATCTCAGTCCAAATTGCGGTTATCAGATAGCTGCAAAGTACGGGGTTTATGACCATGAAGTGGCTGCCGCTTGACTAGGTACCTCCCGGCATAGAGCGTGTTCGAACTCAGTGGAGTGAGATATTTCGGCTTCAGCCAAGAAACGTCATCTTTGCAGTACCGAAAGCTTGCTTCAAGTAGATGGGGAGACTTTGGTCGGTTCAGATAGAAACTCCGCAGCCGTCAAATTCGGAACGCTGAGGGTGCTGTGCACTTGGGTATGTAGTCTACAGTTGAGGTTCTACACGCGGGAGAATTCGTTATCTTCGCGCAGCCATTTCTCAGCGGTCAATTTAGGATGCGAAAAGGCTTCGGGCAGTTTAGGCATAGGATCCGAAGCATCAGATCTAAGACGCTGGAGACTTCATTCACTTCAGGCAGCCAATTCGCAGGAACAAATTCACGATTTGATGATTGAGGCGCATAACGAAGCTTTGCGTCATGTGACTTGTCCGCAAAGGCTTAGCGTAGTTACTAGCGCCCGCGGACCCTGCGTCACCTCTCGTCATTTGGCTGGTTGCTCGGTGACACGAATGCCAAGAATGCCAAGTATTAAACAACAACACCTTCTACTTAAGGCCCTCTCCTTCCCTCCTTCCACTTCAACCTCCCACATCTTTCGTTTGCATCCCTACTCGCAACACTCACTTCAAACATCAAGCATCAGAGTAGATCTTCGCGCATCAAGCATCATAGCAACCAGTAGTCATCTCAATCAGCAGTAAAATGGCAAGCATAACCATCTCCACGCCTCACAAGTCCTATGGCAGCAAGGTTTTCTCGACCAAGCTGGCGGGCGGGCGGCTGCCGCTCACCAGCAGTCCGAAACCTCCATCGCCTCAAGTCGAGAGCATCCATGTCCCGTCGCCGCCTCCTTCAACGCCTAGACCTAGACGAAGCATCCTCACCACCTCCCCCGCCACGCAGGAGAAGGCCTTCCCGCGTCGCCATTCACGCTGCTGCCAACCTCGGCCATCAGGCCGAAGCCACGGATGAGGAAGATATACGGCAAGACGGACCGCTTCATCCCAAACCGCAGGGTAGATGAGGCTCCAATTCGCACTGTCCGCACGCCGAGGGCCACAAGCTCAAAGCAGCCGCCGTCAGTCCTGGCAGGAGCGGCTTACGGCTTGTCATTAGAAGCCCTCAGCTTGGATGATGATGATGATGACAACACGTCATCACACAACACACCGCAATCCAAGCCATCGCCAAATACAACAGCCTATCAATCTTCACTCGCTTCTGCCTGCGACTTGGGCCCTACCCGTATCCTCGCCTTTCAGCCCAAAGCTCCTGAGCCGTCGCGCCCGATAGACCTTCGATCGGTCTACAACCGCCCGCTGATCCCTCGCGCTCGTGGTGCTCAACATCGTCGTCGCATCGCGACAGCTCCAGAACGCGTGCTCGACGCGCCAGGTCTCGTGGACGATTACTACCTCAATGTCCTCGACTGGTCGCGCGGGAACCAAATCGCTATTGGCCTTGACCGGCAAATTTACATTTGGTCCGCCGAGACCGGGACGGTGGAAAATCTACTCGAGGCCAGCGAGGATACGTACATCGCATCAGTGAAGTGGAGCAATGACGGCGCCCACCTCGGCGTCGGCCTCGGCACAGGAGAAGTTCAGATTTGGGACGTGGAGGATCAGACCAAGATCCGCAGCATGAACGGGCATGAGGAGCGAGTCGGGGTAATGGGCTGGAACAAGCACCTTCTCTCCACCGGTGACCGCAAGGGCCAGGTGTTCAATCACGATGTCCGCATCCGACAGCACAAGATCGCTGAGCTGGCTTCGCACACACTGGAGGTCTGTGGGCTGGAGTGGAGGGCCGACGGAGCACGACTGGCTACCGGCGGGAACGACAACCTGGTCAGCATATGGGACGCACGAAAGCTGGATGCGCCACAACACAGGAAGACGAATCACAACGCCGCTGTGAAGGCACTGGCCTGGTGCCCGTGGCGCAACAATCTCCTGGCGACCGGAGGTGGCAGTGCTGACGGCAAAATTCACTTTTGGAACTCGACAGAGGGCACCAGAGTGGACACCATCGACACCAAGAGTCCAGTCACTGGCCTCCACTGGAGCCAGCACCACAAGGAGATCATGAGCACGGGTGGCTTTCCGAACAACAGTCTCACCGTCTGGACCTACCCCGAGCTCGTCAAGTCCTTCGAAGTCGGTGCCCACGAGGCGCGCATTCTCCACAGCTCGATGAGCCCTGATGGAACGGTCCTGGCAACGGCGGGGCCGGACGAGTCGATGAAGTTCTGGAAGATTGGGGAGGGCACGAAGGGCGGGGAGCGGGGAACGGGACTGGGGAAGAAGGAGGCAGGTGAAGGGGATAGGTCGGGCATGGCGGGCCAGCTTGTAATTCGCTGAGGAGATGGTCTACTGGGTATAGATAGCTATGTTCTATGCGGATGAGAGTTGCTTCTGAAGCGTTCACTTAGCCTACTTGCTTAAACTCAAAGAAATTGAGGTTCTCTGCTTCTCTCAGCCATCAATGAATCCAAGTGCAAGGATGACCTGAAAAGTTCGTTGCCGCATCTATGCCTAACTTCTTCAACACCAGATTCACAATCGAAAAAGTTCGTCCTAATTTCATTGATTGTAGAGCAGCTAGACAATTCCACCCAGAAACCCCGTTGCGACATCTATGCTCCAGCTTTTTCAATACCAGTTTCACGATTGAACTGGACTCATCCTGTCAGTCGTATAGCAGCAAGACAATTCCATGAACAGGAAGATGTTTAGCAGTTTAACTCCCCAGCGCACTAATCACCCAAGGTGTCCTTGATCTACGGGCTGTATGCCTGGACTATCCACCTCTAGGGGCACTTGTAGCTCTCCATGCGCCAACGAACCGTTCGCATATCCCCTGGTCCCAGCCCTCGCCCTCTCAACCGCCGCCCTAACCTCCCCATCCTCCTCGATAGCATTCCGCACATGCCTCTCCTCAAGCTTCGCCTGCAACTCCACCAACGCCTCCCCATCCCCCATAAACGGCCTCAACTCCTCCTCCAACAACTTCCCCACCTTCATATGCGCCCCCATGACCAACATCTCCTGCCTCTCCACCAGCAACCGCAGCCTCTCCGCCTCGCTCATCTGCGTCTTCATCGGCGGCCTCAGCAGCGGCGCTACCTGCTGCAACGCCACAAACACCGCGACTAGCACCTTCCGCGCCACGACGACGGCCTGGAAGGGGAGGTACGGCGGGTGTCCCAGCACCCTGAATATCGGGTTCAGCACCCGCGCGACCACGAACGGCAGCTCCGGCGCGCTGATCACCCGCCCCTCGAATGCGGCCATGGAGGCGAAGGCGAGCCAGCGCCAGTAGCGGCCCCATGTCATGTACCCCGCCAGGTTCGCGAGGAACATGAAGGCGGCTGTGCTGAGGTAGAAGGGCAGGTACAAGTGCAGAAAGCCGTGGGAGACGAAATCGTGCACCGTGAGGCAGTGACTCCACCTCGGCATCAGGACGTCCGGCCCGAAGCGATCGTACGCGAAGCGCCTAGGGCCTGAGACGAGGGCGTCGCGCGCAAGCTGCAAGCGCATGAAGTGCGCGGTTGCGGTGGCGGAGGCGGCGGGGGTGACGGTTGGGGGCAGCTTGTCGGGGTGGAATTGGGCTGCGAGGCGGCGGAAGCGAGACTGGATGGTGCGCTCGTCTGCGTCGAGGGGGATGGAGAGGAGGCGGTAGAAGTCGCCCGTGCGCTGGAGCTGCCAGTCCGCTTCGTAGATGGTGTAGAGGAGGTAGAGGACTACGACGGAGATGTGGATTGCGCGGCGGTGCGCGAGGTATTGGGGGCTCCCGGGGTGGGCTTGCGGCTGCCGGCGCGGATGGTGAGGGAGTAGTAGATGGACTGGAGCCAGCTGACCGCCTGTAAATCCTGAAATCAGTATGCTGGAGTTAAATGGGCGCGTCGGAGAGCTCACATGGCCCAGGAAGAACCAGCCCGCGAAGGAGATCAACTGATCCGTCGCAAGGGAAAGATGCCCGGAGTAAGCCATGATGAAAGGAGTGTTATCTTGCTATCATCTTGAGAAGAGAGAACAGAAGCAGAAAATCTGCTCTATTAAACCATATTCGCCAACGTGTTCCTCTCGCCAGGCTGTCCCGCGGTTCATCATCTCCAGAACCACACGCGCCAGATGGCCGCAGATGTGCCGGTAGGGCTGAACTTTTTCCAACACCATCACAGCACGGCTATCACCACTTTCTTCCCCGCCAATTGCACAATGTCGACCGCTCCCGAAACCTCCAAAAAGTCCAAGGACAAAAGTCAGCGCAAACAAAAAGATGCCTCCGCCAAAGCGCACAAGAAATCCTCCCAAAAACGGCCTCGCGACGACGCCGAAAACGCGGACTCCTCATCCCAACTCCTCCGCACCGAAGCCTCACCCTCGAAGCAGCAGCGCACCGCGCCATCCACCAGCGAGCCATCCACCCAGCCTCAACCCGCTGCCAGCACCACAACCCAACCGCCATCATCGCCGCGACCCGAAGACTCCCCCTTCGTCCACCAAACAACCTCCCTCTACCTCCCCCTCTCCCCCATAACCTACGCGTCCCCGATCCCCGGCCTCTGCGCCGAACACCTCTCCCCGCTGCTCCTGACCTACTACCCCCGCTGCACGGCGTTGTGCTCTCGTACGCCAATGTGCGGCTTTCGACTGAGCGGCCGTCCACCTCGCACCCCCGATCGCACAGACACGGAGGAACCAGTTCTCGCCCACAGCATAGACGAATACGGCGCCTCCTTCGTCTGGGCGACCGCCGACTTTGTCGTCCTGCGGCCTCGACGCGGGGTGTGGTTGGAAGGATACGTCAATCTGCTGAACGAGAGCTATCTTGGGTTGGTGGTGTATAACCTCTTCTCCGCGAGCGTGCATCGAAACCGCTTGCCGCGGGATTGGCAGTGGGTGGAGGATGCCAGCGGCGGGGGGAGAGGCAGGCTTTGGCTGGTGCCGAAGAGGGAGATGGGGAAGGCGAAGAGGAGGGCGCGAAGGATGCAGACGGCGACGTCAAGATGCGAAGATCGCACGGGAGGGGGAGGCAGGCTGAGGGGTATTACCTCAACGGCGAGGGAGAAAAGGTGGATGGACTGATTCGGTTCCGCATCAGGGACTTTGAAAGCGGAGTCGGAGAGGGGGAGAAGGGGTTTCTGAGCATTGAGGGCACGATGTTGAGTGAAGAGGAGGAGAAAGAGGCGGATGAGCAGGAGAGGGCGCAGGGGGCGGCGCGCAGAGGGGTGGGAGGGGCTGGCCGAGACCGCAAATGTCGGGTACGAGAGGGAGGGAGGGGCTAATGGGGTTAATGGGGGCGATAGGAGGAATGGGGCGGAGAGAAGTAGAGGCGCGAGATCATGAATGGGCCAAACTCGATGAGGTTCAACAAGCCATGGCACCCCGCGCAGCAACACCTTACTGCCCTGCCATTGAAGGCAAAATTATTTGACTCGCAGAGCCAGCCATCTCGAATCGGGAAGCCTTCCCCGAATCCAGCTTCTGCGACCTGAAACACCGCAGCTTAAGGGCACGAAATCTGCGAAGGGCGCCGGCTACGAAGTCAGGCAAGAAGAGTGGATCTGGATCAACCTCCTTGGAGAAGTCACTGTAGAGAAGGTTAACGATAGTCACTGTCACCTGACGTAGTCATATACATTCGGACAATTTGGATGAGCCTGAAAGTCACGTTCTATTTCTCCTGTGCAGAATCACAAACGCCAAATCCAACGATGCCAATTTCGAGAATTTTTAGGCGCCAGCGCCCTCATTCTGCAAAACGTCAACAACGCCCGCTCAACTAACCAACCCAGAGCTCAAATCTCAAACAAGAAAACAAACCCACCACCCACTCCTCCCATCCCCAACCCTCACCCACTTACTCCACTTCTCTTCGCCTTCGACACCCCACCTTACATCGGTCCCCGCGTCGATCCCGCTTTGCAGCATGTTCGCAAGCTCCCTCAACACTTCCGGTGCCGTGTGTCCGAAGTTCGCGCGAAGGTCCGCGTGAGAGGAAAGGCTGGGCGAGGCGTATCTGATGATGTAGCCGACGAGGGCCGGTGTGCTGAACTCAGAAGGAGAAGGGGAGGGGGCGAAAACCAGGAAGTCGTGATGGTCGGACTGTATCTCGCGGCACAGGCGGAGGAAGGCCAGGGCGTCTGAAGTGACGCCGGTGGGTTGCGCAAATGCGGTAGTTTCAGATCTGACGGGATGTTCGCTCGCAGCGAAGATCTGGGAGAGCTCTGTGGGAGAGAGGCAAGTGTTTGCCACGGGCGACGCGGCCGCTGCCTCGATTTCGGCGTCAGAGAGATCGAGCCATGTGAAGTCCGTCGCGACCGTCTCGGTGTTTGTGCCGCTTGGGTCGTACGGTCTTGGCAGATAACAGTAAGTCAGTCGTTCACCATCTCCCATCGACCCCTCACTTTCTCCCGCCCCAAAATCCCCGCCCTCTTCCTCCGCGCCTTCATCAACCCAGCTCCCCACGATCCCCCGAACAGCCTCCGTAACATCAACCTGGCTCGCCAGCAACAGCTCACCCCTTCCCCTTCCCCTCGCCCTTCTGCCAACGCTGACACAGCGCATCGCAATCTCAAGCACAAACCTCAGCCGTCCATCGTCGCCCATGAAAACGTCGACCCCAACGCCCTGCCTATTACCAGACGGCAAGTTCAGAAACATGCACGCGCCGACATTCAGACCCCGCGGTCCGAGGCGGAAGGCGGCGCTGTGAAACTTGATCGCGTTGCCTGGGATGTTGGAGTCGGTGATGCAGACGGAGGCGAAGAGCTGGGGCATGGGCAGGCGGGGGATCTCGCTGTCCCCGAAGACTTGTATGAAAGAGACGGCGTTGAGTTTGGGGGCGTCGAGGGAATTGGGGCACTGAGTTCGGAGGCCGAGCTGGATAGTATCGGACATGACGAATGCGCGCGCGAGACGCTCGATCTGCTGCTCCCTGCGCGCAACTGCCAGAGCTGCGCACGTGGGCGAAGGGCTGGGCCAAAGATCTAAGGATATGGAACTCCTTCGTGAGGCTGCGCATGCCGCTAGACTGACCGCGTCGCGGCGTGGTTGGCACCAGGCGGATGCTAAAGACGGAGCTGCAGGTGGCTTCATACGAGAGTCGATGTGTGTTGGTTGAGTCCGTATATGCGGGTTCGTCGGCGAGATCTGCGGTGTGCTGAGGGTTGAAGCAGAGGACTGGTTCGAGGGCGACAGGAGAGAAGTCCAGTCGACATCGCAAAAGTGGTTGGGTGGAGAGCCATCGCTGCTTGAGACGGAAGAGGTGTCGGATGAGGACAGCGAATATGAGGATGAGACTGAAGTCATTGAACTTATTGAGCCAAGACTGATGGCAGATGCTACCCTGTAGGCCCGTCTTGCAGGCATAATGGTAGTAGAGAGATTGGACAAAGTTTCGTGCTTAATCTAGGCAGAAATGATTGATTATTGGAATTGATGCCGATCGGAGTCGTTGAGCAGATTGAAGGCAGGTTATGTTACGACTCAAGGAGACTTTTGAGCGCTTGCAGAAGAGATGAAGTAACAGGAGCTCTTGAACAATACCCTTGTTCTGCCATGTATGAGATATGATCGTAGGCCTGCAACTCCACAAAGACAGTTTGGCCTTTGTTCGCAACACGAGAAGATAGCCCCATTAACGGTGCGTGTGGAACATTCTCGGTGAACTATGGCTGTGTGTTGTTTGGTCTCTTCTCTGCACCATCCATGTTGGTCTGGCCAATCACCGGATCAGCGACTGTGCTATTGATGCTGAGCATCAGCAGCATCAGCGGCATCAGCTTGTTCCCACATTCTTCAAAAGCTCGACCACCGCAACCTGGCCTTCTCGCTTGGCCATTGCTTCTGTATGCAATGCGCCGGGGACGTCTTTACGTCGGACTTGCAGTCCAAGCTCTCGACACAACCTTTCCAGTTGATCCGCCTGATCTGGCGGCACAACCTCATCTCTACTCGCCGCAACAAGAAGAATTGGCATATCGCCTGGCTGTTTCTTTTCCGCAATCGACCGCAGCGCCGCTTCACTATCCCACCAATTGCGGAGAAAAGGCCACAGGTAACGATACGGCAGCCACTTCTGCGGGTACAACGCGACAAGCATATTTCGTACGCTTACAAACGGCGTTTCGAGGATCAATCCGCGGACTTCAAGGTGCCTAGCCGACGATGGTGGTTGTTGGAGATATCTCGCTGCAGCGTCAGTAGCGACTCCCGCGCCGATGCTCTGACCCCATAGTATCAGTCGGACGTCATGTGACTGGTCGCCG
Organism: Coniosporium tulheliwenetii; assembly: GCA_030247845.1. NCBI lineage: Eukaryota > Fungi > Ascomycota > Dothideomycetes > Coniosporium > Coniosporium tulheliwenetii. Next base: position 183,123 of record JAPDRP010000006.1, read on the forward strand.
TATGTTTCTTGAACCCAGGCTAGGGCTGCGGTTGCGTCTTGCTCGATGCCTTTCTGCGAAGCGCGGCCGCGGGATGTCCAGAAGCCGCGGTAGGACAATGCGACTATTCTATAGTGTGTCTGGGAGTGCGGACTGGTTGGCTGGTGATTCAGTGCTTTTAGGATATTTGACAGAGAGGGCAGTCTAGGCGGAAGCGATGAAGCGTTCCTGGATTCCTCAGTTAATTGGCCCTGAACTACGGTTCAGCTTGAGACGTACCCCTGGAAGTACAGTACAATGACCTCTCGGTTGCTACTCTCCTCGGAGCCTTTGATACCTCCTACACACAGAGCGATCTCTGTGCCATCAAGACTTCGTATCCGTTTTTCTTCCCAGGTGATAGGCTTGCAGATATTGGCATAATCTGCTATCTTCTCGCGACGCGAGAACGGAGGCACAGATGGCATATAAATAATCTTGTTTTGAAACAGAACCATCATAGAACATTTATAGAACCAGAGCGTCAGGGCCAAGCCGCCGAAGACCACTGGCGGAACGAGGACAGCTGGGATGACATCGCTGAAGATTGTGCGCTTTTGTTGGCGGACGACGAAGGCATTGAGTCTAAGATGGACATCTCTCTTGAAAGGACCAGAGTGGGGACGCTGGCGGGACGGTATATACTTAAGCAGTCTAACACTTCTTATACTCATTACCTTACGTATTATGGGTGGATGTTGGTGCTATTAGAGTGATGGTGAGAAGAAAGTTTACCAACTACTACTTACACTCCCCAACGTGGAATGTCGTGTTGGCGCCGTTAATCACGTGACCGGTCTTGCGGTACTGTCCCGATTACTTCACAACTCGCAGGACACTAGGTACTACCGAGCGAACGCCTTATTAATTTAATATAAATAGCCGAGAGACGAAACGGTGCAAGATTGTCCAAATTTCAAAGCTTCCACCAACATGCCATTCGAGAAAGAAAAGTCCAACGTTGCACGCAGACTCCCGTTGAAAGGCTCATCTGAGCCCTGAAGATCAGGGTCCAGCTTTCACATGTGAGTGTCAAATGTCACAGCTGTTAGATCTCTTCCATCGTTGGGTGCAGCATTGTAGCAGAAGTATTATCACTTCACGGGTTCGGCTTTCGAAAAGAGGGAACGACTATTGCGGGATGGCAGCGGTCTACAACACCTGGGTAGAGTCGGTTTGTGTATGTATTGAAGCGATGACGCAACTTTGAACATGTTCCTTGGCTGAAGCTGAAACGCAACACGTGACATGCCCCTCCGCCGCATACACAAATGGCTGTGCCCACAAACTGCTCCCTAAACACACTCTGTTGATCTAGCACAATCAGTACCTTCCGGAAGACACGAGTTGACACAGATCAATTCAACGACCACCCATCATGCCGACCTTTCGGTCATCTACACCACTTCTCCTAGCCACCGTCATCCTGCTCATCTGCTATGCCCGCCCAACCCACGCTTTCGGCGCCGGCAACATTGCTTCCTTCTCCAAGATTGAGGGCCAGAACTGGCGCCATGGAGACCTCGAAGACACCCTGCTTACCCTCCTTATGACCAGCGCCCAAGGTGGTAAGAAATTCTCGAAACTCGACGTCAAGCGGGTGTATTTTGGGAACTGGTTGAGGGACTATTCTCAGGCCGTCGATGTGAGTGGGAAAGACTGCTACGGCATTGATGTGGATCTGATAAGTTTTGTAGGTTGGTACCGTCAAGAGCGTCAGCGCTGAAGCTATCCGCCTTATGCTCTGGATCCTTGGCTTCTTGAGCTTCGGATTCGGCACTGGAGAGTTTGAGGTCACCCGGGAAAGGCTTGGATGCTATCGGTACGTTGACAGGATCTTTACCATGAAAGAGCTAACAAGAGGCCCTGCAGCCCCGAAGAGCACATCGACAACCCAAAAGACTATGCAGACAACATCGACGCCCGCCAGTATGACCGCAGACTCCGCGGCCCAGTCGACGAGGAACGGGAACTCAGCGTCGATGGGCGCACCGGGATGAAGAATTACATTGCCTCCGAGGACCTTGGTATCGTGACATCGGCTGGCCTGGTCCGTAAACTGTTCAGGCGCTCCGTAGACCTTGCTAGGCGGTCCAACAGGGGAGGTACCAAAGCCGATATGTATGAGGCTCTGAGACTTTTGGGCACAGGATGCCACTGCTTGGAAGGTTCTGTTAAAACATCCCGAGAGACACCACAACAAGACGCTGACGCTATCAACAGACTTCTCCGCCCACTCGAACTATACCGAGCTCGCCCTCATCGAGATGGGCGAACGCAATGTTTTCCCTCATGTTGGCCGGCGCACCCAGATTCAACTCCGCGGCGCCCGCGGGCCTGTATACCCTCTCGTCACCGGTACATTTGGAGGCGTCGACTTCTTGCACTCGGTCATGGGAGAGCTGTCAGACAAGGCTACACAGTCTGAGATCCAAGAACTCGAGGGCACAATCATCGCGTCCCAGAGCCAGGAGAACAAGTCTATGGTGCAGGATCTGCTGAAGCAGCTACCAGACGGCCTCTTCGGCGGCAAGGACGAGGCGAGCAAAGTGGACGAGCTGTCCGCCAACAGCGCTGCGGGTCAGATGCAGGGCATGCATATCACGCCAAAGGAGCCGGAAGCCTTCACTGAGCAAGTGAACGAGATTGCGAAGCAAATATACCCAATTCTCGAATTCCACGACGAGATCATGAAGTCCATCACCGAGACCATCGACAACATCCCCATCCTGCCAGATCTGCTCGAACAAGTCCAAGAACAGATGAATATCTTCGTCTTCTCCCTCCTAGCACCCTACGTCCTCCCCATCATCCGCCAAGTCAAGACCGAGCTCGCAACCGGCTCCTCCGAGATCATCCAATCCTCGCGCGACAAGCAGCTCATCGTCTTCCACGACGACCACTCCACCGATCCAACCCACTCCATGCTTTCCAAAGACCACTTCTCCAACGTGCTCAACGAGCCCGCCGGCAAAGTCGCCCAGCAGATCCTCAAGTGGGCCGTCCCCCAGCTCGTCGAATGTTGGGACGATCCGCAAATCGACGCCGACGAGACCATCGATCGTATCATCAACGGCGTGTTTCACCACCCTGCCCTCCGCGGCAATGGTAACGACGGCGCGAGCGAGGGCCGCGTGCTCCTTTTGGAGTTGTCGCGCAGTGGTGGGAGGAGCAGAGCGAGCGAGCGCGCGATGATCTGCGTGACAAGCTATCTCGCGACGGCGTCGAGCGCGGCCGCAACCACAAGGAGGGTGTTCATGACAAAGGCCACGGTTGTGGCAAACCCCTCGGTATGCCGGGTCTCGGCACTGCGCTGTCGTCCGGTGCGCCGGGCGGCAGAAACACGAGACCAGAGCAGGCAGCCATGCAGCAGGTTGGCAAAGCGGCGGGCGAGGCCGTCGGTGGTGGCGCCCTGGGTGGTCTCGTTGGTGGAATCGTCGGCGGCGTCGGCGCGAGCTTGCTTGGTGATGCGCTTGGCGGCGAGGCGGACGAGAAAAAGACGTACAAGAAAGAGGGATACGGTCGCGACGGGTCGCACACTCAATCATATATCGAGACCGGCCGGCGCGGCCCTGGTTCGCATGCTCAAGAAGGATACGCACAGGCCGGGTACAAGACTACGACTTACCCGGGTGGTGGCCAGCGCGAGGAGTATTCACGGTATGAGCAGGATGGACCAGGAGGTAGGGGCCAGGGGTACGGCTTCACGCAGGCGGCGGAGACGAGATATACGGCGTCCGGTGGGTATGAGAGGACGGAGGAGAAGCGGTATGAGCGCAACGAGGAATGGAGGACTGAGGTAAAGCGCGAAGGGGTCGATAGCAGGGGAGAGTACTACACTGAGACGAAGAGGTATGCCTTCCCCTTCTGTTCCTTACACCAGCTATCGCGCCAAGCTAACACGACGGATCCAGGCACTCCGGCAAGTACGGCAAAAAGGCCTCCGATGATGATGACGACGACGATGACGATGACGACTACGAGAAGAAACAGCGCAAGCGCGAGAAGAAAGAGCGTGAGCGTCGCGAGAAGGAGGAGAAGAAGATGTGCAAGAAACAGTACGGCGGCGGCTCCGATGACGACGACGACTCAGATGAAAAGAAGAAGCGTCGCTCTGGCGGCTACAGCAGCGGTTATGGCAAGGAATCCGGCTACGGTCGCCGCAGCTCGCGGGAACGGAAGCGCTCGGGGTCGCGCGAACGGCGCCGGTCGAAGTCGAGAGACAGGGATGAGGGCGGGTACGGACGCCAAGGGCAGTCGTCGTATGGCGGCGGCTACGAAGCCCGGTCTTCTGGGTATGGGACGCAGGAGGAGCCTGCGTATGGCGGCGGGTACGCTCGTCAAGAACAGCCGGCTTACGGCGGCGGGTACGAAGAGCGGTCCTCGGGTTACGGCCGATCGGAGCAGTCTGGTTATGGCGGACGTCAGCGAGGCGAGGATGACACTGACCGAAGTTATGGCAGTGGTAGGGAGTATGGGAGCGGAGGATACGGAAGAGGGGAGCAGTCGGGCTACGGCGGAGGCTATCAAAGGGAAGAGGGATATGGCAGGCGCGAGGAGCCGTCGGAGCAGATGCCTGGAGCGTTCGGCGCTGGTGAGGAGGAAGAGTACGGTGAGCGGAGGCGAGGGTATGGGCAGCGCGGTGGGTATGGCAATGAGGGCTATGGGTCCGGTGGTTATGGTGGCGGATACTAAATGGGCATCGCATGTGTGCAGATCACGAGTGATGCTTGGACACCGTGGGTGAGACATGCAGTATGACGGATGATTTAGTGGGTGGCTTGGAGGGGAAGTAGCTACTTGTCCTCAAAAAGCTCTTGAATTTACACGAGTAGACCTCGTAGAATGATTTCGGCCAGGCACACGGGTGAGCCAACAGCGACCGAGCATTCACTGCTATTTCTCCCACCATCTTTTGCCTTCAAGTGCGCATTTAGCGAAGCATCTTTAGGCCCTCGCCTAAGCGGCTTGCTCGCTCCGTTCTATTGCTTGATTTACCGCTATTAATGCCCAGTACCAGATTGTCACATGTATCTCTGTACGCACTACCCAAACCAATACGTTCCCGGCATTGAGAGCCACCCGGTCAGAGCGTTGGTGGGAACAGGGAGCGTGCGCATCAACACCATGCCAAGACCCGCGATCTCCACGGTCCAGCAGCTCTCTTCCTTTCACCTTTCGCAGCTAGCGCGTCATACGCCCTCCAGTGCGAGGTTCATGTGCTACGGTCATACAGAAGTAAGCGGGTGTCGGTTCCAGCTGTCGGCCAGACGCGCGTGATTCAACTGCGGAGGAAAGCGGTTGGATTCCGACTTCTGCGGGGGTGAGATGTATGCGGTGCAATTGTTTGCGTTTCAGTTACACGCGTAGGAGTTGAGGGCTCGTTTGCGAAGGACATAGAGGTAGTCGTGGTGGAGAAGGGCGTTCAAAGGCTGCGAATGCGCGAAGGAGATAGGTATGGAAGTGGGTGCGATAGACGGGTGTGAACATGACTTCGGACGTTGTTGCGGATAAAGGTGGGTGATAGAGCTGTTGCATCAATTGCTAGAACGATCTAGCAGCTAATAGCTGAATGACAATATAAGCGCAAAAACTTCGAAGGTGGAAAAAGAGAGATAGACACTCAATAGGTGAAGACAAAACAAACAAAAGATACAAATGACAAAAACTCATTTTCCTCCACCCACACGGGGAGTGGAGGCGTCCGCGAGAAAACTCCCCGTGCCCCAAGCACTTTGAAACCTCCAGCGGTTTATTAAGCGGCGACTAAATTTCGTCCCGATCAAAGGCACCAAAGTTCGAACTCCTAGATGCCAGCGGTTATTCCTACACGTTAGCGGGGTGTACCGTAAAGATAGGTTAGAACGGGACACCGCTGGCGAATTTACCATGTGAACTTTGCACTATATATAGATATAATTTAAGGGCCCAACGAGCTGGTGCGCCTTGGCGGGTGAATCTCGCCTAGATACTTTATTGCACTTCGCTCACCGCACTTCATCTAATCTTACGGTTCCACCTCTCCGTCCGAACTCGAGCTCTTTGAGCGCTGCCGTCTACGTCCATCTGGCGACCTACTGCCCGCTACATCTGTGCTCGACTTGCGGCTGAGAACCGGACCCTCTTCGTCAAGTTTCCGTTCCCGCTAGGACATCTCTTCCACTTCAATATCATCTTCGACTACTACCGCGCGAGACTTCCTATCGTTCTCCGTTGCTTGGTAGGTCTTGTCCCGACTCTGCGATCTGGTGCGCAGTGAATCCGTACCCGGCTCAGTGCTGGAAAATTGAACAGGCTCCCGCTCTGCTTCGGAACAATCTTCTGCAAGGATAACAACATCCTTGCTTTGTATAGCACGGTACTTCCTCGCTTTCTCGTTGCCCTCGCCATTCCGTTTATATTGAATGCGCCATTTGCGGGAGGTCTCGTCATATGTGGTCATGATATTATCGTCGTCCATGATTTCGACTTTGGTATCTCACGTCCTCGTCAAGTAAACGCAAGATTTGCACAGTAAGTCGGGACTTATCACTGCAATATCATCCTCGCTCTTTGTGTCTTGACTGCACCATTTGCACCACGGGTGCTCTTTGGCATGATACGGCTCAGCTTTCTCAGTAGGTGGAGGAAGCAGACGAGGCGGTGCAAGATCATCCAGGGGCGGATCACCGGAAACGGCAGTGTTCTTCTTCTTTTGGTTTCTCTTTGGAAGCAACCAGGTACTCTCTGAGACGGCGTTATCCTCTGCGATATCGTCACCAGACACCTGAGCGCGTTTCTCACTCTTCCTCGGCTTCTTCGGTGACGTCCAGGGCGAATCATCTGAGTGATAAGCCTCCATTGGGGGCAGGGCTACAGGCAGAGGAGACGTTGGGATTTCAGGTACGGCCTTTCTGACAAAAGTAGCGAGTCGTGTCTTCTTCTTTTTCTTTAAAGCACTCGCGCCTTCATAATTCGACCCTTGGGTCGCCGGTTCGGCTTCAAGCCCAGGCTTCGGTACAATGTCGGCGGCTACCGTTCGCGGAGCCATATCTAAGAGATGCTTCCTCTCGCGACGCATCCCGGCCTCGCGGAGCATGAAGGATGTCGCAACAAGGTTCTCGATGTCATCCTGGAAAAGGTCAGTCGTTGAATTGTTAACTTTCATAAGGAGTATCCTACAAACGATAGACTAGGATTGAGAGCATAGTATCCAGAGCTCTCCTGGTGCTCTACACCCCAGATTCTTAGAGCTTCCGCATCAATCCAAATCCCCGCTGATGGTCAATGCCTCGTCCTCGTGGGAGCTGGCAATTGGCTTCAATTGAGGTCTGTAGGTAACGTGGAAGAAGTTGACATGGACAGCCTTGGAGCCAAAAAACCAAGTCTCGCCTGCTTCTGCAAGAGGTGTAAGCTTCAGCAATCAGAAGTCAGGAGTTGGCACGAAAGACGAACCGTTTCTACGCGTATAAATCGGCTTCCAACCATTTCCTGTCAGAGACTTGTAGAGTTCGCTGGCGCATGCAATACTTGGAGGCTCCCAGAATAACGATCCACGAAGATACATGTTTGGATTGGCGTGGTGTGGTTTGGTTGAAAGATCTGTGACTGCAATTCTGCTGTCGGGTCGCTCTGTGATGCTGAAAAAGGGCTTTAAGCCATCGCTTCGAAGCGACGCAGCTAAAGCAGACGTAGTGGGCAGTTTACGTCCAACGTTCACGGAAAAAACAACGCCATCAAGTGGCTCCGATACACCAAGGTCTCCGTGTTGCAAGTGCGATTCCAACTCGGCTTCCATAGTACGGCGTCCTTGTTGGGCAAGTTGTTCAGAGGTTATTTCATCGACGCTGATTCTAACCGTCCCATCGGAGAAGACAGATAGTGGATTTTCCCGCGTTGCTTTTGACGCTTCGAGCATCTCCTCTATCTTTTGGTTGAGCGCTAACCGTGCCTCCGATTCCTTCACTGCAGCCAACGTTGGACCTTCAGAATCGCTAGAAGTATCAGAGAGGTGCCCGTCTATACTCCACGTGGAGTTGGACCCTCTGTCGTAATCCGGTGATAGCGGTGGACGTTCAGGTGATCGTGCTGTCTTACCGTGCTTCATCGGCTTGTTCGGCTCACGTCGAGCTCCAAGAACTGGCGGCGACGGCTGTAGTGTCGGCGGCTGTAGTGGTGGCGGTCGTGGCGGCGGCTGTGGCGGCGGCTGTGGCATCGAAGACATCGGGATGCTTGGGGGCATGGGGTGAGCGTTATGCCTAGGGTATGCCGACGGATTGGGATAGGAGTTGGGATTACTGGGCTGCCGATAAAGATCGGCAGCCAGACTCGTCTGGGGGAGGCTAGACGGCTGATAAGCGCTGTTGCCCGGGTAGATGTACGGGCTCGATTGGGGGAGGCCGGGCGGCTGCGGACCACCAGGCCAGTAAGGATAGCCTCCCATCGCTGGAGGATATGATCCGTTTGGACGTCCGTATCCGTATGGATAATCATCATCAGACTCACTAGCAGAGTTGTCGCCGCCGGACCCGTCGTTTGTTCGAGCACTGGTAATTCCGGGTTCGAATTCTCCCTCACTTGGACAGCTTGCGGTGGCTTGTATCTCCTCTGGGTTTAGATATGTCCAGTTCTTCAGCAATTCGTCTATCAACGAAGTGTCAAGTTCCCAACGGCTGTCCAGAGGTGGGGGCAAAGGTTGGGGGAACGCCGAGGGGTTCTTCTGCTTCATTCCTGTTTGCGTCGCCCTCGACGGCTTTTCTGGTGACCACATTCGAAATGGATCTTGCGGTCCACTGAGGAGCTTTGGACAGAGTCTCCGGAGCGAAGACAAGGCGGTAGAGCCAGGTTGCCGTGTCGTCTAGCGGCTTGCCCCCGATGAGCTGTACGGGCCCGGCTGTGCCAGGTGCAGCATACCCGTACTGCATATCAGACACTCTGACACCTCGTGCTTCCTCCTGAAGCTTGACAACAGTCTGCCGGTTGGCTCGTAACAGAGACTCTACGACTTTCCGAAGTCGTTTTGGCTTGTCTTTCTCGAGGGGCTGCACTTTGTCTTGGTGCCTATTGACCTTATAAGCAAGGCACGGCACTATAAGGGGTGATATACCAACGCATCCAACTTCTTTTGCTCCGTTGCCATTTGTAAAGTCCACAGGACAAGGTTCATAGCGGATTTCAGTGCCTCAATCTTGCTCATCAATCCCTTCACCTTCCCCGACTGGAACATCCACCACAGGCGCTTGAGTTTACGACTCTTGCTGACCAACTTTTGGACTTCCTTTTGCACACTATCGAATTTGGACAGGATGGACTTGGTGTCCGACACCAGGCGCGGCTTGTAGACATCTTCACCTTCTTCCAACACTGTTCCGAGCCGCTCAAGGATGGTGGCAAGCAGGGAGATTTCGGTCGCAATCTCCCCTATCTCCTTTGGCGCATGAATCACGGTCTCCGTGATTTGGTATAGAGAGAGTGAGAGCTGTACTCCTGCAGCAGCTATACCTGCGGCGCTAGCAACTATAGACACCGGATCTGCCATCTGATTCGTTCATGGCAAACAATTCAACAATAAAAGCCCGGAACAACCATCGCGGTGCAGAAGGAAAGACATTCACGGACGCAGTTTTGAAACCTCAGAATGGAATGTATTGCAAGGCTGCACCCCACCCCAGCTGACCAATGTGGAGGCGCAGCCCGACCAGCCGTCTATATGTAAGTTCATGCAAGCCATGGCTGTGCGACGATGTCGGCATCGTTTTGGATGAGGGAGGAAGGCACTCATCCTCATCACTAGGCAAATACTCTCGACCTGCGTGCACAACCGCCCGAAGCATGGCGGTGGTTGCCTAGACGCAGTGTAGATGAGCGTCACTGCATTCGCGTCTTGCAGCTGTATTCAGGCTCATCATTGCGCCAATTCCGAAGCCGGTATGGAGTGAGTCTTGACGCCTGAACGTATCCAAGACCGAGAGATTTTGTCCCGCATACGCTCAATGAAACCCACTGCACACGAGGCACCTAGATGCAGGACCTGACGGTATCTGAACTGTCCGTGAAGCCTAACAAATTCAATATAAAGATTTGATGAGCTATGCTCAGTAAGGTATAGACGAAGTGTCAGTCGGTCGCTCATAGAAGACACGCAGCGCAGTATTGCAAAAAGTGGACGACGGGAAGCGGCGATCCACGAAAACGCATCGCATGTGTTCTGGGGCACATACGAGTTCACTGGCGGTAAAACGTGCTGCGGACGCTGGGCTCCTACGCTGTGTAGCTAATCTTAGTTCCTGACGAGACGGAACACGGCACGAGATTTTCACCGCAACGTGACGTACTGAAAGTTTTGCGCACGAACTTTTGCCGCTTTCGGCTCGCCGTTCCCTGTGGGGTAGGTGACTATATCAACCCCACATCCACCATTGCTTCGACCTCATGTCGAGCGCTAGAAAAGTTTTTATCAAAGTAGTAGATTTGGGTAGAATCAAAGGCCAGCAAGAGCACGGGTAAATCCTACAACGCACAAGGCGGATGACCACAGACTCCAAAGGCAGCACGCCAGGACCAGTTGAACGGCAGACTACGATACAATCAATACCTCCGCTTCCTCCGACAGGGGAGGTTGCAGTACCTCGCTTTGATGCATCTGAGCAGACGCTGACCGAGAAGCCATGCGACTCGTTTCATTCCTCTCATGATGACTCCTCGAAACCCGAGCATCAGCATCAACCTCAGAGCCCTGCCATTTCGCCTGCGGCCTCCTCTTCTACAGACACTGAGCGTCTAGCTGAGGATGGAGACGAAGTTACCTACCCAGAAGGCGGCCTCCAAGGCTGGCTTGTCGTCTTGGGCTCCTTCTGCGGCATGCTGGCCGCTTTCGGATTGATGTGAGTAGACCCCCACCGTATACTTCGCTTTCTACCACTAACCGGACTAAAGGAACACCATAGGCGTCCTCCAAGCCTATCTGAGCACCAACCAGCTGTCCAACTACAACGAGTCCCAGATTGGATGGATTTTCAGTCTCTATGTCTTCCTCTCCTTTTTCTGCGGAATCCAAATTGGGCCCGTCTTCGACGCCCATGGTCCGAAGTGGTTGATTCTAGCCGGCAACATCCTCCTTGTTGTCTCCACTCTCCTCTTGGGAGTCTGCACAGGTATGTCACTCCTTTTCTCAAATTACAGCAACCTATCTCACTGGGAGCTGTAAAGGGCAGGGTGTTGTGAACACACGGTGGCAAGTACACCAACCTGGCTTACCCAGCTTGGATGAGCTGAGTGACTGTTGGCGTTACTCTTGTCATGTCATGCAACATCCTCCCATCCACCACTCACAATCAGATGCCTCAATACAAGACACTAACGTCCCCCAGAATACTGGCATTTCCTAATTGTCTTCGGTCTCCTCGCCGGCACCGGCACCTCCCTAATCTTTACGCCCGCCATCTCCGCAATCGGGCACTTCTTCCTCCTCAAGCGCGGCAGCGCCACCGGCATCGGCGCCATGGGCGGCAGCATCGGCGGCGTCGTCTTCCCGCTGATGCTGCAATCTCTGCTCCCCCGCCTCGGCTTCGCCTGGTCAACACGCATCCTCGGCTTCATCTTCATCGCGCTGTGCGGCGTCGCGCAGCTGCTCATCCGCTCGCGGCTGCCGCGGAAGCCGGGGAGCTCGGTGCTGCCGGACTTTAGGATCCTAAGGGAGCCGGCTTTTGCGTTGAGCACTGCGGGGGTGTTTTTTATGGTGCGTATCTCCAATCCTCCAATCCTTCCCAATGCACCGTTGCAATATACTAGTGATATACTGACAAGAAATAGGAATGGGGTCTCTTCATCCCAATCACGTACCTAACATCCTACGCCCTAAGTTCCGGCGCCATGACCGAAACCTTCAGTTACCAGCTCATCGCGATTCTGAACGCGGGCTCCTCGATCGGCCGCTGGGCGCCTGGCTACTTCGGGGACCGCTTCGGGCGGTTCAACTGCATGGCCATTACGCTGTTCCTGTGCGGGCTGACCACGCTGGCACTGTGGCTTCCTGCGTCGTTCCTTTCTGCTGACGGTCACTCCGATGGCGGAGTTGCCGGGAATGGCGGCGTGGTCAAGGCGCTTACGATCACTTACGCTTTTGTCTTTGGGGTGGCTTCTGGGAGCAATATTTCGCTGACGCCTGTTTGTATTGGGCAGCTTTGTGATACGCATGAGTATGGGCGGTATTATGCCACTTGCTATACTATCGTCGCGTTCGGGACGCTTACGGGGATTCCTATCGCGGGTGCCTTGCTGGAAGCGTGTGAGGATAGGTATTACGGGACGATTCTGTTTACGGGGGTTGCTACGTAGTAAGTTTGGCGGCGTTTGTGTGGGCAAGGTGGATTAAGGTTGGGTGGGGCTGGACAGTGAAGTATTGAAGAGAAAGGGCATATGAGTGCTGGAGAGGGCCCGTGTTGTCGGGCGTTTCGAGGAGATGGTGACTGAAAAGGGTACTTAGATGAGGGATAGATGTATTATGGTTTACTTTAAAAGAGGTCTCCAGTAATAAGATGGCACTGAACTGGAGGAGCTGCGCGTCAGATCAAGGCGTATCGTGCGATGTTTGACAGTCTGAGCCAAACGTGATCGTTTGGTCTTCAGAAGGTGATAAAATACTTGATGATTGTGAAAGGGTTACATGAAATCCCTCTCGATGTCTTCGCCACGGGGGATCGAGCGCCTCAAATCGAACGCCAAAATCCCGTGGTAATCCCTTGACTCCTTGCTGGACCGATAGACCCCTCGTAACTAAAGCACGCCATACGGCATAGCTCCAGACAATCTCCATATCAACTGGAGTTTGCGTGAAGAGTAGACGTCTTAATATGCGGTCGTGACGCCATTCGAACAGATGATGCGCCGCAGATGCCCTCACAAGCGTATTCGAGGCACTGCACCAGCTGCCCGGACCCCTCAATACCTATACGCCGGATGCACCTGAACCACTCCCGGCCCAGGCGCCGTCGACCTTGGCACAGCCTGCACAACATACGCGACCCCATCATTCGAGGCATACGACGGCGGCCTCGCTCCCGTCGACCCGGTCGCCTGTCGCTCTACCGGCGACGCTCCCTTGCCCGCCCGAGGCGCGGCCTTCGAGACTGACCGTGCAGGAACCCAGTGCAAGAAGTCAGGGTTAGCGCGCACGCTATGCCTCCAGAGCCCGTACGCAGGCGGCGGCACCTTCACTACCGTAGCTTCCTTCTCCTCATATAGAATGTCGGCTTCCGCTTCGTAGAGGTCGGGTTCGCTGCCCTCCTCGTCTTGGGCCAGGTATACCGGTATCGGTTCTTCGGGAACGAATCCTTCTCGCCCGTTCCTGCCGGCCACACGTCGTTGGGATGAGGCTTTGGCGGGGCGCTGGGCTAGCATGCATAGTCGGATGATGGAGTGGCTGAAGACGATGGTTGTGGCTAGGATGCCGAGGAGGCCGAGGATATGGACTTCTTGGGGGACGGGATCGCTTGTTAGGGTGAGGGCGAGATCTGTTGGTCGTCAGCACATGCGCCTGTAACCTTGGAAGATTTCAACGCACAGATTGTAAGGATGACGGTGAGCAAAGTTCCGGAGATGACGCAAAGTATGCATTTCCTCCGCACCGCCTCACGGCCTGGCGGGGAGCCTTTAGACCCGCCCTTGCGCTTTCGCACCCATGCGCGCCGCTGTCGCCGACGCGCCTGGCGTTGGATGTAGGTTGCCAGTTGCTCTGTCTCCTCATCGACAGCCGAATACTGTCGGGGCCGCTGCGTATGCGCAGGCTCTGGCTCGTCGAAGACTAGCACCTCTTCGTCATCCCTGTATCCGGGGCTCCATGTATTTGCATCTCTGGGTTGGGTGTGCGAGTTGGAGTAAAGAGAGTCGCGGGATACTTCGACCATCTCTGGTTGTGGTGGTGGGGCGCTTAGCGGGCTGTTCTGTCGCCGTAGGAACCCGAATGGAGGTATCTTTGGAGTGCTGTTGTTCGAGGCCGAGACGGTTGGTCGCGAATATACAGAGCTGCTTCGCAACATGGAACGCACGTTCGCGTGGACCGCTGAAAAATGCGAAGGGGATTCTCTGGTTCGGGATGAATTTGAGTGGAAGTATGGAAGAGCCATGTCGAAGGAAGTGCGTCGTGCGCGGCCGCTCTACGTACTTTCACCAGTTGACAACGTGAATGGTAAATTCAGGTGAATCGCCTCGCTTGGTGTATTGAGCGGATGCTCCGTGATTTAAGGTACGGAGCAGTGAAATCGCATCTTTATCTCACTGTTGAACGCAGACACGTGTATTGTTTACTGCTAATCCTTTCTGGCAACGGTGAATAGAGAAACGAACGATTGGCGATCAGATACCGATTGCCATACGCCTAGGGCTGCCCTATTGGAGCTGCAGAACGGCTACAGCCGGAGCCGGTTTGGGTGCAGTAGATCTGGAGTTCTTAACGCAACGACTGGTGCTCGTTCGGTTTCAAAAAGGCCAAGTGAAAGTAGCGCAGGGTCAACCTGACGAGTGATCGGAGAAATATGCAGGTACAGCAATTCAATCGACAGTGTTGACTCAATTGAGTATCGGAGGACAGATGGGAAGAAAAGGTAAACAAATGAGGACCGTCAAGTAAGAAGAGATGAAACTCCGTTCGATGGAGTACTCCATGGTATAAAACGACCGTGAGTTTCTGCCTGACCTGGATACTGAGACGCAATTCAAGGGGACGGACGAAGTCGCACAGCCTGCCGCAAGGGCTTGATTGACAGGCAACACCAAAGACTTAGGCGTGAAGACTAGGGCCATGACTGCCACAAGGGAGACACAGGCGGCGTGTGAGGCGTATGTCTAAAGTCGAGTCTGAAACCTGTTTGATGTTGTTTTGGGGACGACGTGAAACCCGCGATGAGGTTCCCGCGTCGCGCCGCACGGTCCCCTGAGCGGAGTTGACGAATCATTCGATGCGCAACATTGAAATGTGAGGATGCCGGCAGACAGTAGCACCGTGTTTTGTTGCGCCCTGGGAGCGTCCTTTTAGGTAGTTACACAATATCTCTATTTCCGCAATGGTCGCATCTACAACCTCAGGATTCTCAAATTGCGGAGTGCCTGATCTACTCCCGATGCCAGGAGACTGCACTAATTTCCCCACATCCAAGTGCGTCTGACGCATGTTACACCAGCAGTTCTGGGCTTGCTGCTGTCCTTGACCTTCAGAGAAGCCATTAAAGTAATCCCTCGCTCCTCACCTCCCTAGCTCCCCAGCAATAACGTACGATCGGATGAGCCAGACACAACTAAGAACTATTAGCAATTGTGCGCAGGAGGGGAGGGACAGCGCATACTGATCGGTTCTTCGGTCGGCGAAAAGCGAACGTCGTTGACGGACCCCTTGTGCCCCGGGAGCTTGTACAGCAGCTTCCCACTGCTTGCTTCCCAAACCACCACACTCCGGTCGCCGCTACCCGCTGCAATTCTCTGCCCTTTAGGGTCCCAGCTCGCCTTATACAGGTTCTTCTCCATGCCCGATGGCGCGCCATCATATGTTTTGATGTTTCTGTCGGTCGGCGCAAAGGGTCTTATGTCCCATGTTCTGACGGTTGAGTCGTGCGAGTTCGAGAGCAGAGTCTGAGAGTCCGGCGAAACCTGGAGAGAGGTGACCGTGTCTGTGTGGCCTAGGAGCGAATATGTCACAGCCTTTTTCCGCAGATCCCATACTTTGATGTCGTTGTCGATGCCGCCTGAGTATAGTTCGTTGCCCGCTTCTGCAAGCGCGACTGCCGTTATGGGGAATTCGGTCTCAATGAAGTCGATCGCCTCTTTCTGCCGCGGATCCCAGATCTGCGCGCAACTCGTTAGCCTTGCGATACGCGGGCGCATATTTCCAGGCTCGTGCGTACCCCTATATGCCCATCGTCCGAGGCACTGAAGAGCAGCTCCTCCCCTCTCTTGCTCACGTCCAGACAGTTGATGACCTCCTCGTGACCCACATGGCGCCGTATCCTCTGACCAGTCTCCAGGTCCCAACTTGCAAGCATCATGTCTGCCGAGGCGGAGAAGATAACTTTCGAATCGCGCGACCAGTGCAGGTCTAGCACTGCGCCTTTGTGACCGTTGAGCGCGCCGTAGTTGTCGCACTGTCCGTAGGTTCGCCATAGCACTTGGTGGTGTATCAGCTACAGTCCACTGAAGGCCTAAGAGTAATGACTGACATATAGATCTGTCCATGGAGCCTGAAGCAATGTGCTGGCCGGTAGGGTCAAATCTGGCGGCGAAAACTTCTCCGGAGTGTCCTGAGTACTAGATTAGCTACCAAGCTTCAACATAGTGGGCCGAACGAGCGCAAATACCTGCCAATTCCATAATCGGAGCTTGCAGTCCACTCGTGCGCGGTACCTAGCAAACCCATGCCAACATCAGCCATGCCTCGCCTTTCTCACGGTTTAGCTCCATTCACAACGGTTGTGCGAAGGCGCAGTGACAACTCACCGCTTGTATGAGCGCGCCATTCCGTGCTGTCCCATTGACGAGGGCGACAGAGTTGCTGCCCAGGTTCGCGTCTGATCTCTGCCGTTTTACGAGCTGTGAGGAACCGAAGGAGTCGGCAGCGGGGCGCTTTTCGGAGGACATTGTGGTTGCCGCGGAATCAATGCTGGTGGAAGTACGGGAGTAGGCAGAGTGAGTGTAGTGAGCCGGTGTCGCAGTAGAGGTTGCGCAGCGTGTAAGAGTTGCGCTCTGAGACTTTCATCGAGCTCCAGGATATCGTGAGGAATCCTTTTGAGCCTAGCGGCTCGGCGGCCGGAGTTGGAGTTGCGGCTCCGCCATCCCTCTCGCGTGAGATGTGCATGCCCGAGCTTGCAAGCCGCGAAGGTAAATCCAACCACAACGTCGATCGAATTGGGATATCCAGAAACTAGCAGCTGTCACGGCTCTGCGCATGGTGTCGTTGCTGCAAGAGACATCATAGAGAGTCCGGCGGGGCCCGCAGAGCTCAATGGCTTCATCTAAAGCCGCTCGACTGGGCGAGGAGTGAGTCTTACGGCATAACCGCGCAGCACCAACGCCGAACTGACGTCTTCGTAGAGTGTGGAAGTAAGTCAGCTCCCTGTGACATCGCTCGTCTGTCCGAGTCGCCATCCTGACAGCACGAAGGACTCGGATCGAGAAAGTCAATGCCGAGCTTGTCACCCTCACATATGGCACAATCGTTGCCCAGCTCTGTAAAGACTATGACAGCGATTATGCGGAAGTCAACCGGCAGCTTGATCGAATGGGCTACAATATCGGTCTCCGTATCATCGAAGACTTCCTAGCCAAATCAAACACCGGCGCTTGTGCCAACTTCAGGGAGGTCGCAGAGACGATATCCAAGGTGCGTGCCATTGTCTGTGCAGTGGGAGTTTGTGGAGGAGACTGAGACTGAGTTCGTCAGGTCGGCTTCAAGATATTCCTCAACATCACGCCCACCATCACCAACTGGACTAGCGACAGCAAGCAGTTCTCCCTCGTTTTCGAAGAGAATCCACTAGCAGATTTTGTCGAACTTCCCGACGACGGTCGAGCACAAGACGAGCTGTGGTATTCAAACATCTTGTGCGGCATTCTTCGGGGAGCACTGGAAATGGTTCGGCTCATCAGCTCTGCATCCAACATACACTCTGGGGCAGTGAGCTGATCCTATCTAGGTTCACATGCAGGTGGAGGCTCACTTCACCAGCGACATCCTGCGTGGAAACGACACGACGGAGATGAGGATAACGCTGCTGCGATACATTGACGACGAGATGCCACCGGACGATGAGTGAGGCATGACAGATGCACCGGCTGTGTGGCTTCGAATGCCGTACGCTACAAGTCGTCAGAAACGACCGCAGTGCCCGCCAGCATTGTCCGCATTTGACCACGACCGACAGATAGAATCGGTAGTGTAGCAAAACACCTGCCGAAGCACTTCTTGGAGTGTTCGTGGCAACCCGGACCTAGATTGTGGTGCCGGCCCTGCTGTGCAGTGACGGAGAGTCAAGTTCGGAGGGGAGCTGGTACTGAGAGCGTATTCCAAATCAGTCAGACACGTCACCCCTCTGACCAGTTTAAGGTCCGGGGTGGTATCAGCATTTCCAGAGAACCTCGAACTGCCCTGGGAGGAGCGGGGAAGATATCAAAGGCGATATCTCGTTGGCATCATAGTAGAACTACATATTCCCCTAAGGCACCCTGACAACATTCATATTGGGGTGGTCGGGGACGCCCAGGGTTTGAGACAGCGCTAGTGCACGTGATCAGACTCGAAGTCACACTCAAACCAAAGATGGGTGATTTTGGTCGGGCTGGGACGCGTGTGTGGTGCTCGTCTCTTATTCCATCACGGACTCATCGCCTTCGTTCTTCGCTCATAAAAGCAAACCGCAATCCGACTCATCGCAAATTGCGCTGCTCGACTTGGCGCGATTCTGTTGGTCTTTGCTGTGACACGTCCGAGCGTCGCTTCGAGGCTGCCAAAACCTCCTCCTAGCCCCATTGCGCCCGATCACGATACCCTGCCCTACCTCACCTACTTCTGCTCCCCTCTCCACACCCCGACGCCACGGTCAGACATTTATATCACTGCGAGAGCGCGACGAGTCGCTGTGCCAGACTTAGCCGGGACCTAACTACGGGGCGCGTGGAAGCCATTTGACATCGCAACTGCGGGCGCATCTTGTAACCACCGCAACCCGGATCAGCACCACCGCCTGACTGCATCGCACAAACTCCGACCCGTCGCTTTTCGCACCCCGCTCATCATCGCTCCACACACCAATGCTATCCTATCGCGAGTAGCAGCATCGAGGTGAGGTGGCCATACTGCTCCGATAACACCGCCGCAGCACCATCGCCGACGCAGCGAGGCAATCGCTTAACCACCGTCGCCCTCACCGCATCACCAGTACTGGAGATATAGTCCGCCAGCATGAATCCGCAGCACATGAACATGGCCGGCATGAATGCCGCCGGAGGACCTGTGGGCGGAGCGCCCATGATGGCCAACGGTCCTGCCGGCCTGACCCCTCACGATAACCGACTCTTGCTCAACACCTACATCTACGACTATTTCCTCAGAAACCATCATTACGAGATAGCGCGGGTGATCCTAACCAGCGACCTTCCGTTGAACACCAAGGAGGAGAGCCCCAGCCGACGAGACGTTAACGGCGTAGGCGATGGTATGGATGGCGATAGCAAGGACGACATTCAGAAACGGCCTGATGACCTACCTTCGGCGGCCATACCGCCGAACTCTTCGGAGAACTCTTTTTTGTTCGACTGGTGGGGCCAGTTCTGGGATGTATTCAGCGCGCATAGAAATAAGCCCATCAAACCGGGGTCGGGCGCGGTGACGTATTTACAGCATCAGCGGGTATGGCCTGCGCATTCGCAGAATGAACTAAGGAGTGCTAACATTGTGGCTCTTCAGCAATTATCACAAATGCGACAGGCAGATCAGCAGCAGATGCTCAATCGGGTCAACCCCACCATGATGGGCAATCAGTATCGCCAAATGATGCAGGGCATGCAGCCGAACGGGATGATGCCGAATGAGTTACAGAAGAGAGCGATGCAGAACAACAGGAATGCGTACGTGTGCGACGACTACATTGTTGCTGTTTCCTTCGCGCTAACAAGTCGGCCCTCGATAGAAACCCCCAGCAATTGGCGCAAATGAAGAGCATGCAGCAGCAGATGATGCAGACCAGCATGCAACGAGAAGGCTCGGGAATGGATATGGGCCAACGGCCTTCATCGCCCAACTCCGGCGACAATGCGCCCTCGCCGAAACGACAGCGACTCGATAGCAACACTGCGAACGGCCAGCACATGGGACCTGCTGGAAGGGGTCAAGGCATGCAGCAAATGGGCAACACCTCGAACACTGCAGCTATGGCGGGTCAGATGCTGCTTCAGAACGGCATCACTCCGAGCGATATCGGTTCGCAGCAGTTCAATCAGTTCCAAGCTCATGCTGCGAACCCGAACTTGCAGCAGAAGTCTATAGAGGTATATGCTCAAAACCTCGCCCAACAGCAGAGATCAGCCATGATTAATCAAAACTCGGGAAAGGCAATGAACCCCGCCGGCGTACCACAAGGCTCCCCGATGACACAACCGAATCCTGATGGGCCGGACATGTACTTCCCACCCAACCGCGGCATGCAGGCTGGCCCACCTGGCAACTCTCAAGGCAACCACGCACTGCAGGACTATCAGATGCAGCTCATGCTTCTCGAGCAGCAGAACAAGAAGAGGCTATTGATGGCACGGCAAGAGCAAGACAGTCTCACTCACGGCCCGCCTGGGCCAGCGCCAATGGGACAGCCAGGGTTTGCGCCGGCAATGTCGCCGCAAGGCAGCAGAGCTGGGCCTTCGCCGAACCCGAATGAGATGAAGCGCGGCACTCCGAAGATGGGTCAGACCGGTCTACCCGGGTCGCCAATGCCGGACGGATCAATGCCGCAGAATCGATCATCGCCCATCGGCAACTTCAACCCAGGCTCGATACCACCCGGAATGGCACCACAACAGTACTTTGCTCAGTTGCAGCAGCAAAGTAACATGATGCGACCACCCCCTGCCTTCAACGGACAAGGCCTCACGCCTGAGCAGATGGCATTGATGGCTCGACCCGAGAACAGGATGCCGAACGGTGCGATGTGGCAACAGCCTCCTCCACAGATGATGCAGCCAGGCCCAGGTCAACAGCCGATGCCCATGGGTACTCCGCAGCAACGGAACAATCCGATGCCTCCTCCGCCAGCTCCCCAGGCGGCGTGCAGCCCGGCGGGACTCAACCTTCGTCTCCAACGCAACAACCCGCTGCGCCACCAACCCCATCACAGGTGCCAAAAGGTAATCCGAAGAGTAAGAAGGAGACTAAGGAGACGCGGAAGGTAAGTCACCGTAGAGTTTTTCCCTGTGAAGTCAGTCTGACCAGTTATGCAGAAGCCAAATAAGAAAAACACTCTGGCAGCAACAGGTGCGACTCCAGTTGCATCAGAAGCGGAGCCCGCAACACCCACACCCGCCACACCTATCACACCACGACATCCGCAGTCGTTCAACAACCAAGGTAGTGCAGGCGCACCACCGGGTAACATGCAAGCACCGCCTCCTACATCCGGCGTCCCGCCACCAGCTGTACCATCGGTAATGGACCCAACAGCAGCCGCTCCATTCGGCACTATGGACGGCCCAGATGTAAGTTTGGTGTCTCAAGTCTTTTCTTGTTATGACTAACGTTTCATTAGAACGGCATGAATATGGACTTTGGGCCTCTAGATTCCGACAACGTCCTGGAGAACTTCGACTTCGAATCATTTCTACATACAGACAACGATATGGGCGGTCTCCAATTCGAAAACTTTCCTTTCAGTGCGGACGGAGTTGAAGCCGGTGCTGGCGAAGTGTGAACGCAGCTGTGTTTACCCGCAAAAAGTGCGCGTCTCTTGACTACTTCGCACCCGTCCCGGGTACTCCGTCCGCCAGGCCCTCCATACTCCGGAGAAGTATTCTCTAGGCACGAGCCCTCCCGCGCGCTCATCAGAATGGCCCTGTACGCTCTTGTAATTCTTCGCTTCATCTTCTATATCTATCCTTTCCCAAGCACCTGTTCATTTTCCTCCGGCACAGAAAAGATCTCCCCACTTGGAACATATCTGTCTCTACCTATACCACACCGCCGTTGTGGCGGCTGCATCTTGGATTAAAGTCCCTGCGTGCGACGGGGCATGCTTTCGGCGTTGAGTGAGGCGGTATTCTTTGCTTGTGCTTGTGCTTTCATGTTCTTCTTTTCATCGATACTCTGTGGACCGACCGGCCTGGTCCAGTATATCCCTTTCTAAAATACCTTCTTTGGTGGTGTGTGGCGCTACCCATGTTGAGGTGGTGGGCGCGGCGCGGGCTTTCGTTTCTGGTACTCATAATTCTTTTACGCGACAAAGTTGGGGACGCACGGGGGAGGCGGGGCCTTGGTTGTAGCTAGGGGGAGTCGATGTCACGAATGGGTTGGCATAGTCGTTTTTGTCCATCACCCGTTTGTCTGTCGTTGCACGCGTTGTTGTGTGATTGAGGCGCTGGTGCCCTGTCGAGAGCTGTTGGATAGTGCAGTGTCGACTGAGTTAAGGGGGCTGGGTGTTTGGGCGTTTGTGGGTTTGGTCAGCTGTTTACAGTACAGTACTCGCAATGTGAGGAATCCGTCAAACAATTTGCATATGCCGCCTCGGTGAGGCCAGTGGGAAATTTTGTGGCCTCGTGAGATGATCAGCCGTGGAGCCGTTCGGGTGGCCCGCGGCCTCCTCTGGGGGCCGCTCACGGCGTTGCAGACGCATCCCCTAAAGTTTGCATCGCTGGCCGGAGATTCAGCCTCAGATCGTGGGCCGCCCAAGAGGCCTTACATACGTTATCGGTGAACACAGTTGTGCTTCTAACTCCAAGGCGGTGGCCTCCTTGAGCGGCCTTCCGTTTACCACGCGGCCGCGCATAGCCACCCCAGCGCCGTTCATCACAGGCTAATGATTTGATGCCGGACAACTGACATCCTGAAGAGGCCAACGGAGGCCACCTATGATGGCGCAATCCTTGCGACGTGGTTGGCTGCGAGGCTGAACGCGGCAGTGCCTCTCTCGCTCTCTCCGCTATTCGGGTGGCCGCCAGGCGTTGTGTATATCCTCGAGGACCTCATCACCTCCCATATTCTATCTTAAGCCTCCCTGCTTCCTTATTGCGGTCACAAAGCATCATGCTGCTAAACTCCTCGCCTTAACTGGCCCTACTACAGGGCCCGATACTCGCTTTCCTTCGCACTGACTTTCACCCCCAACTCGCTTATTTTCACGCTGTCTCACACTCCTACAAGATCTAAAAAATCATACTTGAGTAATGACTTCTCCCTCAACTTATTAGATTTCCAGCATCATATTTGTCCTGTGAACAATAATCAAAACAGTGCTCCATTTGGATTCCCACAGCCTCACAACAGCGATCTTTCCAGCGACGCTTTCTACGGCACTTTCTCCTTCCCACAGGGTTGCGAGGTAAAGTTCACCGTACTGCACTACCTTCTTTATAATCCATGTCTTCTCCCTGTGTCTGTTTACTGACGCTCCAACCGAAATACAGGTTCCCAAGGGCTTACAGTGGTTGTCAAACACCTGGACCCATCTCCCACAGTTTCCGCAAAGCACCGAATTAGCAACACCACTCTGGACGAGCTCTGTTGATGACCGCGTTCCCTCTCAATTAACTGGAAATGGGCTGGATCCATCAGGGCTGTGGCTCCCGCATGAGTCCGAACCCAGTCACTTGCTAGCAGACTTCAATCTTGCCCTGTCCGAGGTAAATTTTGCTGTGTCATTGTTCATCGTGCAACGCTGAACCAGATGTGCTAGG
Organism: Coniosporium tulheliwenetii; assembly: GCA_030247845.1. NCBI lineage: Eukaryota > Fungi > Ascomycota > Dothideomycetes > Coniosporium > Coniosporium tulheliwenetii. The sequence continues at coordinate 206,535 of JAPDRP010000006.1, forward strand.
ACGAGCTAGCTGCACTTGAGCAATGGATGTCTGAGATACCGGTCGTACCGGCCGACCTTGTTCTGTTTCCGGCACCAGAATCCCCTGTGCATTTGCCGTCGTCTTCCACCACGGTATATCAACCGGCCTCCGATTTACTTGCCAACGGACCCCAACATCCAAGTAACTCAGCACAACCGGAGAACCTATCACCAACTGCGGCCTTAGTGGCTACGACGGTTGAACTCGCAGCAAGTCCGGAGCAGCGGTGTCCACGCTGCAGCTATGTGACAACTCCATTGAGCTCAACGTCCGCTGAGGGTGGTGCTAGAAAAATATCTCGCAACCCGGATTTGCACCCTTTACCTCCAGGAGGTCAAGCAACTCAACATCAGACGTTCACACCAGGGGCTTCTTCGAGCGGAAAGCAAGCGCAGCTTTCCAAACACCAATGCGAAACCTGCCACAAAACCTTCCCCATACTACACCTCCTCAAGTAAGTCCACTTCTTCCCTTGTTTTCTGTAGTACTCGAAAGCTAACCGGGGCGTTCTCAAATCCGGCAGTCGGCATAAGAAGACCCATACCCGGCCTTTCAAGTGCAACCATCAAGACTGCGAACGGGCTTTTACATTGAAGAAGGACCTCCGGCGTCACGAGAAGGCGCGTCATCGTGGCAGTCCGAACGCACAAGTTTCGGAGAGGTTTTATTGTGCTGTATCAGATTGCAAGTACTCATTGCAGGGCTTTGATCGACGGGACAATTTGTTAAGGCATGAGCGACGTAAGCATCCCAACTAGCGGAGACAATTTTGTTGATTTCTTCTGGTGTTTGGAATATCTTTCTTTATCAAATAGGTGGCGGCGTTCAAGAAGACGATCATATCTCGGATATTATTAATGATTCATAAACCAACAATGCGGATATGCCATGCGTAGTCGCTGTAGAACTTCGAAGTGAGACCCGTATACACTTTCGACAACATGTGTTTTGAACCTCAATTAGAGACTATTAGGCAATCCGCTACATAACTCAGCCACGGCAAGGGCGATCATGCACCTCTTCGTGCCTTTCTATGGCACCATTGCGATTGCCGACCAAGCAACATATCAGAAGTTGTGGGACACTTTCTGGTAGAAGTCCATGCCGAAAGTGTTCCAAGGCTCTTTGGATGTTGCTTGTGGGGCGCCCAATCACTTGTGCAGAGCCGCCATGTCCGTCCGCCTCGTCCGTCCTCGGACCCGTATGGATGGCCGCTCAATCACTTTGCTGCTACGGAAATGTGACAACGGCACTGTACATTGCCAGCCGGAGACTTGATCTCGTATTTTTAGCGCTAGAGGCCCGGAGGCCAGCTGCTATGGTGCAATTCTTGCGACGTGGTTGGGCATGGGCTGAATCACTCCGCTGGCACGCCCGGCTGTGCAGGCGGTGGGCCGCCGGATTTTGCGGTTATATTATCACGCATGGCCATCCTGCTTTCTGTTTTGATCCTCTCTTCGTGCATCTTGTTAACAGAAAACATAAAGTCGAACTTTCCTATATCGTTATACAGCACCACACTGCTTACTGTAATCCGTGAATTGCTTGGCATCTCCTCGCCGCTGACGTTAACCGCGACACCTCGTGGTTGTTTATGGGAGACTGACCTCGATCCACAATCAAACTCGTTGTAGTCGAGCAAATCCAGTCGGCTATCTTCTCAATCAGCATCGAGTACCTTAACAACCGCCTTCCATTCGCATCGACGGTCCCGCTGAACTTCTTCTGAACTACAATAATACTAGCGAGCAGCCACCGGCTCGCTTGCAGGAAATTCTCCAGAAAATCAATCAAGGTGAAATCTCCACAGCCTCGTCGAACTCTTTTTCATACATCTGCTTCTCCAGCACCAAGTATGACCACAATACTAAAAGCTTCAAAGGCTACCTTACCACGGAAGACGCCCTGTCCTTTCGATCTGTAGGGCTTCAAGGTGGACCACGCACTAAATTCTGAGCCGGTGTTCATTTGTCTTGTGTGATCTGAGTCGATTCCACTGTCCGCAGTTCCCTGAGTTTAGCAGTACCTTCCAGGTCGCAACCATAGAAGCACACGACTCAGCCACCCAAGTGATTTCTGTGGATTAGTCAAGTCAAGTTATTGAACCAGTTGAATCCACCAAGTTGAGGCCAAGAAGCTCTCCAATAGGTGTGAGGTAACATCCTCACATCGGTTTAGTTCTACTTGTATTTCCAAATCTACTTGCGTGTTGATCTTGCATCAACACCAATTTTCTATGTCCATGTCTTTCAATTTTCCGGCGGACCTCATGGATATGCAGACCATTACGCGGTCGTCTCCCAATACGCAGGACTGGTTGGATTGCTGCGTGACAGAGCCATGGACCGAGGTCGCTGATGACCCGGTTTTCTACCAGACGTCAAGGATTGAATCGAATCTACCATCACCTCTATTACGATGGGAGCCGGAATCCAGCCAGCTATGGCCACATTCCAGTTTTGGTGGACCCCAGATAACCGCTGTCGTATCCCCTTTTGGCCGTCACGGGACTCAACGAGATCAGCAGGAGTTATTAATCCCAGGTGACCAATCCACATCCACAGTTCCGGATTTGCAGGGCGACGACCCTTGGTTTCCCTCTCCGGAAGTGTCTGGGCATGTGCCGGTGTCCTCCTATCCCGAGGGACATCAGCCAAACCCCGAATCATCCACCAATTTTCTCCGCAGTGAGCCTGGCGTAGAAGTCTACGCGGATAGAGGCGAGTACCCACGGAATTCCGGACAGGTGGCTGTTCCAGCACTTCCTTTCCAGGCCGAGTCTTCATCAATGCAGAGGCAGCAATATCCCTACAACGCCCAACCGATCCATCATCAGTCAAGGCCACCCATAGCTGAGGGCTATGCTCCGCATGTTCTCAATGCGTCCCACGGTCCTGAATTTCCGGTTCTGTCTTCTCAGAACTATTCTGTTTACTCGCTGGAGATTCCGCCGAATGCTTATCCGGCTATTGGGCAAGTGCCATTGTCCCAATACCATCCAAATTTGCTGTTTCCACCTTTTCATTATTACTCAAACCACGTGCCGGAACTTACGCCGGATGCCTCTCCGCCGCAACGGGAACCGCAACTGGCCGGATCCCACCGTGAACCCCGTGATACTACCTTTCAGCAGCGTCGTCCCACGTAGGTCTATGCTCCACCCATCTTTTAGGTCGAATGGTCAGGAGTCGCTCCGTGCTATGCTTTGGTTTCCGCAAGCTAACCGGTGCGTCTTTGAAACCGGCAGCCGGCATAGGAAGAAACCCGCCCAACCCGTCAAGTGCAGCTATCCAGACTGTGGAAGGATTTTCAATTCGGGAAAGGATGCCCGTCGCCATAAAGCATATGCGGCGATGCACAAGGCTGAACGGAGAGATGCCGAACTGAGTTCAGGAGCCGCAGGAACTTCGGTCACAGGAACTTCAGTTGGAGGCGTCGGCAATCCGAGTGCTCAGATTCCTGAAGAGATCCACTGTTCTGTGCCTGAATGCAAGTATTCACAGGAAAGGAGTTTCAGTCGGCCGGACAACAGGCAGAGGCACATGAAGAATGTGCATGGTCAGGAGAGCTGAAGGCTGCTTGCTGGGGCCAGGATGGTGGGCGGAGTTTAACTTACGGGATTGCGGCACGCTTGGATCTCTTGAGTATACCCTGTTGATGATGATATGACTGTTGGACTAGCGGAAGGAGTTGGATGTATTATGATGTCAACGTTTCACGAAGGGCGAGTGGAGATGGGCCATGCAAGGTAGCTGCAGGCTCTCTAATCAGACCAGATATCATGACGGCGTGTGCTATTATCATCAACATGCATCTGGTCTTCAATCAGTACTGCCATCCTTTGACTGAGTTGGTTGTACTGACTGCCAAATTCCTTGGGCGAGCATCACGGCAGCTGCCACCCACTCTAAGTTTACAAGCCTCCCGTTAGCCAGCCGAGCTCTTTCGAGTGATGTACTGGAAGAGAGACACGTAACGCCTCTGTGTTCCTTCGGTCCCGATAATCTGCAATTTAAACATCCGCAGCTCCTCCGTCTACGCATAATGCTTCTTGATTCGATACCGCAATACATCCTCCCCAACATCCCAGCCTCCCGCCGCACCCAACCGACGGATGAAACTCTCCGACGACAACCGGGGGAGCACCGCTTGGACAATGAGATGAGCCACATGTGCAGCAGCATCGCTCTCACGTATTCCACAATGTATTGCACAGAAGATCGACGCTATCTCAGTATATTTGCTGACTGCACGGCTGCTGAAACCGTCCCACATCGCTGCAGCATATATGTCTCGGTAGCGCTCGAGCTCTTCCGACGACGATGAGATCTTGTCCTACGGCCACTCATAGTCGTGAGCTCAATCCTGCCACAGCCAGACAGGAATGGCAGTCCAGCCAAAGTATTGGGGATAGGTGGCGACGCCTTGCCAGTCGACAAGCGCGGTGACGTTTCCATGGGAGTCGACCAATATGTTCTGGTGGCCCGGATCAGGATGGCCGAGGACGTATTGCCCTGCTGTATTGCGGTCTGATGACCCGTCATTGAGCGAGGCGAGGCATTCAAGCGCGATGTCAATGACTTTTTTACGCCCCTGGCACGGCTGTCCAGCAGATTATCACATCGATCTTGAGTCCTGTCCATGTAGTAGTCCCTGTAGGAGGTGGAAGGCCGGTGCGAGGTGATCTTTCTTGCAGATGGAAGACAAAGGAGCTTCGATGTGTGTCTGCGCCCAATGCCGTTTCGAACTTAACCCGATCACAACCAGAATTGCGAACATTGGCACACATCCGTGAGCTGCTAAGCGTTTTATCAGCGTACGTGTGATTAGAGTATGGTGGTTCTCCAGATGGGGGTTTGATCGCTCTTGGACGGCAAAGAATTCTTATCCACGTTGCAACGAAATAGCGCGTCTCGATGGCCGCCGAAGGTTATTGCGATCCTGCGAGTGCCGTATGTCTCGAACGAAGGGTTTATTGTACGCTATACGACGAAAGTGGTGAGGAGCTCGCGGTAAGACTCTCTACTCGAAGTGCCGTTTTCCTCAGCTCCAGATGCTCATTCATCATATGCATACCCATTCTGCCTACGATGAACCGTAAAACACATAGGCATATACCAAATGGGGCGGAGGGGAAAGGAAGGTAGTGCTAGAAAAATGCGCTGCGGCCAGTCCCCCTTAGCAGGGGTTGGAACGGAGGTACCACCGCTGCACCGCACTGACTAATCTGAACCCTGAGGCTCAGGCTGTTCGACTTCATCCATCCGGGTACAACGGAACCTGCAAGTCATTCATGTAGACGCGATGTTCGGTTATCTTGCAGAACAAAGGCATTGTTTAGAGCTGCCGGAGCCCCGAAGTGTGCTGCGAACTGTGAACGGTATGCCTACCGCCACTACTTCAAGAAGACGAATACTAGCAGCACAAGTACTAGTCCTCGGTGCTTGAGTCAGGAGGGAGGAAGGGATTGGGACGCTGCGCTATGGCCGAAGGTATTGGATGCTGGCGTGATCTTTAGCATGGTGGGAACAGGCAACTTCGTAAGAGGGTCTGGCAGAAGGATGATCCTGTAGTTGTCGTTGTCCAAACCGTTTGCAGTTAGCAGTTACCAAACCTGCTCGGTGTTTTCCATAGCAAGAGATATGGAGCATATAAGACGGTATGATTCTCGATCTGTATGAGGATTCGCAAGTATGGTAGATCTGCACAAGAGACTGTACATTGTATCGGATAATGCGTGATTGTCTATAGATTTGGGGCATTGTTCGATCATAAAGTACCGCCGGACCCGTGGGGAAGTCGCACAGCTCCTCCAATCTTAACTCATGAGGTACAACAGATGATGGTATATAATGCCTTTGCGACAATCTTGAGTGTGCAAGACAGTATGCGGTGTTGCTCGCGGTGGTTCAGCTGGTAAGCGACCCTTCGTGGCCCCTAGATCCCGGCATACCGAGTCCGATAGAGTTACCATAAGAGCTTCATCCTCAGTGATGACTAACGCATGTCTTGACAGCAACAATAGGGATGACGCTGCACGCCCTCCACAAGTATCGCTCATGACGACAGCACATCACGTGTGTTTGAGACTCATTCAGCCGCCGGTGAAGCAATCCAAACGAAGTTGTCCCAGGCAACAGTCGAGTATCAATCCGGATCAATCAGTTGAATCAATAGGACGCGCCTATTGTTCGTGAATCAACATGCAGGGCGTGCATGATACCTTCACCTTCGGCAGTAACATTACGCGCGATCAAAAACCTGCTGTGCACTCTCCCTCAACATAGACACTGCTCCTGAAACATCTCTCATCTGACACACACTCGCTGCGCTCCGCTTTGCCACTGCCATCACGTTTACCAGTCTTGACATTTCGCTTTCGCTTGCGATAGGCGTTTCTTGCTGCGCTTTTACGCCTCCCGTTTCCATATCGACGCATTTCAAGGAATCGCTCGTCTCAAGCCAAGCAGATCTCGAGATCGCGCAAAAAGTTCTCTCAGATTTCCTGGCAACCTTTCCTCAGCCTAAAGCAAGCACCGATACCGTGGGAGAGGGGCCAAGATGCCCATTATAGACGACAAGGAGCGCGGTCCGAACGGGGACCACCGCGGTCGGGATGGAATCGCTCATCATTGGTACGTTTCCCTAATCCCGAAAACGCTTGTAAACAACAGCCTCTGCTGACCGGCGAACAGTCATGAGTGCCGCGGCGCCGAGAAGGAATCCTGTTGGTACAACGGGCATCTGGCGTTGTGCGAGGTAAAGGATTGTCGCAAGAGGTTCAACGCAAGATGGGGTTGCGTTAGACATCGTTACCGGGAAGCTTACAACCTCCACGCTAAGGCACAGTTCTTTGGTGAAGACTATGAGGAACTCGAGAAGAAGTTCGCGTGGATGGAGGTGCGATCGACCGAGACTCAGGAAGACGGTCCACCTGGGAGCGATACTCCAGTGAACGGCGACGAAAAGGTCTCCGAGAAGAACGGCGAGTACAGACTCGACTTCGCGCAGACGCCAGAGGTCGAACCAAAGACAGAGAGCAACATCTCGGTGAAGACAAGTGAGCTTACCCCCCAGCAAAGTACAAAGCTGGGGAGGAAGTACAAAGAACCATCACCGTCTCCAGAACCCGAAGACGCTCCGAGAGAGGAGCCAAAGACCAACGCCAAGACCAGGAAGAGAGAGAAGTTCGCGGCGCTGATAGAGAAGAAGATGGGGAAGCACGCAAGTGGTTCAAAGAAGCCTGGACGTGTAAGTGACCAGAACCGTTAATTCCATAGGCAATCACTGATAGCAAGCGGCGCAAATCGTCCGAGTAAACCACCACGGTTGCTCCTAAGAGACTTTGACGGCGTTCGCTTTGGGCTGGTGGTGATACTATTGAAACTTGGGAGACTTTGAATTTGCCAAACGGTACGGCTGGACTTGGGTGGCTTGATCCAATCTGCTTGCATGGCACTGTACGATCTCTTTGGTTGCTTCCATTTTGGTACGGTTAGATGGGATCTCGGAATTGGCGCTTTGTCCTCGGGGCATGTCCAGCTGTATACACTGCATGACGCATAAGACATACAGCACATCTTACATGTTAGTCGCGCATTACTCTGCTTTCAGTGGTGGTAACGCCAAACGCTCGGCTCGCTCGGCTCGCCGATTCTGCACCCATTCGCCAAAAGGCCTCCATATAGCCTCTTTCTCAGCCGGCCTTGTTGAAGCAGACAGCCCACTCGTACTCGTAGTCACAAACACCTTAGCTCCGCGCCAGACTTTGCCCTCAGCATCTAACTCTTCGACTCCGCCCTCACTTTTGCCCATGTTCTCCTTCTCATCCTGCCACCCGTACCTGAACTGGGCCGCAGTCGGATTCTTCCCGTACCTCCACCTCCAAATAGCTTCCCAGATCCCCTTCCCCACGATACACACAGCTTCAGGCTTGTACCTCCTGACCTTCTCCTCCAGCGCTGCCGTGCCGGCCGCCATCTCGGCTTTCGACAGCTCTGCAGCATCCTTCGTGGGCCGCTCCACAATGTTTGTGTTACCCAGACTATACAGCCTAGGGAGATCAACGTCCTCTTCCGGCTTCAAACGCCGATCTGTGCAGCCGGACGAGTGCAGCAGCCTCCAAAAGAGGTTCGAGGGGTGTGCGTAAGCATGGCCGGCTGTGGCAGTGCGAATGCCGGGATTGTTGCCAATGAACACCCCGATGAGGTTTGGTTCGAGGATGTCCGTCAGAAGCGGAAGATGGGCGTACTTCGAAGGAGGGGCGTATTTGCTCGGGCTGCGGCGCTTCTTGGACGGGCTTGGGGAGCGAATTGCGAAGTCGGCATCTTCTTTGAGCGGCAATTTGCGCTTCCGCCTGCCGTTTGCTGGAATGGACCCGACAACCGCTGTCCCAGCGGAGGCCTTGGTGCTGGACGTAAACTGAAAATGCTGCAGCTTGCCGTTGAAGGTCTTGGGCAGCATGTTCTCCGCTTCTTCGCCGTGGATGGGGCTTCCCGGTACTTCCGCCTCAGTATGGTCTTCCGTTGCTACACTCTCAACCCCTTGGCTCGCGTTGACGGGTTCAATGGTTGTCAGCTTGGCTGCTGCTGCTCTTGTGCGCGCCATGTCCGTTTCTGTGGCACCGACGGTGATACACGTTGCTCAAACGCTTCTTGGTTGTCCATTTCGAGGAGCGGAGGAAGCCTGAGTCTGGATAGGCAGAGGTGAGGTCCGAGGCTGCCTGAAAGTTCGGCGAAACTGTTGATCCCGTTCAGGCCTCCCATTTGGTACCGAACACGAACCTCCGCTGCAGGTACCCACAAGCTCCTGAATTGATATATGTGGATCACGAAGGGACGCGGGTGTCGCGGTAATACCAGTGCGGAGGCGTGATAGGCTTGTCCGCCTTTATTGGTGCAAGACTGCTATGGTGACCAGGAGCGGAGACATGCCAAACATATCCGCCGCGATCATGCAGGCTCCCTACGGGAACAGCCATCAGAAAGCTTGCAAGCACGGGTAATTTCTTATCTTAATCAGGCTTTGAAGCAATTGGGTTCTCTCTGTTTGTTCTGTGCCCTTGAAGCGACACACTTAGTTTCCCTTGTATTTCCTTTCAGGAGATTGCGTCGTTACTCGAAGTCTATGTGTTCCATGAGCAAGAGAGATCTGTGGACATAAGCCAAATATTTAGTTGAGGGTGTATGCAAGGGCAACTTCCGTTACCGAACAGTCAATACTTTAATATCGTTCCAATGGATAAAAAACCCCTTGTTTCATCTAGTTATCATTTGCTTGCATGTCCCCGATGACCGAGCTCCTCGCAGTCCGGGTAGCGGGTGCAGAAGATCGAAAGCAGTACTGAACGCGGTTCACCCTTAGTGATTGCACAGTGTCGTCGATATATAAACTCTCGGCTCCCTTTCTACATGTGTGAACATTCAAAACATCAATTACAGTCCTCTCACTCCGTCGTTTTACCACAAGCCACTCCTGTCTATTCTATTATCGGCATCCCGGACAGCAGCCAAACCCACCAAAATGCACTTCCGCACCCCCTTCCTCACTCTCAGCCTCGCGCTCACCTCCCTCAGCGGCACTTTCGCCGCTCCAGCCACCGAACCCGACGTCGCAGCCCGCCAAGCCGCGCCCTGCAACCCCGACTACGTGCCCTCTTCATGTGGCGCATGTCACTACTTCCGCGGCTGCACTGGCTCTCAAGGGACGTGGATCGTGCCATGGTAAGACACTCCAACCCGTATGGTTGATAGTAAAAGGCTGCGTGCAGGGATGATGCTGACGGGGGTGTGATTCAGTCTTCGCTGTGATGCCACTGCGTGGTGCCAGTGCTACGGACCGTTCCCGAACGGGCCATACTTCGATCCGGGACCTGCTCCGACGACTACTCCAAGGCCTACTCCGACTCCGACCCCTGTCTGAGCGTAAGCCGGAGGTTCTCGACTGGAGAAGAGGGGATGGAGGTGTATGAAGGCGGCAGTGGAACTAAGTGGAGGTGGCAGCCTGGAGCCACACCATTCTGTGGGAGATTCTTCGAATCATATACTTTAATGTATCAGCGACGGTCGTGTCCGTGTTGCTAAGAGCGTCAAAAGCACCGCAATATATTGTCTACCTAGTATCATCTCAACTACAGCACTGTCGGATGGAATGCGGTATTACGATTTAAATTGAGTTCAATGCTGAAAGCCCCTGCTCCCCGGCTATGATACCATCGTCTCACAGCACAGCGACTACCGCCGCGTCTGCCCTTCCCAACACCCAAATTCCAGCTCGTAACGTTTAGATCCCGAAAATATTCCGCGCCTGTGTCTGTATGCTTGTTAGCAGATTGTGAAAAATCTAACATGCAATCATGTTGATACATACCAAAAGCCCCGGCTTCTTCTCCACCACATTTCCAAACTCGACATACCCCTTACCAACCTCTTCACCCTTGTACGAGAACCTCGCCTGACCCCATCTACAAGCAACAAGAGCGGGCAACAGTTTCCGGCTTGTGAAGCCCCTCTTGAGATCCTCCTCGGTCTTGCCGGCAGCGCCGCGTCTGTAAGCGACACAAGCGTCGAAGCAGCAGATACGGGTCAGCGCTACGTCTTTAGCGTGCTCATTGAGCCACTCATCCGTGAACCCGTTGGCCGGATCGTACTCCTGTTGATGTGGGTTCTTCTTCATCATCGTCTGGCGGTTGTAGCAGTCCATAGTCTCCCTGTTGAAGGAGTCGTCCTTGAACGAGGGCTGGAAATGGTAGATCGTGTACCAGTCGCGCCGCATCTTGATGCTAACGAGGGCGGTGGTGGTGACGATCCGGTAGAGGTGGGTCCTGAAGTTCGTGGGGGTTCCGGCATCTTTCCAGCGGCCGCGTTTGTCGACTAGCTTTTGGTCCAGCATCAGAATAGACAGGAGGAGTTGCTCGAGCTGCAAAACCAAGTCGCTCGAGTCAGAGACGAAGTATTCTGTGTAGTTAGTACCAGCAAAGTTGTCGATTTCATGCAGCGATTTGTCTACGATATAACCTGCGTGCGAAGCTCGCTCAAAACCTATTAGATCGGTACCGGTTAGCCAATTCCCGACGACCCGATCAGAATGATAGGGAGAAGCCTCACCATTGAGGTCTTTGTTTGCAACGTCCGATTTCTTCATGGCTGCAATTTGCTTCCCAGAACCGCCGAACAGCGGGCCAGCAAAGACATGTTCTTTGAGCATTGTGCCAACGACGCCCATGACAAGAGCCATCCTCAGCTCAACGTCGGTGAAGAGCTCGGCCCAGTCGGCAGCACCTGCAGGTCCCCCAACAGCAATGCAGCCAACGATCTTCTGGAGCTCTGGCGTCATGACGTCTTTCAGCGTCGAAATGAGCTTCTCTGTTGACTGCGTCGGAATCTCGAACTTGAAGAAGACCTTGGCAAATTCCTGCGTGCGCAAGCGTACGTCTTCCAATTGCTTTATTATGGTATCGTCAGTGGAGATGGTAAACTTCCGTTTGTCGTCGAAGTATGTAGAGACCGGGGTATCTATGACCAAAGGCTTCCAAGCTCTAGGAGGCTTGGAAGCAGCGGATGGCTTTGGACCGGCCGTGTTTTGATCGGTGGAAAATCCGCGCACCTTCTTCCAGTGCTTTTCGACAAGCGGCGCCCTCCGCTTCCACCTGCGTCTTATCTCCCCCGACGACATACCGGGCGGCGCATATGCTTTCTTCGCCTCAGCTAATCGACGCGCGAGCTGGACCGAAGTTGGTTGGTGTTGCTGAGGTCCTCGCTTAGTGGTCTGTGCCACAGCAGCTTTGGATCTGGACTGCTGAGGTGTAGGCTTCGTAGCGTTTTTGGCCGCCCGTTTTTCTGCGCTTGCCATGTCCCCAGTAAGCTGCAAGCTCGGTCCGGCAAACTCTGCATCTCTCGTGGCTTTAATCACCCTGGCCGGCCGAACGGTGCGCTTCTTCGCTCCAGGTGCCCTAGGCCGCTTCTCTCCCACGATTTTGTCGTTGAAGTGCGTTATCTTCCGCTTCTTCCCAGGTGGGCCGAATGTCGCAAACTTGCTGGTTTCGTCGCGGATTACTTGCGTGGACATCTCGCCGTCAGCTCCAGCCCTGGTTCGCTTCTTGGTACGCTGGACGGTGATGCTTTGCGCAGGCTCAGTGCGCTTGCTGGCGGCGACGGTCGCAGAGCCATTCTTGATGGTAGCGCTTCTGGTAATGGCCGTCTTGTAGGTGGAAGTCGTGCAGGTTCTCCTAGTACTGCGTTATGCTGCTGTGGATCGGAAGACAAAGGTCAACACAATGCGAAAGCTAACGCTTTTTTGTAAGCGTGTATGGGGCAGCGGCAGTTGCGGAGAGCGAAGACGTATTGAGTATAGCCAGAGGAGAAGGATTGCGGCCGTTGATTTCTTGCCAGTTGAGGTCTTTGACGTTGATGCAATGAGCCGGATGCGGTCGTGAGCATCTGTCGAACGGCCGGAAACAGGAAATTCTTTAATGAAGCCGTCCGACAATCACCTTTTCCTGAATGACTTTGTGCAGTTTCTCGCCTAGCTCCTGGTCGCATTCAGCGCAGGAGTAATACAGTGACTTTTATTGTCGAATGCATGATTTTCGCTTATGAGTTGAGTTGCAGAATGAAGCATGCGTAGCGGAGCAAAGCTACATTCCACACAAGAACCTTGCTGCGAAACAAAAGCCACGCAAACAACAATTGCCAGTGGTTGGCTCACGTGACTCTCACCGGTGTACCATTCCTGTCCTTAGGTTTTATCATGACCAAGAACGATTTGCCCATCGCCACAAGCCAATCGATGTTCGCGAGAATACGACGTTCGTTGCGTGGGCAGCTGTCAGAACTGTGTTCCATTCGAGAGGTCTCGAACTGGTTTGCTCCGATATGTCTCGTCTCAGCCTGCAGGTCTGCCTAGGGTCCGTAGCGCAGTTGTCGACTCTTGGCCGGCACATGGTTTGGAAATTCAAGATGCGGTAAAGCCTTGAATAGGCATCCCTCTGACCTTAAATGGAAGGGCTTTCGTATGCCTCACTGGTGGGCGGTGCTTCCTCCTTCCTCTTCATGCCTATCTGCCACAACTGGCGTAACGTCTTGCGGTTCGCAACCTCCGCCGCTCTTCTCTGCGCTTTTCGCACCGGCGTTTCCGTGTTCTTTGGGTTGATCTCACTGAGGCCCCTCAAAGGCACTGACTTTGCTAGGTCATCCGTAATTAGGCTCTTCCTTATGTTGAATCCGTAATAGTATGGCGACAGCTCCAAGTATTTCCGGTGGTCCATCGTTGAAACGTCGGCAATGAGCTTGAACTCCTTTGCAGAAGGGGCGTGCTCCTCCGCTGGGTTCGGATCGGTCGTGGGTAGATCTGAGGTGTCCGCTGCCGTGTGGGAGGGATCAGAGGAAGATGGCTCCGGTGGAGGTTGATCTGGTACCGCTACCGACTGGCTCTGCCCAAAAGAACCCCATTTGCCCTCTCCTGCAGAGCTGTGTAGCAACGTGCTTGGTCGGACCAGCTCTTCAGCGTCTGTTCTACCAGACCCACGCCCTGTCACAAATTCTGCATCATCTGTGTTGTCTTCCAGTACGTTGTCATCCTGGTCTCTCGTGGCCTCCTCGCCGGAGACTCTTTCCAGGGTGAACCTTAGTGGTGAAGCTTTCAGCACCTTCGAGGCTGATTCGGCGTGTGAGAATATGGCTATCGCTGTATTAGGTGCAGGGCTGGGTTGCTCATACTAGTAAAGGTAAGCTTCTCTGTTGATTGCGCAAGAGTTATGATTGTAGAGGTTTCTGTTACTGACTTTAAGGCTCTTGAACATCACTACATCGCCGAACGTCTGTAACATCCGGAGTACCTCTCGGCTCTCAGCTAAATTTGCCGGACGGGGATGTATCTTGAGATGCAGCGCTCTGTTGGCCAGTTGCATGCCTGCATTGGCAGCTCTATGAGCGCTCGCCATGAGACACCATAGAAGGGCGTCGATTTCATACACTTGAAGTGTAAGGTACATGCAACACGAGCTGGGCTAGCTCGAAGTCGCTGCGAGCTAAGCGGAGGTTTATCGGTCACGTGCAGCGAGCATCTTTACTTCAACTATCCGCAAACCCATCCAAGAGGAGGATGTCCACGCCAATTCGCTACAAAGTTAAGGCTTCTGACTCGTATCGGCTATTTACACCGTGTCCCTACAGTGCCAGATGCACTGAGCGTTATGTCGACTTCAACCAGCAAGGTCGAACACCACCAAATACTTGTGTGGTCTCCCAAAGCACCGCTCGACACCTACCGTCCCACCAGGGCTTGTCCCAGCCTCACGTTCGATCCGTACACAAAACGCCGCACCAATACTATGTCAACATACATCGCTCCCATGGTATCTTTATGCATGCTCCCCAGAACTCAAGATGCCCCAGACGCCGTTATGCTCCTGCTGGCAGTCGAACGCTGCCGTGCCCTTACTTTCTGCCAGCACGATTCCGCGGTCGCTCCCTCCGAAAGCGGATCTCTTTCGCAACGCCGGCTTGCGTGTTGAAGAGGTCGCTGGACCGCTTGTACTTTAGACCATGCGACGGCACTGCTGAAGTGCTCACTCGTCTGAGTGTCCGGACATCATCAGAGTCGTCGCCTTCTTCGGATGACGAGTCGATAGCGTCGTCGCTTGAGCCGGACCTTGAGCATATGCGACATTGCTCGCCGGCATCCACCATCCTCTCCACCAACGAGGATATGCTTCTGATGTGGAGAGAGTCGCACTGCATCCGTGTGTGTCGCTGTCTTTGCGCGCGGATCGAATCGCGAGAAGAGTTGCTGGCTACTGTCGATTGAGACTGTGAAGGGTACTGAAACTCCATCTGGAGGTCCTCTTCGTTCGGCGGCGTCGGCGGGTCGAATTGAGTTCGCTGGCTGTAGCCAAGGTTGTACTGATCGAACCTCTGCGCCAAATCCGTCATCGAGTCTGCCGCGGGAGTATGTGGTCGGTTTGGAACAGTCCAGGCGCACGGCGATGACGTTGGGGAGACGAGAGCCTCCGTGTACATTGAAGGTGCATGCATAGTGGACGGGTGCCGAGAGGCAGCTTCGAAGGTAAAGCCCGCAAACATGTTGGGAGTGTGTTGAAGTCAAATAGGGTGGAAAGGAGGACCAGACAGCGTAACCTGTTCCATCCTGCGCGGCCGCAGCGTGTTCTTATGACGGTCGAGAGCGCTGCGCTAATGAGCTGCGTAGGGCTCCATACCAGTCTCTAGCGTGGTGTCTTGACCTGGCTGAGGACCCGAAGCGCTGGTAGGCCCCATCGCACCAGAGTTGAGAGGTCGAGCAACCAAGCCACGGCAAGGGCCAGATTCAGCCCTGTCCTGGCTGTGGCGAAACGTCGGCCCTCGATCGCTGTCGAAGCAGCCATCCCGTCCCGAAGCCCCAATTGGGGGCGTTGGACGATCCTTCGCCCTGGCTGTTGAGGCATGCTTCCGTCATGTGGTGTTTCCAAAGGAATGGTGTTCGAACAGCGGCAGACGGGATTGCGTTCATTGCAGAAGTGGGACCAGCAGCCTGCCGGTTGATGGAGCGCCTCCGCAGGCAGCCGTTGGTTCGAAGAATGCATTCCACGGGTTGAACCAGGAATGCGGAGGAATGCGGGAGTGGAGACTCGGTGAAAACTCGGTAACGTTAGAACCATTCTAGAAAGATTGTTGCGCGGCAAGGGCTGTCCAATCAAGGGCGTTGGCCGACAGCCCGGCATCCTCTCACCAAGCCGCTTCGGTATTCTCGCCGGGCACGCACGCCGTCATCGTCAGGCAGGAAACGGGGTGTCCTCCCTCCCGCGTATCCTCCCTCATTGGCGGCGGCTTGACAGCTTTTACGGGCAAGGGCTGTGTTGTATGGCAGTTGTCGATGTTTACTGGCCGCTCGTCGGGTTTACAGTGACGACATATTCATCGTCAACCCTAAGCTCAACCGCTTCAGCCAGCAGTCAAGGCAGCGAGGAGGCACATCGGGCGGGAAAAAGCCTCACCGCGGAAAGCTATCCAGCGCCTGTTCACCATAAACTTCACAAAGTAATCCACGTTCAGCCGTTACACAAATTTCAGGAGTGAACAATAGAATAACAAACCTTCAGTTACCTATTCAGACTGTGTTGTTGAGTATCACTTTGATCAGAAAGGGAGTATTACTGTTGATGATGCCCCTGTACTTCTAGGTTCGCGGTGAGGCTTTTTTCCCGCTTGACGTGGTCATGTGCTAGTCGTCTCACTCAGCCTCAGTTACAGCAGTGGAGGCGTGCCCGTCACTTAGACGAAGTCCTATGGCTGTCGTCGGCAATCCCATCCACCAGTACGGGCCGTCAATGATACCGCTACCAACGCCTCGAGCGCCTCAAGCTGAGATCAACCACGATCGCGAACGAACAACATGACGGAGCAATCGTCGAGCGTACAGCCCACGCCCTCCTAAGTTTGATCAGTAAGTCGGCCGGGCGCCAGCCTTAGATCATGGATCAAAGCAGCCTCGATTATTTCACTGGCAGTTTCATGCGCCATGCTGGCTGCAGGAACGCGTATCGCTCGGCTGACCAACTCAACAACCTTCTTCACCTTGATCAACTATTTGAACATCTTCCCCATCAGTAAGCCGTCTGCAAGATGAGAGACTAGTAGCCAAAAGGCCTCTTAAATGTTTCAGTACGCCTCGAGCCTTCCTTTCCTTTTCCTCTTTTTCTTAGCCCAAGCGGACACTCGGCACGGCTGCATTGCTGTATTAAAACACACCGATTGCATAGTCCACGTGGCATGATGTATCTTCCCCCTATCTACTGGAGTAGATGGACTATCACGGGTTCCATCAATAGCCTACCATAATACGAGGTTCTAATCTCACGATCAAAGCACAACACATTGAGCAGCGGGAGGACCACGTCTTCTAGACTAGCACTCTGGCATGAGACCCATCGACTGGCGTCCATTGCTCACGCATTGCATCAGGACGGATTCAAATCGACCTGTTTCGGGCCGCTGTTCCAAGGTGTATCATCTGCGGCTACGTTGTAGTCTTGGTTCCGTCTGAAGGACTACAAAACAAAACTCCTTCCGCTGGCAGGCCCTTGGCTTCCTCGCGCGCAACACCTGGGCAGTGCAATGTTATATCGCAGCTTTAGGCACTACGGGCGACTACACAGCTACTTCGTTCCGCACGATGGTAGAAGGTATGCTGGCTCTCCGCATAATCCCTTACCGCGCGGGTAAGATTTCTACCTTCAGTCTAGAGTCCCTACCCAAACACAACGAATTTGACCATCGGTCGTGGGACCTGACGACGGCTCTCCCAATATGCTGCAGCATGTTCCGCGCCGACACCTTGATCCGGAAACAAGGGCGATGCTGGGAAGGCAACTAAATCAACACTCAAGGTAAGGTCGAACCATGAAGATTTGAGTGCTCTATCGGTTGTGAGATGTTCGGGTATTGTTCGCGAAAGTGCCTAGAATGCCAAGCAATTATTGAGCTCAATGCTAAAACTTGACAAGACGCCGTGGTTGTTGGTTGCCAGCTGAGAAGAAATCTGAACATGGCTTGCAGGACGCGCAATTGAATTGGTCGAGTTATTGATTGAGTCAGGGAGCTGCGCCTCGGCTAACCGTTGCGACTCGAACGATTAAGCACTCATCTCAGCATCGTTCTTCCGCCGTCCATTTTCACCCCTCCTCCCTTAATCGTCTTCCTTGTGCCTCAAGGGGTTTCTTGCGTCGATCTTCAGCCTTGTGCAAGTTTGAAACCGCTGTCAAGGTGTTGCGTGGTTTTTTCAAGTGATCGACAGGGCCTCAGCTGCAACATGCAGCCTCAAGCACAGGCGCTGCGGAACGGAAGCGCTTCCCCTGTTTCGGGCCAGTTTTCTCTTAGTGTCACTCCTTTAATCGTGCAGAGTCATTCATGGGTTTGCCTACAGAAGCAAATCATCTCCGTGGTCTAGAAATACGTTGACTGCTAACAGACCTGAGAGCCGGAGGCTACTGTGAATTTGTCCTCGCTCAAAAAGGCTCTGACAGGCTAGTTGTCGCCTGCCCCTTGTACCCTGACAAGTTCCCTCGCTCACAGCGGGAGAGGCGCTGTCCGCCTCTCATAGCGCCGGAGCCACGCGTGGAAGATTAGCAAAGGGGTAATCGAGGCGTTTGGCGATCCTTCTCTACATCAGATTCATCAGCCTAGTCCTGAAATGTTGAGTCTTCTCAGCCGCGATGAAGAAACAGGCGCATACATATGTCGCCGTTGCCGTCCTTCGAGTCTTTCGGTGTGCAATCATTCTCGCTGCTAGCCAGTCATTCTTTTCAGTACATTGTTTGTACCCACACTCTTTCTATCAGTTTATCGGTCGGTCTAGCCCAACACAATGGGCCTTCAGTCATTCCTTCTTGCGGCCAGCCTAGCGCTACTTGCACAAGCTTCACCCATTTCACTATCGCCCCGGGCTGTCTCCTGTCCAGGCGCCAACAACTCTCTTTTCACCGCCCCAGCAACGGGAACAAGCTATCGCATACAATGCTCTACCGACTACTATGGAAACGACATGCCCGGTAACCCCGTCTGGGTCGGTTCTCTCGATGCCTGCATCACCGCCTGCGACGCAAAGCAAGGCTGCAAAGCTGTCGCCTGGGTTCCAAAAGACGGCGGTTGCTACCTGAAGAGCGCAGCCGGCACAGCGAGCGCCAACGGCAACGTCTGGGCCGCGAAGTTCAACGCCGCCGGCACCCCCAAGGCGACTTCACCCACCGCCCCCGCCCCAACCACCGTCGCCGCCCCCGGAAGCGGCAAACGCGGTCTCGCCTACAACGATGCCTCCCTCACCTCCATCACATCCGGCACCAAGTCCAAACTCACCTGGGCCTACAACTGGTTCTCCGCGCCCGGCGCCGGCCAGAACAAAGCCCTGACCTTCATCCCCATGCTCTGGAGCGACCGGGCCGACCACACGACGCCCTGGGCCGCGAACGCCAACGCCGCCATCGCCGCGGGCGCGAACACTCTCCTCGCGTTCAACGAGCCGGACCAGTGCGGTGGCGGTGGATCCTGCATGCCCATGGCCAACGCCGTCGCGGCCTACAAGAAGCACATGCAGCCCTTCGCCGGTAAAGCGAAGCTCGGCGCTCCGGCCGTCACGAATGGCGGCGGGACCATGGGGCTGAATTGGCTTAGGACCTTCATCACCCAGTGCACGGGCTGCACGATCGATGTCATTCCTATCCACTGGTACGACTCCGCGACCAATGTGGCCTATTTCAAGAATCATATCCAGGAGGCGTATAAGGCGGGAGGCAATCGGCCGCTGTGGATCACGGAGTTTGGCGCGAGCGGCACCGAGGCGCAGAAGATTGAATTCTTGAAACAGGTCATGCCGTGGTTGGATAGTCTCAGCTATGTCCAGAGGTATTCGTACTTTATGGACTCGAAGGGCATATTGGTGAACTCGAATGGGGCGGGCATGACTCCGCTGGGTCAGGTTTTCGACAGCTATTGAGGTGGTTGATTGAGGGGTTATTCTTCTTGTGCATATTTGGATACGGGGCAGGGTTTCCAGTTGATCTAAAAGTGCTGGGCACGAGACACATAAAAGCAATCCAGGAGGGATTGCCTATTCAGATATTGCTGATAAAGTCCACTGGTTCCACCGAGGCACGTGATACAAGCAATCTCTTGGTTGACGACAGTCGCAGCTCCCGATAATGTGCGCGGGTAATCACGACATCAAGTCGAAGACCGTTCCGGTCCACGAATCAAAGTTCTTTCTACACTCTATATTGTACCATTCCATCTAATCCACCTCATGTCCCCTCCCCTGCATGCCCCGTAGGCCCCTGCACCATATAATCCATCGCCACAAACGCCCTATCCACCTCCTCCAACCCCTCAGCACAATACTGCAGCGTCTCCGCCACATCATGCGCCCGTCTCAACGGCGTCTTCTCATCCAGCATAATGTCCATCTCGACCCACACCCCATCCCCAGCATGGTACGCCGTCACGGCCTTGTAGCCGTCCACCACGGGCGCGAAGCGCCAGGCTAGGTACAGCAGCTTCTTCTGAAGACGTGGCGTAGCTGCGGCGCCGGTCAAGCGCGAGACGTTTTGGAGGAGCGTGTCGGCCCAGTCGTAGATTATGAAGAGGGAGAGGAGGAGGGCGCCTAAGGGGTCGAGCCACCACACGTTCATGCGGTGGCCGATTAGGGGAAGGCGAGGGAGAGGGTGTTGAAGACGACGTCGGTTTTGCAGTCTGGTAGGTGCGGTTAGAAGTGGGAGGCTGGGGTGGTGGTGCTGGGGTGGGAGGGGAGGAGCTTACCTTGCGCCAACGCCTGCACCTGCGTTGTCTTGATCCTCGCGCACCCGATCCAGATGAAGCCTTTGATGCCTACGGTTGCGGCCAGCGCGCCGATTGCGACGGCGGGGAGAGGCGCTGCCTCTCCCTTACCCGGTAACAACTTCTCGACCGACTCTTTCAGGATCTGGAGGAAGGAGACGATCATGATGATGGAGAAGACCAGGATACCCAAGGGCTCGAGGCGCTTGCGGCCGACGGGGAATTTGGCTTTTAGGCGCGCCAGGCGCCACTGGACTAGCTTGTTCGTGGACCACACGATGAGCGTGCAGAGGAGGTCGAGCGCCGAGTCGGCGAGAGAGGCAATGAGGGAGAGGGAGGAGGAGTAGCCCGCTGCGGCGCACTTAGCGGCCAGGAGGAGGATGTTCGCAATGACATTGATGTTGATGGCCCACTTGGCGTTTCGCCGTGCTTTCCGCCGCGTCTCGCGCTCGTCGTCGGGAAGGAAGGGTTCGATGTTTTCGCCAGTGCTGCGAAGGGGCCCGCCGCTTTCGGCCACCCCGTCGTTGTCGAGGTCTTGCGGGTTCATGCTTTCGAGCACGTCGTCGGCGATCGCCATTACGACGGTGTCGACTTCGAGGATGTCGTCGAGGCGCTCGTTTTGGGACTCGTAGAAGGCGCGGACTTTTTTGTTGCTTATCTCTTTTAGCTGATATAAGAGTTAGTATTATACATATACTCTCGGAATCCCAGAATATGGGTTAAGAACCTCTTTATCGCTCTTCCGGAACCTCTCGAGGGCGTCTCGGTCGATGCCGTCTAGGAGCTTCCGCTTCAGCTCGTTGGATCGGTTCTTGACTATGGTCTGGTTGACCGTATCTCTGAATCTCTGCCCAGGCGATCGCGTGCCCGTCTCGATGTCGTCGCGATACCATCCGTTCTCGTGGGGCTTTCTTCCATCATGCCCGCTATGGTCCTTGCTTCCATTCGCACTGAGGGCACTGAGTTGTAGTCGACGTCCGCCCACCATGTTGGGCAGAACGCAGAGAGTAGTGTGATGCCTTCTGTAAACACAACCAGCAGAGACAGAAAGTCTCTTCGGACGAGTAAATCATTGATTTAGCACAGGCCAGGCCGTACCAAGGGCCAAGGCCACCTCGTCGCATCATAGAGAGCGCGTCCTCCGCGGAGGGCCTCCGTTCAGCGCGATTCCCAGTTTGACGCATGTCGAAGCCCTTGGCTTGCGCTTCGGCCCAATGCAGGGACGAGTTGAGATCTGGGCGGGAAGGTGTGCTCTCCAAGGGCATCGAAAAAGCGCGTTGCTGCACCTTCGCTGCTGCTATCCTTAAACACCAAATTCACGGCTGAGCTAGATTTGGGAACATACCAAGGATAAAAAGATGAGACCGGTTTCGAGTGACAGAGAGTAGAAAGGTGGTTAGAAGCTTGGCTCTTTAATGCGTAAACTACCTAAGAAATTCTCCCTCTCTAAATTGTGTCCAGGTCACCCACCTCGACACCCACGGTTTACAACGAATCCAGCAACGGACTTTTTGGATGACCCTTGCTCGTGGACGGGAAAGATCGCGCACGGGTAAAAGCGCCGACAATGACCCGAGGAACTACATCAGCAGAGCTCACGCAGAGTGTTTAGTACCGCTTCACTCTCAACAGCTTCTCTGTGGGCGAACAACGTAAAGTGCCTGTGTGTGGCTTCCCCAGTGCTACTGAGATGAAGTGGGAGCGGTCGAGCTCTGTCTGAGAGCCAACCCTGCGTCTAACTTTTGGAGAGTGTCTAGTCTGTCAAAGGCCTGTTGCAGAAAGAGATGGAACATCTGATGTCTATATCAATTCTCGTCAATTGATAGGAATCGGCCATCCGTCAGGTTTGCGTGAGGGGCGAAACTTTGCGACCAACAACAGAGCACAAGCAAATGGCCGATACCGCTACAGACGAGCTTGAGTCCACAAGGGCAGGGCGCCGCCTCGGGCCTCATGCCCTGGCGAAACTCTACATCTCACATACCCTAACAGCTTGGACTTCGCGGGCCTTTGAGTTCGGGGCGGTAATCTTTCTCGCAGCTGTCTTTCCCGGGACTCTCTTTTACGCGTCCTGCTATGCTCTCATCCGCTCCATCGCCGCTACCCTCTTGTCATCGTACATTGGCAATCTCGTGGATCAGACGGATCGCTTGACCCTAATTAGACGCTCTATCGTATGGCAGCGGGTTCCGGTCGCGGCCTCATGCGGCATCTTCGTGTTGCTCGCGAGGCTTCCCGCTTCCAATTTCCTCACCGAAATGCTCTTCGCCGTTACAGTCGCTCTGGCCTGCGTCGAGAAGCTGGCGTCAATGGGCAACACCATTGCCGTTGAGCGGGACTGGCTTGTTGTGATCTCCGAGAGCACCGCCGTAGACCTTCAGGATCTGAACGCTACTATGCGCCGCATCGATCTCATCTGCAAACTTCTTGCGCCGGTTGTAATCTCCTTCGTTGACAGCTATTCCACGCTGGTGGCTATCTATGTGATACTGGGCCAGAGCACTATCTCAGTCCTGATAGAATACCTCGCCATCGCCCAAGTAAGTCCACATAAGCACTCCCCACTCTGGACAACCCGTTGATCATACAGGTGTACCATTCCATACCTTCCCTCTCCCAACCTAAAGAACCTAACACGCCCGACTCCACCGCCTCGGATCCACCAGACCGCACCATCGACCCCGCCCCCACCTCCTCTCCATGGCGCTTCTATACCCACAGCCCCGCCTTCCTCGCCTCCCTCTCCCTCAGCCTCCTCTACCTCACCGTCCTCAGCACCGGCATCCAACTAACGACTTACCTTCTCTCGCTCGGCTATGACTCCATCTCCGTCAGCCTGATGCGCCTCGCCGCGGTCGCCGTGGAGCTGTCAGCTACTTCCCTCGCGCCGCTGCTTATGGCGCGCATCGGCGCGACGAGAGCGGGTTTGTGGTCCGTAAACTGGCTTCTTTGCTGGGTTAGCGTGGCTGTTGCGGTTTTTCTGGCGCTGGGAGGGAGAGGGATGGCCGCGGGGGCGGCCCTGGTGGCAGGGGTTGTGGGATCGAGGTTGGGGCTGTGGGGGTTTGACCTTGCGGTGCAGTTTCTTGTACAGGAGGTGAGTCGGATCTCTAATAGAAGTGCAAAGAGAAGGGCAACCCGGCCGGTACATGCCGTACATAACCCGTACTAACCATCCATACACCTGTCCAGTCCACACCCGCCTCCCACCGCGGAAAGTTCTCGGCAGCGGAGATGGCGCTTCAGAACTTATTCGAGCTCCTCTCATTCGCCTCGACCATCATCTTCTCCAGCCCCGAAACTTTCAAATACCCAGTTCTGATCAGCTGCGGCGCTGTTGCCCTGTCAGCATGCTGCTTCGCTGCGTTCGTCAGGCAGAAGCGAGGCCATCTGCTGCACGCCTCCAAGTGTTTGAAGAGGAAGGAGTACGTCACGGTACCGCAAGTGGAGTTGCGGGAGCTCCAGCTGGACGAAGATGTGGAGCAAGGCCAAGTTTGAGCTTATGGAAGAGCTCCTAGCTTTAGAGCTGGTAGAACAAATTCTTGCAGTCTATATGCCCAAGCTCCTACGTTTCATCGAGGTTCTGAGACCTCAAAGACTCTCTTTGCTAAATGAAAAGAGACGCTCACACTTTAACCGCAAGCTCTCATACTGTGCCTCCTGGCACAGAACTGACCTTTCATACAACTGGGGGTATCTTCCTCACTACTCCTTCCCGTGCCACGTTCTCGTGATCACCCCAAAGCACAACTTCGACCCTCTGCCTCTTCGGCGTGCTCTCCACCTCCACGACACTCTCCTCATCATCCACGTCATCACCACCGTCTTCCATTTTCTCGTCCGATTCCAGGTCAATCCCCTCAGCCAATCGTTCTATAAGTTCATCAGCCTCATCATCCTCATCCCTCTCAATGAAGCCCCCAAACCCGTCCGCCACAGCAAAACTCCTACTCATCTTTTCCCTCCTCCCCTCCACCGCCTCGCCAGCCTCCTCCGCCACCACTTCCAACCCCGCTCCCACTAAACCCCCAGCCGACCCACCATACCCCCTCAACGGCCTCTCCGCCAAAGCCGCCCTCTTCACCTCCGCCCGATCCCGCTCATCCGCTACGCGCTCCATGACTCTAATCAGCGCCCTCCACGTCTTCGGATCCCTGTTCTCGTCCACCCGCGCCAGCTCGACGCCGTTTAGCGTCTCAAGATCCAGCGCCTCGGCACGGTGGTCGGCCCAGAACCAGCTTTTCCCGTCTTCATGAGGGATGCGGCGGTCGTGTTTTGTCGCGAAGTGGCGGGCGTGGAGGGTGCCGGAGAGGCCGGCGGTCAGGTGGGCGGGCGTTGTTGTAGCTGCGGTGGTAAGGGTAGCAGGGCTGCTGGAGGCGCTGCTGTGGCTGCTGGCGGCGGACATGGTGGTCGGGAGCCAGAGGAGTAGCGCTTCGGGTTCGAAGCACCGGCCGAGGATACGGTTGAACGGGACGCGCCAGAATTTCGAGGGATCGTGCAGGTGGTACCAGTCTTGGCTGTCGTCAAGACATGAGGGGAGGAGGCCTGATGAGGGGTCTATGGACGCCTTGCTGAGGGATGGAGCGGCGCGGGAGGGGTCGGTGGTGTACGCTTTGCCGGTTATGTGGACGGTAGTGTTATAGGGGCGGCCTTCGTCGTTGTCGTCGGAACTGGCGAGGTCAAGGTTCGAAAAGTGCAATTTGATGGAGGTGATCTTGAGGACGTCGGTTACGGGGGCCTCGGGCGTTGTGGGTGTGAGGCGGACCGTGTCGCCGATGAAGATGAGCTCGGAGCCGATGTAGATACCTTTGCAGGACACGGCTGCAATGGGCCATTGGCCTTTGAAGTGGAATTTCTCGAGCAGAGAAAACGAGGACATGGCTGTGAACGCGTGCTTGATCGTGGGATGCCACTTATCTTCCGGTATGCCTTTGAGGTACTCCTGCCAGAAGATAAACGGCCGTGTGTAATGTAGCGGAACATACTTATACTGTTTCGACAACGATTTGTCCTCACTGTTTGGATCGGGCAATGGCTCCACCCGGAAGCCGGAGTAGTTGACCTGGTACTCCTTGCGTGGCTCGGTGACCAGGTCTTCAATGCTTACATCTTCCGCAGCTGTCTGACCCACCACTCCAGCTTCCCATCGAGGATGACTGGTGAATTTACCAAGTTTTTCATTGAAGACGCGGAATTCCTTGGTAGCTTTGTCGTAGCAGATCTCTTCGTCTTGCTGGATCTTTCGCACGAAGAGGACAACCTCTGCAACTCGTGGCATCCACATCGGTTGCTTGGAGACCTTGTTCAGGAAAGCAGGCAGAGATTTTCGCTCGGCACGCCAGTCCATGGACATGATCTCTTGAATTGACTCATCTACACGGCCTTCCCCTTTGAGTTTGTCAATCAGATTCCGGTAGACATCCGGATTACCCTCGTCATCTGTTTTGCCTGTGTATAGCAGCTTGGGTCTTCCTAGCGCTGGTATTAAGTTAGATGGGCACAGAAACAGACCGGATATGAAGCCTGCAACTTACGCTTCGGTCCAGCTCCGTTGCCAGAGATCTGAAGTGGTTTAAGGAGTTTTGGACCCTTAGACCCTATAATTGGAATTTTGCCTCCCGCGGCGGCGCACACTGTACAGGGGCACCCAAAGCTGTCCCCATCGTTATCCATGAGGTGCAGGAAATGCGGAAAGAACCTGTTAGGCGAATCAAAATACTTCTTGCTCGGATGGCCAAACAGCCACTTATCGACTAGCTTCGGGTTTCCCGGTCGCGGTTTCCCGTAGAGCGCGTAGCCATCCGGAAGTCTATCGAGGATGTATGTCTCGCCAGGTACGGTCTCTCCTCGGCTTGCCATCCATAGTGCTGCGAGCTTCTCGAGGTAAATAGTTGGCGGATCGATCGGCCAGTGAGTGGCCACCGTAGGCCGGTGCGAAGAGTCTCCATCGGAGCCTGGGTTGATAGGGACGACTACCATGCTGAGGGACTGATGGTAGACGGAAGATTTCGAATTGCTGTTCAATGCCTGGCTCGAGGTTGTCTTGGATGCAGACGTGACACGCGAGGAAATGCTGCGATGACGCGCTTCACTAGTGTTTCAAATCATGCTATATGATAGACGCTGTGGAACTGTCTTCGCCAGTGAAAGTGAAGTGAGACAGCAACATGAAGAAGATGTCGTGACCTGGCCCCAAGCAAAGAGCAAGAACTCGATTAAGGAACAAATCAACCTATTGGCTCTCCCGTATCATATCTAAAGGAGTCGCGAAAGCCACCGTTGCAGTCTAGATCTCACGCCTTGTATCTCGAGTTCATATGGCCTCAATCGCGGATGATGGCTTGATGGTGCCTCTACACGAAGTTGCAGTCGCGGGTTCACGTGACATGCGCCCACTCAAGAGCTAGCACTGCCCCAGATCTGCAGGGCTTTTGCGCCGGCTCCAAGCTTTGAGATCTCCTTGGCTTCAGTCCCCTTCAGGAAACGCTTCGAGCCAGCATCTCGACCGACAAATCAGGACTGCTCCATTGTGGTGGTTAAAGTCAGAGGTCCAGCGTGATGAACACAGCCCCATCCTTCATCCTTCGCGCCATGCAGCTGGCATGCCGAAGCAAGACACAATATGGAGAACCACCCCGCTGTTCAGGCCTCATTTCTCTGACGTCCCTAGAAGAGAGAAGAGAGAAGAGACGGGTTTCGCTGCCATGGTGAACAATTGATGGGATTTACCTAGTGGCTTCTTAGATTTTCGCGTCTAGTCAGTAAGCGGACATCGAGTCGACCTAGCATGCCTCGATACCATCACGGCTGGAATCGACATCTGTCCGCCATTGACGCCACCGGGGCCAATTGACCGTCCTCTGTTATGGCGATGGAGATGCAGACCTTCCCTCCGAGAGCGAGCCGGGGTCAGCCATCTGGTGCTCACTCATCTCCCAACCGGATACCCACCCCAGCGGCTACGCGCCTTTCCGTCATACCGGAGAACAACGATGTCGCCGCACCGCAGTACTCCTCGAGGAGTTCCTACCGATCCCCATTCAGGAGGACTGCCCCTGGTGCCGCGCCTAGCGAGAGCGCAGACGACCTGACCAATGCGTACTTGGAGCGCATTCGAGGAGAGGGCTCGCCGCCGCCTCCGTATGATAAGCTGCATGCGTTGCGGAACAACAAATATCTGGCAAAGCGCGGAGGGTGGAAGCGGTTCCTGCTTATCTTCGTCGGAGTGCTCCTTGCCATCATTGCAATCGTTGTCGGCGTGACGGTAGGATTAGCGAACAAGCCGAGCGCTAGAGAGTATACACATCCTCCCCGGTAGACCTGTCAATCCCACACTAACGCACTACCTCAGCTTCGCCGACGACCAGACCGCCGAATCCTCTCCTTTCCCCACCCCCAGCACCCCCCTGCCCCCAACTTCCCAGCAGGGTCCTACTCCCTCCCCTTTTCCTCGACGAAATCATTACAAACTGCACCTCGAACCCGGCGACCTGGACCTGCTACCCGTACGCGACGTACGCCGACTCTCCTACAAACTCCCGCGCGACCTTCCAATGGATCATCTCCTCCACCGATTCCTCCTCCCAGCCATCAGAGAACTCCTACATGATCTCCAGCACCCCGAACCCGCTCACCGTCTCCATCCCACCCACGCCCCTCCGACTAAATCTCCCGGGCTCGCCGTACGAGGCCTTCAGCTTCTGGCTCTATCTCCCCAAGGAGGTCACGCCGCGCGCCGCCATCACGGCCGACGGCGGCGCCGCGACATGTTATTACGCCCGCACGACGTTCAAGGCGACGTTGTATACCAAGATGCCGAGGGAGTATCCTCCGGCCTCTGAGAACGCGAGTGCAGGCGAGGCGTTCCCGGAGTGGCCGTTCGCCGTGAGCGTGGTGCAGGTCGCGGGCGGCGACGGAGGCGCGCCGGAGTGTTATCGCATGGTGGATGGGCGGCGGGGGGAGCGGGTTGAGGGGATTACGGCGGAGGAGGTGGACGGGGTGCGTGGGGCGTGTAGTTGTTCGTACAAGAACTATCTTGCGGTGGATTGGTGAGAGGCGTTAGGGGAGTTGTAGTGGAGAGCGGATCGCTGGGGGAGGCGCAGATTTACTGGTTTCCACTGCGTTGTTGTGGATATGGGAATTTTTGCTAGCGGTTTCTGCGTTGGATGCGTTTTATCGGCCTAGCCTTTAGCCTGGAGGGCGTTCGGAGTTCTCCAGGTTGGTTTCCGGTAGTGCTTCTCCTCCAAGGCTAGAGTCATTCGGCCGTTCACAATTTCATTCACTCGGGAGCAATCCTCTCTGCCAGATACTCCCCCGCCGGGCTTCCCAGATGCCCATTATCAAGCAAAATATTATCCAAGCGGCCACGTGACCATCTGCTTCTATTCTCATCCAGCCACCCCTCCCGAGGTCTATTGAGCACACCCCTCCCCTACTTCACCTCGGCCAGGTCCGCCTCCCCACCCACAGCCGCATCCACCATCCCCACCTCCGCCTCAACCTCCCCATCCGCGTCCGCGTCCGTCATCTCCGTGTCTCCCTGTACCTCCGCATTCGGAACCGCGCCCGCGCTTTCCTCTTCCCTACTCCCGTGTCCCTCACCTCTCCCCACCGCCCGTCCCACTGCAGCCTCCATATCCAACTCCCCGCCCAGCGCCCGCTCTTGCGGTCCCATGTCCTCCATGCCGATCTCGTTCGGACCGCGCGCGTGGGGGTGTTCTTCTGGGGATTCGTCTGGTCCATTTTCAGTGCTGCCTGGCTCGGGTTCGTCGGCGCCTTCTGCGGCCGAGGTGGAAGAGGCGGTGATGCTGGAGGTGCCGGAGAGTAGTGATCGCCGTAGTGAGGTTTGCGCCACCGGCACGACGCCTGCTTCTTGCTCCTGCCGCAGGAGCTCGCCTTGTGTTACAGCGCCGCTTGCGCGGAGGGACTCCTCTAACTCACCCGCGGCAGGGGCCGCTGAGGGTGCTGCGTTGCCGGTCGCCGTGATGCTGGAAGTGGGCATCGTTGAAGTCGTCGTGGTCGAGGTGGTAGTGATGACACCGTTCACAACCGTGACGGTCTCGATGCGGCCAGCGCCATTGGGGCCGTCAACGATATGCGAGCTCTCGGACTTGAGCTCGCTTTGGCTGGGCCCTGCTGTCCCGCCTGCCGCTGCCGCGACTGCAGACCCCAACCGCTCGTGTTCGGGTCGGAGCCAGGGGATCGGGGTAAGCAGTGCGCCGCCGAGACTCTCATCGCTGCCCAGAGCTGCGGCAGCGCTGTTGGAGATGGGCGATGTGGTGCCGTTCAGCAGGCCTCCCGAAGGGACAGCGGCTTGGGGGAGCGGGAAGACGGAGACGCTGCTGGAGACGCAGACGACGCGGTCGAGGGCGCGGAGGTATGGCGGGAGGAAGCGGTAGTGCTGCTTCGGGTTGAGGATCAACTCTGCGAGACGCTGGACAGTGTGTGGGGCTTGTTTGGGGAAGTTTTTGGTCAGGCTGTCAACGATGGAGACGTAGAGGGGGCGCAGCTCGGTGGGGAGAGCGGAAAGAGCGGAGACGAGGCCGCTGTCTGGAGCGCTGGGGAGGACTGGAGTGGATATGTCGGAGGATTGGGGCATTCGTTGCGCGAAGGCTGGGACTGGCGGGCGCGGAGAGGGGGTCGCGGGCGGGGCGTTCTCCTTGTCTGTGATATGGGAGTCCTGGCTTGACGGCTCATCTGCTTTGATGGGCGATGCTAATATCGGCGGTGGTCGCGCTGGCGGGAGTTCGGGCGCGGGGACGATTACGGTGGGAAAGTCGCGAATCGCCTGCACGTTGGTCAGTAGAGTCTTGCGACGGTGGAGCATAAGTCGCAACACACATTCTCGAGTCGGGCTAGGATGTCCTCTAGAATGCGCGGCCAGTCGTCGCTGCGGGACTGGGTTAGCTTGCGATGTACTAGGTAGCTCTGTCTGAATTCCACGGCCATGACGCACGTCTCTATCGAGCCAAACTTTGCGGCGCTTTGCAGAAGTTCTTGGCCTGTAAAATGTGTCAGGTGAATGAACGATGAAGCAATCGTGCAAGCGATCAAAGAACAGGAGTCTCACTCGAGATCATGGCGGCCCCCGAATCAGTAGAGGGTCGTGTGCGGACGCGTTTCGTGCAAGTGGAATGCGGTAGAGCGCGTCGGGGAACCTTGTTGCATTCGGCGCCGCCGAAAGCTTCAACGCATGCAAGTGTCAGGTTTCACCGACAGCTGTCAGGACCGACCAGTTTGGGGCTGCTGGGGCTGCTGGGGCTGCTGGCACAGCATTGAGCTCCCGCAAAAGCAAAGCTCTCAGACCCTTCTGCCAGTAATTGTCCAGCTGCTGGAGGGCATGCGAATGATGGCACCTAGGTATTTGATGTCCATGCAGGCGGGAGTTTCCACCTGCAGTTTGTGGCTGCGGCTCAGCCTTGGGCAACGTCCATGCGCGAAAAATAGCCTTACGCGGCTGCGCCTCAGGCCGTCAGCCTCTCCCTATTTCCACCGCTGCGGTCAGGGCAAGTGGTGGAGAGCACGATGATATCTAGCACAACAGCCATGACTTCTGCTTGAAACTCTTCTCCCTCTCGCTGAGCTGGAGTCTGCACCGAGAGCGCACAATTCGCAGCGCTGTCCACTTTGGTCCCCGTTCGAGACCCTGCCATTTCCCCGAACTGGCAAATTCTGCGTCGCTTGTTCCCGCCGAAAGGGCTCCCCGTTCTTCTCCACCAAACCAAAGAAGCGCCCCAGCCCTGACAGACAGCCCCCCACCGCAAACACTCGACAGCCCTTCGTCGACGCCTGACGGCCGCCTTCAACTGGAACCTGTCGTTTTTCGCATCAAACATTCACCACATCTTCACCATTATCACCGCCCGTTGGCGACATTCGTTTGAGCCAAGCCTGCCGCGCCGCCGAATCCCTGCGTCCCCAAATCCCGACACCTCAGCCAGGCGCCGCTAGCAATACGCAGTGAGCAGTGAGCGGTCGAGCACAGAAACTTGCCCAGGATTTCAGAGTCCTCTTCTTTTGGCGATTCTTCCTTTTGGAATCAACAGCTACTACCTGGAGCAGTCGCTAGACAGCCGCACCACTCTGTCGCAGGTCGCGTGCGACAACCTCCGTCTCAGCCGCACCCTCACGCCCACGCTCTCTCCCAGCATCACAACTCTCGGTCCGCCGCCGCCGCGAGCGGCTTTCCTACCGCCAAAATTCACCAGCACGAGTCGAGAGCTTCCCTCCTCGGAGGCCAGCCTCTGGATCGGAACTATCACCCATACACCCCCGGCGGCTACCACGACCGCGAAGGCCTCTCCAGCAACCCCGGCGTCAGGCCGAGCCAGTCCGCCATGTACAAACCCAACACCGTCTGGACGTGGTCCTTTCTCATCATATCTATACTGCAGGCGCTGATAGCGTTGGCACTAGAAGCGTACGGTTTCCCCCGGTGCAGCTTGACCCAGCGCAGTGAGCGCTTGCTCGTTTGCTTTGAGGTCGATCGAGTACACGAGCTGACATCATCTGTGTAGCTATGTATTCGCCAGATTCCAATTAGGCATCCACAAGGAAGCGAAGAAGAACAGCGAGTCGAAAACGATACCGACCTATCTCGCCGTTTTCATGTTCGGCTATCTGTACCAGCTGGTCCTGGTCTACGACGCCCTGCGGCTCAAGAACACGATTCAGGTTATCGGCCTGTGCCTCTACAACGTCGGTATCCTGGTTTATGCATCCATCCAAATCGACCAGCTCCGGGACGCGGTGGACGAGCTCAAAAAGTCCAATTTCATCGAGCCGGAATTCTGGGGCGATGTGCAGCCTTATCTGATCGCGCTGCCCTGTCTTATGGCTATCGGGACCGTGCTGTTGTCCGTGGTCGCGTGGAAGCTATATGATGAATTTGCGTGGACGATTTACAAGCATATCAGCGCTGATCTGCGGCTGAAGCGGAGATATCTGACTTACCAGGTAGGTTGCGCATGGCTCTCAACAAGACTGCAACAAGGCTGACGCGACACCGCAGATCTATATTGCGCTCCTCAAGTTCGATTTCTTCTTCTTCCTGGGCTTCACCGTCCAGTTCCTCGTCGTAGTCGGCAACACAACCGACGCCGAGTTCTACCTCACCATCGCCGCCGTCCCCATCACCATCGTTCTCCTACTCCTCGCCGCATACTGGACGCGTCGGGAAAGCGTCTTCGGCATGGTCTGCACCATTGTGCGTTCTCCCTCCCCTTCCCCCCTTCCCCTCCCCCCAATCCGGTCCCCTGGCTAACCCCACTCAACCAGATCATCTACTTCGCCGGCCTCGCATACTTCTTCTTCAAGCTCATCCGGATGTACACGGCCAACCCCCGACGTCTCGCCGACTACTTCCCGGCTCGGCGCTCCCTGACCACCTTCGCCGTCATCACGATCCTGCTGCTCATCATCACGATTGCGGTCGCGTGCTCCTGCGCGAATAACTTCAACAAGGGCCTGAAGCCACATATTAGCAAGAGGAAGGTGCCCGATGTAAATGAACCGAAGTATTATCAGCAGACGGAGATGCCGGCGTATGGGGGTGGGAGTGGGGCGGGAGGGCAGGGGTTTGGGACGAGTCGGATGACTATTGATTAGAGGCTGTAAGAACGGATAGTGGGGAGTGAGCTTTTTGTGTATTTGCCTTGGTTCCATGTGGAAAGCGTAGCGTGTGATTTGGTTGGAGGAGCGGGGGGCGTTGAGGCGAATTCCATAGTGGATATTTGATCCTTTTTGTGTTTTGTTCCATTGATATTGCGAAAGGAATGAGAGTGGAGCCAAACAACTGTCTTCTTCCTCCGTTTGAGCGATGATATCATTGGAGTGGGGTTTCGATCGAACTTTGTTCCTGGCACTGTTCTATATGTCGGCTTGTGTAAGGGAGAGCGCTGTAATGTACCTTCTTGTTCTCCCTTACGAAACAGTCACGACTCATATGATGGCATGGTTCTCTACGGCCACTGCTCAGAGCACATTTATGCCACTCTGTTTCAGATCCTGGTTTCATTCCTGGGCGGGGTACTTGTGATTGGCGCGGAGGCAATAAGTGATGACTTAACGTGGGATATAACAATTTCGGCACCCTTCTTAGCCACTACTCCGTCAGAAATGGAGATAGATGATGAATATATACATTTGATGACTATCAGATACCTGCTTGTCGCTTATACCATAGCGATTGTGAAATCCACATTGCGATTTCCCTATCCCCTTGCCTTGATGCGCTACAACAGGTCCTCCCTAATTCGCTCGGCGGAGCCTCTATTCAATTTGCACGATTGCTACGACACCTACTGATCAATCCCCGGCTGGAAGTTCAACAGGATCTCTCATCGGCTCCTTGACGTATTTCGTCATGGGGGATTCCAGTTCAGCGTCCGCCTTTACCTGCGACATGTCGCCGGGCATTTCTTCACAGCCAGTTTTTGCGGCCAGCCCCCTACATGTGGATTCACCAGCTAGCTCTTGAGCAGAGGATCGCTGGCGGCGGTGTTTCCTTGATTTCCAGCGCATCATGCAAACGATTAGGCCCACGACGATGGCTAAGCCTACCACACCTCCGACCACCCCACCGACAATCTCGGCGGTATTGCTTTCTTGGTGAGGCTCGGGGCTTGGGGAGACCGTTGAAGGATCACTCGTCGAATTTCCGGCCGTTGGGGTCTCGATCGGTGGAGGATTGAACATCGTCGAGATGGCAGCGTGGGCGAACCCGCCGAGCGGCTCCGTCATCGTCGCCTTGCCGTCTCCCCTGCTACTGTGAGACTGCTGTCATGAATCATGGACCCGAGCACTCACGATCCACCGATCACATCCACGACCTTCCGCGGGACCTGGTACGGCGGGGCGTAGGCATCGTAGAACGGACCCCACGTCAGCGCAGTCAGGTCAAAGAGGGCTACGCCTGCCCTCCTATCGCATTGCAAGGTGGTGAGATTGGGCAGTTGGCCGGTCGTTTCCACGGCGTACATGCTGGCGTCGAGTGACCCTCCCACGGCCATCATCTGCCGCTTGCCGGCGGTGTGGCATGTATGTCCGAACCGGGGATTTGGCCCTTCGTACACCTTTGTCCAGGTGAAGGATGGAAGAGACAGTACATAGACGTCGTCGTACATGATCGATTGTATTGGATCGTACCCGCCATAGATGTAGCTGTGGTCACGTCAGCCTGTGGTCCGGAGCTCCCTGCTCCGAGCATACAAATTGTGGCTCGAGTTGTCTTTTGAGGACTTCGTGCCTGGTAGAACGCAGAAATCGATGCGGGGAGGAGGCGTCTCGCCCGTAGTCGACTGGTTGACCCAGATCACGTTGTCTTCGTTGAATGTGTCGCATAAGGAGACGCTGCTGAAGTCAACCTGACGATGTCAGTACTGGCCCAGATGATTCTCCATAACAGGCAGATACCAGAACGCCATTTGTGAACGTGTTGTTTCGTTCATCCGCACTCCGCATGCCGCCAAGGGCTATCAAAGTACCGTTCTTCGTCTTGCCAAATCTCGGGCTGTGTATCAAACCGCCGGCGACGCGGGGAGCACCGAGGGTGTCCGTCGACACGTTTCTGGCGGTTTGCGTTACCAAGTCAACGATTGCCATTCCGCCAAGATAGGTGATTTGATTGTTCGTAGCGTTGGACAACGTCCCGCCAACGTACTCCGACGTGGTGTACAGCACATACGAAGAGCCCCGGTCAACCTGACCATTTAAGAAGAATCCGAGTCCGATCGGGATTGCTTCAGTCCATGCGCCCCAGTTCGGACGCCGAGGGATTGCATAGGATACGTCGTATTGGCCCCATGTCATCAGCGAGGTATCGTATGACCATAGGGAGTAGTCGTCAAAGCTAGGCGGTCGCCAGTCTGGGTCGCTTTGGTTGGCCAAGAAGGTCGATCCGGCGAAGGTGTAGAGCCTCGAGTCGTTGGCAAGTCCTCGCCATAGAGCCCCCGAACCATGTTCGGAGGATTGGAACCCATTGAACGGTCTCCGAATCTTCCGATTCTTTTTCTGTAAAATTGGTAGTCGCATCCCATGACTCGCTCATGTCAATCTCGAAGATGTATTTGCCTGCATGTACATGTAAGCTATGATTGCGGCTCTCGAGAGCCGGTGACTCACTGAACCCGAGCCAAGTGGTGTTTTCATTGCGAAACAGCTGCACTCCACCATCAACGAACACCGACTTGTCCCGGAGCATCGCTGAGATGATCAGCGTAAGTGTGTGCATTTGACTGGGAGAATCAACGAACAGGAGTGATGCCAGCGCGTACACCTGTCACGCACAACATCGAAATCATCATCTAAGGCCAAACATCCCACCAGGAGTGAAAGAACGACAACGCGCAGAGAGAGTTTTGTTCGGCGGTCACCCAAATAGAACATTATGCTATGATTAAGAGTAGGAAGACTTGGAAATGGAGTAAAGTCTGAAGTGTTTCGATATAACAGCAGGCTGAGCCATGAGCCCCGGTGGTGGTGGGGTCAGCCAGTGAATTCGATGGCCATCAATCTCCAGGGCTGGTCAAACGGAAACAACCCGTCCATATCCATGCGTTCCTCTTGGCTCGCTGTGACAAAACCATGTGGTGGCTAAGCCTTACCGCATGGGCTCCCGTCAGCTCCAGACTATCCCTGCCGCCCCACGTTTCGCCTGATATCGAGTCTTAACGGTGAAATCTGGGCTGGGTTGTGCATCTCTTTCCGCAATCCTAGCAGGTGCCGTGATATTCTGTAAGGCTTGAGAAGCTCAGCGAAAGGCTTCCAGCCACACTTCCACAAGCTATTGCTGGATTTAGGTCCGAAGAGGAGTTCTCCGTTGATCTGCCCCGGGAAGTGGCGTGGGAAAAGGAAGATTCCGCAACACGTATATCCTGTAAAGGCGCTGTATGGTGGTGATATCTGCGTGACATCTCCGGAATGGTCTTGAGGAGCGGGATCCGGTCATCGAAGTAACAGTGTTAGAGAGCCTGGCTCGCGGTGGTTAGACAAAGGATTTTCGCACACGAAGCAGAAGATGTTTACAAGGGCAAGAGAATCCAGTCGTAGCACACTGTCAGCCCTATTGCCGTCTTTCAGCGGACGAATGTGATAGCCGTATTACGCTTGGCGATATCGCGAGTCATAGCCACGCTGAGTGAGCCATCCCCCTGGAACTCACACGTCATGGATTGGGCGGCCATTCTGTCCTGACTGGTAAATCTTATGACCTCCAACAAGACTAGCTAGAACACGCTCTCAACTGAAAGCCGCAGCTCTTGAGCATGAGGAATGGGAGGAAAAACTGCAGCCATCTCTTTGCTATCGGATCCGGCATCGTTTCCAAACTGAGTTTTTCTCACGAGTCTGTAACGTCCACATCGACATTTGGCGATAACAGCACCGTGACACGTCCGATGGATAGTTTGCGTTGGTTCTGGGTGGTCAGAAGCTTCTTGTTAGCTGGGAAGAGGTATTGATGAAATTAGCTACTATACCCTATAGGGACAGGGTTGCAGCGGCACCCACCAGACATTCCGTGATGCTGCACATGAAGGAGGTTAGGTGACGAAGATTCGGGACCGGGAGCTTGGCAAACATGTGGCATAAGCGCCACGCGGCTAACCTGCTGCGGATACATCCTTGCGCCTCCAGATTAGAGCATATTCGCAGCGCGGCTTGGTAGGGTAATACGAGGTCGCGGCTTAGTGAATTAGGTATAGCGGGTCACGGGTGAGCCAAGCTATGGCGCACAAGGACACGATCAAGACACACCGCGGCTTGATGAAGCCGCGCTGCGGGGTAAATATAAGAACCACCACCGAATTTCTATGGACCACCACTCTAAGCCGCCGGCTTCACGCCGTCACGCCTAGCTTCGACGCCAGCAAAACCTTAAATTTCTCACGTGCAAAGACATCTTTGAATGTGTTTTTCCGCTGCGCTCGCATTCTGATTCTTAGATAGAAGTTTAGACGAAGCACTTCTACTACGTCTTGAACACCCCTCCGCTGCTCTCTCTCTTCGGAGGGCCCTACCAGGCCGCAAGAGGGGCCTCTCCTGTAACAAAGTATGGATGCACTATCTTAATGGCATCGAGCTAGACGTGACGGCATAAAGCCGGCGGCTTAGAGTGATGGTCCGTAGAAATTAGATGGTGGTTCTTATATTTACCCCGCGCTGTATCTTAAGGATTTTCGACAAAGTAGG
Organism: Coniosporium tulheliwenetii; assembly: GCA_030247845.1. Taxonomy (NCBI): domain Eukaryota; kingdom Fungi; phylum Ascomycota; class Dothideomycetes; genus Coniosporium; species Coniosporium tulheliwenetii. Next base: position 244,058 of record JAPDRP010000006.1, read on the forward strand.
CAACGAGCTTACCCTTTGCCAGGTAAAATTTTCGGCTTAACCCGCGCCGAATACGTCCGCCTCCTGCCACTAAGCCATCCGAATAAGGATTTGACCTTAAGGCCACCTGAGCCGTGGCTTGTCAAGCCGCGCTGTGTATATACTCTATTATATCCTATTTGCCACACTCTGCGGTTGCTTGAGCCTCAGTCTATCCTGCTGCAAATTCATTATTTGATTCGGACTTTCTCTCCTTCATCAGGAAATCTTCAGGCGCTCGGAAAATTGGCACTGGTCCAGGTCGTCCAGGACGCTCCGAGCGGCTCGCGAGCGGCTCGCGAGCGGTTCGAGCGCTCCGAGCATCCTAGACGCTTCGAGCGCTCTAGATGTCCTAGATGTCCAAGATGTCTAAGATGTCTAAAACATCTAAAGCGGTAAGCGCCGCTTAGTAAGCAGCTTAGTAAGCAAAATTTTTGAAGTTCCCTTTCTCGCTTAACTTTCACCCCTAGTAAAAAGAAGTATAATATTATAAGAACTAAAGTAGAGCTAAGATAGCCTTACTTAGTTCTACTAAGCTAGAAGAGAACTAGTCTAGCTTAGTCAGCGGAAGTATAGGTATTCCCTATTTAGGAAGGAGTATAAAATATAGATAAGAAGGAATAGTAATATAGTATAGTATTACTATTATCTTATCTTGTCGTTGTTCTCCCTTAGGAGGGAGAGAAGAGGTTTTATATATATGTAGAAGGCTATCTAGAACCTTCTATAGAATTAATAAGCATTACGTGATATTACGTCATAGATAGAACATTCTAGAGCCTTATAGAACCTTATAGAATCTTATCGAACCATATTGAATCCTATAGAAACTTATAGAATCTTCTAGAACCTTCTAGAATCTTCTACATATAAATCAATCTAGGCTAGCTATAAAAGCTTAGTTTAGTAGGAAATACTTTGTTTTCTTACACTTCTTAAAGTAGCTATTAAGCTATACTATATCTATAGAATCGCGAATGCGCTGCGTATTTATATATAAAATCAGGATCCTTATGGTACTTTCCGGCTAAATCTGGTACGCATTCAAAATAGCGCTAAGGGATTAGTATATGATAGTTATATGATCTACATAAGCGGCTAGATCTATAGAGATTTAAATTTTAAGCGGCAAGATATATAATAGTTTTTCTATATCTAGTCTAGTTCCGATTTTAGGGGTCTTAAAGTTTAAAATCGAGAGTTCTTAGAAAAAGAAAATAAGAAAAGTATATTATTCAGCTAGCTAAGTGATTTAAAAAGATTCTAAGCGGCTAAATATAATTTAAAAGTAAAAATTTACTTTACATCCATATCAATCTCGCTATCCCAATCTTCCTCCTATACGCTCTCCACGTCGCTCTCGTCCGCGTATGCCCTCGGACGCCACTCAGACTCCAAGGACGGGGAGTACGACCGGCTATCTGAGAACTGATGGTTGCGCTGTTGCCGACGTGATTTGGTCCTATTGCTGCGTCCCCGACGTGTCCCAGCCTTAGGGGTAGTTTTGGTCTTCTAATCGTTCTCTGCTGGAGGAGGAGCCCGGGCATCAACTGGGAATGCATCAACGACTATAGGGTTCGAAAGCGTTGAGCCAGGCTTATCCATAGGACCTGCTATGGATGTATAACAGGGCGGAACGCCACGGGCATGCCCCATTCGACGTTGGTATGCGGGAATGGGTCGCCGGAAGTCTGCATCCTCGGGACGAAGCCAGGGGTTCTAAGTTGACACCTAACCCTCCTTACCCTTGCAAAAGAGCTCTTTAATCCTAGGAACTATTTCGGGCTCCTGTTGGTCGAAGCCGTAAAGATATTCTTTAAGTGTGTTTAGTTGCTGGGCTTTGAAGTGCTCTTTCGTTTGCGTCTTGTCTGGATGGGCAACCCTCATTCCTCTGAGATAAGCTATTCGAAGTTTTTTGAGCTTCTTCTCTAGAATCCAATCTTGTAGCTCATATAGATCGAGGCCGAGGAGATTAAATATGTCCACCTCCTCGAGGTGCCGAAAGCTTACGCCGACCATCTTAACTTAGTCTAGTGTGTGAGTGACGTTGCCAAGTCCAAAAATCTTAGAGGTGCTTAATGCAAGCCAAAGAATAGCGGAGCTATGCCAATAAAAGAATATTGTGATAAAGTTGAGGAGCGTAGCAGAGTGAGCTTGCGCGACGAACTGAAGTGGGAGCAGCCCATGCTATATACCTAGAATAGCGCTTATAAGCAAGGCAGACTTGCTCGAACTAAAAATACCTTCGTTTCCAGACGTTGGAGTTGGAATCCGTAACAATTACCATAGGCTCCGGGATCCTGGTCTTTATGCAAATTACGCACCGTGTACACTCCGCCACTATGCCCCTAACTCCGCAGCACCTAAGGGGTTGGAGGATCATGGCTCACAAACTCTCCGGTCGTCACATCCAAGCTCTTCGGAGCGTAGTGGTGTATGTTGATTGGATCACGTTCCTCGTTAGGCACGGAATACTTATGCAAAGGTGCTTCAGCCCCTGGCGGCGTTATCACCGGAAAGTCCGCATGAATGTCTCATGACACATGGTGTTGAGGCGTAGCTGCTGATGAACGCCGCACATTTCGGTAGCGGTTGGAGAAGCTTGCATGAATGCCTAGGAAGGTCTAAGCCTTATATTGCCGGGAGAAAGCTGCTGATACGCTCTGTGAACATCTGCAATTAATGAACTCAGCCGTGTGGATCGCATGAAAGAGGGCCCCTGAGGTGTGCTAGCGGCCAAAGAATCCGTAGGCAATAAGGAAGCACATCCAATCTGGATCTACGCTCCGCCTTGCAACCCGTGTGAGCTTCATCCTAACGGATGTCCGGATCTTAGCATGAGGTATAGGTGGTTTCGGCTACGAAAATCTAGAGCTTGTATAGTAGGGGCTGTCTAAGAGCTAAGTTGCCTCCTGACCTTGTCTTAGGCCTAGGCTAGGCTCGTCAGCTGTTGATTTATTGGGGTGAGAGGAAGTTGCCTCGAGGCGCGTAACGGGGCTTAAGCGGAGCTACGCAACCGGATGGGCATTGCTATGCGAAGTAACGCTTAACCGGCTGGCCCTATGTCGCTGTCTTGGAATGCTTGGAAGAAAGGGGGTGATGCTGGCCCTTGTCGCTCAATGTAACCCTCCCTACGGAGGCACAGCAAACTGGGGTATGGATAAGTAAGGATTAAGCTTCTATGATGGCCGTGTCATGGCGTATTAATAACGCTGTGCTTGTGTCCCTAAATTAGTAAATCGGCTTAGCTCTCGAGGCGCAGTTGAAACGGTGCCCACCTCCAACTCTTTCATTAGTCAAGCGGGAGAGAAGAGTAGGATATAAAGGGCTTCTATATCCTAGGCTTGCATCGAGCACAGCATCCATTAAGGAAAGCCCTCCTCTCTCTTTCAAAGACGCTCCAACTGCTAGCTGCCTCTTAGCATCTCTTTAATAATGAGCGACTCGGACGCCACAATAAAGGATACCACGTTGTATTAGACTGAGGTGCGCTCTAATAATCGAGTCTCTTGTAGGGTACCGCTAACGGAGCTAGGATATACCGCTTACTCCTAGTTCCTAGGGCTCCGATAAGGTCGTCGATAGAGCGGAGCAGGTATACGATAGTTGCTTCTCCTTAGTTTTGTCCGTTCGCCGATTTGCTAACATCAATAGGATGTCCAGTGGCCGTCAGAGCGCAAGAATAAACTAGGGAGCGGGGAGGCGAATGCGGAAGAAACTACTAGGAAATACTTACCCGACGCTAACGTCGTGAAAAAGCCGTTTAAATATGATCTTCTTAGTAATTTCCTTCTAATAAAGCTTGTAAAAGCCCCAGCTTACTCTATTAAGGGCGATTGAGAGACTAGGTAACTTAGTTAATTAGTTTAGCTGCAGGCTTGCCCAACTCGATGGCAAAATTGACAGCCTCGAGAAAAGCAACCGCTACATCATGAGTCATCTAGGGAAGCTTAACGACGGGGTGGACAGCCTAAGAAGTAACTAAAAAGAAATAAAAGATACTATTAAGGGGTTTCAAAACGAAATCCACAATCTCAAGAGGGGCACTAATGAAGCTTTAGGCTACAGTGATAAACGGGTCGGAAAGGCTAGAAGTAAGGTTACAGCATCCGGAAGGAAAAGGGCACGTTTAGACTAAGGACGGAGAAGTCTGTATAATCAAGGAGGAAGTATGTTTTGCTTGGAGTTGGCACGCTCTTATGTAGAAGTCGATTGACTAGAAGTTCTATTATCTACCTCGCTTAATTACTTATAGATTTATTAAGGCTCTGCTGGGAGATGCGACGCTGTAAAACTCTAATCTATCGATTCTTTAGCCTAGTGGCATCGAGAATAAAGTCGGAAGTAGACGAGACATTATTATTTATAAGAAAATCGAGCCGGAGGGAATAATCTTCATTTAACCGACCTTTATATGAAGTGCGTTATTCTCGGACTTTAGCTTAGTAACCTCCTCGCGTAAGAGTGTATTTCCGTGTCGCAAGCTATCGTAAGCCGTAACATAATAATTAAGGTCCATACTCTAGTAAAAGAGCTGGGTCTCGGCGTTAGCGCGACGCTGCATCTCGCTTTGTAGTATCCGGCGTGTCTCATCATGGCCGTGAACCTCCGAGACGAAGTTGTGGCATAGGCCGTAGTAGTCTTTAAGTGGTGGGATGTTCTATATAGTGGCGCGCGAGTCGAGTGGTAGTGATGCTTTAGGCTAAGAAACTCCTACTTAAGCCTACGGCTCCGAGCAGACGATCGGGAGTGAATATATAGACGAGCTTCGCGGTGTTTCAGGAAGGGAACGCTTATACTCCGTGCTGGTGGCAGGCTTTGGAGTTAGCTTAGTATCGTTAGGGTTTAGTGTCGGAAGGTCTTCGGTTGCTGCACGGCTTGGCCGGATGGGCCTGAGTAAAGGGTGAGTGGGCATCCTGGAGCAATCCATACGTTTATGATCTCCTTAAAAGTGAGCTAACTATTGTGTAATTATACTGCGCGACAGCTCGCATTAAGTAATAACTAACCTACGTGAGGGATAGAGGTCGAAATAGCGATATTCGTTTTCGTTTTACGATGAACGAGCCGCGAGGAACTCGACAACGCTTTTCCACTCTATTAGTCTCTTAAAATTCATTTCTAGTTCTCGCATTTCAACTTACGGCTGCATTTTAATTCGCCAACTAATATACTCTAGTGTTCTCCTTACGTCTTTTATCTACTGATATGTAGCTATAAGTTCCTCGTAGAGGCATGCAGCCTTAATGTAAAGTTCGCGAAAAATATAGATTTCGCGCCTTAGTAGTAAGAGTCTCTGATAATATAGGAAGTAGTTCTTCAAAATACTGAAGCTCGTTATTTGTAGCTACTTAAGGCGGGAGTGAAGATTCTCTTAGGCGTAGAGGTCTTAAAGTACCTCTATTAGTAATTACTGAAAGTAGTTTCACGCTCCCTGGTTTTGCTTTCAAAGCTCTTCTATCTAGAAGTAAGATATCGAAAATAATCCGTGTGAGATATCGATTTAAAGATCACCTATTTAGCGCGGTTTGGTACTACCGCGGCCGCCGAGATGCCTTCTAGTATTAGAGAAGACACGTTTACACGGCATCTATAACCGCAAGAGCTATCTTTACCTGCTGTGCCTATAAAGGCCGCATTTCTACGAAGGGCGAATACGGAAGGCCTTGCTTAAAGCGATCTTATAGTATCTAGGCCGAAGAGATTTCAAGCTGCTACACCGATTATTACGCATGTTTCGGGCCCGTCCATTCCAGTTCCACCGCCGCCGTTACCTACTCTAGCACTAAGATCTCTTCCCAGTATCGGACCGCAGCAAACACACTCAACTTAAGCTGGCTAATAGGGTGCGGCTCTTGTTAGCCTAGTGGATACATCGCCTTAGGCTAGCTTACTTAAGCTTGGGACACTCACATAGGGCAACATAAGCCTGGTTGTTTGCTGCGACAAGGATAGCCGTCTACTAATGCTTAGGAAGCTTGCTAAGCGCGATAGGTGCGCTGAACTAGAGATTCTATAGCACTTAAGGCATCCTAACATTATCCAATTGGAGTGCGTATTCTTCTATAAGGGAAATATCTTTCTAGGCAAGGAATATTGCCGCTTCACATTAGAGGAGGTCTTGAGAGTACATTTACCACTAAAGGAGCAACATATACGTCTTATAGCGCAGTCTGTAAGTTATATTCTTCTTAATACGATACTTAAACTTATAAGTTCTTAGATATTCGACGCTCTTAAGTTTCTTTGTAGTAATAATGTTGCACACACGCGGATCGATCTTGAGTCTATTAGAATTGATAGGGAAAGAGCGTAAATAGTACTTAGTAACAGCTATAAGATACTAAGTATATTATGTATTAACTTGTAAGTAATAGCAAACTTTGGGTAGTGTGTATACGACGCAGATAGTATACTCTATCTTGCTGACCTTGAAGCACTTGGACATGTTCTTCTTAACTGTATAGAGGGGCGGCTAAGGAAAACCCTAAGGACGTCGCAATATATCAGAGAGCAAAGAGAGCAGAATAAAGTATTTGGGCTAGCTAACGCTGAACCATGGAGTGGATTAAAGCAACTTATCGACTTTATTAATGATATATTTAGCGGAGACAGATCTATTAATAGTAAGCTTAGTAAACCGGTATATTCCACTATCTTTCTTTAGAAGATTATCCAACTAATATATTTCTAGTATAACTTTGTCGCGCAAATAGCGTCTGAGGTATATATTCTTGAGCCATATCTTGTGTTAGTATATATGGAATGCTTTCGACTTTGGCAATTACCATTATAGTAATAGATAAAAGAAATCTAAGAACTTATAATAAGCTTATTTAGAACGCGAAATCTCTATTCTTTAACTAAGAAATAGGAATAATAGATACTACCTTAAGCTATTTTAATTTTTCTCTAATTTTAGACACTTACTAACTATATAGATATCTTACTCGCTCTACTACCTATTCTATAGTCTCTCACCTGATATTCTATTAATTACCTACACAAGATGTCCTCGCAGAGCGCTAAGAGCACTAACTATAGTTATATGTCTCTCCCGGAACCTAATCTATTCGATATGCTAGATGAGCCGCCGTACTCTCCTACCTTGGGCGATACACCAGGCTTGAACACCGCTGCCGAATTGTACTAGTGGCTAGTGCTAGAGGTCTCTACTATCGTCGAGCCTACGTAGAGCGAGAACGCTATGGATATTATTTAAGACCCGTGTCACAGCCCCAAAAACTCCTGCATAGATCTTATTCCTGTTAATTGGGAGATACCCGATGCCGCGGAGCTTAATTAGGCATGGATCATGTCACTTACCCATGCTTAAGAGGACAAAGTTTAGGCGTTGGAGCAAAAGGTTAATGTTCTCACATCGTACATGAATACAAATCCTTTATAGTGGCGTATACTAAGATACGCAGACGAATGGGCGTAATGTGTAAGGCTTTGACTCAAATTCGTTAAGACCTAGATAGTATTAGTAGCTGGGCGGAGGATATGTTAACATGGGCTAATCGCTTGAACGAGGGCCTATCGGCGCTTGTAGAGGTAATGAATGGACAAGACAACCTAGTGGAAGAAAAGCTTGAGTGTATTAAGGATCGGAGCTTCTCAGTTTACTAGGAATGCGATAGCTTTCTAATGGGTGAGGAGTAGCTAGGAAACAGGAACATACTATTATAGTGCTGCTAGCAGCATTACGTATAATGTTTTTAGAATCCTGTTCTGTTTCTTTTCTATAGTTAGTGTTACATTAAGCGAACTAGAGAAACTCAAGAATATAATTAATAGGTCCTATCTGCTACAGTAGAGTTTACAATTATACTTCCTTCTCGCTAAATTAGTCTTTATAGTATGAGTCTAGCAACTCCACCGGGGACTAAGACTATACATCGTTCAGTACATTTCCCCTATTTTCCTGTTACGTCTTTCTCCCGTCCAACAAGTGAGGCGGAGTATCTCTTCTTTAACGATTTCGAGATTTACATGCAGTGCTGCTAGCTTTGCGTATCTAGCACTCTATCAGATTGCCTAACCCGTCAGGCCATAACCGAAACTCTCTAGCGGCGCTTTTGCAAGTCAAGCAATGGCTAGGTGTTTGACATTCAAGAGACTTCTCGACCGACTAGAGTGGAGATTGCCCTACATTCACCGCTGTGCACCGAGTCTTGGCCTATATGGAGCCGAGTACGTCCGCAAGAAGAGCAACGAAGGTTATGATCCCGTTTCATCCGGATCACTCTCCGTCTACACTCTCCGGCCAGGGTCGAAGAGGGCGCAATCATGAAAGATTGCAGAAAGCTAGTCAAGACAGACCGCCTGTGATACGCTACGTCGAGAACGTAACACCGCCAAATTTACGTCGCGGACGAACCACGACTAACAGTCCTGAGTTGGAGGGTGGCGAACGCGCGATACAAGTGAAGTACCAAAGAAGCACGAAAGAAAGGTCAGGAAAAGATGCGTTATCAAGAAAGGAGCAGTCACAGGCGTCCGCTCAATGTGCTTAGAAACGAACGAAAGCTGATGGTCGCCGCGGCAAAGTGGAATTCCTAAGTCGCAAGGCAGTACCATTCCGAAAGGAATCACTAAATGCAAGAGAGCCATCAGGATTCCGATATGCTTATTTAGATGGAGACGGTAGATGGCGGATGGGGCAGTTTATTGAAGTGAGAAGGCTGGCGGAGTATGTATAGTACATGCTTGCTCTATAACTGCTTAATCTTTACATCATATATCCGCATGATATTTAAGGTAGCCACATCGCTCGCTGGCTTAATACTTCGTCGATAGGACGGATATGTAGGCTTTGGATTCCAAATGCGAGTGTATTTGGCCCCGTAAAACTTAAACCAGCGATCCAGGCATTGCTTATAGAAAGTGTGACCTGCAAGAAGTTAGCTAAGCTCACCTTAGAAGGTGTAAAACATATACCGCAACGTGTCGCGACCCGCTCTCGTACTGGCCCTGTAATGCTATTTAATCCATTATCGAATTGTTCCTAGTAGCAGATATCGCAGGATAGGTTGTAAAGGATGGTCATGTCTAAAGGGTCGGCTGCTAGGCTGAGCGCACCGAATAACACGGCGCAAATTGAACATACTACTCTCTCGCCCATCTTGACCGCCCCACTATCCGATAGGCGCACTCCATAGATTAAGCAACAGTCCACTTGATTCTTTAGGTCAATAATCACTCGCTTCTTCGGCCGTGATAGTGCCTTGTCGTAGGTGAGATCTATTGCGTCTAATCTAATGTTAGCGAAGACTCGCTCAGGCGAACAATTTGGCTAGCCTTCTTTCGTAGCACCGCGGCGCCTAAGCTCATCCGAATGCATCATCGCGAAACGAAGCTTTGAACGGGTGATTAGAGGTAGAAAGGGCTAGTAATTATAGGTGTAATGCTTTGTCATAGAAATCGCCCCCTAGATATAACCGGCGCTTCTCGAGCTAGCTATCCTACCCACGGATACAGCTTCTAAGATCCAGAAAACAGAAAAACGAGTTCATAAATGCACGTAATAGTAACAAAGGAGCTTTTGGAATGAACTTAATTTCGTACCCTACGCTACACTAGACTTCAATAGCCGGTGCCGCAACTTCTGTTATCAAGGCGCTTAGATCGCGCTCAATCCTTTAAGAAGCGTAAGTGTAGCCTTCCGAATCTATGGAACAAGTGGACAGAGGACATAGGATATTAATGTTGATTAAGAAGCTTAATTATAGTACTGCAGGAGTATAGCCTACATAATATACTGAGAAAGAAATAGTTTACTAGGTAGTTATAACTTGCTCGATGCTATTGTTGCCGCTAGTTCTTTGCATCCTGAAAGGATTAGTTGATGAGGAATCCTGGACCCCGAAGAATTGTACTTCGATGAGAATTCGCGGAAAAGCGTACGGAGAAGATTGCTAGCCAGCCCTTTAGCTAGCATCTTTAGGGGAAATACCCCGTGCGGAGCTCGTTGAAGCTCTGACGATAAGGATAGGGATTGTGAGGATTGAGAAGGATCCCGGTTTGCCGCCCGAACTAGAAGCGCGTCTTCACTACGCCTAGCTCTCTTTGCGGGCGGGGTTTGCTGCATTTTAGCGTCATTAATGCAGCGCTTTAGCGCCGCGAGGCCCAGCATAGAGGCTTTATGCCTTTGACGTTCTGCGTTTTCTATCCAGTCGATCCTCTCCTTAAGTGAAGTGAGGTTGGGACAGCTTTTGCTACCTAGATTAAGAGAACGTGCACGCTTTCTTGCCATTATAGCTCTTACTACGGCTCGCAGAGAGGTGTACACGCAAAGTACTTATAAGATCCATACTTTCTATAGAGAAAAGGGAACTATATTCTAGAAGGCTGTTTCGAACTTGTAGAGTATAATTCTGTAAACAGGGTAGTAGAAAACATTACTTGAGTATAGATAATAGAATATCAATTTAGTTGAAGTGAGTTCAAGTTTCGAGTGACCGAAGCCTGTATGGGCTCATCCCTGTGTGGACGATTGCAGCCCGCGCGGCAAATGTGAGCTTTGACATCCCGCTGCCGAAGGGGAACAGGATCTCCAAGCGGCACAGCCTCCCAGGGACTAGCTGTCCGTGCAGGTTGCAGAAGGCCAGGAACCGAAGTGCCGCACGGGCAGCGCAATCCTTCCAAGCCACAGCCCGCAGGGGCCCGCTTCCCGCGCGCATACAAAGGAGCTAGTTAGTATTAAGCGAACGCGGCAGAGCTCCATCCCCTTACCACCAAATCATCACCATTTCAACATCTTATTCCTCCATTAAAATCAACCCAATCATGCCTAATTCTTTTCATAAAATCAAGCGTAATACTAAAGGCCGTACGCCCTGTCGAAATAAGACCGATCGGAAGCAAATTCCTCCTACAGTATGCGGTTTCATCATGGGAGCGATTGTCTTTGGTAAAGCATTGCAATACAGTCTTTTTAGAGTAACTGGCTTCTTAAAGGCAGCTATCCATGATCTTATTAAGCGAACCAAGAAGCACGCAGCTGCCGCCGATCTTTCTATCACCGATACCTCTCTATACGAAGATAAACCTAGCTGCGGTCGGCCTGTGCTACTGAATGAGAAGCAGAAGGAGGGCTTGCATAAGGAAGTCTTGAAGGATAGGGAGCACTGCGAGAAACGGGCAGAGAAGCTTTAAGATGATGATGTTTTAAAAAGCTGGAGCTATCTATAATAAGCTGTACGCTTATTGAGGCTGTGATGTATAAGGCTGGCTATCCATATATCTAGTGGCTGGAAGTTTAAGCTAACGGCTACAATAAAGAAGATCCGATATTAATAGGCTTTAAAGCATCATCATAATATTTTTAACTGGTTTATTATTATCTTTACGGACGAAACCCTAATGAAGATTGGCGCTCTTCGAGGCTTCTTTCGTATCTAGACTAAGCATAACGAATGCTTTAATAAGGACATTAAGAGGACGCGGTACACTAAGTATGCGTAGTTAATGTTCTAGGGCTGCTTTATCTATAGAGCAGTAGAATCTTGCTATGTGTATTAGCCAGAGATGGTGGCTAAGAAGAAGGAAGCTTAAAAGAAGCTTAATAAAAAGAACGCTTAATGGGTATCACAACGTCTAAACTTCCCTAGGATGGCTAGATAAGCGCTTACAGAGCTAAAAGAGATCCATACTAATAAGCGCCGTAAGCTGGTTTATAAGAACGACCTCCATAAGCGCGGTGATCGCTTCTAGAATGGTATTAATGGATTTCGTCATCGCAAGCATGTCCTTAACGATAAGCTGGTTCCTTAGGCTAAGGAGCTTAAAGTGTAAGGTAGAGAGGTGATCATCTTTAAAAATGGCGCGCCTGCATACATCTCCAAGTTTAATGTGGAGACAATGAAGCTTAATAAGCTAAGGAAGATGCTTTAGCTAGATAATTCACCAGATATCAACGCCACAAAGTACGCCTAGCCTTGGATAAGGATGCACTTGGGTAAGAAGTATTCTCCATCAGCAAATGGGCAAGAGTGTGAGGCTTAATGGCGTGATTAATGGGATAAGCTCTCGATGGAGTTAGTGAACAAATGAGTAGAGAGTATACCCGCTAAGATTCTTAAAATAATTGAACAACACGGTGATAACTCGTTTCATGGATAGTATATTTATTTAACAGGAATGTGCACTTGAACTATCGTGATTTACTATGAAAATACTATATAATTCGTGATCGTTGATGTGGTGATTTCTGCCGCGTTCGCTTAATACTAACTAGCTCCTTTGTACTGAGGCACAGTAGCCCCTACGGGCGACTCTCCCGCAGGGACCGAGGTGCGGCACGGGCAGCACTCTCCCTTAAGCCACCACCCGTAGGGGCTAGCTTCCCGTGCGGACCCAGAGAAGGGCTAGCGGTCAGAGCGCATAGCAGCCCCTACGGGCGACTCTCCCGCAGGAGCGGCAAACTTGCCAAATGAGAAGCCGGGGGCTTAGAGCGCTTACGGGCCATATTTCCCATGGGACACCTAATTGGCCACGCCTGGTGCCCCTACGGGAGCGGGTCTTTAAACTAACGAGTGCCCGTACGGCACGCGAATTCGGGGCTCATTATATGATTCCCTAAACCTTGCTCCTGCACGCTCTCCATTCCTTTGTCGCCGAAAAAAGCTATCCGAGCATGTTTCCGCTGGGGGTTGAGGGTGGTCGAATGCGGCACGGTGTGATCCTCGAAGGGGCGTAACGATAGCTATCTTTAATCACAAACATAATAGAAACACTTCTTATCGTACATTCATATCATTCTCTACGGCATGGTCTGTCTATATATTATGGATGGCGACTTGCTGTTCTCTTAGGTATCCACCTATAGTATGGAAAGACAGCACACATCGAAAAGCACCTTAGTGGAAAAATCACATCCTCATCAGTCGTCATCCCCCGGTCAATAGAAAATCACCCCGATCGCATCACCTCAGTCCGCTCGACGAACTCCGATTAAGGTTTTCGAACCACTAGACTTTCGAGAGCCCCGTCATTCGCCACAAAAGCAGCGCTAGTATTGGCAACGTTGCCTTCCACGCCCCCTCCCCATATAGGCGCTCCCAAACTTCGTCGCTCCCCTATAGCATCTTCTTTCCGCGTAGTGTCGCCACGGTATCCGGAACCTAAGCCCTAAATCTTAACCTTCAAACGATTGCGGCGAAAACTTAGGAACGCAATCGCTCCTTTGAGACCGAAAAACGCTTCGGCTCCGCCACGACCGAGTGGACATTAATTAGGTTGGCCGGAGTAAGCAGTACGATGGAGTGATGACTCGAGCTCTTAGGGATAGCAATACTATTTAGCATGGGGAAGCAAGCACCTGTGATACGGAAGGCACGAAGGAGATTCTCGGAACACTATATAAATAGTATCTCTTGGGCCTTTATAAAATCGACTATCTTCTAGCAAATCTTCTCCCATCTTTATAGTCTACATAGTGCTACCTTCCTCTAGCATTCTATTTCTATCGGTGCCTTACTCTAAGGCTTCGTGAAGTTACTACTTAGTTAAAGAAACCTTATTGTATTAAAACAGTCAACAGTAAACACTGCGCTTTCCTTATCTAATAGGAAAGCTTCGTAGTCCCCTCTCCCGCTAATAATATTAATAAGTGTGCTAGAAGAGGCATCAAGGCCCATGTATTGCCTATTATATAAGTATGGGTTCTAGATCTAGGAGTTCGGCTGACTATTACGTACCACTGCAGCGATGTTGTTCCGTTAGGAACGCTTTCAGGTACGATGATCCGGGCATATTAGTCTCCAGCATAATTGCATGGTCGAGCAACTACCGAGAGTGAGAGGAACAAAGAATCCTTAAAGCCGAGCGTGAGCTTACAGGTACTATTCCTCGAGGTGAAAAGCCTTTTAAATACTTAGTGTTCTTCTTCGAAAAACAGAGACCGTTGAATTACTGGAAGACAAGCTCGCTTCCTGCTTCTATTATTACTACAGGTGCTGTTAAGCAAGGTAACAAGTGGTCAAAAGGTATAAATTTACTAAAAGCGCCTGCGGCTAGAAAAGCTAAGATCGATTAAATGCGTAACATCTTAAGAAGTGTAGTAAGTTTACTACGCGAAAATTAGAAAAGAGTAATATTTATATATTGCTTGTGAGCTAGGTAGACCTCTTTATATTAGTATATAGAAAAAATAGTTTGTAATACTAGTATTGACTAGTCTTTATATATCTTGCTACACTAACATTTACTATATAGTGAAATAGATTATTAGTTAAAGAATTTTTAAATTCTTAAATATAGTATTTAAATTTTGGAGATAGCTTAAGTGAAATATATTTCTTAAGGCTAATTACTATGTATCCACTATCTTTACGTAGTTCTCAGAGACCTTCGCCTCTTACACTCCGATTTATTATTCCAACTCGTAGAATTATTGCAAAGATCCAAGACGACGCCTTTGATGCAGAGGAGCTCCGTGTCCAGGTCTGTAATACTCTCCTCTTTCAACAAGCGAAAAGACTTGCCCGATTCTTCGACGGGAAAAAAATCGAAGTTACACGGCTGCCAAATGAAAATGAGATTGAAGTTATAGTTCACCTGCCAACGCCGCCGCCATCTCGCGGCAGATATCTATTAACGCCCATCGAGGAGGAGCCTGCTCTCGAAGAGAATAACTATGAAATGTAGGATAGTGGAAATTCGTGTAAGATATAAGCTGAATTCTTCCCCGGCTTGAGATTATCTATCAGAGTTTTGTAGCAGGTCTGAGAACATAGTCTAATACCTAATAGTCTAGGTATTCGATACAAGGTATCTCATCCAGTACTTATGAATCAGCTCTCCAGCGTCCGAAAGCTGTGTTACAGGTTCCCAAGTATCTTGCCATACAATTCTAAAGATTGCCTCATTGCCAGTCCAGCGGACATCTTGCGCAAGATGTAAGAATGGACAAAGCTCTTTCTCAGAAAGCGTAGAAACTTCCCATCGCACAAGATAGTAGTCCTGCTCTCCTTCCCTCTTGAAAGCTATAAGTGCAGCAACTTGCCAACGTCTCTCGACTGCTCGACTATTTCTGGCTGACATTCTAACTCTATTTTATCAGTTTGGTATTTTGTAGCGTAATAGATTATTCGCTTACATGGTCTAGCTCAGCTTAGGCTCTTCTAATACCTAAGACGCACGATGTTCCGGTGTTGAACTGCGGCAGATTGGTGCGAATATTGCGACTCTGGAGGGCTGGTAAGAACTCGCTTGTAGCAAGCTGGGGCTTTTAAGGCGCTTAGATAGAACAGCTTGTAATACGGAGATTGCCGTCTTTTCTTTCTATTACTAGAACCAATATTTCGGAAACACAACTTCGTTTATATAAAATCAATTTCATTAAGAAGAAAACCTTATTCTGCTTCCGCTATGCCTTTACTTTTCTAGAGAATCATGTATATAATTATTATCTCAAAGGTCTAGCTTGAACAAAGCCTGCGAAAAGGTATACGTCTCTCGGCGCGTTGCTCATAATATTTGCCGATATCTTACGAAGGTGCTTTGGATCAGACAAGTATACTAGATGTTCCCTGCTAATCTTAGCTGAATAGATTTATCGGTCCAGGCCATGCAGTTCTAATATTTTTCGGGCTACAACTTACAAGCTACTTGAGCAGCTTGATACTACTCGCTACTGTCGTCCATGTACTTCTCACATCACCTAAAATCGAGCGTCCGATTCGAGACGGTTCTGAATGAACAAACGAGTTCCTTCTTACAATCACTATCTATAATATCGTGGCCCTATTTATCCGCGCTATATTAGTCCTTAATCGACACACCGCTCACTCCGCTAGCTACCCTATTCGAGCTCGTTATACTATTTATTCGCTTATAAGTCTAGCGTGGACTATAGTACTATGGGTGCTTGCAATTATCACGTTAGCATTTATCCGCCAAGGTTCTGGCCGGTATATATGGTATGTTATTGGAATAAAGGCTAGTTGTCCGCTATACGTAAGTCTGTTATTCTAAGTTATAGGTTAAGCTATTACTAAGGAAGGTGTAGGCTTGGGCGATAAGTAGTTGCTGCATCGCACTTCTTATAGACTGCATTTCAATAGCAGTACTAGGAGCGGAATACCTGATTTATTAAGGACTACTAGAAGCGGAATCCCGAATATGGGCCGCAGTGCTACAGCCCCCACCTTGACGCCTTAGCGGCCGACAAACAGTCTGCTGCTTCTTATAATGGATGTTCGGTCTGTCGTGCTCTTAGCGGGCGCTAGTTGGCAAGTGGGACGGGGGCCAACAACGGCAGCTTGGCTCTGCACCTGCGGTCTACCGGCTTTGTGTTTTGTCTGAGCTTGGTCTTTTAGCTTCTCTAGAGAGGGCTGTACATTATCCTCGTCCTCTTAGTTCTTGTCAGGATAGTTATAGGTGAGCTTTCGCCCAGCTTAATATTATGATAAGTAACAGACATAGAGATCATGCTTCAGTATGCGAGACTGTGTACTAGCGGCAGCTAGGCTTACGTCCGTCTCGCATCTGTCAATGATGTAGATGTCCTCCTATTCCAGGCTATAAGTTTCCGCGAATCTATCTAGCAAAATATAGATGGCTGTCTTTGTAGCTATTACTATTCGGTACAGCTTTTCTTTACCATTAATAGCTAGTATATACGACTATAAGGATGGTAGCCTATCGAGGCTCTAGGAGTAGCTAGTTGCCAGGCTGCTAGCTCTTTACTATCTTAGAGATTCCCTAGTGTGTATATTGGATGCCGGTCTACTATTCTCTATACTATGTAACTCTGAAACTATTAGATCTGATAATGCTACTATATTGCTGCTAAAATCCTCTTTTGGTAATATGCAGAAAATAAAATACATTCGCGTTGTAAGCTAGATAACGGCGGCTAGTAGTTTATATAAGAGGTGAAGTTAGATTGCTAGTAGATAGATCTAATAAGATAGAAAAAACAACTAGTTTTTTCTTCTTTTTTGATTTTAAGAACGGCTATAACTAGATCTAATTCCAAGATTAGAAGTAGGGAAAGTATTAATCTAAAGTTAGATTTAGAGCCTCTTTCAGCTCTCCCCTTATATATATCTTCTCTCTCTCCGAATCATAAAACCTTATCTTTCTTCCTTATCTACAGCTATTAAACTACAGCTCTTACTATTATGCTATAGCTTTTGATTATCTTCATAATAGCTAAACTTATCGCTGACTTTATAAAGGCTAATAGATCATTCGATAATATTATAGAGGCCGATATATTATTAAATACCCTTGAAGGGGCCGCCAAGCATTTCGTTAGGCGTGACGCAGCCGAACAAGCCAAGTTGTTTGCTGAAGCAGATTCGATTACTCGTGCAGCCTATAAGGAGCTTGATCAGCATTACCTTTGGTTAGAGTGAGTCGGATGTGTTTAAATTCTACCAAAAGCTACCAAACGGGGCTTTCCGCAAGGCTGCGCTCGCATTCATGCCTCTAACATCCACTCAAAACTCTTCCGGGATCTGCACAACCTCCGTGGTTTAAAAGATATGATTGAGATGCTAGATTTATGCGATAGCACAGTACAGGCGGATACTCTCATATAATTATTACAAAGGATTCGTTTAAGGCTCCTAGATTGTATTGATGACACTAGAAAGGAAACATAGATGGATAGTATTACGAAATACCAAAAGGCACACCCTGGGAATAGGGATGTTGCAATTGTATGTGGCGAATTTTCAGAGAGCTAGCCTAAAGAAGCGCCGCATTGTGTTGTTTGTAAAGATTCTTATCTAATCTGGCAGAATATTTTTAGGCAAGTTGTCATTCTCACACTTTCCATTACGACTGTTTCCAGCTAGAGAGAAAGTGCCCAACTTGTTCTTAGATAGCACTACTATGCTAGGCAGGATACTATTAAATTGCTTCGTAGGGAGATTAATACATAATTTAAAGACTATCGAATTTTCAAACTACTGCCGCGTTACTACCAAAAACCTCTCTCAGTGTTGTAGTAGAAAGTGTGATGCGTGCACGGTTAATAAGAATAGTGTGCAAGGTTAGAGAAAGGCTCTAGGCTGCTAAAAGACTTCGTTCTGTATGTGTGTGCACTAGTGCTACTAAAGAAGGGCATAACTAGAGCTCCAAAACTTCTAAGCTATCTAGTACCACGATACTTCTAGTTGACTTGAATTTAAATCCTAGGTACACTTAAGATAAAGACTATAGATACTAGACTAAAAAGAGTGAACTAGTATATACTAAGGCAAACTTACTTAATTTGTATAATCTAGGTATTAGAGGATTAGGATCCTCTTATAGATGATGTAGCAATGAATAATAAAGCATGTAAATAAGGCGTTATAGTTGGGTTTAGTGATGAACTGGATTCTAAAGAGTGTTCAGCTTGTGGACTGACTGCTATATAATATCGCCTAGCTGGCTTGGCGCGGTCACGAGATCCTAGACTCACCTATTGTCTTATACTAGGCTGTTTTCATCTAAATACTATTAGATAGAAGGCTAAGATAGGCGCGAAGCTAGCGGTGCAAAAGATACTTAACACTATAGAAGCTTCGGTACAAACTTTTCAATCTAATGCAGCCTATAACTATCTATCTTATAGCTCTATCTAATCTAATCCTAAAGCTTCTAATTTAACTTTCATAATCATATCAATTCTCTTAGTAGTATAGAGTATCCGAGTAAAGTTATCGCTAATAGCCAGCTACTACCTCTAAGAGTGACAGCTTGATTTGAAATAAGAGGAACTATCTCAGTAGGACTAGGTCCTATTTTAATCTCGGATGGACCTGAAGACGGCTGGAGAGGCATTAAGGGCTGAAAGGCAGGCGTGTAATTACGGAATGGACAAGACAGTCCCGATAGCACTGCTGGAGTAGTAGCTGTACTTTGAGCATTCTCTAGAAACTGTAACGCAGCGCCTCCTGGATTTAAGCTAAACACCATTCCAGCATTACGGTGTGGCCTTTGTTTGGTCTGCGCGCAAAAGAACCACTGAGGTGCGTCTGACGTAACCACGTAATCGACTACGAATCGACCGCTGATATTTGCAGGATTGAACTGGTTGAATCCGGTATCGAACGTTCCATCACTCATGCAAGGATTCGCGAATGACGATTGCGTGAGCGTGTGGTTGAGCGCAAGGAAATCGAAGCGGAGCACGGTACCTATACTAGCGTTCACTGAGCTAGGAGAGAATGCTAGAGCGCCGGCAACGCCGACGGTGATAGGGATATTTGGGGCCGGCAGAGCGTCTAACACATGAGTGCCAATGGATGTGTTCCAGCCTTGTGGTCCAAATCGCTGCGCCTGCGCAGCAGCAATAGATAGCGCGACAAGTAAGGTCAGCATTGCCTAGGTATAGCATGGGTGCCTCCAGCCGCTATAGCTAATATATTGCCTGTTAGTAGATAAAAATTACGTTAGCTATTTTCATTTTTCTAAAAAGGCTTGCTTGGAATTTATTTTAGAATGAGAGAAAATCTAATCTCCGCTAGCGCTATTACTTCTTTTATATACTTATTCCTTTAGCGGAATCTAAATACGTAAATTACGCTTCCGCTTATATCTTAAGTATATTAGTTACTTTATTTCATAGCTCTAGGCGCCTCTCACTTTCCCTAAGCAACCAAATAGATCATCAATAGACGAGCTTGCTTCTGCCCTTGCTCAGAACTTCAATCCATACATGTAAGAGAATTGAGGGGCAGTAACGCTTAGCATCGCGACACGCCGGCTAACCGACAGTATACAGCCAGCGTATCGCACATAGATAGAAGAGACAGAGTTCAGTTCATCTCACAACCCAACCCATCACGCTGCTATTACGTGCTGCCGCTGCCACACTGCTACAAGACCTCTGAGGAGCCTGCTCCTCTAACAACATAGCACAAAGAAGATGACGGAGACTGCAGGAACAGCCTCAATAAATTCCCCGAATCTAGGCGGCAAGCAGACAGAGACGCGTAATGAGCATGGCTTGGCCACCCCAGAGGCTACCCCGGCCCCGACCCTGCCAGGAATAAGGCCGACAAAGCTCCACAAGCGGAGGGATCTAACGCGCCAGCAAGCCAACCAAAAGTTCCGAACCAGGAGGATGAATCCGACTACGAATCCGACGACGAAGCCAACAGTACACCATCCAAAGAGCAAACCGAGATGGTGCAAGAGGTGTTGAAGTATGGAAAGAAGGAGTACCGCAGAATTTTGGGAGTTAATGACAATTATAATACCCAAAAAGAGGAAAAGGAAGAGGTCCTAAAAGCCTTTAGGAAACGCGGGACTTTAACGCATAGTGATTATAATACGGATAAAAACGCTGAGAAGGCCTTTAAATGTAAGTGGAAATACCTTTTACGCCTCTAATGCGTTAAGTTATACTAATCTAGTTACCTTTCGAACTTAGTAATTCTAAAGGCAGCCGAGAAACTAGGTGTTGACCACGACGAGCTTCTGGAGATAAGATTCTGGGATGGTAAGGCGCTCGGCGAGGATAACATGGAAAACATGGAAGGTGTAGAAGAGGAGAGTCACTTTCCAATCCAGTTAATCCAGAACATATTTGCAAAAGCTACACTGCATTTAGGCAAACTTATGGAGAATTCGAAAGATACCGAAGCAATTAATTCGCTAAAGGGTTTAAACGACCAGATAAAGCAGCAAAACGAGAAGGATGGGATCAATCCAGACCAATGGATTATCAATTACCCATCGTTTGCCGCGGACTTCGAAATGGCTAGGCCGTTCGTTGACCGCATCAAGAAGAACCCTGCAGACGAGGAGGCCGCAAAGGAGATTAACGCGATAAATGATGCGCTGCGAGAGGTCAACCGAAAACACCACTACCCTCAGGAGTGGGTTATAGATCTTCCAACCGCAGAACAGAGACAGGCAGCACAGGCAGCACAGGCAGGTCAAGGTGGAGCGAGCGGAAAGAATGGAGCAGCAACAGGCAAGGTCGGAGATCGGCTTACAAATTCTACCGCTATTAAGTACCCATGGACAACTGGACTGACCGCGGAAAGCGAACCGATTATCGCGCATCGCCCAGTCACTAAACTTGGTAACACCTTAGGCTATAGATGCGTTGTGGAGACGCCTGGGCCGAAGGAAAAGCCAATATATATATTCAAATCCGGTGCCCAAATCGGTCGACTTGAGTTAGATAAATATCTTTCACTACCCGGAATAAAGAGACTTGCGGAAACGGATGCTGAGGGTAAAAGAAAGAAAGTATGGTCTTATAAAGACAAAGTGGACTTTGAGGCTCTATTATGGGTCGCTATAGCGCCCCTTAAAACAGCGACAGTAGGCAAAGGACGCAAGGATCCTGAGGCGCTCTGTTGTGCGAAGTTTACTTGGGGAATAGCTCTATTAAGCAGATCAGACCTGACTAACGTTATTGGAGAGAAGAGCACAAAGGTTCGTATTACAAAAGACTGTACAGAGAGGGGAGTTACCCCACCATGGGAAGTCCAGCCGGGTATACTTTGTGTACCACAGAACCAAACTATTGGCACTAAGGGTTCAGAGCCAGCGAGTTTGGAGATCAAGTCACTTAAAGACCAGCTTGCTGCTATGGAAAAGAAAATCGAAGGCTTCCAGGCTTCGAACTCTAGTGGAACCTCCTTGCAAGCTACACTTTCTAAGTTAGAAAAAGGATGGCTTCTATGGAAGAGAAGGTATTGAAAATTGACGAGATTGAAGTTTCAACAACGAAACTAGCTATAGTAGTGAATCATTTAATAGAAAAAATGAAAAAAGAAGAACTAAAAGAAGAAGAAGAAGAACTTTAACCTAAGCTGTAGAGGAGAAAACTATTAAACACTATTCTTATATTAGGAAAAAATTTTGGGCGCTTAGAGCGGCTTAGAGCGCTTAGAGCAGGCTTCGAGCACTTAGAGCTTCTAAGCGACTCTTGCCTCTTGTGAGCGGCTCGCGAGCGGCTCGCGAGCGGGGTAAATGCTCTAAGTACTTTAAGCGCTCTCTAAGCGTCTAAACGTCCGGCTTAGTATAGCTTAGTATAGCTTAGCGCTACTTAGTTAGTAGCTAAAAAATTAGAAAAAGCTTTAAGTCTAATTTAACTAGTGGAATAGAGGAGAGTAAACTAGAACTAGTTTAGGGGGTAAACTTTCGATAAAAACGATTATTATCCGCTTACTTTTTGAATTTATTAATATTATACCTCTTTTTACTAGGGGGTAAAAGTTAAGCGAGAAAGGGAACTTTAAAGTTTTCTACTTACTAAGCGGCGCTTACTATTTTAGACTTTTTAAACGATTTAGATAATTTAGATAATTTAGATATCTTAGATATCCTAATATCTAGAGCGCTTAAAGCGCTTAAACCGCTCGCGAACCGCTCGCAAGCTGTTTATAAGATGCTCTAAGTATTTTAGATAATTTAAATATTTTAAACTAAAACTCATTTAGAAAGATTTGCTAATGTAAGAATAAGTGTTAGGCGGAGAATATAGCTATAGTAGAACTTTTATAATATTTAATTATTAGATAGAGTTATCTGTTTCCTCCTCTTTTATGCAAATATTTCTTAAATAGCTATATAAAGATTTGCATCTAGAGTGTATATTACTATCTAAGTTCTATTAAAACCTAGTTCTTATTATAGAAAAACGAAATTATAAGAAGCGTTTAAGAAAGTATATTTCTATTTTATAAGTTTATAGGTTTTACAAATTTAGATTCTAGGTAGTAATATAAGAACTCTCCCTCTATATACTAAGCTTTACTTAGTAAATATTCGTAAAGAATAGTGTAAGGAAATGGGTATTTTCTACTAAACTAAGCTTTTATAGCTAGCCTTGATTAATTTATAAGTAGAAGATTCGAGAAGATTTTAGAAGATTCTCAAAGATTCTATAGGTTTCTATAGGATTTAATATAGTTCTATAAGGTTCTATAAGGCTCTAGAATGTTCTATCTATGACGTAATATCACGTAATGCTTATTAATTCTATAGAAGGTTCTAGATAGCCTTCTATGTGTATATAAAACCTCTTCTCTCCCTCCTAAGGGAGAACAACGACAAGATAAGATAATAGTAATACTATACTATATTACTATTCCTTCTTATCTATATTTTATACTCCTTCCTAAATAGGGAATACCTATACTTCCGCTGACTAAGCTAGACTAGTCTTCTTCTAGCTTAGTAGAACTAAGTAAGGCTATCTTAGCCCCATCTTAGTTCTTACAAGAAGATTCTACTACTTTTTATTAATAGAAATATTAAGCTCTTCCGCTTATATTAGGAAAAAATTTTAGGCGCTTAGAGCTTCTAAGCGACTCTTACCTCTTATAAGCGGCTCGCGAGCGGCTCGCGAGCGGGGTAAACGCTCCGAGTACCTCCTAAGCGTCTAGACATCCGGCTTAGCACGGCTTAGTATAGCTTAGCGCTGCTTAGTTAGTAGTTAAAAAATTAGATAAAGCTTTAAGTCTAATTTAACTAGTGGAATAGAAGGAGGTATACTAGAACTAGTTTAGAAGGTAAACTTTCGATAAAAACGATTATTATCCGCTTATTTTTTAAATTCGTTAGTATTATGCTTCTTTTTACTAGGGGTAAAAGTTAAGCGAGAAAGGGAACTTTAAAGTTTTCTACTTACTAAGCGGCGCTTACCGTTTTCGATGTTTTAGATGATTTAGATAATTTAGATGATTTAAACGTCTTAGATGGTTTAGATGTTTTAAACTAAAACTTATTCAGAACGATTTACTGATATAGATACTATAGTTAATAGCTATAATCTATTTATTTCCTTCTAGTTCAGCCTATTAAAGAATAGAAAGAAAGTTAAATTAGATCTAAAGCCTACTATAATTAGCTAATTATCTTATCTATTACTATTAATAATAGGATACTTAATTAAAGGTATTAATTATAGCTTTTATCTTCTCTATATTATATCTCTAGAGCTAGCTGCTCTTTTTCTTTACTATTTTATATATAGAAGTATAGATATATATATATAAATATATATAGATATATATAAATAGCTAGATTAAGATTTCTTTATCTTCTAAAATTTATTTATCTTTATTGAATTAGAGTTTTTTATTGCTACTAAAATCTATTTTACCTAGTTAAGATTTTTTATTGTAGTCTTAGCGTCTTCTATTAAAATACTATTAAGTTTCCTAATTTTATGCTAATACTATATAATAACTAGAGTAGATATTTAAATTTTAACTATAGAGGTGTAATTTGCTATACTTAATTCTATAAGTCTATATTATAAAACTATCCTAGCCCTTATAATCAATTTTCTAATTCTAACTATAATTATAGCGATAGAAAGTTGGATTTACTAAGGCTCTTAGGATTATTAGTTTACTTTTAGGGTAATAAGATTGTAATATTAGATTACTACCTATATACTACCCTAAGCTTTTAGTTCTTTACTTTGGACAGAGCTCCATGCATTGCTGTAAACGAAGGGCTAAAGAAGTACTCTCCTCCCTTGCACTCGACGAACTGGTTAATGCCTGAGAACGAGTGTGACACCTTGCCCTTCTTGAACACGACATCCATCTGATTCGGATCGTTGGTTCCTGTCTGACCCATCACCAAATCTAATCCAGCACGCTTAATTGGAAAATCAGGCTTGTTGGCCCACCGTGTCTGGATGAAGTCGAAGCCGTGACTGAGATCGCTTTGGTAGCACGCGAAGAGCAGTCCACGACTCTGTTTGTTCACGGGATCATTGAGATTACCACTTTTGAAGTCTGGACCGTACGTGATGCTGCGTCGAATAATGCGGTGAATGCCGCCTTGGTCAAACTTTGAATCGCGAGGGTTGACCTTGCGGATATGAGCACCCGGTGGACACATTGGGTCATCCAATTCCGGGCCAGCGGGTAATTGGTTAAAGTCCGGAAAGCTGTTGCTTGCTTTTTTCCTTGTCGTCCTCAGTCGGGGAAAGCATGATCGGACAGCCTAGCAAGACAAGTCAGTTCTTGCCAGCGGCTGTAAAGGGCGTTCCGCACACACCGCTTGGCCACCTGCCCATCAGCTTTGCTCCGACCAACTCAACCCTGTCCTCGGCCTTCTCTGCAAGTTCTTTGACAGCTTTGTCCCATTTATCGACGTGCTGCTCCAGCTTCCGGAAGCAAAGGAAACTGCCGTTCCTCATCCATTGCTGTTTCTCGTGGGTAGCGTCGTATCCGGTAAGAATCACGTCGAGATTGATGACATTGCCTGGTACCTTCCGGTCGGCTCCTTTGTCGTTGACGCCTCTGACTATGGGCTGGGACACACCATCCTCAAACCCGAAACTGTCGGCTCTTGTCAGTAGCAGTATGCGCTTATGGATCCTACCATGTCCTTACTGTTCCTTGCCGTCGTTGGGGCCTTCCCGAACATTCCCTATCTCCCTCGATACTTCGGCGATAGTAGAGCTGGCATCCTTTGTGAAACCGAGGATGCCCATGACGCCGCTGAGCGCTGCGTTGACAATCCAATCGTTGCTTCCAGCCACAATCAAAACGCCATCGATCTGCCCATCACCGAAAGGCGTCCCAGCAGCGAAGGCAGATGGAGGGTCTGCCAAACGGGTAGCGTCTTCCTTCATTCCACGGGTGAAAGGACCGTCAGAGATTGATGGAAGGCTGCCAAGCTGTAGATCTGTGGCAAGTACTGCAGACATCTAGCCAAGTCAGTCAAGGTCATGCATGTAACAGGTGCAGCTACCGCACCTTCTTCAAACCTCTGAAGGAGAAGGCGATGTTTGCTCCCACCGAAGGAACCCAGTGGCGGCTCCCGCCTGCTCCGTCAACACCTTTGTCAGAGACGGCAGGGAACATAGTCTGAAACTTCTGCCGCTCATCGAGGATGTTCTGGACACTGGAGAAGGTGAGCATGCCATCTCCGGTAGCATTGCCAAGATTAACGCAAAAGCTCTTTACTTTATCCGGCCGGATCGTGAAGAAGGAGAAAATCTCGTATTTCTTCGGCAGGCCGCCGGCGAGTATGTCGCCTTGCACGTCCTTGAACAACACTTGGTTAATCGCCGTCATTTGCATCGAGTCCAAAAGTGTGCGCCCCGGGCTACTCAGCCCGGAAGCCGCTAAGGGGACGGATTCGGTCATGTTAGCAACGTAGCTTGGTCCAAGGGCGCGATGATGAGACTCAGTCGAAGAACACGACTTCTACTTATGATCACTAAAAGGAACTCGGAAAGCTACCTTGATCTGCTATCACAGCGACTGAGCCTTGTTCATATAAGGCTGGAGTAAAGAAATTATCACACTAGTCTCGACCGGCCCATGGGACAACCTCAGCCAGCCATCTTTCCGTGTTCAAGCTGCAATTTAGCAACATGTTCTGAGTAGACCGGCATGCTGCTCGCTGATACTGTGGTCAGCAATCCTCTGCCTGCTCATGACTTCCGATTTACCCGGCTCAAGGTACCATGGCACTTGGAGTGCACTGTCTTGCGCTGGCTGCGCTGAAACCCATCGAAGGGCGTAGGCGCAACCTCGATGCTCCGGGCATGCATAGCAGCTTGCGGAACTCTCGCTGCGACGCATGTGGTCGCTTGTTGTTTCCAAAAGCGAAGCGAAAGCGGCGAACCATCCTGGACTGTAGGAACGGGTTGGTCGAACAATCGACAGCGCAGCTCAGAGGTGGCTGGCTGAAAGATTGACGCCTTGCTGAATGCACCTAGACTCTCCCCACAATTTGGCATGTCTTAGTTGTCGTTCGACGCTTGACGCCCTGCAAATGCACCAATGCTGCAAGCGACCTGTGAAAGGGTTACCTGAGCATGTGGCCACTACTGCGTTCAGGGAGCCATTTGAGATGATCGTGTGGTGGCGTAGCTGTACTGTGCTCCGCAGCGGCCTAGAGCGCTTTACGTACTAAGTCACAGACGAACGATAAGGGAAAAAGGAATGACAGTAAGCAGGGCACCAGCCAGAAGTGACGGATCTGCAACGGCTCTCTTCCCCGGACCAGCGTTGAGCTTATTGGCAGATTTTGTCTGGCACAGTACGGACGGAACTATAGTCCCTAGCCAAAAGTCTTTCCGCCCAGCCATTTTCTCACCAAAACTCAGTGTTTTTAAAAACCAAAATAACTTCCTTAATATATTTACTAAGCTATAAGCTTATATATATAGCTAGATTAGTACTCAGATATTATATATAATCTTAAATTAGACTATAAATTACATTCTATAGAAATAAACTTATTTACAGTAGAATAGAATTTTACTTAAAACTTAAACTATTAATAATCTAAGAATAACGTAAATTATAGATATAAGTACTATATGTAGTAGCTTATCATATTATATACTATATAATCTCTATCATTTAATAATAACTTACTTAATAGCGCTTCTATTATTTTAAGTAAAAATTTTTAAGTAAATTTACTTCTACTTTAAATCTATATAATAAACTTTATAGCTAATACTTTTAGGTACTTTAACTGACAGTAAGTATTTCTAGTCTTTATTAAGCTATATACTAAATTCTATAATAACATTATAATATTAAGCTAGGGTTTTAATACTTTAAAGGCACGAAGTTTTGGTGAGGAAATGCTCGCGCGGAAAGACTTTTGGCTAGGGACTATATTCCGAGCCCGGGCGCATGCAGATCGCACTATTCATAAAGAGAGTTCGCCGCGACACCGAAAAGCAAACTCATCTGAAAGTAAGCTGTACTGTACGTGATAGAACCTAGGACCGTGCCGGTTATTTTGGCAAAGGCTGGCTGAAGAATGGACGATATTGTTTCGATCACGCTCAAGGAGGCCCGCCAACGTCTGCGACATATCAAGGCGCTAGGGCGGTTCTTCATTCTGTGAGCAAGCCACATGATCGCCCTCGGCGAGACGGGGACCCTTTGCACCAATTATATTGAGAACCTTCTCCCAGCCCGGGCGATCTGCTCGCATGAGAGAACCCTAAGGGATTCGATGGTGGGACAGCATGTCCAGAGTAGGCTGCTGGTATCCGCCGTTTAAGCTTTTAACACCTCTACGGCTAGATCTTCATCCATCAGAAGTCTAGAAGCATGAGGGGAGCGTAAAACTCTCTAGTACTCAAAGTCATCATCGAGCTATTAGCATCCCGCTATTGTCTCCTATGCCGTCCTAAAGATCAAAGAAAAAGGCATTTGGGCTTCTGGTGTCATGAATAAGGTACAAATTACCTGAATACTTCTACTACTCAATTACACAAGCAGCCACAGCACATCCAGACCGCCAGGTTCCCGGAAGATCAAAGTGTTTGCGCCCGATCTGCAATAGCTTGCCTACGTCCTCTTGAGCTTGTGCCTGGTGTCTATGGACTTGCGTTCGACCAAACTCGGTCATGCCCACTCCTGAGCCACAGGAATGAGTGTGGTAGCTAACATGGAAGATCGCTTACTCGATATGTCCATTTCGACTAAGATGTAGAAGTATTCCCCGCACTTTTCAGCCAGCCACTGGAGCTGTAAAAGTCATCTTCAAACCCACCGCAAGCAGCCCTTAGCTCCCGACCCTTTGCAATCACTGATCCAGCTGAAAATTCGGCTTCAGATACGCTAAGGTATGGAGGTGCAAGGCACGAGCTCGTATTGGCGCCTTGTTCAAGATACGGTGTTGTCCTAGCGCTGTTAACAGCGGCTACCAGGTGTTCGAGACCTTTATTAGAGTCGCACGAGCCGAGAATAGCTGCCCAAATAATCTTATCGTAAGTTCGGCTCTAGAAGTCCTGAAGTTGCAGTGGCACGCATTCTTCAGTCCTTCGGTCTTCTGGCTTCGGCGTCTAGCTCTCCGGTCGTTGGTTGCGAGCTTCCGTTGCTCCATTGAGTAAGTGATTGAAGGACATCATGCAATCGACTGCATACGAACCAGGCAGCAAAGGAACTTGAAAGGGTACTGACAAATGTAAGTGCGCTCAATAGATATTCTCCGTGGCGAGATGGAGCGCTGCAGCAGCGGTTTGTGGCTGGCTGACACCACGAGCCGAGCTTATTTCAACCAGGGGCATGGGCTTTTGACTTTGCAATATCTGCAAGCTATTCGAGTGTCTAGCGCGTTACGGTCATCACCACGCGTAGTCACAGCAATCTCGAGTGCTCTTTCCGTCGCCTAAGATGCCGCGCTTCCACGCATACAGGATGCGTCTGCGGCTCTAATCCTTCTGCAGATGGAGACGGTGCGCCACTCAAGGTGCTTCACCTAACATTTCAAGCCCAGAATCTTCGATGATGGCTTATCTTCAAAGCATCTCGAAGCCTGAAGCACCGTCCTAGCGGATGCGAAAGAAGCAATTAGCTGTAGGGGTATCTTTGCGCATTGGAATTGAAATCAGTGTGTTCTACAATCAAACCGGTTTGAGCCGTTTACATAAACCGTTTGCCAAGTCGTGTCGATTAGATTGGTTTGAAAATTTGTAAGCAAACAAACGCGCATTGCCAGTCGATGCATAGGGTTTATTTCGGGCATAATCTAATTGGTTGTAGAAGCTTCTACACTGTCGATCATGGTGTTGAGGCTCCAACGGGGTAGATCGGCAAAAGATTCAGAACTCCGATTGGCTAGAGCGAGGGCGGTAGCACCTGTTAGAATCTTTCGCTTGCGTACATGGCGTACAACCCAATCTCCTGAACATAGCTGGCAGTTTCTACTTAACACAACTCCTAGACGGAGTCCTTCCTTATCCTCCTTTAGAATGCGATAGATTCAACCGTTAGACTTATTCTTCGTTTAGAAACTCGACAGCCATAAGTTCGTAATAATGTCTTCTATAAACGCTTCCATTTCCGACCTCCCTATCCGCGATGATCTGACCGCAATGCATACAGCTTCAGAGCTCCCGCAACACCTCTACCAGCCGCGTGTTCGCGATTCTGATGGCTATATCTTCAATCCAGACCTGTTCCGGGGCTACGACTTGGTTAAGAAGCCTATTGGCAACCTGAGAAAGCCGCGTACTAGCTATGTCTGGCGCTACGGCTTCATGATTCAGAACAGGGTTAGCAGACGGAAGTTTTGGGCATGCCGTTACTGTCACGACAGAGGCGTAGCTATTAAGTATTGCGCGAGATCAACAACTCATTCAACTACTCATCTACTTCAGACTCACCGTATTACCAAGTATGGCGAAGCTACTACTCCATCATCGACCGGCGATTCTTCCAGTCCGGAGTCGTCCTTACCTAACGCTCCCTTACCTCTGCGCCGCCGCCTTGATCGGAATCGCTTTCTTGCCCGAACGATCGAATTCTGCATCAAATGCAACCAGTCCTTCCGTACAATCATCTCAGATGCATATATCGCCGTTCTACAAGCTGTGGCAGGCTCAGACACCGATCTCGACGAGATTATACCTCATAGTGCTGGCACAGTACGCCGCTGGCTAATACGCCTATACAAAGGCCTCAAGAGGCTGATTGCAGCAAAACTTCGGCGAGCAAAGAGTCGTATCAACCTTAGCTTTGACGCATGGACTTCTTCAAACGATCTACCGCTCTGTGGCATCGTTGGCCATTTTATCGACGAAAACGGCACATATCTATCACTCCTACTCGCCCTTCCGATGCTATACGGCTCCCATACTGGCGAGAATATCGCCTCAGTTGTTACCGACGTTATTCGAACGTACAATATTGGCGATAATATTGGGTACTTTGTGCTTGACAACGCTACGAACAACAACACCGCGGTACAGCTCCTTGCAAGGACTTTTCGCTTCCAATATAAGCAAAGGCGACTCCGTTGTGCTGGCCATATTATCAACCTTGTTGCGAAAGCCATGCTTATCGGACGGAACATCGAGGCCTTCACTGACGTCAGTGGCCAGCAAATCGAGGATGCGGCGAAAGAAATCGACAATGC
Organism: Coniosporium tulheliwenetii; assembly: GCA_030247845.1. Classification (NCBI taxonomy): domain Eukaryota; kingdom Fungi; phylum Ascomycota; class Dothideomycetes; genus Coniosporium; species Coniosporium tulheliwenetii. Next base: position 274,904 of record JAPDRP010000006.1, read on the forward strand.
TCGCGACGAGGAAGCTCGCATGCTTCAGTGGAGGAAGAAAGGCCCTGTTGGTAAGCTTCATAACGTTGTACGGCATATTCGGGCCTCACCTCAGCGTCGGCAGCTATTTGAGGCCTTTCAGCGTCAGTCTCCCGACTTTGAGACTCTCTATCGAGTCGTGCTTGACGGCGGCGTACGTTGGAATCCTATGTACTATATGATCGACCGAGCTGTCAACGTTCAACAGGCCCTTCGCGCATACATCAACGCTATCGCTGAGGAAGGTGATCGCTCTATCCTAGCCGACAATCTAACGGCGAACGAATGGGAGGACCTAAAGGAGATAAGAGAGCTGTTGAAGCCACTGAAAGTTGCTACAATGGTGCTTGAGGGCAATGCCGTTGAAGGAGTAAAAGGAGCACTCTGGGAAGTCCTTCCTCAGTTCGAGTTCTGTCTCGATAAGCTTGAGAAGAAGAAGGAGGAGCTTCAACACCGAAATCACCCTTCCGCTCGCCACCTTCGGGCATGCGTCAACCTCTCCTGGGCAGTCCTTGAACGTTACTATCGCCTTACCGACGAAACACCCGCATACCGAGCCGCATTAGTTCTCCATCCATCATTCAAGTGGTCCTTCTTTCACAAGCATTGGCGAGACAGGCCTGAGTGGCTAGAAAAGGCGCGTGAGGATGTACAAACCCTATGGAATGAGTATCGCGGAGCTCTTCCTTCACCTCACCGGCCTCCAGCAATGCAGTCAGAGACTCAGGAAGAACAGCAGGGCGAATTTGATGAGTTTATGAAGCTCGAGGATGATATTATAGATGAATACCAGCACTATGTGTCTCAACCGCGCGAAGCATGCGGTAATCCAATCAAATGGTGGCTTGCCAGGGAGGAGCAGTACCCTAGGCTCTCACGCATGGCGCTCGATCTATTCGCTGTGCCGGCTATGTCCTCAGGTAAGTAGAGCGTCAACACCAGGTGACGTCATCGCTAACAGCTCGAATCCTGCAGAGTGCGAACGAGTTTTCAGCGCGGCCGGCCGAGCGATCAACCGTACACGTCCCCGCGTTATCGAATCGACAGCGGAAGCAGTACAATGTCTCAGGAGCTGGATACTACGCAATCAGGTTTATATAGAGGCATATTTGGAAGCTTATGGGGATGAAGTGTTCAGTAATAAGCCTCTAGAAGGCCAGGAAGGCGAGGAAATGGGTGACGATATAGACATTGATATGTAGATAGTAGATTCGGCCACCTTTCTACCTTTCCACCATTCCACCATGCCAAGCATCACCATGCAATCCAAACCAATCAGATTGCCAAACCGTTTGAATCAAACAAACCGCGTTTGATTATGTAATCAAACCGTTCAATCAAACCGCGCGTTTGGCCGGGTCGGTTTATCGAACATGCTGATTGAAATCGCCACTCGATGCTACGAGATTGTGTACTGCGCGGCAGGATCGAGTCGATCGACGACGAGCATCGAAACTTGCAACAGGCAATTGGAGCTTAGCATAGGCTTGACGCGCCCAAAGCAGAGGGAGGTTTGAGTGAGCATGCCTGGGAGTCTGCAGTCTGGCAAGCGTTACATGCTGGACATAGTTTGCCATTACTGAGTCAGTGCATGTATGCTCGAACAGAGGCCTACATCTTGCGAAGGAACGCCCTTTCGCTGCCATGCAACTCTCCAGAAGCCGATGGGCGAGTTTCGACCTTTGGCTACGGTCTAGTCTCGGCGCCCGGCTGGGCATCGCCTTACGAAGAGGAGCAAGCCTCAGTAATGCTGTTCTGCGAAGGAGTCTACCGAATGCACTCGACGAGAGGGCTTCGGGAGCTGCAGTTCTGACGAACCAGCAGGTAGCATAGGCAAGCTCACATAGACATACAGCTGTCAGGTTGTAGCCCGTCTGCAATGACGGCATTAGACTTGGAGGTCGAGCTCGAGGCGTGAAGCGCCCGCATATATCAGCTAGCCACAGCTCAAGCAACGGGTTCCAGTCGCAGACAATCACATTGTTGCCAGCCAGCCACACTTCGGTACTTGCGGGGACGCTGCGGACCTTGACAGCTAGCTGCAGATTTACAGACATTACGCCAAACCTTATTCCAAAGTTTGGCTCGTCCGTCGCTGAATTCCGTTGACCCAGCCCTCTTGGCTTTCGACGGAAGGCCTGGGAGACCTTCATGGGTCACGACCAACGAGCTCGCCACGCAACAGTTCACCAATCACTACAGCTCGGATGCGCCGATTCTTAGAACATCACATGGTGCGAGCAAGAGAATCCCCATCGGAGTTGAATACGCAACTGCATATGCGACGGGATTACTGAAGGACTCCACAAGCAGAGACATACCCCACGGCCGTCAAACTGCTCTTAGGCGGCAACAACACAAGCTGGAAGCAAGCCAAAGCGAGACACGACGATCTTAGTAGAGGGCTCTAAGCTTGACCCACGTCAAATATCTCATGCGCTTCATAGGACCGTACAACATCCCACTGACCTATCGGCTGTTGTGAACCTTCTACAGTGTACCTTGCTTTTGGAGAGATCTAGCACATTTGGATCCGCGCTTGCACGTTTCCAAACTGAAGCTTTGCCGGGCAGAAGTCTGCACATGATCAACTTGTGTACGTTTTTTCGCTAGGTACGGCTTCTTCTGCTTACAATTAGCGCTGGGCTCCCATCTGTTGGTACTGTGCGCAGCGTAATGAGCGTACTCGGAAGAAACATTCACAAAGCCATAGGAGAATACACGACGACGGTCTCACAGTGACGACTTAACCCGCTTTGCGAAAATGGCCAAAAACATAGCTGTCAAGCTGTTGCTCTTCTCCGCGCTCCTTTTCGCGGGCAATCTAACCACTCTAGCACAGCATCATGTTGGACAGCAGGCGTTGGAAGCGGATGCGCCAGCACCTCATGGAACACTTTCTGGGTACGAGAATGTTGCACCGATGGCAGCAGCACAACCGCGCGGAAGCGAAAAATGGATCGGAGCAAATGGACGGTGGACTGTGACAGCCAGGAAACCCCATTCAATTGTAGCAAAGTCTTCGACGGCAACGAGTTCTCGTTCTGGCGTTCGGCATCTACTGGATGGCCTCACATGCTGACGGTCAACTTGAAAGCACCGGTCACTGTTAGTGGCATATCAATGCTGCCATCACGAGAACACAATAAGTTCGAAGGGAACATAGCGACGCACGAAGTGTATGTCAGTCTCGACGGAAGAGATTGGGGCACGCCGGTCGCATACGGCACTTGGTGGAGTGACAATACAGGTAGGCCGATAGTCCTTAGGATAGCATCTTTCACTTCGCTAATAATTTCTGCAGAAAAGTTTTCGGTCTTTGAGCCGACGCAAGCTCAGCATGTTCGACTCATCGCTAGGTCTGCAGCCTTGGGTGAGAATTTCATCAACATTGCAGAGTTCAACATCTGGATAATCGGCGACTCTCCACCTCAAACTCCAGCTCCAGGTAAAGGCCGGTGGGGTCCTACGGTCGACTTTCCTATTGTCCCAGCTGGTGCATGGGTTGAGCCTCTTTCGGGCAGAGTTGTGACATTCTCATCTTACGGGCACGATCGATTCGATGATCGCGCAGATCGAACCCCCCGGGGCAGAACTTTGACAGCAACTTGGAATCCTACCACCAAGCAAGTAAGTCAACGGATAGTGAACGAGACGCAACACGATATGTTTTGTCCCGGAATGTCGTTCGACGCCATAGGACGGATGATCGTGACGGGCGGAAGAACCAACAAGCAGACGAGCATCTACGGCAACGGCTCGAATACAGACTCTTGGGTCAAGTTTGCCGAAATGCAAACCCCACGCGGATACCAATCTTCAGTAACGTGCGACGACGGACGCATTTTCCTAATTGGGGGAGCTGGGAGTCCATTGAAAAGAATAATTGTGCACCAAAAGACGGCGAAGTCTACGATCCGGCCGCCGATACGTGGACCCCACTGCCACAATGTCCAGTCACGCCTATGTGGACCGCGGAGACGACCGAATTTAGGGGTGCAATACCTTCCGCAGGGATAATCACGGGTGGCTGTTTCCTGGAAGAACAACACTGTCTTCCAAGCTGGGCCTTCTAAAGCAATGAACTGGTATACTGTATCCGGTAGGGGCGGTGTGAGTGCCGCAGGCCGTCGCTCTGATGACGATGACGCTATGTGCGGCGTTGCTGTCATGTATGATGCATCCCAGGGACAGATCTTGACTGCTGGTGGATCGAAAACTTACGTGCATAATGACGCGAGGAAGAGGACATACATTATCACGCTCAACGATACCAACTTCAACTCCACCGTCACTTTGTTCAACGCACCCGACATGGGGCATCCACGCATCTATCACAGCGCCGTTGTACTTCCAAATGGGGAGACTATGGTTGTGGGTGGAAGGACGCATGGCGAGATATTCAAAGACGGACCAGAGGCGGTATTGGAGCCCGAGATTTACTCTCCGACCGCCAATAGCTGGACTAGGATGGCTTCCCACTCTATCGCGCGATCGTATCACTCATTCGCGCTGCTATTGCCTGACGCCACGGTCCTGGCTGGCGGGGGTGGTCTCTGCCCTAGCAATTGTGACTTTAACCACTTTGACGCACAGATCTTTACGCCGCCATACCTAATCACCAGTTCTGGCGGCCTCGCCACTCGACCTAGAATTGTGAAGACGTCAGCCCCTTCTGTTCTTGCTGGTGGCCGCCTTACGCTCAATACAGACAGCGCAATTGTGAATGCTAGTCTCGTTCGATATGGCAGCGCTACGCACGGGCTGAATACAGATCAGAGACGCATACCGTTGAAACCGATGTCAACGGGCGCGAATCAGTACGATGTGATAATACCTAGGAATACAGGTATTGTCATTCCAGGCTACTGGATGTTATTTGTTATCAACGCTCAAGGAGTGCCAAGTAAGGCCGCGACGGTGCAGATTAGGCTGCGTTGAAGCTTGATGCAGCGTGAGGTCTCAAACAGAGGCCTGATCTTCCCCAAAAGCAAAGATGTTTAGAATCCTCGCAGAATATGTGTTACGAACAAAGATGCCGAAGAGCGGGGTGTAAAGGTGATCAGTGCCAAGAGTCACGTGTGGACTGATCATGGCGACCGGACAAGGGTCTGATCAGTTCGATCAGTTGGATCAGGACGGATCAGACTGATCACACTGATCAAGGTACAGAGGTACAGGAAATGACCTCTGGTATATAGGAGCGGCGATTGCTCGTTCTTTAGCAATCGTGCTCAACTCATATAGCTTAGCGAATACTATCTTGTGTGTTCAGTAAAGGCTATATTACTTCAACCCACCACACGTGACACCTCTTGGTTCTACTCCGCCACTCCTTGACCGGGCACACCCTTCGTTACAATATGCAGACACGCTTGTTTGCCGTTTTGTGACAGATCCGGCGCTAGAGGTGTCGACGGTGAGGGCGGAGGTTGATGTAGCTTAATTGCATATATACACACTTGATAGTAACTTTGCTCTTTCTCGTTCAACTATTCAGCCTAAAAGTACTATCGCTCAATCGAGTCACTGCTTCTAAACGTCTATTATTTAGAAATTGAGGTAGTTTTACTACTATAAGTCAAAGAAATATACGTTATTTCTTTACTGTAATAAGCTCTATGTGTAACCGACTTCCCTCCTCGCAAACATCCAACTTCAATGCCAAGAATGCATGACATGCGCCTTGCTTCATGCGAAACGCCCGGGTTAGTACTCCCGTATCTTTTCCCTAGTCTAACAGATTTGATTCTTTCCTTATCTAAAACTAGCGGCTAACCCGGCCAGCTAAGCGGATAGGATTATTCTATACCCAAAATAGCCTAGAGTCACCTATGATGCCTCGGCGATAGCCCCTTTCGGTGCGGCGCTAATAGGGTTGGAGGCTTAGAAGCGCGCTGGGATAGAGTTCTGCTCAGTAAGCTAACGCTATATATATTTTATAACCCTACCTATCTTGCGTAGAGTCTGGATCTGAGGCAGACTAGCGCAGCTAGCTTGCCTCAGATTCGACTCTATTCTTTTTGGCGTGCTAGCAGCATGTTCGATAAACCGACCCGGCCAAACGCGCGGTTTGATTGAACGGTTTGATTACATAATCAAACGCGGTTTGTTTGATTCAAACGGTTTGGCAATCTGATTGGTTTGGATTGCATGGTGATGCTTGGCATGGTGGAATGGTGGAAAGGTAGAAAGGTGGCCGAATCTACTATCTACATATCAATGTCTATATCGTCACCCATTTCCTCGCCTTCCTGGCCTTCTAGAGGCTTATTACTGAACACTTCATCCCCATAAGCTTCCAAATATGCCTCTATATAAACCTGATTGCGTAGTATCCAGCTCCTGAGACATTGTACTGCTTCCGCTGTCGATTCGATAACGCGGGGACGTGTACGGTTGATCGCTCGGCCGGCCGCGCTGAAAACTCGTTCGCACTCTGCAGGATTCGAGCTGTTAGCGATGACGTCACCTGGTGTTGACGCTCTACTTACCTGAGGACATAGCCGGCACAGCGAATAGATCGAGCGCCATGCGTGAGAGCCTAGGGTACTGCTCCTCCCTGGCAAGCCACCATTTGATTGGATTACCGCATGCTTCGCGCGGTTGAGACACATAGTGCTGGTATTCATCTATAATATCATCCTCGAGCTTCATAAACTCATCAAATTCGCCCTGCTGTTCTTCCTGAGTCTCTGACTGCATTGCTGGAGGCCGGTGAGGTGAAGGAAGAGCTCCGCGATACTCATTCCATAGGGTTTGTACATCCTCACGCGCCTTTTCTAGCCACTCAGGCCTGTCTCGCCAATGCTTGTGAAAGAAGGACCACTTGAATGATGGATGGAGAACTAATGCGGCTCGGTATGCGGGTGTTTCGTCGGTAAGGCGATAGTAACGTTCAAGGACTGCCCAGGAGAGGTTGACGCATGCCCGAAGGTGGCGAGCGGAAGGGTGATTTCGGTGTTGAAGCTCCTCCTTCTTCTTCTCAAGCTTATCGAGACAGAACTCGAACTGAGGAAGGACTTCCCAGAGTGCTCCTTTTACTCCTTCAACGGCATTGCCCTCAAGCACCATTGTAGCAACTTTCAGTGGCTTCAACAGCTCTCTTATCTCCTTTAGGTCCTCCCATTCGTTCGCCGTTAGATTGTCGGCTAGGATAGAGCGATCACCTTCCTCAGCGATAGCGTTGATGTATGCGCGAAGGGCCTGTTGAACGTTGACAGCTCGGTCGATCATATAGTACATAGGATTCCAACGTACGCCGCCGTCAAGCACGACTCGATAGAGAGTCTCAAAGTCGGGAGACTGACGCTGAAAGGCCTCAAATAGCTGCCGACGCTGAGGTGAGGCCCGAATATGCCGTACAACGTTATGAAGCTTACCAACAGGGCCTTTCTTCCTCCACTGAAGCATGCGAGCTTCCTCGTCGCGAGCATTGTCGATTTCTTTCGCCGCATCCTCGATTTGCTGGCCACTGACGTCAGTGAAGGCCTCGATGTTCCGTCCGATAAGCATGGCTTTCGCAACAAGGTTGATAATATGGCCAGCACAACGGAGTCGCCTTTGCTTATATTGGAAGCGAAAAGTCCTTGCAAGGAGCTGTACCGCGGTGTTGTTGTTCGTAGCGTTGTCAAGCACAAAGTACCCAATATTATCGCCAATATTGTACGTTCGAATAACGTCGGTAACAACTGAGGCGATATTCTCGCCAGTATGGGAGCCGTATAGCATCGGAAGGGCGAGTAGGAGTGATAGATATGTGCCGTTTTCGTCGATAAAATGGCCAACGATGCCACAGAGCGGTAGATCGTTTGAAGAAGTCCATGCGTCAAAGCTAAGGTTGATACGACTCTTTGCTCGCCGAAGTTTTGCTGCAATCAGCCTCTTGAGGCCTTTGTATAGGCGTATTAGCCAGCGGCGTACTGTGCCAGCACTATGAGGTATAATCTCGTCGAGATCGGTGTCTGAGCCTGCCACAGCTTGTAGAACGGCGATATATGCATCTGAGATGATTGTACGGAAGGACTGGTTGCATTTGATGCAGAATTCGATCGTTCGGGCAAGAAAGCGATTCCGATCAAGGCGGCGGCGCAGAGGTAAGGGAGCGTTAGGTAAGGACGACTCCGGACTGGAAGAATCGCCGGTCGATGATGGAGTAGTAGCTTCGCCATACTTGGTAATACGGTGAGTCTGAAGTAGATGAGTAGTTGAATGAGTTGTTGATCTCGCGCAATACTTAATAGCTACGCCTCTGTCGTGACAGTAACGGCATGCCCAAAACTTCCGTCTGCTAACCCTGTTCTGAATCATGAAGCCGTAGCGCCAGACATAGCTAGTACGCGGCTTTCTCAGGTTGCCAATAGGCTTCTTAACCAAGTCGTAGCCCCGGAACAGGTCTGGATTGAAGATATAGCCATCAGAATCGCGAACACGCGGCTGGTAGAGGTGTTGCGGGAGCTCTGAAGCTGTATGCATTGCGGTCAGATCATCGCGGATAGGGAGGTCGGAAATGGAAGCGTTTATAGAAGACATTATTACGAACTTATGGCTGTCGAGTTTCTAAACGAAGAATAAGTCTAACGGTTGAATCTATCGCATTCTAAAGGAGGATAAGGAAGGACTCCGTCTAGGAGTTGTGTTAAGTAGAAACTGCCAGCTATGTTCAGGAGATTGGGTTGTACGCCATGTACGCAAGCGAAAGATTCTAACAGGTGCTACCGCCCTCGCTCTAGCCAATCGGAGTTCTGAATCTTTTGCCGATCTACCCCGTTGGAGCCTCAACACCATGATCGACAGTGTAGAAGCTTCTACAACCAATTAGATTATGCCCGAAATAAACCCTATGCATCGACTGGCAATGCGCGTTTGTTTGCTTACAAATTTTCAAACCAATCTAATCGACACGACTTGGCAAACGGTTTATGTAAACGGCTCAAACCGGTTTGATTGTAGAACACACTGCGTGCTAGTAGCAGTGTTTACTTTTCCTTTTTTCCTTCTATAACTAGATACTTAATACTTCTATCTCTATTTTTATTAACTAGTAGTTAATATTTATATTTAGAATATAAGATCTAGAGTTAGAAAGAAGTTTGTAAACTCTAGATTAAGGAATTCTCTTATATTATTAGTAAAATTGCTGGTAATTAAGAGCTATAAAGTCTCTAGAAGTAATAACTACACTATAAATAATACTACTATACCTCGTTTTAATCTATCTACTGAGCTACTAGCTGCGATTATCGATTACCTTTCCCTTAACACTATTATTTCATTCCGTCAAACCTATCAATCTGCTAAAGCTTGTTGTTTTCATCGCTTCTCAAGCTACTACCACACAAGATTATTTATATTTACATGTAAAGCCCTTAAAGCTATCTGGGAGATTTCGTATAGCCGATTTAAGAAATCTATCTATAATTTACATATCGGCTTAGAGATTCTTGATCGTAGACAGTACAACGTACCTCAGGCTTACTCCGAACATCTATCTCAACTTCTTTGTCAGAAATCTTACAGCTTATGGAAACGGGACTTCAAGGAAGCGCTCGAAGACCAGGACTATATTATCCAGAACGGAGTAGACATAGAAATACTTCCGGATGCATTTAATCGCCTAGTAAACCTTAAAGGCGTTGCTATACACTTGCCTAGTTCCAAAGATAAAGCGTTATGTTACCTAAGCTGGGGAGCGGCTAGCCTATACGCAGATCTCGACGGTGACTGTAGAGACCTACTAACATGGGATATAGAGCGGTCTTTCGCTATATTGATTACCGTGCTTGCCGTTAGTAACGTCTGCGTCCAAGAGATCTAAGTTATGCCCTTTAGCTACTAACGGTATAGCTGGGGCGTTGAGATTTCTGCATTCTAGCTGCCATACGCTTAGCTTCGCATGCTTAGATCTTCCTTCCAGAGATTGCGGGTTCTGCGGTTAACTATTGACGTTTCTTTTGGGCACTATAAAGCCGCTGAGTCGCTATCTTATAGTATACCGCGGTTTCTATCTATAACGAGCCACCTAGAAGAGCTATATCTTGGGTTTACTCCGTTTTTACCAACCGTCAGCACTATTTCTCTATTCCAAGAGATCTCCCAAAGTCTTTTCATCCCATCTCTTTGTAATCTTGAGCTTAGAAATACCTTAGTTCACAGGAATCATCTAAAGGATATCCTAACAAAGTATCGTAAGTCTTTGCAGAGTATCAAGCTTCAAAGAATACGGTTGATAGAGCATCGTTGGGTTGAACTTTAATCGGAATTGCATGATCTCTCAGCAAAACTAGAACTGGAAGAAGTGTTCGAATGAATCATTATATGTATATAGTTAAAGCGTAACACGGATAAATACAGAGGATTGATCCGAGCTCTCCCGAGTCTCTTTCGTCTTAGGAGCGCCAGCCTGGCACCTCCGCTCTTAACGTGGTCTTGGCAGCTGCCTAGTCACTTCCGCCCTCACCAAGCCATTTGATTACAACTTCCTCACAGCTTCCGGCAGTCAAGTTCCCAATACACATGACTATTAGCCCTTCAACAGACCGTCAGCAATTCCTACAAATAAAAAGCGAGCCGAGACATGCCAACAGATTATCGTACAGTACTCTTACGGCCACTTGAGGGAGAAAGAATTACAGTGCCGACTTAGAAAGTACGGCATACCGTGTGTCAATCTACACCGCGAACAACCGCGAACAGGAGACAAGACTTCGCCGCAAGATCTGCGATGATTGTCTTGACAGCGCCTCGCTATCAGCAGGCGTAGAGACATGCGCTCAACTGAACCAAGGAAATTCGGGGCGGGATTTATAGGCAACGAAATAGAGTCGTTCCTGTGTGACGTGGAGCTCAAGCGACATGGTCGAAGATTTTTCTTCTGTTCTTACACTTTACGGGCTAGAACGGTGAAGCACGGCAGTACTAACTGCATCGAAGAACTGGCGAAGGATTCACTGCAGCAGCACCGCGAGGTCGGCCCGAAGCCGACATGTGAAGAAGCTAAGAGTGCAGGGTATTTATTCCACCTCATTTCTTCTACTTTCTTGAGAGTGAATTCAACTCCTTAATATTGGGAGCATTGATAAGTCTGAAAGTCACATTAGTGTATAAAAGAGTTATCTATAGTGCACGCTGTAGCGTGATGTATTAGGTAGATTGAAAGATAGTAGGATCAGAAAATAGTCCCGTGCGTTCCGAGAGCATAGTTTTACAAGTGCATTCTATACTCTAGAGATACTCTATAGAGTTTATATTCAATTTACTCACCCTCTTTAAGGTTGGAGAGATGCTTATGCTAGAAGTGTTTACTTAGGTCGCTAGGAGTCTTAAAGGAATACACACGCTTACTAACTAGTAGATCCTAATTCCCTAAGCAAACAAAACATATTATCGGTCTTTTCTCTTTATATACGGACGAGATTACTACATCTAACGCTCTAGCCAGCGCTTTAGTCGCTACTATTAGTTAAGTGTCTTCTTTAGTCTTAACTACTATAGAAGCAACACCTCTAGTAGACCATCTTAAATAATTAGTAAGGTACGTTCCACTTTCCTTAACTTTATAGTAGGCTATAACCGCATTAATAGCTATATTACATCGGCGAACCTTATCTTCTAGTGATGTTCCTAGTAATATTATAATTACTTCGATTAAGCATTTCTATTTAGAAGTCTTATTAGTAGAGAACTCTAGGGTTATTCTTATATCCTTAGTAAATTTTAGCCCGGAAAGCTGCCGCTCGATATCTTTTATAGGCTGCTCCTTCTCCTATCTCTCTTAAATATCCTTTAGAAATGCATATCTCTACTACTACCTTTCATTATTAATCTCGCGACTAAGCTCTTTATATACTAGATTTTATACAGCCTTGCCCTTAAAGCAGCGTTTAAGCTTATTTTAGTGCTAAATTAGAGAACTAATATAGGGATGCTTATTAACTAATAAGGACTATTTTATTAATAGATTATATAGCCGTCGCGGATCGATCGAGCGACTTATTCTATAGGCGGCTCATATTAATACGTGCTAGGGTTTTAGGCCTTAAATAATCGCCTAGGTGTCCGCGGTAATATATCGCGAGAGGTAGTATTTTAGGAATGTTTATATATTAGCGTGCTATATAATTAGGTTCTAGAGGCGATTACTAATACCATCTATACTATATCACCCGCATTAGTAATTCTTACTCGGAAAGGTTCTATATATAACACTAACCGCTCTCGTTAAACGCCTTACCTATAGTATATTGAAGAGTATACGGGCGCGCGATCTATCGGAACTCTATAACCACGCCAAGCTTCTTAATCTAAGGTAGAAGGGTTAAATATAGTAAAGGTAGGTCCCGCGAGATCTTCCACCCACTTAGTATCTTAACTAAGCGACGGAAGATAGAGACGTTATCTATACTTAGATGTAGCGGCAACCGCAGCTTATTAAGGCTAGGCGGAATATCTAGCCTACTAAGCTACTTAGAAGAAGTGAGTTTAGAGGCTATAAACGCTTAATTAGCAAAAATCAGACCTAGAAGAAAGATATAAGGGCTAAGAATAAGAGAGGGGTTATAAATAATCTTAGGAATCGGAAATGTATTACTAGTTACTTATAAGCGTGGATTCTTATAAAAAGTGAATAGTAAGTTTATATAGAGAGGGGCGTAGTAAAGGTAATATATACGTGTCTTTTATCCCGAGGTACTCCTTAGTGAATTTAAACGTAAACTTAAATAGGACCCGATAAGGCTCGTTCTCTAGGTCCCGAAGGAGCGTGACTATAATATATTAGTAATATAGCTTAAGGAGAGCCTTAGGCCGATTCCTAGTAATACCCCTAAGCTAGAGGAAGAGGCCTATCTATATTTAGTGCCGTCTATAGGAGTATCTCTTCTTAGTTATAACTAAGTTCGTCTATATAACTTCCGCGAGGTCCTCTATATATATAGCTTTTCCTAGTTCTTCTTACTTAAGCTGTGTTTCTTTACCAGTTTTCTAAGTATCTAAAGCGTAGGTTAGCCTCGGCTTACCCTTAGGAGAGGATTAAGAGAGATGCTAGAAATGTATTTACCTTATATATCTAACGGATTATCTAAGAGTTAATCTTTCCACTAGTCGCTCTCTCGTATACGAGGCGGTATACTTTTTAGTATATTTAAAGGGAGCTAGCTAGCTTAGTCCCGCGTCGTTTCCTACTATACTTCCCTTAACGCTAGTTTAGAAGCTAGTCGAAGAAGCTATATAGTAGTTTAATAAAGATAATCTAATAGGTCTTCTCGGGGTCTTTTCCTATATAAATGTAGTATCTATAAGTTATTAGATCTCCTAGCTAGTAACTTAAGCTAGAGGAAAGGAATAAGCTACTTACTAGCACTACTATTCCTTAATCTAGTTAAGAAAAAGGATACTACTAGCCGCGTAGTCCTCCTTTATAAACTCGGATTTATTAAATTCCTCTAGCTATTTAAGGTAGTATTCTAGCGGGTGGTTTTAGTTAGTAAGGAGCCACGCTCGATTACTTATCCCTTTATCTATATTCGCGTTTATATTAGCATCCGTTAAGTCTATCTTATAGCTAGTATCAGTGTCGGTCTCTATATCTAACTAATAGGACTTATCGATAATAAGCTATTCTCTAGTTAATAATAGCCTATACTCCTTAGCTCTACTAGTGGGATAGCGATAAAGGTAGGGAAGTGGAAGAGTAATAAGGTAGAGGGAAGGTAAGAGTGAGAGGATAGTTAAGTATAAGAAAGTTAGAAGAGGAGAGTGAGCGAGCGAGTTAGAACTAGAGCGCGAGGAGAAGATAAGAGCTAGTCCTTATAGAAGAGAGTAGGTAAAGCCGCTATAAAAATACGCTAGTAGCAAGAGCTAGAGGGTATACATTTTAGGCTCCCTTCACTTTTAAGAAGAATAAAGTGGAGGAAATAGGAAGTGGGAAACAGGAACGGGCTAGCTACTAGGAATTAAACGCCAAGCCACGCGCTCGGTCGTAGAATCATTAGGGGTGTCTAGTTTCTAGTGGCCTTAGCATAGGGTAGTTTAAGGCTTAAAGCAGCAGGGTGGTCTAGCAAGTTGACCTCTAAAAACAGCGTTAAAAACGTCCTAAAACGGCGGCCAAATTGCCGTTTGATTGTTTAAGATAGTAAAATACTAATCTTTTCGCTAGAAATTAATATTATAATAGAGTTTTCTATAGATCTACTGCATTTTCTTATATAAGATTCTAGCGGTTTTAGACATCGCCTAGATTTCTTTTAGTTTATAGAATAGTTACGCGTAGTATCTGTAGTTAGTGTAGAATAGTATTTATCCTATTATTTCGTTCATGCTTATATTATATACTAACTATATTAGTGGTAATAGCGATATCTAATTTATTTATTTATAATCTATATAACCCCTTAAGTACTATTCGAGTACCTAGTTTATGTTGGAATATATTGATTGAAGAGCTTAGTTTCTATCTAAGGTGGGAAACCACCGCCTATATATATCCAAATCCTCCGGATCTTGCCACTTTCCAGTAGATTCCATCTTACTAATCCATAGAATCTTCCATCCTATAATTAGTAATCTATATTATAAATCCTATCCGTCTAGAATGTTCTAGAACCTTATGGAATCTCCTAGAATGTAGTAGAATCTTTGGTAGCAAACTTAATTATCAATCAACCGGTTTTGCCACTTGGTGCCTAAGGCTAAAGATTGATGCCTTGTAGCCTTGTAGCCTTGTAGCCTTATGGCCTTATAGCCTTGTAGCCTTATAGCCTTGTAGCCTTATAGCCTTGGCGGGCCATAAGAACTTTGGAGATTGACTTCCAACAGTATCTTATCTTCCTATATAGGTATCATATAATTCTATAGTTAATATACTAGTAGGGTTTTATCTACGGTCTTATCTATAAATAGCCTCGCGTAGTTCTTATATTCGTCTAAAATAGATTATAGGATTATAGTAAACACAAACTCTTATCGCTTACTCTATAGAATCTATACCTGCTTAGGATTCTTTTAAACTTCTTAAGTTCTTTAGCGGAGATTACGCATATTTCTATTCCATCTTCTAGTATCTTATAGCTTATTTAGACTAGTATAGCAAATCTTTCACCCGCTTGGCTGAAGCTGTTTTTTCACGAGCACTCGGAGACGCTCGTGGGAAAAAAAAATTTTTTTAAATTGCTTAGTAAGCTGCTTAGTGAGCTGCTTAGTAAGTAGACTCTTAGTGTTCCTACTCTCGCTTAACTTTCACTCCCTAGTAATTATCACCTAAATATTTATATTTTAAAAGGTTAAGCGGCTATTATGTAATTTTTTTAAAAGTTTACTCTATTAGGCTAGCGCGGTATATGTTGGAATTTCAGGTCCTTAGGTAGTAGGAATGAATTGATAGAGAGCATAATTTTCTATCTAGTGGGGAGACTTCCCGTCTATATACCCTTTTCACTTGCTTCTAAAGTGAAACTTGTTAAGTTTCACTTACAGCTCCGTTTGAACGGAAGTGGACAGAGGCTCTATTGGAAACGGTAAGAGCTAAAAGCTCCGTTTTAAAACGGAAGCTCCGCTTGAAGACGGAAGCTCCGTTTAAAAACGGAAAACACAAAACTCCGTATCTAACTAGTGGTAAGATTCCTACCAAGTAAATGCCAAGGCGATGCCAAGCTAATGCCAAGCCAAGAGCTTTGGAAATTAAATTCTAATAGTATATAGATAGACTAATCTAAGGTAGTTTAGAGCCTTTTAAATTTTCGAAGGGCTGCTTAGTAAGCGCTTAGTAAGTAGCTTAGTAATCCGCTTACTAAGCGGCTTTAACCGCTTAAAACGCTTAAAACGCCCTAGGCGCTTATAGAAACCGGTCTGTTTCGGAGGCACTTGCGAGCGGGCATACTTAGTGTTTCCGAGCGCTCGTGTAAGGAAATGGATATTTCCTACTAAACTAAGCTTTTATAGCTAGCCTTGATTAATTTATAAGTAGAAGATTCGAGAAGATTTTAGAAGATTCTAAAAGATTCTATAGGTTTCTATAGGATTTAATATAGTTCTATAAGGTTCTATAAGGCTCTAGAATGTTCTATCTATGACGTAATATCACGTAATGCTTATTAATTCTATAGAAGGTTCTAGATAGCCTTCTACGTATATATAAAATCTCTTCTCTCCCTCCTAAGGAGAGAATAATAATAAGATAAGATAATAGTTATTAGTAAATCTTTCTAAATAAGTTTTAGTTTAAAATATCTAAACTATCTAAGACGCTTAGAGCGGCTTATAAGTGGCTTATAAGTAGCTAGCTTATAAGCGGTTTAAGTGCTCTAAGCGCTCTAGATATTTAGGATATTTAAGATATCTAAATTATCTAAATTATTTAAACTATCTAAAACATCTAAAGTAGTAAGCGCTGCTTAGTAAGTAGAAAACTTTAAACTTTCCTTTCTTACTTAACTTTTACCCTCTAGTAAAAAGAGGTATAATATTAATAAATTCAAAAAGTAAGCGGATAATAATCGTTTTTATCGAAAGTTTACCCCCTAAACTAGTTCTAGTTTACTCTCCTCTATTCCACTAGTTAAATTAGACTTAAAGCTTTTTCTAATTTTTTAGCTACTAACTAAGTAGCGCTAAGCTATACTAAGCTATACTAAGCTAGACATCTAGGCGCTTAGAGGGCGCTTAAAGTACTTAGAGTGTTTACCCCACTTATAAGCCGCTCGCGAGCCGCTCGCGAGAAATAAGAATTACTTAGAAGCTCTAAGCGCTCTAAGCCACTCTAAGCGCCTAAAATTTTTTCCTAATAGTAATACTATACTATATTACTATTCCTTCTTATCTATATCTTATACTCCTTCCTAAATAGGGAATACCTATACTTCCGCTAACTAAGCTAAACTAGTTCTATTCTAGCTTAGTAGAACTAAGTAAGACTATCTTAGCCCTACTTTAGTTCTTCTAGCTCGCGACGGCTCCGAGCGCTTAGAAATACTTAGAGATAAAAAAAGATTTACTAATGTAAAGCTAGTTGGACGTAGTAGAGTAGTTAGCTAGCGGGTAATATATTAGGAATTTTTTAAGTATAAGTCTTTAAATAGTAAGTCTTCGCTTACCTTAAGCGGAGCAACCTAAATATAGCTAATCTTAGTATTAATAAAGTTCTTAATATTCTTATCTAGTTCATCCTATAGTTTACTTTAGTTATAAGGTCTTTAGAATAGACTATCTATAGCTCTATTCTTTTAACCGGGAATATAGCGAATCTCAAAATCCTATAACTAAATCTAGATAAGCTATCTTATTATAAGAGCATCTAGTAAATCTAAAGCGGGTCGATTTAATTAAGTAACTAGAGTATTTACATCTATTTTAATAATAAAGCGAACTCTATATAGATGTATCCGATTCTTCTTTAAAGTATAAAGTAGGCCTTAGTTTATAAGCTTTTCTATATTATACTTTTGTTCCTACTTTAACTAGATTCCACTCTTATAGTAGCTAGAGTGGCGTTTTTCTTCTTAATCTACCTATATAAAAGCTACTCTCTAGCTATTCTAGAAGGTATTAACTATAAGGATAATAGGCCTAGCACTATCTAAGTAGTCTAGCTATAATAAGGCTAGCGTAGTGGTTAGAGCTACCTTTAGCGTATATATAGCTGCTATCTATTCTAGCCCCTAAATAAAATCTATACTAGTACGGAATAGCCGAAAAATAGATTTAAATACTGTTAAGAAGTTCTTAACCTAGAGGCGGTAGAACGTGTAAATGCCTATAAACGCCTATACTAATAAGAGGTTAAAGTAGTCTTTCTAGTTTGAAATCTTTACTACTTTAGCTTTATTAGGATAGCGACCTTCGGTATTATAAATATAGCCTATAACCTTAATTTAGATATAAGGAACTAAGACTTAGGCCCTAATATTATAGCTCTAGTAAGTTCTAGCTTATATAGAACTTATTTATACTAAATAATATACTCTAGAATAAATCGTTATACGCTAGATAGGGTCTTTTTATTATTATAAGTCGTACGCGAACCGTGTATACTAATATTATCTATATAAAATATAGCAATATACGGGATAAGCGCTTTAAGAATCTTAGTTATAATTGTTATAAACTATATAACCGAGTTAGTAGCTTCTTATAGTAAGGTGGTCTAGCGTATAAGTCTATAGCTCTTAGTTGTAAATGCTATAAGGCCCTTATATAGTTTAGTAAGCTCGATCTAGTTATACCTAGAAAAGAAATTAATAAGACTAGTAATTATATTACCTATAAAGGACTTAAAGAACTTATTTATATTTAGTAGTAGATTCGCGTCTCTCTTAGTAATCTTATTAATATATATAGCGGTATCAATTAACTAGCGCTTACCATTCTTCTTCTTAACTAAAAACTAAGGGTTCCGGTTTAAACTATAGTAGGCTTTAAGCCGACCGCTCTTAATATATTCTTAGATTTTCTTAGCTACTTAGCCTTTTAAAGTATAAGACACTAGGACCTTCTAAGGTATATAGTTAATAGTCCGAATCTTTTATAGTAGTGTAATATTCTAGCGAATGCATCTAATCTCCTTAAAAGTATATAATAAGGCAGCCTTTTAATGAAAGAGTATTTCTATAAAGATCGCCCGCTCTATAGGCCTAATATTAGGTCCTATTATAAGCGCGTCGATTCGCTTAGGAGTTAAACACGTATTATAGGTAAGTCTAGTAATCCTTCTATAGAAGAGGTGATTAAATAGCTAACCTAGATTTTAGGAGCGAAGCGCGTGATCCTAATATAGGCGCGCTTCCTTTAATTAAGGACTCTTTCTAATATTAAGCTGTTTATATTAGAGGTGTCGATAGGCTATACCTTATTAGCTTTTTATTTATATACTCTAGTAACTAGAATTCGATCTTATACGGCCTTATTATAGCGCTTTAGTACTAGTAGCTTTATTAGATTACCTAAGATCTAGTATTTAGCTGTTTATGCCTTCTAGATTCTGCGCTCTTATAAGTCCACCCGTCTTATAGCTTCTAATATTAATACTGCATCTATCCTCTTTAAGAGTTAGTAGTAGGATCCATCTATCTAGTAAAGGGTTCCAGAAAATGCTCTTTAAGAGAGGTATTAGATAGAAGCCTACTATACCCTATATCCCTTACTAAAACGGGCTAGTAGAGCGAAAGGGATGCACGCTAGTAGACTAGCTAAGAGTAGCCTTAGCTAAGTAAGGATGCTCTAAATTATTTTTGTTGGAATGTATTAATTAAAGAGCTTAATATCTATCTAAGGTGGGAAACCACCGCCTATATATATCCAAATCCTTCAGATCTTGCCACTTTCTAGTAGATTCCATCTTACCAATCTATAGAACCTTCCATTCTATGATTTATAATCTATATTATAAATCCTATCCGTCTAGGACCTTCTAGAACCTTATAGAACCTTATAGAATCTTACAGAATCTAGTAGAATCTAGTAGAATCTAGTAGAATCTAGTAGAATCTTCGGTGGCAAACTTAATTATCAATCAACCTCTTTTACCACTTGGTGCCTAAGGCTAAGGATAGATGCCTTATAGCCTTACAGCCTTGTAGCCTTGTAGCCTTGTAGCCTTGCTAAGACTTTGGAAATTGACTTCCAACAATTTCAGACAGAGTTAATTACTTTAGTTAGTTATCTACGGAACCTAAGTCTAAGTAAATCGGTACTAAGTAATAAAACTGCTTATAAGGCGTATTATAACCAGCTACCTAAGATTAGTCATCTACAGATACTAGAATGCGCGGCTTATACTAATATAGCTAAGCAAGGAGCTAAAAAGCTCGATCTAAGAGCATTAAAATATATGTTACTTAGTTACTAGAGAAATAGCATTTACCGGCTATATGATTCAGCTGATAATCACGAGTATACTATGTTGGAAGTCAATCTCCAAAGTTCTTGGTCTATAGCCTGCCAAGGCTACAAGGCTACAAGGCTACAAGGCTATAAGGCATCTATCCTTAGTCTTAGGCACCAGGTGGCAAGACTGGTTGATTGAGAATCAAGTTTGCCACCGAAGATTCTACTAGATTCTAGGAGATTCCACGAGATTCTAGGAGATTCCACGAGATTCTATAAGGTTCTAGAAGGTTCTAGACGGATAGGATTTATAATATAGATTATAAATCATAGAATGGAAGGTTCTATAGATTGGTAAGATGGTATCTACTAGAAAGTGGCAAGATCTAGAGGATTTGGATATATATAGGCGGTGGTCTCCCACCTTAGATAGAAATCAAGCTCTTCTACCAAGACGTTTAATACCTTACTACTAAGGCATCAAACTCGAATCCCAACATACTAAAAGTTTAGTTACGTTTAATAAGTAAGAACTACCGTTTAAGAGTAAAACAGAAGATTCGACTAATTAGACCGAATTCGATGATTCACTATTATATAATAATAACTATTATAAGAATTCGAAGATTAAGAATCTCGATAACCGCTCGTCTAAAAAATCTAAAAATTAAAGGACCCTAGCCCTAATTCGGACAAGTATAACTTTAATATATTAGCTAAGTCATATAATAGTTCGCGGCGCAGTTCTATTAGTCAATTAATAATGTAGTGCTATTTAAAGACGAATCTTATAATAGCGCTATTTTAAACTATGATGGCACTATTATCGAAAGTAATTAATCCTTAGCTCTAGGTATACCTAGACGGTATTAATCTATCTAAATTAAGCCTGTAAGGAAATGGGTATTTCCTACTAAACTAAGCTTTTATAGCTAGCCTAGATTAATTTATAAGTAGAAGATTCGAGAAGATTCTAGAAGGTTCTAGAAGATTCTAGAAGATTCGATAAGTTTCTATAGGGTTCGATATAGTTCTATAAGGTTCTATAAGATCCTATAAGGTTCTAGAATGTTCCATCTATAACGTAATATTATATAATAACTAATAATTTTATAGAAGGTTCTAGATAGCCTTTTACATGTATATAAAACCTCCTCTCTCTCACCTAACGAGAAAAAACGACAAGATAAGATAATAGTAATACTCTACTATATTATTATTCCTTATCTATTTTTTTATACTCCTTTCTAAATAGGAAATACCTACACTTTAGCTAACTAAGCTAAACTAGCTCTCTTCTAGCTTAGTAGAACTAAGTAAGACTATCTTAGCCTCACCTTAGTTCTTATAACTCGTGGTTAGTAAGGATATAAAAAATAGTAGTTCTACGTATAATAGAGTTCTATAAAAGCTAGGCTTAGTCATCGTACTTATTATTAAAAATATAGTACTAAATCGTGAGCGATTTCTATAGCGGATAAGTGTAAAAGCTAAAAATAGTAGTAAGAGAGTATACCTTAGAGCTAGGCTTAATAAGAGCTTTATAACTAAAGTTTTCTTTTTCCTTTAAATATTTATATCTATAATAAGCTCTAGTAGCTTATCTGAGCTATTAGCCTACTTTCTTAACCGGGAAATAAGCTTACATGCTACCTCTTCTAAAACATTAGTTTTTCTTATAATATACTTATACTTAATGCTAAGATCGTGTCACAATGCCGGGGCGCTAGATAATGGAACTTGATTGATTAACTAGAATACAAGACGTTGCACGAGAATAGGAAGGTCTGCAAGCGGGACGGGCAGAAAACCTTAGTATAGGAGCACGTGACCTTGAAATAGTAGAAGACCCGAACGCCGGGAAATACTAAGACTAAACCGTGACAGATCGCGCTATATAAGCACTATAGCTCTCTAAGCTAAAGTGAGGCTCTTTACGCTCTTAGTTTTATATCTATATTAATAATTTAGCATAATAGAAGCGTGGTAAACTAATATTAACCTGTTTATTAATAGAGAGGCTTTAAAACCGGGGCTTAGTATTATAACTTAGGCCTATTTAATACGCAGTTGGCTCGCCTATTAACCGGACGCCGATATAATATTATTCACAACTCTTTAATTAGAATAGCTTGATTTCTATCTAAGAGTAAGGAAACCCCTATATCTATCTAGACCCTCTAGATATTGCCTCTTTCTAGTAGATTCTATCTTACTAATCTATAGAACCTTTCATTCTATCTATTATAGTGGTGTGGATAGTAGAAGGTTTAGGTAGCATGTAATCTAGATAGGCTTGGCTTTCTAGTTTCTCTTTCCTTTATTAAAAGTGCTTTACGGAACTAACAACTTAATATACTTATATAACAGCAGCTCCGATATAGAACCTTAGATAGAAATTAAGTATCCTTACTAATACTAATTATTATCCTTTTACGCTCCTGCTAACTACGTATAGTGTTTACTTTTATAATTATTACCTATATCTAAGTCTTATAAATAACTAATCTCGACTAGTATTCACTACCTATACCCTTATATATATTTTAGCGAGTAGTATAGGGCCTTAACCTTATTATTATAGATACGGGAAGTATAGAGAACTAGGAAAGCGCGTGTATCTATAATAGTAAAAGCTAAATAGTTATAACGTGTTTCACAAGCGAGTCGCCCACCCAAGCGAGTCGCCCACCCCAAGCGAGTCGCCCACCCTACTAAGCTGCGCGCCTTTACGTGCAGATAACTTAACACTACAACAAGCTATAGTGTTGTTTGCAATGGTTTCAGACTATTTAAGATCTTCGCTATCTTCTGCATCTACAGTTTTTGCCTGGCAGGTGCGAGAGTTGTGTCCAGTCTTGCCGCAACGCCCGCAGTGCCTCTCTGCGCGAGCCTTCTTCGTAGGCCTCTTACCCTCCTCCTGCTCACCAGCCTCATCAGGAGCAATCAAATCAAACACATCGCCTACTGTTAACGTCTCCTCACTCCGAATATACTTCCTCTTACGGCTTTTACGCTGCGTTGCTGCCTCAGCTGCCTGTCGATACTCAGCCATTTCCTTACGGATCAACACCACTTCGTGCGCCATTATAAGACTACTCTTTGTAAGCTGATTAACTGCTTCAACAATAGAAGCAGGTGAGGAGCTCTTGTGCCTTCGAACCCGATCGCGAATAAGCGTTGATTGAGCCTCTATCTCACGGGCATTGCTTGGTGTTTTGGCTTCCCATAGGGTGTCCTCTGGTGCAGGAGGTGTAGGCGTGCGAAGCTTCACGTCAAGCTTCGATAACACAGCCTCTGGGTCGTGTGGGACCAGCCCAGCGCCTCTAAAGCTTGCGCAGATGTTCTCCTTTGTAAACGCCTTGTTAAAGGCTGCTTTGAAGGCTGGTAGGAAGGTTTCTTTCTTGATCAGGTTGGTGTTGAAGCGTGCCAAGCCTGAGATTTCATCTCCATACGCCCGCTTCAACGGCGAGAAGCAGCCCACATCAAGCGGCTGCAGCAGGTGCGACGAATGAGGAGGCATGCAGAGAAGGACAATGTTCTCCTCTTTGCACATCTTGTGGAATGCGTACTTGTTGTGGCTCTCGTGGCCATCAACAATCAGCAGCCGGTGCGCGCCTACTGTACGCGCCTTTGTATGCTTGTTGAAGTGCTTCAACCACGCGATAGCAAGCTCGTTTGACGTCCAGCCGTTAGGGCTGACCTCAAGGACCCAGTTGCGGGGTAGTATACCCTCCTTATACCAGGAGTCGATCAGAACCTTGCCTGCGAAGATGATGAACGGTGGGATTGCCCACCCTGCAGCGTTGATGCCCTGAATCACTGTAACCCACTCGCGATTACCTGGCTGAACTCTCTTCCGTTTACTAGCACGTCTCTCTGAGCCTGTGACAACTAGCTGAGACGAGATCACGCCCATCATGAAGCCAGTCTCATCAAAGTTGTACATGTCCTCGTCCTGGATGCCGTACTTCTCCTTGAAGGACTGCACAAGCGTGAACCACGGGCTAATAACCTTTGAATCTTCGGTGAGGGCTCGCTGGCGATCGTACGGACGGGTCCATCGAGTTTTAAGCTCAGGCGTACGCTTAATAAAGTTGGTCGCCCAGTTCTTGCCTGTTGGCTTTCCGCCACGCTCACTCAGCAGATCATCAGCCATATCTCCCACCATACCCCTTGTAGGCGCAAGCCCTCTTAAGTCCAGCTCAAGTATGTATCTGACAACTGCTTCCTCCTCTAACTTAGATAGCTTCTTTGAGTTGGGCTCACAATCGCGTCGAGACGGGATTCCAGCGCGTCGGTCTCCGAGGGTCTTTCGAGGAACGTTAAAGGCTGCTGCAGCGCTTCGCTGGCTTAGAGTCGCATCGTTTTTAACTTCCTGGATAGCAAGCTGTAGTATCCCTTCAGTGTAGGTCTGTTGCACGTTGCGTTGTCGAGGCATTGTAGTTAAAAGTAGATAGTTGTAGCATTCTGGTGGGGTGGGCGACTCGCTTGGGTGGGCGACTCGCTTGTGAAACACGTTATTCCTTGCCGCAGCTCACGCTAATGGGCTTACCACGCGGGTGTCAAAAAAAGTGTCACCGCAAACACCTTGAACATCTACCAACATCACAAATCACCCACATCACACACGTGTCACAGCCAGCACAGTATAAGGTCTGAAGCCCAAGTATGGTGGGATATCCATCAGTAAGCTAGATACCTCGCTTCCTCTATCCAAACACCGATTCTAAGTGATTGTTGATATATTATCACGGGATCCATTACGTTCGCGGTGATGCCTTTTCTTAACGCCCGCGTGGTATCGGAGCCCGAAGATTACCCATGAACTACGAACAAACCGGTCGGATTGCCACATCTGGAGTATCGAGGCTACAAGTACACCATGGGGGACGGAGCGGACCGCGATTTCCACGGACTGCATCCCGGTATGACTTCTACCCAGTACTCGAGTAGACTGCCCAGCTTTCCCCAGACACTCGACACACTGGGGAAGTTTTGCCGAGCGGGCAGATTTTAACGAAGTCCACCCGCGGATGCGTCGCCCGCGAATTAAGATTCCCGAGCAGACGACTTCCTCCACTCTAAGGGTCATCTAAAGAACATGTTGCGGCATTGAAAAGCCACTCATGGACATCAAGGTAGATAACCCAGACGCAGTTCCCAGACTGGGTAAAACTTTAGTGCTTAATGCACTAAAGGGCTGAACTACTGAACAATGTCTTACTTTCCATCACACGAAATTGGTTTAGCTACTCTACCACTGACAAGATCAGGAGTCCAGTTTGGTCGTGAATCAGGTATCAATCAAGCTGGGGTATAAATGCGGCAACGGCCTTTTTGACTGGCCCTTGCTCCCTCTAGAATAAGTTCTGCCGATGCAGTGCCGCGATCTTTACCCGGCCACCTGGGCGGGAAAATACGCGAACTCCAAATCTCAAGAAGCGTGAATTTCACCAACACTAGCGCTTTTAATTTCGACATCACTACTTAATCTTACGGGCGCATCTTCAGCCTGAGATTAAGGATAGGCTGGGAAGCTCTGAACTATCTACGCAGTCTATATTGAAGCGCTTTAGAAGGTGTTGACGTTGCTGAATTGGTGCGTTTGCGGTTTTGGAGTTCGCGTTGTTTCCCGCCCAAGGTGCCCGGCCGCAGCCCTCAAGTTGTCCAGACGTTTCCTCTCGATCCCCGTTAGATCCGCATCTCCGCATCCAAAACTCTCCACTGGATCTAAGTCCCCGCTCAGCGGGAGCTTCCCGGCAGTTGAACTTACCAAAGTTCAACCGGCCTGCCCTTTTCTCCGCTTCTGCCGCAGCCGGCATCGTGCCGGCGTAAGATGCGCGGCTCGATGAGGCGCGGAAGGTGTTCACGTGTCACAACGAAGGTTAAACCTTTGCCATGGATCAGACTCATATAATGCAACTATGTATGATCCTTCGTATTTGTGCAATATCTTTCGCCTAGCTTCTTCACCTGCGTTCTGTACAACGCCCTTTTGCCCTTTTACCTCTCATCCTAGCAGCGCCTCCTATGACTTACTCAACACTCGACTCTGCAAAGAAATTTGTTACAGGCAGCATGGCGTGGGAGGTTGACACTGTCCTAGCAGAATTGACCTTGGACGAGAAGATCGCCCTTCTGTCAGGTATGCTGTTGCCCCATCTCAATAATTCCAATCGTCTGTATCACGGCTGACAGACTCTACATTCAGGGATCGACTTCTGGCATACTGCTCCCGTTCATCGCCTCGGCGTCCCCTCAATACGCCTGTCGGATGGCCCTAATGGCGTCCGAGGCACAAGGTTCTTCAATGGCGTTCCGGCGGCTTGCCTGCCTTGCGGTAACATGACCCACAAGAATACTCTGACAGTGTCAATCCACCACAGATTCGCTGACGTTATATCTCAGGTACCTGCCTGGGCGCAACGTGGGACAAGTCTCTCGTTCAGGAAGCGGGCGCTCTCCAGGGAGCTGAGGCAATTGCAAAGGGGGCCTCGGTAATCCTAGGGCCAACAGTGAACATGCAACGCTCTCCTCTCGGTGGTCGTGGCTTTGAGTCCTTCTCTGAAGATCCAATCCTCGCGGGCACTCTTGGTGCTTCAACAGTCTGTGGTATTCAGAGCACTGGTGTCCAAGCAACGATCAAGCACTACGTTTGCAATGACCAGGAGCATGAAAGGCAGTGCCAGGACTCGAGAGTGTCTGAACGGGCGCTCCGGGAGATCTATTTAATGCCGTTTATGATTGTGCAACGGGACAGCCAGCCTGGATGCGCCATGACAGCCTACAACAGAGTGAACGGCGTGCATGCCTCAGAAAGTGCAAAGCTGTTACAAGATGTGCTTCGGAAGGAGTGGGGATTCTCAGGATTGGTCATGTCTGACTGGTAAGCTCGATGGATCCGCACGCCTGTATCCCGCCAGTGATCGCAACCGTCAAGCAATTATTGACGGTGATTCAGGTTCGGCACGTATACGACCGCTGACGCTATCCGTGCCGGTCTCGACCTCGAGATGCCCGGCCCCTCTTACATACGTGGCGAGCTCGTCAAGCAAGCTTTAGGCGCTCGCAAACTTCTTCCACATGACATCGACGCTTGCGTCCGTAATGTACTCAACCTTGTCAAGAAAGTCGAGCCGCTCGGCATTCCAGAGAACGCTCCGGAAACCACGGTGGACTCGCCAGAGACGGCACAGCTATTGCGAAACGTCGCGGGCAGCGGAATTGTGCTGATGAAGAATGAGCACCACGTGTTACCTTTCAGCAAGGAGAAGTCGGTGGCAGTCATCGGACCAAATGCGGCCTTTGCAGCTTATTGTGGGGGTGGAAGTGCTAGCCTGTTACCGTATTACGCCATCACGCCGCTGGCCGGGATCAAAAAGAAGGCCAAGGATGTGAGATATCGGGTCGGAGCGGTGGGTTGGAAGAATCTGCCGCTAATGTCGGGATTAACAAAGACAAAGGAAGGCAAGGAAGGCCTCACGATGAGAGTGTACCTCGACCCACCCGAGACGACTGATAGAGAGCAGGTCGATGAAGTCTATGTGAGCAAGACGGAGTGCTTCTTAGTGGACTACAAGCATCCTAAGCTCACATCGGCACTGTACTGGGTTGAGCTGGAAGGCACCATGACCTCAGAAGAGACAGCCGAATACAGATTTTCGCTATCGGTTGCCGGAACCGGGAAGGTTTTCATCGACAACAACCTGGTTGTCGACAACGAGACTGCGCAGAGACCGGGAGACACCTTTTTCGGAGCCGGGACCAGGGAGGAATTTGGAAGCATGCAGATGCAGGCTGGCAGACCATACAAGATTCTGGTCAAGTTTGGCACCGCACCCACTATGACGTTTATAACCGCAAGCGCGACAAACCTTGGAGCTGGTGGCTTGAGAGTCGGCGCAGAGAAGGTCATCGATCCAAAGGAAGAACTCGCTGCGGCTGTTAAGCTGGCGCAAGCTGTCGATCAAGTCATCATCTGCGCCGGACTTAGCTCAGAATGGGAGAGTGAGGGCTATGATCGGGATAACATGCATCTTCCGCCAATGAGTGACGAGCTGATAACGGCAGTGACAGCGGTGAATCCGAATACCGCTGTCGTTATCCAGTCAGGAACGCCTGTCACTATGCCTTGGCTCTCCCAGACGAAC
Source organism: Coniosporium tulheliwenetii (assembly GCA_030247845.1). Lineage (NCBI taxonomy): Eukaryota > Fungi > Ascomycota > Dothideomycetes > Coniosporium > Coniosporium tulheliwenetii. Next base: position 302,890 of record JAPDRP010000006.1, read on the forward strand.
GCGTTGCTCCAGGCATGGTACGGCGGTAACGAGACTGGCAATGCGATCGCGGACGTGCTCTTTGGAGACATCAACCCAAGTGGCAAGTTACCATTGAGCTTCCCACATAGAGTCGAAGACAACCCCGCCTTCTTGAACTACCGGTCCGAAAGAGGAAGAACACTCTACGGCGAAGATGTTTACATCGGATACCGATTTTACGAGAAGACCAAGAAAGACGTAGCGTTTCCCTTTGGACACGGCTTGAGCTACAGTCAGTTCGAGATGAAGGACCTCGAGATCAAAGATGCGGGCGATGAGGTTGTGGCAAGTGTCTCTGTCACAAACACTGGCAGAGTGGATGGCGCGGAGGTTGTGCAAGTATACGTGAACCAGAGAAGCCCGAGCATCAATCGCCCGCCGAAAGAGTTGAAGGGTTTTGAGAAGGTGTTCTTGAAGGCGGGCGAGAACAAGCAGGTGGAAGTCAATTTTCCCAAGAAGTATGCGGCTAGTTTCTGGGACGAGGATCAGGACTCATGGATCATGGAGAGGGACACCTACGAAGTGCTCGTTGGCAACTCAAGCGCACACACTCCACTGAAGGGAACCTTGAGGTTCGGCAAACGAGCTGGTGGAATGGACTGTAAACTTCGTAATACTGGCGTTAACTCACAGCGGCTTAAGGCCTGCCTTACCGCGGAACGAGTCGCGACCCAGAAGTGAGAGCGCCTGACGTGTTAACATACACATGCGTTTGGAACGTTTGAGTCCAGTGCTCGGTTTCAAACATTCAAACGCATCTACAGTCTGGTACCCTGACTGGAGCTATTGCACAAAGCTGAAGGGTGACGTTGGGCAATCCTACGAAGCAAATCCATCCAATTGGAACTTCAGAAGCTGTTAGAGCAGTTACGTAACTGGGGCCGTGCCGCATCCCATCTTTGTGTTCTCATCTGAAGTTCTTCAACATCTACACTTCTCTCCTCATTCCGAATCCTAGCATAGAACCTCAGCTACTAGCAACTCCGACGACCGCATCATCCGTACACAATAAGACGGCCTTTCCTTGGTCTGCTTGTCGGCCCATTCTATGCCTATCTTGCTCAGATATCCTCCGACAGATATCGTTGCCAACCCTGAATTTAGTACCGCATTGTGATAAGTATCTCCTAGTAGGAGACGCCGACTGCCGGTACGACTCTTTCAGGACGATCCCCTATCGAGATGAACACTGAAGAAACAAGTGCGGGTACTAGCGGTACACTCAACCCCTATTCTCTTGCGAAATATCAGCTGAGATCAGATAGCACTTACTAAGATCGATATCAGCAACCAAGGCATCGAGGCCTTTGGCCTCAACGTTATCTGGCACAACATGTACGCCGAATCAGACTTCACCACTTGTCGGAAGTGGTGTCTCAAGGATGTTGACTGGGTATTGCTTCAAGTCGCTCGCCATGTGGAACAGGGGCTTTATCGTATCATAAGCATCAGTGCTTCCAAACATTCATTTGTGATTGTTTGTGCGTCAGAGGAGCAGTGGGAGGATATGTGTGATCGTTTGTTATCCGTTGGTTGAATGTATGATAATCTTATAGTTGTAGTCATTCGTTAAGGCTGCAACTCTTCTGAGTCGATTGTTTTAACAAATAGAAGAGCTATTGCATGGGCGTGTACGGGATAGCTTTCTCCACTTTCCAGAGTGTAGCATCCTATACCTTCTTTCTATAGATTAATAGTAGCCCTCGAATAAAGTGAAAAGCTACACCAGACTATTTCAGCTATAGTAGTAGCATTTGAGTGAACATATATACTATGATCACCAACACCTACGAAGGATAGGGTTTATATTGAGGAAGCGGACGCTTGACCACCCTTATTACTATCAAAGAACCATCAAGTGAGTAATCTGATGGAGATTCAAGGCTTCTGTTGACCACAGAGGCCACTAAAGGCTCGAGTCTCTTCCCATAGGCGCCAAAATACTGTGTTTCAAACCCTCGTGATGGCACGCCGCCAAGCGTCCGCTTCCTCAAAATTCAAACCCCGTCCTTCGTAAACGGCTGACATGCTGGATTGCCGTGCTCAAGGCAGGGGTTGAAATGCCTAGTGCTTCGCGACAACCCGTGACTCTGTCCAGATCTCAGTGCTTTTTCACCAGGCGTTGCAGGGAGACATTGTCATTGCATTTATGAATTACATACAACTTTTCCACCCTCCATCCTGAATTCCTTTAGTATGCCACCATCGTTGAAAGACCGTCCATCTCGCGGTCCCAGTTCCTGTGCTGAGAGATTGCAAAAGTGTACGCATCAACGAAGTCCTTCGCTCCCTTCGCCATCTTGATAGCCTCCTTGAAGCTATCCGGCTCCACCTTGCTCGCCGTGACCACGCCGTAGCTCTCCACCACGTCGCCGCTGCTGGAGAACGAGACGCCGGGCAGCGCGCACGCGTCCTTGACGAACGACACAGCCTCGCCGGTAGCGCCAATGGCCTTGAGATGCCCGAACGCCTCGCGCACCCAGTGCAGAGCGCGGCCGTTCTTGCGTAGCGTCTCGACAGACTGAGCACCGCCAGGAATGAAGACACTGTCGAACATTGTGGACCGCATGCCCTCGAGGTGGTGATCTGGCTTCACGCCCTTGCCGATGCTCTTGTCCTCGCCGGCAGCGTAGATTATAGAGCGCTTCGTGCCAATGGTGAACGGTAGCGCTTTTGCCGCCGTGAGCGCAGCCTTGACGCCGTTGTACGCAATCGGGTCGTACCCATCCGCGATGATGATGGCGACGCGGCGGGTAGCGATGGTGGGCTCCTTGGGCATGTAGTCCATCTGGCTGAGACCCTTTGCCTTCTTGCCATGGTTCTGACGCCGTGGCATGTCTGGGATGTTTTCGGCGCCCACCTTCTCTGCGACCTCTCGCGCAAGGCCAATATCGATGTCTAATAGCCGCTCGCACATGCGCTCGTACACTACCGGATCGTCGCAGTGGTCGAGCTCGAAAGACAGGGCAGCCGCCACGTGCGCCTTTTCTGGCGCCGAGAGCGAATTGTAGAAGAGCTGAGCTTGGTTGTAATGCTCGCGGAACTTCTTGCTGCGCATGCGGGCCTTTATTCCAGCCACCTTCTCCGGATAGTCGACGTAGCCGCCTTCTTCCTGCTTCGCTGGAGGCACAGCAGAGAAGCGGTTCGGCCAATAGTTCACCCTGCCTTTCATGATGGTGTGCCGCATGGCGCCATCGCGGTTGTGGTTCATCACCGGACATACGGGCCGGTTGATTGGGAGTTCCTGCCAGTTGACGCCGAGGCGAGAGAGCTGCGTGTCGAAGTAGGAGAAGTTGCGGCCTTGTAGCAGTGGGTCATCCGAGAAGCCAATACCTGGGACAATGTGGCTCGTACAATAGGCGACTTGCTCCGTCTGGGTGAAGTATTCATCCACATTGCGGTTCAGTTCCAGCTCGCCGATGTAGCGGATCGGCACTTCTTCCTCGGGCCAGATCTTGGTAGCATCGAGGATGTCAAATTCGAAGTCGTCTTCGCGGTGCTCAGGGATGACCTGGATACCGAAACGCCATTTGGGGTACGCGCCGTTGTCGATCGCTTCCATAAGATCCTTGCGATGGAAATCCGGGTCCTGTCCTGCCAGCTTAAGAGCTTCGTCCCATACGAGGGAATGCACACCAAGCTCAGGGGTGAAGATGAACTTCACGAAATGGCGCTCGCCCTTGTCGTTCTGCAGAGTGTACGTATTGACTCCGAAGCCCTGCATCATACGGTAAGATCGTGGGATAGCACGGTCAGACTGCGTCCACATGAACATATGGGTCGCCTCGGTGTGCAAGAATTGGAAATCCCAGAAATTGTTGTGAGCCGTCTGAGCTTGCGGTACTTCATTATGCGGCTCGGGCTATAGCCCTTGCAATTAGCATAACTCCATATCCGGCTTCTCATCAGTGTCTTACCTTTCCAGCATGAATGACATCGGGAAATTTCATGGCGTCCTATAAAAATTAATATCTTTCTAAATACTCAAGGGCCTCGGGCTCACTTGTATGAAGAAAACTGGAATGTTGTTGCCGACAATGTCCCAATTGCCTGAATGTCCCCGAGTAAGCCAAGTACCGTGGAGAATCTGAAAAACACGGGTGTCTCAAGGGATGTACCTTCTTTTGTATACATTTTCAGGGCGAAACCGCGGACATCGCGGACTGTGTCTGCGCTCCCGCGCGACCCCAAAACAGTGGAAAACCGGAGGAACAACGGTGTCTCGCGGGACGTATCGGTCAGGACGCCAGCGGAAGTGACGTCCGCAGCGCTCTCGAATAACCTGAAAGTGCCGAAAGCACCAGCTCCTCTGGCATGAACAACTCGTTCTGGGATTCTTTCATGGTCGAATCGGTGGATCTAAGCAGGTGTTAGACTTGGCGTAGGCAATGCAAAGGGCTCTGGGTGAGTGGTTCAGGACGGCATACCTTCTCACGCGCAAAGGGGTCCTCCAACAGCTCAGGACCTGTCTTCTCCTCGCTCGCGACCTTCAGCCAGTCATCCGTGTTCGTCTGCCTCACGCCCCAGTCGGATGTGATGCGATTGCTCTTGTCATGAACATCTTTTGTATTATGAGCGAGGTCCGCAAGTTTGGCGCTCTCTGTCGAAGGCGCGGCCACGCCTTCGACAGCTTTCTTCGTCCTGTCGGTGATGGAAGTTAGGATCTCGGAAGCCATGTTGCTGCTGTCTGTGGCTGTTCGATGCTGCGGAGCTGACTGTGTACGCGTGGTGGGAGGGAGGATGGGAGAGCTTCGCGGAGGATAGCAGGGCGGCCCAAGCAGTTACATAGCTAAGGTCGAGTTATCTGTTCACCATGACGTCGGACAGCGGGGCAGCTAGGTATGGATGGTGCTTCGCATCAATTGCACAAGTAGTAATCGGTCGCACAGCAGCGATTCAGTGCAACACGCGAAACCCTTTTGGACGGCCAAGCGCGTCGACCCGCGCTAATCCTTGACGCAGCTCACTTTTTCAACGGCCGGTTCATGGCGCCGCTGCAGACGGCGCCCAGGCTGGCCAGTCGCCGATGCCGCCGGGGTAGCAATGTGAGCGAATTGGAAAGCCGCGCATCAGCAGCTCCCTGGCTGTCTGCAAGAAAGCGTCACTTCCGGGTCGCAGCTAGCCCAGGGGTGATCAGCTGCCGAAAGCCTTGACAGGGTGGCAGACCGCAAGGCTGGAGGGGTTCCATCGCAGCTCGGCGGGGGCTTTTCCTCGCTCATATCTCAACAATGGAACCTGTAAATGGCCTCAGAGGCGTCAGCAGACGCGAGTGCTACTGGTGTCCCAACTCGAATTCCTCACTTTCTGACTGATAGGTTTCTCCGTATGTGGAGGGTCTGCCGCACGCTGGCAGAATGCTTCTGCGGGGTTAGGGAAATCGTTCCATTGTAGGTACAGGGATGTGACCAACCCAGCATGCTTCACATGAAAGGAGCCGGCAACAGCTTTTCAGGAAGAAGAAATAGTATATCATGTTCGTAAACAACTGCGCGAGGCCAAACCGAAAGCAAACTTTACTCGACAAGGAGCCAACGTCGACCTCCAGCATATACTGCGGCCCATTGAACGCTCAAGCGAAACCAAAACGCCAAACAAAGGTGACATGCCGACAGACGAGCAAAACAAGCTCCAGGTAGACCGGCCAAACATCCCCCGTTCATCGTCCAATTCTTGCCGACCCTCGAAAGCCAACAGCCGCCCTATCCCGATCTCAATTGTTGCGACACACCTTCACTCCTCCTGTTCAGCGTAGTCCGAGGCCCCCATTTCGCCGCCATAGTGCACAGGGCCGAGCTTGAGGAATCTCGCGCGTCCAGCCTCGCCGCTGCTGACGCTGCTGGAGCGCCGCTTTGACTCAATGCCGAGAGCTGGCTCAACCGCGTCAACTGCAGCCACTGAGTTTCGAGGAGACATCGATGGAGGCGACGCCGGAAAGCTATTCGACTGAGTGGGAGCGAGCGCGAGGAAGGTAGAGTCGCGTCTTGGACGGGCGTCGGGCGAGGCATCGGCAGGAGCAGGGGCGTCGACAGGTGAGGTGGGCTGTACGGCGACGGCCTTTGCAGCTTCGGCTCTCAGGGCGTCCAGCGTAGCTTCGGTCGAGAGGACTGGAGCGGCGGTTGAAGACATTGTGCGATGTGTGATTGAAGGCGGCTGATCGTTGCGTTTAAGGTGTCCAAAAGATTGGAGCGAAACGGTCGGTGACAAGGCGTAGTGGCAGCTGATGGCTGTATCTTCTGTTGAGCGCGCGTGTGAAGCAATTGAGCGGATTCAGGGTGAGCAGCTTGCTTTTATAAGAATCCCACTAGGCACGAACAGAGCAGGAGCAATGTGAGCTATGGGTGAAGACGGGAGAAACTGTGTAGGCAGGGTAACGATACCCCACGTGCTGGTCAGGCAGCTCCTGCTGCTTTACGTAGGAGGCGATCAGGTGCTACTTTCCTTTCGTCCATCCACGCTCTGGAACGCAAGAGGGGATCCGGGAAGGCCCGCAAGCCAAGTTGACACTTGAGTATTGGTCAATAGCGTGCTGTGCTACATTCAGTAATCGAAGATGAATGTCGTTAGCCGCCCACCTCGAGTACTGCAGTTGAGGTAGAGAACCTTAGAAGGCCTTAATGGCGGTGAAGCGGTGAAGTAAGCGGGCAGAACTCTGCCTTTAATGTCCGCCAGGCCGCGTGATCTTCCGCTGCTCCACTGAGCTTTGTACAAAGCGAGATGTTTAGCCTCTCATCCATTGTCGACTCGTGTCCTTCAGGCGTCTACCGAGAGGTACTCGATATGCAGTTGCACTGCTTTCAGCCCTAAGATTATGACGATCCTACCACACCCCACGACAAGCGCTCCCGTGCTTCCTTTTCCCCGCACTTTCGGAATCACCTGAGTTTTCAGTGAGCGAGTCTTGCGGTTAATCCGGTCCAAAGCGCTGAAACAACTCTAGCGTCTCCGAATGGTCCTCGAGGAGGATATCTGCGAAAACCGAAGCAAACCGCTTGCTTTGATAAATGACGGGCAAAGCCGGAGAATGGATACCTACTACCTAGGTGATTACCTTCGGGAGTTTCCTGATTTTACACGTGCAACATGTAGGTACAAACAATCTGTCTAGGTACTTGAAGGCAGTCCTCAGACTTATCCTTTCACTAGAGTGGAAGCCCTTCCTCCCTGTCATGATGGATGGCGTGGCCGATTAGAGGAACGGGGAACCGGTTTCAGCTGCCATAGCTTCAGTCCTTGCGGACATTACGCTAAGAAAGTCGCCCTGATCTGTCTCCGAGCACTCGAAGCAAGAAGACTGCTGCGGAGTAAACGCGTGCTCTTGTCCGCAGAAACAGATTACTGGAGTACAGTTGTTTTGGTCGCTATCAGCTGCTAGGCAGACCAACGGCCCACAGCAAGGCTGCAGTAGTGATCCAGTCGCCGAGGACCGTCTGATGAACTCAGCAGATTGGGGGACCTTGAAAGTAAATAGTTACATGGACGTACCCCAGGCAGCTCCACCGGTCTTGCCGCGTCTCCAGCTTAGATGCTTGGCTGCTTTCGCGAACGACCATGTTCCGGGCCGTCAAGCCTACTTGAAATAGCCCTACACTAAAAGTCAACGGCCGCAAGCCATCTGCTGCACACCAGGATGATTGCTGCGCGATCCTTGCAGGTTGCTTTGCGTGACGCCCAACGGCGGGCATGTCTTGCCGAGTTTTCCATCGTTTGATCGTCTACAACGTGCGACGGCTATCACAGCACTGCGCTGTCGCCGCCGAAGCTCGCAATATTCCCGCACTGGACTTTGAGTGCTCTGAAGGAGGTCTTGAACAAGGAGTCGAACTTACGAGCGATGCCCCTGCGGCACTTAGACCTTGCTTTGATTACCGTCATGAGAGCCTGTATTACCCGTATCCTACGTACTCCATCAGAAAGCCCAACGGATGTCATGTAAGCGCCGGGCTTCTGGCCTTTAGCCAGGCGCGCTCGTCTAAAATCGGAAGCAGTCATGCGCTTTGCTCGAATGTCTTCTGTTGCTGCTAACCTAGCGCGCAAGTACAGGGACAGGGGCAAGGGTGCCATGTGCTGATATGCTGAAGCGCTGCTCTAGAATAACCACCATGCCTGGCTACGCAAGTGTGGATTACTGACATTTCGAGGGACCACTTTCCAGTCGAGTTGAGTAGAAACCGAATGTGAGTGCCAACGACAAAATGGGCGGTCAGGCGAACGATATTCCCTTGTCCGCTCAGCGCAACTGACTTGGTTGCATGTACTCCATGCCTCCAGCGAGGCGTTTGAGGATACCCGGTTCACTCATGACGGTAGACTAGAGATGCAATCATGCGCGTCTCGAATACATATTTTCCATTCAGCAGAGAGCTGCAGTAGCGTGGCTGATGCAGCGATCCTCCGGGCTATCAGGTTCAACCTGGCAGGCCGCGCTGGCGTTTGTGCAGTGGCTTTGGACGTGGAAACGGGTGCTTTCCTCATTGCACCTCTGCGGCCGCGGCACGGACGCGAACATTATTTCTGCCGCTGCTTCGCACGGCTACTAGTGGGCCCCATACATAGCTACCTGACATCCCTTCCGCGACAACGGCTGTCAATGTTGCAAACGGACACAATCAAATAATCGTGCCGTCCTCCCGGGCTCTCCATCATGGCTTTATAATACTTCGAGCTCTCTCCACCTGGCAGCAAACCTGCATCCTTGCCCGTCTCGCGCAATTGCACCGCCGCCCTCGCCTGCCGCAACTTCGCTCCGCTGCGGTTCTCTACTGTTAATTGCACCGACAGAGGCTGCTCTACTGCCCGTTCAACTCCGGCTCCTGTCGCTGCTCCTCCGTTGTTGGCGCAAAGGACCGCACCCTCAGTCGTGCGAATCATCGGCTCCGCAGAGGACGCGCGATCCCTTGCCGCCCGCCCTTTCTTCGACCGAGTCGCTCGCGGCAACGGACCCAACTACATCAGCGCTCCGGCGGATCTGTTCTGCTTACAACAGTCATGTGCACGAAAGTAGTACATCAGTACAGCTGCGGGCATCAGGTGGCCGAGAAGGCACCGTGCGCAACGTCAAGAAGCGGTCCATGTGGAGTGCTGAATACCAAGATCGTCAAACATGAAGAGAAGTGCGACAGCTGCGATGGATGACGGTATTTAGCCCTTCCACCAATGTCCGCAGTCTTCAGAAGTTCGCATGTCTGACTTGCAACGCCAGTGTGCCGTCAAGCCGCCCTATCCGAACCGAACAACGACTCAGAGCTAGCGGCGGGTGACACACAGTCTGTGGCAACAATAGAACGCGGGCCGTCTATCTTATCAGCACATCATATGACTCCTCAATCTGGAGTCTGACCGGTTTCAAGAATTCAACTGCCTCCACAGCACGAGCATTTCGACGGCGTTATGGAAGCCAAAAGTGCTGGCGTTGGGCAAGCGGCGGAGTTAGCATGGGGGGTATACCAAGGGAGTCTTCAAGCCGGTTGATTTTGCTGCTGGGTATCTACTTCTTGTAACAATCTAGTGTTGGAGGATTTATCTTCGCGGTGCGGAGAGCAGCGAATGGCGTCCGTAATGTTCACAAGTCATCTGTTTCAATGCCGGTTCTTTTTCAATTACCGCGATCAAGCGAGTATTACTTCCTCCGCTTTGAAGATGGTAAATGAATCTAGTTGAGAGCAGAAGGCTAGACCTAGGCCTCGCAGCCTGCGACATCCCTCAGGAGATTCGGTGCGGAGCGAGATCTATGGGCCCCAAGTGTGCAGAGCAGGGTTACTTCTCACATTGCACAAAGCCGCTGGACAGACGCAACCGCCCGATGTCTAAGCTTTTCAATCAACGGACGCCAACACAGAGATGATGCACTCCACTCGCCAATCGCCAGCAGTCGTGGAGCAAGTGGGAGCTTGCAGACTTCAGTAGACCTGATTTGGCATGCCCTTGCAATAGCACAAGTTTCTGCGCCCAAGGGGTTCAGAGTTATATTAGGTAGACCTTGATTACGATGCTTGATCCACTGGACGCTTTGCCGCTGCGTAAGGGTTTTGTCTGCTGAGAAGTTGGATCTGGCGACAAGGTAACACAGATCAGAGGACCTGATGTTCAAGGTAGTTTGTATTATTGCGGGACCGTATAAATGTGACGAGTAATCCGAATTTGGAACCTGCTCCCTCCCCAGGAAGCCAGGGACGGCCCGCATGAACGAACATGCGTCCGCCAGCACATCTATCGAACGAGTGCTTGTGAGCCCGGAGCCGCTTCCTGACCAGTATCGTCATAGTAGGTACTTTACACTGATGCCGTGCATAATGTACTCACGTCGGCTTCTGATGGCCGAAATACAGCCGATCGTTAAAGAGACTTGGCCGCCGCGCAGCACGTGAGCGCCTAGAACTACCACAACTAATGTTACTACGAGTGTCTTGATCCGAAGCAGACTTCCGTATTGAGCTTATGCATCGCGGAGCAGCTCTTACGGGGAGTACCAGTCAGTACTCAATTACAGCACTTATCCAGCAGTACTGCACCAGAGCCGCCTCCGCACCGTAAAACTTCCTGCCCTCGCCGTAGATTTGACCGGACCATACCGGGCACCCCACCGGCAATAAGTGGCCATGTCCGTTGACATTAATTGGGACACTTTGACCGGTGGTTCAGACGGGGCCGCTTTGGCCGAGACAGTACGAGCTTTCGTCCACGACAAATTTCAGCAAGTAACGCTACCTCGGTTCATCCGCTCTGTAAAGGTTCATTCCTTCGATTTCGGTAGCATTGCCCCGGTGGTAGAGCTCAAGGATGTTTGTGATCCCCTTCCGGACTTCTACGAAGAAGACGGAAGTGACTCTAGCGGTGAGGATGATCCCAACGAGGAGACAACCCGCGACTATACGACCGGTGAAAATTCTAAGACATTGTCAAGCCGGGGAAACGAAGTACACGTAGCTAGACATCATGGCTTTACAGACCTTGCACGGCGTCAGCCGCCGATTAATGCTGATACTCGTTTGCCCGGCCTAAGGACAGGTCTTGGACCTACTGATGTGCTTGGGGGCTCCCTTCAGCGAGCGCCAACTCCAGGTATCCCCGGTGGGACGTCGAACTTGAGCTACTTCCATCTTCCTCTCGGAGCAGGTCTCTCAGGCACGACAACTCCGCTTGCCGCAGTCGCCGGAGCACAGTTTCACAATGGATGGCCGGACCACAACTACCGTCCCCACCATCTACCACAGCCCACATCGGCTAGAGATGAGAAACCGGCGCAGTATCGTTCAGCAACAGCCCGCTCTCTGACTCCTCCGTCAGCTGGCGATCCCGGCTCTAGACCCCCTCACAACATCAGCAGAACACGTCGCGGCGTAGCTCAAGAGCAGATATCGAGGACTTTGCTATCGATCAGCATGGTCAGTCCAACCTTTCGTGGACATCATCGCCTCGGCAATTCCAAGAGAAAAGCCCAGAAGACGTTCAAGTAGTATCAAGAGTCAAATACGCTGGAGATATCAAGTTATCCTTGACCGCGGAAATACTCCTCGATTATCCCATGCCTAGCTTCGTTGGGATACCGCTGAAGCTCAACATCACTGGCCTGACATTCGATGGCGTGGCAATCCTAGCTTACATCAAGAAGAAAGCCCACTTCTGTTTCTTGTCACCCGATGACGCAGATGCTTTGATCGGCGATGATGTCTATCAAGACGGCTCTGCCACGGACGGTGGCGGAGACCGGCAACCGCATGTCGGAGGACTCCTCGAAGAGATCAAGGTCGAAAGTGAGATTGGCCAGAAAGAGAACGGAAAGCAGGTCCTCAAGAACGTAGGAAAAGTGGAGAAGTTCGTGCTGGAGCAAGTGAGACGCATCTTCGAGGACGAGTTTGTTTATCCGAGCTTCTGGACGTTTCTCGTCTGAGGGTTGCGGCCTCAAAACGGGCCTCCTGTCATACTGCAGTGCCACCGCACTGTACGACGCGGAAGCTGTCAATATGCAACCTTGACTGCCCAAGGCGTCCTGCAGCGGGAGTGGCGTTCGGGTGCGACACGGGAGCCGCCGTTCTCATGAGTCAGACGACCTTGCAAGTAGTACAGCATTAATCTTCTCGGCATCGGCTTTCGATGTTGCCATGCGATGCTGTGTCATACCAGACGTGCGGGGAGGCGTTGCATTGCTGTGTCTCATGTGCTTGCAGCGTCTTGACGTCCATCAAACTTCCTCCCATGGTTAAGCTTCCCTGCGTCCAGCTCTTTCTCGATTGGGTTATGTTCCCACAGTCCAGGCCACATTGGGGCGACGCGGTCTGCACAGATTTGCCGGTGCGCCAGAAAAGGAATCCTATGAAGCCCGGATTCATCTAGCGCCCTGGCAGCAATACGGAAGCTCTGATTGTTCGCTGCTTGCGCTCTGCCCATCAAGAAGTCAACCACTGGTTGCATACCACCTTCCACATGCACGCAAATTCTGTCGACTCAAAACCGCATTCGAACAATGCCATTTTGTTCTTCGACATGCCGAGCACGGCTGGTTACATTACCCTACGAGCCTCATGCACGAGATCCGCGTCTCATACCGCCGACTACGACATCGAAGTCACATGGACTCTGAGGTCAGCTTGCACCGTCCGCAGTAGCTGTAATTCTCATCACCTCGATCAGAAATCGCTGTCTGTCAACACGCACCTGCTATTCCAGCTCGACACCAGCTACTCCAGCCGCGCGAAGCAGATTGTCGCAGAGTGATCTTACCATGGAGCCAGTGGCCTGGATATCCGGTGCGGAGTAGCACGTAAATTGCCACAATGCCACCCAGTACAGACGTCCTCTGAACGGCCATTGGATACCACTGTGCTCATTGCGCCTTCGCCATACCCCTTAGGCAGCCCAACCCCACCTGCTCTATAGACGCCCCAGTCGTTCACCAAGACCAAAGCCAGGGCACTTCAGCACGGCATTGAATCTATGGACCGGGTGGCGTGATTATTAGGGAGACGCCGGTTCGGCCGCTTTTACACTCCGAGGGCACTGAGAGATATAAATGAGTCGTGATAGTCTGGAGGAAGCGGACATTACCACAGTGACCTAGAAGAGAGGGCACTAGTGAAGCCGGTCTCTACAGCGAGGGGGTTTGATCGACGATGGGTAAGGAGAGATTCTAATCTTGTAAATAATTCATAAATGCAATGACAGCTAAAACTCTCACAAACAGTGCTAAAGAAATGTGATTCGTCCGATAGCAGCCCGTTGAATGTTTTGCGGTGAGGAAAAGTTCGATTGATCTGAGAGAACAGGTTGGCGCTAGGAATCGGTGGAGGTCTAGTATTCGTGTGAAGGAAGCGTAAATATGACTCCAGAGCTCTAGGGCTAGAGATGTTCTCGGTTGAAATCTGAAGATAACGCAGCTCATGCCATGAAAACTGCCTCGCTCGTGGCTACCAGAGTCCTCATTACGGCCAATCTCCTCCGCCAGTACAACAGCGAACGTCTCGAATATGAGATTAACAAGTGAGCATCTAAGGCTACCTAGGAAAGGGTACATATGCTGACGATAGACAGTGGCGTTAAAGCGACAGACGTAGACCTTGCCGCCGATGTCATCGTCAGTCCATTGTAGCTCGAGTTCTTGGACCAGACTAAGAAATCCTGGCCACTTCAAATCTCCTCTAGCAGAGCGTTGGCACGGCACCCTGACCGCGACCGCAAACGTTGACATCCCGGAAGTTCATGACGTTCAATTCTGAAAGCGAGGCGTCCAGCAGTTCAGAGGACGACGGCAACATGGCACCACCCAAGCAGCGGAAGGCATCCTCGCCTCAGCTGGCTGTGGCGGCAGGGCAGGGTAGAGGCCTTTCCTGTTCAGACGGTGACGGCAGCACGGCACCAGCAATCCAGCACCGGCCACCACCAACGCAAGAGGTTATCCCAGTCAGTTCGGACACAACTGCTCCCGAGTCAGAGCTATCTTCCTCTCGCTAGCCAGCCACAGACATCCCTACCGCCTTCGCTCGAGACGCAACGACACCTGCAGCGTCTTACCAGCCATCTATAAGCACTCATATCGCCTTCACCCGTGAGACAGCAACACCTGCGGCCTCCGTGGCCTCCGTCTTCGCTGGACTCGCTACAAAGTAGGATAGATGTAACTCTTGATGGACTGAGACATCCAAAGGTTCTTTGGTTAGAGACTCGGCCAGCGACACTAAGGCGACCCTCGTCCGTTCAGCAACCGCCTCCACTCGATCAGACAGAATAACCACAGCAGCGCCCTCGCGCAGCGGGACTTTCAACGCCAGTCACGCTCCAGAAGCGGCCTGCACCACCGGCGGTCTCATCAAGCCCACTCCCTTCACCTCCAACCCAATTCTCAACGTCGCAGTTCCCTCCATTTTATCAATCCTGAGTCTATCTAGTGGGACAGAGTACGTTCCTTCGTCTCTTCACCCAGGTCTTTCAACACAAGAAGATGGGCTGGACCCCTCCATCGAGCCATCAACGCCAGCCCGATTACGCTCTCTTACCTCCCAAGAGCTTCCGCACCACCCGCTGTCAGAGACCTCGAGCAGTCCTTTGCAAAAGAGCCAGGTCTACTTCAGTAACCTCGACCCGGCGGGATGAAGACCCCGAAGCGCTGCCCTCTTTACCAGGAGTCGAACCAGAGAATGCGGAAGACTCGCTAAAGCTTAGGCGTTCTTGCTGACCGGCCTGCGATGAATCAAAAGGGCGCGCCTTCCACTGTATCGACCTACGGCTCTTCATAGAGAAAACAGCATGGTACCGGCTTCATTTCATTCAGTCGGACGTGCTGCCATGGCTTTACTCGACTACCGCACCGGGTCAAGAGCCAGCAGCTACCATTGCCGACACTTGTTTCGCCAGCCTAGACAATGAAGAATTCAACAAATATGGTCAGGCGTTCCTGCATGGGGTTTGGTTTTACATCTGGTGCGAGGTGAAGGCATCAATACAGCGCTGGCGTAAGGGCCACGCCGCCAATCGGAACACAGGAGAAGACGGAAAGAGCCTCCGCAATTTGACAGTGTAGACCACTCGATCGCAACTCACGAGCGAACTGAAGCGCAGGCGTAGAGCAGGGACAGAAACGGGGTAGCATTGCTCAGCGGCCCTCATGCCATGCTCAAGGCAATGGCTGAAGTGTCTAATGCTTGGCGACCGCTGGTAACTCTGTCCGTTCTGCTGGGGGAGATTGGCCGTAGGGAGGACTGTGGTAGCATGGAGGATGCATCCCAAGAAGCATGCTGCTCGTATACACACGCGGTTAGCGTGAAGTGCCAGCGCGTTTATAGAACTAATGTTCAACGGTAACCACCAATCGATAGAAGATGATAGTGAGGTATGAAAGTCATTGAGGCATGGAGCACCGCTCAATACAATACACTAAATCAAACAACCTTATGCTTGTAAACAATCGACTGCTTTGCTTTGTGTTAAGACGAGGCGAGCGTCCTCAACCTGCGCCATATTTACTAGACTGTAAGCCCGCAGACTGGTTGTTGGAACACTACCACTTAGTGCCAGCGCTAGTGGAAGGCTCCACGTAAGTAGCACCACATATACAAGACAATTGATTGGGTCAACACTAGCGTTAACCTATACTCCGCTTACTCAGCACCGCGGTCAATATCCTCGGCGTCAAACCTGTCAAAAGCATCACCGCTAAACAGCCACTAATACTACCATCTTGCGCCATTGATCGGCTATGCCTCTCTAGCCTTCAGATCGGTTACGCGATGGGATAGCCATAAGGTAGTCGATGACGGCAATAGCTCAGCCACTGAGCTACTAGGTTTTCTTCTCGTACCTTTTCCTGCGCAGATATATCTACGGTCCGTACTTTTACCTTGAGCAGCCCTTTCACATACTCCCCGACACCTCGCACACCATCCCAGCACTTCCCTATCTCTTCAGCTACCTCTCAAGAAATTCCATCACAATGAAGCTCTTCGCCCTCCTCTCCGCCGTAGCCCTCGCCCTAAGCGCAACAGTCTCCGCCCAAAACACAACCTGCTCGACCCTCGCCGACCGCCACATCATCAACCTCGCCCAGGCCGAGCAAGCCATCGCAGCGGCGCAAGCCCAAGCCGCCAGCATCAGGGTGTCGGCCAGCATCGCCGTCACAGATCCCTCTGGCTTCCTAGTTGCGTTCCGCCGCAACGATAACGCGCGCCTGCTGAGCGTGGATGTGTCGCAGCGGAAGGCGCGGACGGTGAGCTTGTTTGCGGGCGCGTTCACGACACAGGTGCTGTTTAACCTTACGCAGCCGGGTGCTGCTCTTTATGGTATGTAGACGTTGTCCTTGCTGTTGCTGGGGTCTGCGGTGAGGCGGCTTGGAATGCAGTGCTGATTCTGTGGCTTTGTACAGGCATCACCGAGACGAACGGCGGATTGGTGGCGCTGGGCGGTGGAGTGCCGATCTTTAGGGATGGGTTCTTCATCGGAGCGATTGGTGTTTCGGGTGGTACTTCTGATCAGGATGTCGTTATTGCCAATGCGGGGGTGCAAGCGGTTGGGTCCGTGAGAGCATAGTATGCTGCCGTTGCGGACATGTGTGCAGACATGCCATTGGACTTCTGCCCGGGGTACAACTACAGGATCATTGAGCAACGATTCTAAGACTGTAACGATAGAAAACCGAGCTGAAAAGAGCATTGGCAACCCAGAGCGCGTCATTGGAGGAGACTGCGACTAGCAAGCTGCTTAGATAGCTTGATCGAAGGTACGAAGGACGCAGCGCCGACCATGTCGCGGATCCCTAAAAGCATCTGGACCAAAGATGACACCAAGCTCGCAAGCTAGTGGTGTCATAGCTTTCAAGGCGATGAGCGGCTTGATGAGTCTCCGAACGTCCCACGACGACTCATTCAGAGCCATGGACGCGGATTGCAAAGAGGTGCAACGCGCTGCCACGTGTGAATGTGAGAAGAGGATGCAGCACAATTCTGATGTCAAGACGATGGCGACAGAATGTGAAAATGTGACCGCCTCCAGGGCTGTGATGTGCAACTAGCCGATCTGGGCATGTTGTGCACGGCCACCACGGACATGAGCAGGCGGGGAAAACGGACGTTCCTGAGCTAGAGCGCTAGCTTGCTTTTGGCGAAGCTGGTGCCGACTCATCCTTGCGCAAGGGATGAGAGCGACCTCACACAACCTAGAAGTTCTGCTCTCAATCTCGCAGCGACCATACAGAAAGTGTCAGCAGGTAGGAACAATTTAAACACACAAAAGTCACGACACCTCGTACCTTCCAACCATATCTTCTCCGAGTCCTGTTCTGTTCGTAGTCTCTGAACTTTTCCGCCTGCCGAGGAGGCGACTGGTTTCCTGTTTGCAAGCCAGCCGGGCTGCGCGTCGCTCAACCCTACCGACGCCACGGGCAAACGGCCGTTGCCCGGTCCTGCCTAGACTGCCTCTTTTGTGAAACTGCATCCCTGCCTTCCATCTCCGCCCACTGGCCGCAGGGTTTCGCAGTGCGCAGCTTGGTCTGGGCGCTGCGCTCAGAGTCATGCTCCGAGCACCTGATATCGCGCACCCGTGTTACGCGTCCAATCACGTCCCCCATCAACTCGCGTCTGCTTGCTGCGGAAAAGCTGCACAGATAGTCACAATGTGTATATAGCCCCCTTGATCTGCTCGCTCTGCACCCCGTCTGTCCCGCTGTTTCTCGCTTTTCCTCGACTTTGCTGCCTGAGGATCGTCATCTGCTGCTCTCTTTCTTAATCGTTGCCTTGTATCGTCGAAGATATAAGCTCATCTCCCCGCCTTCGTTCTCTCGCCCACCCCGTCATCATCCCTCCCACAGCATCTCAAAATGTTCAGCTCCAGCAGGAACAAGTACCAGACCGGTAGCTTCTCAAAGAACCGGGCCTCGAAATCTACCAAGAAAGGCAAGGCATCGTTCAAAGAGGCCGATGTGGCTCGTCGGATAGAGATCTCCTCTCCACAGTCAGTGCAAACGACAAGTCCACAGACATCTCCGTAAGTCCCCCATCAACAGCAAAACCCGACCCTCGCTCATACCCAAGCAGCAACCTGACCTCCGCCATCGTCACCCTCTGCGTCGGTCGGGAACAGCGTCTTTTCGCCGCCCACGAAGACGTCCTCTGCCACTCCCCATACTTTGCAGCCCTGTGCCGCACCCAGTTCTTCGAGCCTGGATCGAAGCGGATTGATTTGCCCAGCGAGGAGCCGGAGATCTTTTCGTCTGTCCTCGAATACCTATACAAGGGTGACTACTACCCCCGTCTACAGCTCGACAAGCGACGGCAGACATGGCATCTGGAGGACACAGAGAACGGTGGGCGAGGCACGGTGGAGTCGACGGTGTATCATAATGGTGTCGGCGGGCCGCTACTCAAGGACACCGTTATCTATGTATGTGCCCTGGATATCCGCGTATCTCACACAGAGCTTACTGACATCAACACCTAGTGCGCAGCCGAAAAGTACGGCCTCGACGAACTCCAGCGCCTCGCTCTCAAAAGCAAGGCCTACAATCCGGCATCCAATGCAGCACGATCCTAAGCAGCGCCCGCTACGCCTACGACAACACACCCGACAACGACGCGAAGCTGCGGTCGCACTACCTGGCCTTGATCATCCGCAGCAGGCACACATTCAAGCGCAGCGGCACCATGCAGAACGAGATGGAGAATGGCGGCAAGCTATTCTTCGACTTGTTCGTGGCTATGTCGAATCACATGGTGAGTCTTGTGCGTGTGCGTGGACGCAGTACGTGTACTAACTGCTGCCTGCAGGACGACATCTCCAGCCAGCCGCCGAGGAAGTAGGCAACTTTGCCACGCCGCCTCTGTATGCCAGCCGCTTCTCGCTCTCCACATCTCATCTCCCCTTCGTCACCGTGCCCCATCACTTCACTCAGCCATGCGTTCCGCCGTCCGTTAACCGCGTTTTCGTCCTCTTCGCCACTCTCCTTCGCTCTGGTTCAGCGAGACTTCGATTCTTGTAGCATACTTATACCATGGATTTTGTGCAAGGCGTTCCGGTCGGATACAACTCAGTCATCATGGTTTTCTGGATTCCTTTCATCACTCAGCCCCAATGGACTGTTTCCCACTGTTCATTTCTAGCGATGCTTGCTGCGGCTTATCATCCCGATCGATGCTTACTGCGTTCATCTTCCATACTGTCTTACGGGCGACAGATTGTACAACAGCCCACAACGTTTTTATTTCCGCTCGTCTCAGTTCATTTCATCTCTCGCCTCCGCAGACCAGAGACTGGCGGGTTGTCCGCCTCACGCTCCGCTGAGGAGGTAAAAGCTACTTTGGTTTAGATTGCGTTGTATCAAGCGTTGTTGGATGGGCTGTTTATTTGCCTTGTTCTGCTTGTTGGGGTTAGTCTCCGGTTTCAGCCGGACCCAAATTGTTTACGTTGTGTGCAGCTGGGTTTTCGTCCGGGGTTTTGACGGCATGCTCAAGTGCGCAACGGCTGCTTGGAGTTTGTCGTTGCATTGAACTTGTATTATTGGAGGAGGAAAAGGGTAGTGATAGCTACAAAATAAATGCAGCGGCATGATTATGCCTTTGTGTTTGCATGTGCCTCCATTGCATGGACTTTGAACTTGGTTTGCATAACTCTATTATCCTAACCCTCAAAAAACCGCCTTGACAGTTTGCGTGCACACCTAGCACAGCAACCACTATCGGAGGCGTTTCCTTTCCTCGACCTTGGCAGCACATCAACCATGCATCTCCGCCCACACACCAACCATCACATCGGACCGAATACGCCATACCGCCAAGCATGCGTTTCCCCCTTTCATCAGTTCCGACCAAGAAAGGTGAAGCGAGGCACACCACCACCTTGCTGTGACTCATAGTACGGCTGCATGGGCTGTCTGCATGCGGCATGGATGGGCAGGAGTCGTGCATTGGCCGCATGCATGCGAGCGCGGGAAGCTACATTGGCGTGGTGCTTAATGGATAAAGTGGATAAAGTAGGCCGGGATAGGGCAGGGCTGCCATTAGATACCGGATGCTGAGGATGAGTGGTCGTGGTGCAGGCGAGAGATGGTGTGCCGTGGTTCGTACACGGCTGCCCTGCTGTGATGGCAACGATAGCATGTTCCGCGGCGACGTTGACGAGGCGATGCTCGGATGGGACGGCAGACGGTGGTGGACCAGGCACAGCAGATTCGAGGAGGCCGGATGGATCAGCGTATGAGACCATGTTGGCGAGAGCCAGGCAGATACCGGAGGTCCATGTGGGAGGCAGCTCAGACCCCTGTTCCTGGGAAGGCCTGGCCGCCTTTGCTCAGGACGACGATGCCGCGTTCGCGGGCGATGTAGCCCTTCATGAGGTTCTGGGTGGTGTGTCAGTTCACATGTCTATGGCTTTGAGCTGATGGGCGTGAATGGTGCCACCCGTAACAGGCAGCGGCACCCATCGATGTCAGGCACCCGGCCACCTCGGCAGGCAACAAAGCCTCCACAGACGAAGCAACCAGCAGCTGCAAAAGTGTCTGATCAACAGCCCTCGAAGCGTGACTTACCTTGTAGATGCAATTCGCAACCATACATTCCACCTCATCCATATCCATCCCCACCCCACCACTCCCGAGTCTTATCGCAGCCGCGAACTCCGCAATCGGCACCCTCGTCCTCCTCACCTTTTCCCCTTCCTCGCTCTCCTTAGCCGGCTCAAACCCCCGCGATAAAGACCTTGCGCAGCAGATTCCGCAACGCAATGTCTCGCCCCGCTCGAGCGTGAGGTAGATGCGCCGCTTGACGAACTCGGCTTCACCGGCATGGAGCGCGGCGTCAAAGCCCGCGAGGTCGCCGCGTTTGATGCAGGTAGCCAGCGGCGTGAAGTGGCGCTGCAGGCGTGGATAAGGCGCGAGGAGCGCTTGGGTGGGCAGAGTGTGCGTTGTCAGGAGGTGGCAAGGGATGAGGTAGGTGAGGATTAGTCTGGTTCGGGTGGTGTTAGCCCGTGCTACTGCGTGATGGGAGCCTGCCGCCGCAGTCGCTGCTGCTGCTGCTGCTGCCTAATGACCTACTCGCGGTTCTTTTGGGCGTCTTTGTGGCAGAGACGGTAGGCTTCTGTGAGGTGCTCTTCTGCCTGGAGGCGGACGTTAGCTTGCTTGACTTGGACTTAGTGGGATGTGAGAAGTACTCGTGCGTAGTCCTCCTCCAAGAAGGCAACCACGCCGGCGTAGTACTTGAAGGTGACTTGGTGGGCTTTGGGAAAGGCTTCCAGGGGCGGTATGTCCGCTTGCGATGCCTGTAGAGAGCGAAGGACGTTCTTCGAGAGGCTGATGGAATTGAGCTGGTGGTCGTAATAATGGTTAGCTGGGCGTGGCAGCTCTGAACAATTCCCTGGATGGCTTGCCTTGAAGTACGTCTTGAAAAGCAGGTTCGTAATGTAATAGAGAGCCCACTTGCGCGACTCCTCCAGAGGTGCACTATCACAGCATTCAGCACGCATGTACTGATAGCGGATTTTGTTTTGATCCCTACATACCGATCGCTAATACAGGCGGCAAAAATCCGATTGATCTGCCTCGCCGCATCCTCCAGCGTCTCGTTCTTGCCCATCGAGCTCACTATGTCATCCTGAAAGCCGGCATTGAACGTAACCTCGCCGTTCGACTGCGCAGCTTGCTCATCCGCCTTGATGGCGAACACCCTCAGATACTTCCCCGCCACATAAAGACAAGGCACTGTCCAAGCTGGGAACACCAGACCGGTGTACCCGCGAAGCAGCACGGTGGCCATCTCTTTCCAAGCCTCGTACACTCTGCCCCATGGTGCCTGGCTGCCCTTGGCCTGATTCGTTAGTTCTTCGGCTAGCAAGAGCTCGCCAATAGCTTTCCAGTAGGCAACGAACACGTCCACCCAACTGTTGCCCTCCATTTTATTCAGCTGTATGTCATTGTTGTAGACGATAGCGTAGCGGAAGTCGGTCTGAACACTGTAGCTGTTGGTGCTTCGGTGGAAGGAGTAGAGGCGGCCGGGGTCGCTGGGAGGAGGAACTGGAGAGATTGTTGATGCCACGCCATAGCCATCGCCGGCTTCGATGGCGCGTTTGAAGTCGTTGAAGACGGACTCCATTGTTGTGCTTGGCGTGGTAGTTTCCTTCTGCTCACGCGACCGGGCTGGATACAGTCAAGGCATGCCGCATGTTCATGGCAGTTGTTGTCGCTTGCAGCAGCAAAGGCGCGTCGAGGACAGGAACGGCACAGCTTGGCGTGGTGTTGCGGACTCGATGCTCGCTTACTTTGCTGTTTCAGTGCTGGCGGGCTTGGCATCGGCACACAATTGAACTGAGCCCATCGCAACTCCGCAACAGGAACAGGAGCAGGAACAGGAGCAGGAACAGGAGCAGCAACGAAGACGACGCCAACATCGACACACCGACGAACAAAACACATACAAGGTGAGCAAGCCATGCTGCAAGCTCCTGCTCTCTTCTGCTGACATGCTTTAGATGGGTAAGCGCAATTCCATTCCGTATACCACCGCACGTCGCCAGGCATCCAAATCGCACGCTTGAGGATTTCCACCAGCTTTGCGTCGCTGCGGATGCTCCTGCATTGGACAGCTTGGAGAGCAGCGAAGGAAAGGCAGGCCGGGAAACAGGCTGAAGTGGTCGGGGCAATGGAACAGCCACTCGATTGATGTTGTGACGGACAGCTTTGGGAATGCTGGATCAACGCCGCCATCTGCCATTATCTTACGACACCACCATGGCTTGGATTGCGGATAGAAGGCGCATCGTGGTCCTTAGATGCGGAACAGCAGCTGACAGCTTCATCCGCAGGCCGCCTTCAGGAGTACCTCGTCATCGGACGCCATCTGCCCACCGAGTCCAACCCCACCCCAAGCTCTACCGCATGCGCATCTTCGCACCCAACGATGTCGTCGCCAAGTCACGCTTCTGGTACTTCCTCGGCAAGCTGCGCAAGATCAAGAAGGCCAACGGCGAGATCGTCTCGCTGAACCAGGTATGGGAACACAACACAATGAGAACACCGAAAGGTGACGGCTACAGAAGCTCTAGAGACTTCCTGTATGCTGTTTGGCGGTCGCGCAAGCTGACCTGCCTTTTTACGTGGCTTAGATCCATGAGAAGCGCCCCATGAAGGTCAAGAACTTCGGCATCTGGATCCGATACGACTCGCGCTCGGGCACGCACAACATGTACAAGGAGTACCGTGAGATGTCGAGGACGGACGCCGTCGAGGCGCTCTACCAGGACATGGCTGCCCGGCATCGCGCTCGTTTCCGATCGATTCATGTACGTGTCTCCATTCCAATTTCACCACCGACGTCTGAAGCTAAGATGAGTTTGCAGATCCTCAAGGTGGTCGAGATCGAAAAGACCGACGACGTCAAGCGCCCGTACATCAAGCAACTCCTCACCCCGAAACTCAAGTTCCCGCTTCCACACCGCGTGCCGAAGGCCGCCACAAAGAAGATCTTCGCTGCGAACAGGCCATCCACTTTCTACTGAGCGTTGTTTTTGGATGGGTGGAGGAGAGGTACATGGCATACTGAGCCCTGCTGGCTAAGATGGAATATAGGCAGCAATCAAAACCAAATGAAATGCTTTACCGTACCAACTTGCAAGAATGCTACATTGAGTTGTTTCACGTCACTCTTGATCATGTTTCGTCATGGATGCTCTAGTAGCGGTTGCGCTAAGAATCACAACTTCGCTTTCCCAAGCTGCTGTTCCGCTTTCGGAGGACCCGTGGTATGCACGGGCTCCCACCAGGGATACGCATGCGGTGCGCTGTTCTCCATAGTCCCAGTGAACTTTGCCGGCCTCTTCTCCATGAAGCTTTTGACTCCCTCTGCATTGTCGCTGCTTCCTATCAGCTCCAATTCATGCGTTAGAACCACTAAACACGATAGGGCAGACTCACGCAGAACTAAAAAGCTCGTATAGGATACGGCTATCGAGAAGGTGTTGACCCTCCGCACTCCCTCGGTCTCTGTACATCAGTTCTCGCATCAAGTAACTGCTGACGATTGAGGTGTTCTGAGTCACTTCGTCCGCTAGCTCCAGCGCCCGGCTCAGCACCTTCTCAGGCGTGTCGTACGTCTCGCTGAATAATGGCCCCCACACCTTATCCGAGGCAGGATAGGTCAAGCCGGTGGTAACGACGTGCAAGGAGCGGGCGAGACCGATCAGCCGCGGTAGGAAGAAGGACGAGCCTATTCAAATCGTAAACATTATTCTTTGAAACGCCCCTAGCCTCAGAGCTGAGGAAAGGGGGGACCATGTGGTATAGGAGGACGTACAGGCTTCCATGACTAGACCGCGGCGCGAGAAGACGAAGCCAATCTTAGCGGAAGAGAGTGCGATACGAATGGTCATTGGAAGAGTCATGGTGATGCCGACGCCTGGGTTCTGGTTAGATGTTACGAGAACAAGAGGGAAGGCGTGTGAAGCACGCACCGACTGCGCTGCCGGTTATGGCGCCGATGGTGGGTTTGCGGCACCGGTGGATGGCGAGCACGACGCGGCCGCCGCTGTTGTGGAAGAGGGCTGTCAGCCACTGCTTTAGACAGACCCGTTATAACCACTTCTAGCCCCAACCCTCACCACTCTGTCCATGCTATTCTTCCACTGATACCAGCCACGAATGCAAACTTACCCATCTCGATGATCCTCAATCCTCTCCCCTCTCGTAGTTTTAAATCCCATCTCCAGATCAGCCCCCGCGCAAAAATCCTGCCATGCCCAGTCACAACGACGCACTTGACCCTATCGTCGACATCAAACATCTCGAATGCGCGCTCCAGCTCCTCCATCATTGTATTGGTGAAGGCATTGTGCTTGCCGGGGCGGTAAAGCGTCAAGACTATGGTGGCCGTGGGTGTCGGCGACGAGGCAGGGTGATGCGATGTTTTAATCTGTTGCCATTGGAGGTCGTTGTAGCTGGTGGGCAGGGCGATGGTGGGGGAGGGGGCATTGTGGTGGAGCTGGGCTGTGGTGGGTTGGGAGAGGGTCGGTGGCCGGCGATGCTGGAGGAGCACGATTTCAGTGGTCTTTGGGGTTCACGGCTTGATCACACGTGGGGCCAGAGTAAATAGAGGAAGTCTTGTTTGTATTGCCTAGGTTCTTAGCTATGATTGGAAATCGTAGCTCGGTCTGGGGATGCTGTTTTGCGGGGAGGTTTGAAGAATCCGGGGTAGTCGGCTCAGCCGTTGCCGAATGGCGAGTCAGTTGGCCTTCTGAACGGGAGAGATTGCGTTGCGGGTAGAGTCATGTTCGAGCATGTGAAATCACTGTGCAAAGGGCCATCCGAAAAGTCCGTCGCCGCATCTTGACCGGTGCCTTGTTCAATATCAGATTTACGATTGAGCTGGACTTGTGATCACGTGAAGGATAAAACAGCAAGACCGGCAGTTTAGCCCTTCTGTGTGTTAAACTAAACACCTAAGAGATCCTCGGCCTACAAACTGTGCCATGTGTATGGTTTCGGATGATTGATATGAAGGTCGCCTGAACTGTAAGGTGGGGGTCGCGTCCGCTGGGTCTTGAGCAAAGTAAAAGGAAATTGGCAATGATAGCTTAGATATCCCGAGTGTATGTAAAGAAATACTGGGTGCATGTCAAGCATAGTATCTCCGATAAACATCTAATCGTACTTGGATTCCTGAATGTCTGAATATATGGAGGCTACAAACGTATGAGGAACAATAGAGAGGTTGAGAAATTTGAGCGGTGCGTTGGCTTGCCCGAGCCCTGACTCAATGCCTCCGCATTCCTCGGTGGCAGTAACTCTGCGACATGCACAGACTAATGCGCCTAATCCAGTCTCGTCATCTCCGCCCTTTTTCCATAGACAATTAGCGGTATAACCCATTTCTACTAGCAGCGGGCCCCACGCAAATGGTGCGATGATTTGCCCGACTCCCCATATATCCTCCTCGGTCCCGTGATTTGAGAATACGGCTACCGCATGCCGCATCTTCATAAGGGCTATTAATACGAATATTGCCATCGATGCCACCGCCATGGAGATGGCAACGACAAAGAGCGCAATGATCTGTTCTGCTGGGGTGTATTCGCCAGTCGTAAACTTCACCTTCCGTCGTCGACTCCATAAGAAAATCCACATACTAACCAAAGCCACTCCAAAAACTGCGCCAGTAATCCGTGCTGGGTCAGCCTTGCCGTGGGTATGAGGTGATGGTAAGTGTAATTTATCGAGGTCCGCACACGCCTGCAGAACCTTCCCAAGTCTCCTCATTCGATCGTCATGTTTATACACGGAATAGATTGTAAACGCGACGGTCCCGGCAATCGAAATGACGAATAGAACCACTCGCCGGATTCGCTGATAGAACGCCGAGACCGTTATCAGAAGACTGACACAGGTGATAGCAGTAACACATGCTATCATTGCGCTCTCATATACGAGGGGGCTCTGCTGAAACTGGCGCACGAAGCATGCTAACCCGGCTGCTAGGGCAAACCAGAGCTGAGATGACAGATGGAGTTCTTGAAGTGAGATGAGCCATTCCGCGGAGCGATTGATTTTGTCACCGCGGAAGGTTGAGATGACAATAGAGATAAGTAAGATCGGCCCAAACAAGAGCAAAAGAGCGAGTTGGAGGTTATAAGATAGGATCGTCTACGGAAGCATCGTTAGAGAACTGATCTACGATTGGGTCTTTGTAAAGTCTTACACCGCTGCCCGCCAAGTTAGGGTTTCCCTTTCCGTACATTGCGAGACAGATTCCGCTACAGTCGGTGACGAGCGTGGTCAAGTTCAAATTCGGGTCCTGAACCAGCGGAACGAGTTCCTCTATCGAAGTGAAGGTGATATTGCAAGACATGTTCGTATGGTAATCACCGGCGAAGCTGAAGAATCGTTTTTTATGAATCGAGGAAAGAGGAGGGTACGAGAGAGAATTCTAAATTATAAGGCTATTGAGACGGATCATGGATTCCCAGCGGAAGCTGTATCTTTATAAAAGAGAAAGGAAGCATCACAGACTCTCTATTTAAAGGTCTTTCCTGCGTCATCTTGTCATGCAAGGCAAAGCCCCCTACTAACACTTGCCCACTCGAGATCAAGGGGACACCCGATTGCTTGGAGGTTTTTCTCTGGAGCTTGAAGAATTAGAGAGGGTGGCTGAGTCCAAGGCAGCATGCTTAGCCGAAAAATATTTATGAACACGGCTGGGCAACTATAGCCGAGCCCTAGGGGAGCTAGAACTAGCTCCTCTCCATAGGCTTAGGGTGTCGCTTACAGTGCTACTTGTTGTAGGCTGTTTAGGGCTATACTTAGGGCTGCTCAGGCGCTACTCAGGCAAGCTCATCCTCAACTCAGGCTGAAGCGGCGATTGCCCAGATCCAAAGACGGAAACAGGCTTTATTAAGGTTCAGTTTCGTGGCAAACTATACAGGTAGTGCCACGCCCTAGAGACGGCAATTCATCTTGAGTAGCTCCGATTGAGACGCGGGAGGCTTCGTTATCCTAAGATAAGGTTCATAGCTGATACTTCCAGGCATTCAAAGCGCTAAAATGTTCATGATATAGGGAGGTATTTATAAGTGTTAGCATTTCTTTTCCTGTTGTTAAGGATGTGATATAGTTCGCAAGAGCGCGATTGTACAAAATCTAGATTGTCGAGGAGAGTACCAGAACGCATAGTAATAACCGATCGATGAGGGAGCCGCCAGTCATTTCTGATAGGTAATCGATTCTCTAATTCTGAAAGCATTGTGTATACCTTCTCGCCTCAAGGCAGTCTATATCGCATCGTAGTGATTGGTAACATCTAGACTGAACACGCCAAAGCCTTCTAAGGCCAGGAACATCAAGCCGTTTCAATACTACTCCAAAGCCTCCAAATCCTCATCTACGCTATATTCCTCTACAATCCACTGGCAGAACCGCTCCCATTCTCTTGTCCATTCCTTCAGTCTCTGCGCACGGATCCCCTCCCCAAAAGGCCCGTCCTTGATATCTTGGGTCCATTCCTTGGCGGATAGGTCTTCGTAGTTGGCATATCGTACGCTGTTCTCAGCAAGCGACCCTAGACCAGCCAGGCCTAGATTTTCCCAGCCTTGCAACGCCTGCCAGAAGTCGTGCGTCATACCGTTGGTGCCCTGTCCAAGGATCGCCGGGTCATCGTTGCAGAGAGCGACCGGGACTCCTCGCGCAAGGAGTGCTGGGAGGGGATGTGAGAGGATGGAGCCAGTCAAGCGAAGGATCTCGTTTGAGACGGGGCAGCTTTCGATGAGTATTTTCTTCTCCTTGACCATGTCGATGAGCAAGGGGTGTTTGAAAAGTGAGAAGCCATGTCCGATGCGACGAGTACCAAGAAGGACTGCGTCGAAGAGGTTCTCATCTGTAGTGTCGCCGTCACCAAGCGTCTCGCCAGCGTGGAAAAAGAACGGAATGTTGACTCCTTCCTCCATGCACCGCTTCTTGAACCAGAACAACTCTGGCGTGAGATCTTGCAACGGCCTTCCCAGGTCTTCTTGGCCGACAAGGTCGTACCCTGCTAGCAGATCCGGATACTCGAGCTTGATATCGATACACTGCTTCATATCTGAGCTATATTAGTTTTGTGGACGTAACGTTCTCAGGGAAACGAACGTTCAATGACTTTCCGCTTGTCAAATCTCCTTAGCGTGGTCCAGATCATTCGGGCACCGAAGAAGCCCTTCCCTTGCTCGGAGTTCTTGAAGTCCTCGACTTCTTCTTCGAGTGCCTGAAACATCCCATGATAGCTCTCCTCCGCGGCGTCGGACCCTTCTCTGCGATATGGTTGGACGAATGCCGCCCGCAGCTCGACCCATCGCACGCCATCGTCGAGGAGTTGCTGGCACATGTTTCGGATGAACGGCCGGAATATAGGTTCATAGTACAGAAGACTGCCAAGGATGGGGAATGTGGATGTGAACTTCTGCCAAACATCGTTTATGCCGTGATGATGTTTGAGGGACTCCGCTTCGGTGATTGTGCATCGTGATTTGACCCATGTAACAAAGCCTTCTTTACCACCATCAGGAAAACTCTCCGCCGCCGCTGCAAGCGATACTAGTGATTCCGGATTGTATGACTCTGTCCATACCGAAGTGTCGCTAGATGCTGAAGCCTTCGCATAGGTGAAGAAAAACGGTGCTTTGAGCCGGTCGGCAGCTGTCGCCAGCCCCTTCGGCGCGTATATGTGCATCCCTTCGGTGTCGAAAGCCTTCTCAATGGCCCAGTCCAGGTCGACCATGGCCTCGAGGTGACAGTGCAGCAGGGCTCCCTTGGGCATGCGCCGAACTATCTTCCACAGCGTGCTCCCCTCCATGCGCTCTTTTGCCAGACTGAACATCATCCCAGGAAAGATGTCACCCTCTCCTGCCTGGCTTTCCTCGTATTCTCGGGTCCATAACGTCTGCTGTTCTTCGAAGCGTATCTGGTCGACAATGGCGCAGGCTTCGGCAGCCATGGGGGAGAGGTTTTCGCGGAAGACGCGGTCTGATTCACCAGCGATCAGACCGTGTCCTGCTACAGCGCTGCCATGGATATCACGAACCGCTTCTCTGCTTTTCTCCTGCGCCACTAGGGCATCCCGGCCCTGGAGGTACTTCTGGATGAAATGGTCGCTCAGCTTGGGCACGCCATCCTCTTGCTCCCAGTCTTCGTTCTCGTCGTCTTCGAGGCGAAGCTGTTCCATTGTGAAGCCGGGTTTGTTGCACGGAGAACGGGTTGGGGGGTGAAGTTAGGAAGATGTTCAAATTATGCGGTTGAGTGCGAGCTGACGGGCAGCATGAAGACGGGAGCGAGAGGCTGCCTTAGGTTTCAGCCACGCGGTGGGCTGTACCCCGCGGATCTTGGGGCTTAGGTGCCGCTTGATTGGGGGCGCAAGCCCTGGAGCACAGGGCCGACACGGCATTTGGCGACATGTCGAGCGGCGGCATCTGCTCACGCGCACCACGACTTGACCTAAGTGCCCATAGATATAAGACGTAGCTGAAACACTTAAAGACATTCGAGCTTGCCGTTGAACAACGCTGCACGTCCGCGTCAAAGACACAAAGCCACCTGCACTCTCTGCTCAACTTGCTCAACAGCGAGCTTTCCCGTGAACCGAGCCAACTGTGCTGCGAAACCAGCGTCCAATCTAGGTCACGCTCGAGCTGCCGGCGTTTGTATCTTAGACTGCACAGAGGCCGGTTGGGCTCGTAACTGTTCGCCTCAGCCCGTAGACCAGAGACAACAGGCTCCTTCTACACATGGATCCTGCTGGATAGCCTCCCTTTGCGGCAACCGCGACCATGGCGGCGTCGTGGTCCTTTCCTTTCATCGCGAACCTCCAGACACGCCTGCTCAGGCACGTCCTCTCCCGCCTAGATGTCTTGGATACCGATGCGCTCAACGATGAAAGCTTGGAGTTTGCCTGGGGAAAGACAAGCACGATAGAGCTGCGGAAAGTCGGGTTGCGCCTCAAGGCATGCTCGATCCAGAACTGCTGACTGGGCTTCGGAGCTAACAGTCCTACAGAATGTCTCCCGACTGCTGCAGATACCCGACGTACTCGACCTTCGAGAAGGCCATATAGACTCGTTACGCTTGACTCTCCCTGTAGACCTCCACAAGACCGGCATCGCTGTAGAGATCAAAACCGTTAACGTCCATGCCCATATCGCTCAAGCCACAAACACGAACAGGGGTTATACAGGAGGAAGCCGAGCCAAGGCTGGTGGTCAAGAAACGACCCGGCTGCCAACAACGCAGGACCTTGCAAAGTCGTTTCTGGCAGATGAGCCTCGGGAAGAGAAGGAGGAGTTGACACAAGCGCTGAACGAGCAGTCGCAACAGCTTGCGGACTCCGGTCTCAGCTATGGGGACGAGCAGGATGACGCACTCGGGACTGGTACTGGTCTATCCTTGCCCGGCTTTGTATCAAAGCTCCTTCAGGGAATACTGGATAGGCTGATCATTACCATTACCGATGTTAATGTCTATCTTCATACAAATACACCGGCAGACGATGTCGTACATTGCTATCTGGGGAAAGCCGTAGTCAAGACGGAGAACATGGCGAAGGTGATTACGCTTGAACGATTGTGCCTCCGAATCTTCTCAGACATATCTGCGGAATATCCGCGACTTTCGACGCCAAAGCCTACCTCCAGCCCAGACACGGCAAGGAGCCCATCTACTTCCGAGCTGTCGCGGCTTTCAAGAAGTTGGGACTCGCCCACAAGTCCAGTCAAGATGGCATCATCCGAGAAGTATCGTGGAGACAATTTACTGAGAAGCACTTCCGGCACTGCTACGCCTAGGCCAACCTCGAGCCCGTCGTCACCTACGAGTCCGTCCTCGCTCGGAAAATCCGATGTAATTGCAGAACATGATGCGCAGGGGAGGTTGCATGAAGCTCAGTCTCCATCTGGTGATGAGAGGTTTGCAGATGCAGATGACCAAGTAAGCTCCTCCGGTCTCGGCTTTAGTCCAAACTTTAGTCCTGCCCCAAGCAATCGTGAAGACTTAGCCGAATCGCGCGTATACGACAAAGGTGAAGGTGAGAGCATGTACATGAGTGCAATGAGCGCGCTCAGTGGGGTACCGTCTTCTGGCGGCGAGCCTCGAACATCAGTACCATCGGAAGACCGGACAGACAGCGAGCGGATATCAAGAATAAACTCATCGGCTTCTCATGATCCGTCAGTCTTACGCCACGTTCGACGAGTTCTTGACGTGGATCGCCTGAGCGTCAGCATACCACAAAAAGAAGAGAGCCAGGGTGCCAGCGTTGTGCCTGAAACAGGCGACAGCCAACTTCCTATGCAAACCTCCTTTGATATGACAGGATCGTCGGTCTATCAACACGTGCCAGGTTCGTTCTCACAATACGCTCAGGAGGGGGCTGGCCGGCTGCGGCGGAGCTCAATTCTTAAAGACCCTTCAAAGACCACCGCCATCAAAACAATGCATCCGAACCTTTCACCGTCAGTCACAGTCTTGCCCAAAGCGGAAGATGCTGTATCTGCAACCCGCATCGATGTTGGACCGGTGCACATCTACCTGGACGTACCAACAGGTCGATTGCTGTTTGGCGTTATACAGCAACTGCAGCCAACCGCAAGCTCGCAGAACTCGTCAAACCTAGCAGATGTGGGTACGGATCCAGGCGACGGGCACCATAACATCGCTATCAAACTTTCTGTTACCCGTCTGTCACTTGCCTGGCTTGAGCGCTTCGAGGGCGCCTTATCGGCGCAGCACGTCACAGAGCGGCCGACTTACACGGCATATCGTCCTCTCGTTTTGCTAAGCAGCCTCTTTGAAGGGATCGAAGTCTCGTTAAAGAGCGCCTCGGAGTCAATAAACGCCAATCTGACCATCAAGAGACTGCCGAAGCTTCTTGATTCCTCTTCTGACAGGCTGGCTTGGGTAGGGATGAAAGGAGATGAGCACACGAACGATGTCTCGCTAATTTATGCACGGAACAAGCGGAAAGCCGAGCTTGAGATCAGATGCGCACCGCTAGATAGCGTCTTCGACCTTGAGCGGCTAGAAGAGAGACTTAGTTCCTGTGGTGGTTTGAGCGGTGTTCTGGAACTCGGTGGCTCATTTACCTCGAGCAGTGCCGGTCCTCATGAACAGCCGCCGCAGAAAGCTCACAAGAAGCGCGGTGTGCGCTTTGATGATCCGGCTGACGAGGTCATATCACCTTCCCTGCCAAACCTAAAAATCAACCTTCGGCTTTCGGAAGCCAGACTTCTCTTTACGGGGAGCATCAACGGGGCTGCCTACGATCTAGCTATTCACACCAGTGCTGTCAAGGTCATCAGCCGACCGAAGCTAATCGGCGTATCGATCGACATGGCCAGATTATGCGGACCCTTCAGGGACGATGCAGCTTCGGTGATCATTGAGGTCAAACAAACTCGGACATCTTATTTGTTTACACCCGAAGAGAGGCACGTCGATCAGTTACTGGCGCTTGTGACGCCCTCCAGGGACGGTTACGAGGGGGACGATATACTTGTTGATACACTTGTGTCGCAAAGAAGAAAGGGTCCAGTGTTACAGACCGAGTTTGATCAAATATCAGTAACTGTTGGGTGCGCAGAGAGCCTTCAAATCCTGTACAGTCTGAAAGACGAGTTGGCCAAGCTATCCACAGTTGCGAAATATCTCCCTGAAGATGACCGTCCTGGATTACTCACCCTGGCGAAACTCAGATCCTTCCAGCTGACTGGTTGGTTCGATAACCTGGGCCAAGCCATCCTGGACTGCAAGGATATACAGGTCGCCCACGTTGGTCTTCCCGCTCTGCTGGCCCTCGAGCTAGGCAGGATATCACTGGGCTACACGGTCCATAATGAGGTGCATGAGGTTCTCCACGGAGCTGTCCCAGCAGACGAAGAAACCGATCGGTTAGGTGAAGAGGACGAACATCCGATGGTTAGGATCCGATTCATCGGCGGCGAGCTCAAGCCTACCGTCCGAATCAAGTTGTATAACGCCATGGCAGAGTACGACTTGCGCACTATTATGCCTTTGATGGGCCTGGAGGATGATGCAACTGCTGAAGGTCTTGCTGTTGGGCTAGCGTCGTCAGTGGCTTCGGTTGCTGGGCTGTCTTCCACTACAATTTTCCAAAGGCGGTCTCCCAAGCAAGCCGGCAGTGGCAGCCTGTCAACAAACCCTTTACGTCTTGACATCATCCTACGCGATTGCGCGGTGGGTTTGCAAGGACCCAAGCTGCCCTCCAAAGGCATATTCGTTCTCGGAGAAGCAACCCTCAGAGGAGCCATACCAGCCAATGGAGACTTCGCAGCCGAGGTGGAACTTGTCAGAGCATCCATGCTTTTGATCGACCATCGAGATAACATTGCCGAAATCTCCTCCGCCTCAGCGAAGCCCAGACCTGTACTCAGGAATAACACTATCCTCGAATATCAGCGCCGCAAAGGATTCGTATTGGTAGCCTCCCTCTCGAATGCGAAAGCGCTCTTAAAGTCGGCGCAGGCAGGCCATCAGCGTTCTGGGACGATGGAAGTGGATGTCGACGGCGCGCTGCTGGTTGTGGAAACGTGTGCAGACTCGACCCAGACGTTGATAGCCCTTCTGAGCGGACTGGCGCCGCCTAAGCCGCCGAATAAGGAACAGCGGTATCGCACCTCTGTGCCTCCGGTTCAGGACATGATGGCCTCATTCACCGGGGATGCCTTCGAGGAGCCCGCTGGAGCGACTGGGTCCGAGTACACCGATAGAAAACCGAACGAGCAGAGCCACAATCAGGGCCACAGCGGAGACCATATGGACGAATCGAACATGTACGGAAGCTTCCCATCTCTTGACAGTCTACCGATGGTTGAGAAAGACGAACCGGCCTTGCTGGACCAAGCACACGATACATCCACTATATCGCCGTTCGAGCACTTCGAGGGCGAGGAGCCGCTCTACGGTGATGAACAGGAATGCAAAGTGATGGCGACCAGTATCCACCTTGAGGAGGGCCATTTTGGCACGAGCTCCAGAATGCCAAGGCGGATTCTGAAATGGGACTCCCGTGACAACACTTATATCGAGTCGGCCACGCCTCCGCTACAAGGTCTTCCTCTTCAGCTCCGTGTTCGGGGCCTGCACGTTTTGTGGAAGCTGTATGATGGGTACGATTGGCAAGGTACTAGACGTGCAATCGCCGATGGCATCGAAGCTCTGGCGCAGAAGGCAGCTAGCCGACGGAGACAACCGTCTTATGAGCAATCAAAGCCGGATACCTTTGTGGAAGACGAACTGATGAACTCTATCTACATCGCTATTGATCCTGACATGGAAGAAGAGGATATTGCTAACCTAGTAAGCCGCAACATCCGCGGCAAGCATGCCGACACCGTCAGTGAGATCAGCTATGCCATGTCAAATGATACTCGAAGCACGGCCCGGCCAACGTCTGCCAAAAGCACCACCTCGAGCCGAAGATTCGCGAGAGGCAAGCACAAGCTCACGATCCAGCTCGAGGACGTCTGCGCCGATGTCGTTGTACTTGCGCCAGGTTCCGAGGAAACCCAGTCATCTACTGACGTGCGCATTGACAAGCTGGAGATCATCGATCGACTACACACGTCTAGCTGGAATAAGTTTCTGATGTATCAGCACGATGTCGGGGAGCGGGAGCTAGGCGATCCTATGATACACATCAATCTCCTCAACGTTCGACCAGTTCCTGACCTTGCCGCCTCGGAGCTGGTCATCCAAGTGAGTACCGAGCTAACTACCCTGTAAAGCTCTTACTAACGGAAATAGGTGACTGTTCTGCCTCTCCGGCTCCACGTCGATCAGGATGCGCTTGACTTTCTCACCCGCTTCTTCGATTTCAAAGACGTGAGCGCCACACCTTTGCCTAGCCCGAAAGCAGAAGAGCCATTCCTCCAACGCGTGGAAGTGAACACGGTCGACCTCAAGATAGACTACAAGCCCCGCCGTGTTGATTATGCCAGTATTCGATCTGGTCACATGACCGAGTTCAAGAACTTCACCATGCTCGATGGTACCAACGTTGTACTTCGACATGCCATTGTCTACGGAATTCTCGGCTTCGACGAGTTGCACACGCACCTCAACAACCTCTGGACGCAGGACGTCAAAAGCAATCAACTCGCCACCGTCCTCGCCGGCCTCGCACTCCTCCGACCCCTCGTCAATGTCGGCGGCGGTGTCCTCAAGCTTGTCGAAGTGCCTATGCAGCAGTACCAGAAAGACGGCCGCCTAGTCCGCAGTATCCAGAAGGGTCTTGCTGAGTTCGCGCGAACAACAACGAAGGAGATCGCGCGTCTTGGAGGCAAAGTTGCCATGGGCGCGCACGGCTACCTCCACGGCGCCGAGGTGTTCCTCTCGCCAACTCAGCCCGACGGCCTGCGCTCGCCGCGACCCCATCGGTTTGCGAATGACGGTGAGTGGGAGAACATCGATGAGGATGCATCCGAAGGCGTCCGCGTCTCCTCCAAGTACGCGGATCAGCCCCTCAACATCCGCGCCGGTCTACGCGGCGCCTACAAAGGCCTGGAGCGAGACTTGCTGTACGTACAGGACGCCATCATCGCCATACCAGGCGAGGTGCGGGAAAGCGGGAGCGCGGCTGGTGCGGGCAAGGTACTGGCGAGACATGCGCCGACTGTTATATTGAGACCGGTCGCGGCGGCCACGCAGGCGATGGGAACGGCGTTGCTGGGTGCGGCTAATGCGTTGGATAAGGATAGTCGGAGGAGGATGGAAGACAAGTACAAGAGGCCTCTGTAGATACCTGCGATGGCATGGCGTTTGGAGTGAATTTCGTGCCTTGCGATGCGCATAGCGAATGGTTGCATGGCTTAGATAGCGCTGAGAAGTTTGAGATACCCTCGCGGAACTTGTATATAGCGCTTATAAATGCTATCTCTTCGATCATTATAAATGTACGCTCTAGTAAGAGCTCAACCCCTCATCGTGGTGCTGGAGTCTAGCAGCCCTCGGGCGAAGCTAAGATTGAGCTTAACGACTCCAAATCACCTCCTCGCTGCTATCGCCGTCGCAACCGATTGAATCGCTATCCTCGATCGTACCACGATATTAGATCCTAGTAAGCCTCGCTTGTCTTAAGGCAGCGAATAAAGCTTAACAATAATATTCTTAAAGCAGCTATCCATCTATGCTACTATTTATAATAGCTTACTACTAACTACTATAAGTTAGTCTTAATATATCAGCAAATCTTTCACCCGCTCAGTTGAAGCTGTTTTTTCACGAGCGTTTAGAGTAGGTATACTTGCTTGTAAGCGCTCGGAGTGTCTTAAGTACTCGGAGACGCTTATAGGAAAAAATTTCTAAAATTACTTAGTAAGCAGCTTAGTAAGCAGCTTAGTAAGTAGACTTTTAGTGTTCCTAAACTTGCTTAACTTTCATCCCCTAGTAATTATCATCTAAATATCTCTATTTAAAAGAGTTAAGCGGCTAATAATAAGTTTTTATTAAGAAAAAATTTTAGGCGCTTAGAGCGGCTCAGAGCGCTTAGAGTTTCTAAGCGACTCTTACCTCTTATAAGCGGCTTATAAGTAGCTTATAAGTACGGTAAACACTTTAAGTACTCTAAGCACCCCAAGCGCCTAGACGTCTAGCTTAGTATAGCTTAGTATAGCTTAGTATAGCTTAGCGCTACTTAGTTAGTAGCTAAAAAATTAGAAAAAGCTTTAAGTCTAATTTAACTAGTGGAATAGAGGAGAGTAAACTAGAACTAGTTTAGGGGGTAAACTTTCGATAAAAACGATTATTATCCGCTTACTTTTGAATTTATTAATATTATACCTCTTTTTACTAGGAGGTGAAAGTTAAGCGAGAAAGGGAACTTTAAAGTTTTCTACTTACTAAGCGGCGCTTACTACTTTAGATGTTTTAGATAATTTAGATAATTTAGACGATTTGAATGTCTTGGATAGTTTAGATGTTTTAAACTAAAACTTATTTAGAAAGATTTGCTAATAACGTGTTTCACAAGCGAGTCGCCCACCCAAGCGAGTCGCCCACCCCACCAGAATGCTACAACTATCTACTTTTAACTACAATGCCTCGACAACGCAACGTGCAACAGACCTACACTGAAGGGATACTACAGCTTGCTATCCAGGAAGTTAAAAACGATGCGACTCTAAGCCAGCGAAGCGCTGCAGCAGCCTTTAACGTTCCTCGAAAGACCCTCGGAGACCGACGCGCTGGAATCCCGTCTCGACGCGATTGTGAGCCCAACTCAAAGAAGCTATCTAAGTTAGAGGAGGAAGCAGTTGTCAGATACATACTTGAGCTGGACTTAAGAGGGCTTGCGCCTACAAGGGGTATGGTGGGAGATATGGCTGATGATCTGCTGAGTGAGCGTGGCGGAAAGCCAACAGGCAAGAACTGGGCGACCAACTTTATTAAGCGTACGCCTGAGCTTAAAACTCGATGGACCCGTCCGTACGATCGCCAGCGAGCCCTCACCGAAGATTCAAAGGTTATTAGCCCGTGGTTCACGCTTGTGCAGTCCTTCAAGGAGAAGTACGGCATCCAGGACGAGGACATGTACAACTTTGATGAGACTGGCTTCATGATGGGCGTGATCTCGTCTCAGCTAGTTGTCACAGGCTCAGAGAGACGTGCTAGTAAACGGAAGAGAGTTCAGCCAGGTAATCGCGAGTGGGTTACAGTGATTCAGGGCATCAACGCTGCAGGGTGGGCAATCCCACCGTTCATCATCTTCGCAGGCAAGGTTCTGATCGACTCCTGGTATAAGGAGGGTATACTACCCCGCAACTGGGTCCTTGAGGTCAGCCCTAACGGCTGGACGTCAAACGAGCTTGCTATCGCGTGGTTGAAGCACTTCAACAAGCATACAAAGGCGCGTACAGTAGGCGCGCACCGGCTGCTGATTGTTGATGGCCACGAGAGCCACAACAAGTACGCATTCCACAAGATGTGCAAAGAGGAGAACATTGTCCTTCTCTGCATGCCTCCTCATTCGTCGCACCTGCTGCAGCCGCTTGATGTGGGCTGCTTCTCGCCGTTGAAGCGGGCGTATGGAGATGAAATCTCAGGCTTGGCACGCTTCAACACCAACCTGATCAAGAAAGAAACCTTCCTACCAGCCTTCAAAGCAGCCTTTAACAAGGCGTTTACAAAGGAGAACATCTGCGCAAGCTTTAGAGGCGCTGGGCTGGTCCCACACGACCCAGAGGCTGTGTTATCGAAGCTTGACGTGAAGCTTCGCACGCCTACACCTCCTGCACCAGAGGACACCCTATGGGAAGCCAAAACACCAAGCAATGCCCGTGAGATAGAGGCTCAATCAACGCTTATTCGCGATCGGGTTCGAAGGCACAAGAGCTCCTCACCTGCTTCTATTGTTGAAGCAGTTAATCAGCTTACAAAGAGTAGTCTTATAATGGCGCACGAAGTGGTGTTGATCCGTAAGGAAATGGCTGAGTATCGACAGGCAGCTGAGGCAGCAACGCAGCGTAAAAGCCGTAAGAGGAAGTATATTCGGAGTGAGGAGACGTTAACAGTAGGCGATGTGTTTGATTTGATTGCTCCTGATGAGGCTGGTGAGCAGGAGGAGGGTAAGAGGCCTACGAAGAAGGCTCGCGCAGAGAGGCACTGCGGGCGTTGCGGCAAGACTGGACACAACTCTCGCACCTGCCAGGCAAAAACTGTAGATGCAGAAGATAGCGAAGATCTTAAATAGTCTGAAACCATTGCAAACAACACTATAGCTTGTTGTAGTGTTAAGTTATCTGCACGTAAAGGCGCGCAGCTTAGTAGGGTGGGCGACTCGCTTGGGGTGGGCGACTCGCTTGTGAAACACGTTATCAGAGAAATAACGCGGAGAAACATCGTGGACGCGATCAACGTGTTTCGCGCCTCATCCCTCGCTCAACTTGCCGCATGCTGCCTCACTCATCGTTCCCCACGGAGTTCAGCCGATGTGAGGACGGAAAGCAAGGATGTCCTACCAGGCCATCGTGCCGTTGGATCTGCTGCGAGGGCACATTCCCGTCCAACGTGATGGCTGCGCTTCCATCATGCAGTACCAAGAGATGCCAGAGCATCTGGACTACACGACAGAATTATAAGGTCTTTGATTTTAGACGTTCAATCTTGCTTTCCTCTATCCGCGCACCCGCCTCTTCATCACAGTTAACATAACGCAGTTTGATCCTCTTTCTCTACTCTCTATATCTACCACTGCTGCAGGCCAACCACCATGGGCCTCTTCAAGTCCAGCTCGAGTGGACGTAAGGCTGTCGGCGAAGAGCTGGCAGCTGTCCTGCCGGGCGATCCTCGACCATGGTACACGCAGGGTCACCTGCTCAAGTTGAACTTCTGCATCCTCTCCCTGGTCATGTTCTCCTCCGCCAACTGTTACGACGGTTCTATGATGAACGGCCTCCTGGCACTCACTCAGTGGCATGAATTCATGTCCCACCCAACGGGTGCTTGGCTCGGTTTTATCAACGCTATTGGCTGGCTGGGCTCCGCCATCACCTACCCATCAGCGCCTGGTTCGCCAACAGATATGGACGCAAGCACGGTATCTGGATCGGTTACTTCTTCCTCATTCTGGCGACCGCTGCCCAGTCCGCTGCTCAGAACGACATCACCTTCGTGATTTCACGTCTTTTCCTCGGCTTTGCTTCAACATGGTTTGCAACAGCAGTACCACTACTCATCACAGAGACGGCGTACCCAACGCAGCGTGGCATTGCCAGTGCTCTCTTCAACTGCGGATGGTACGTCGGCTCTCTTGTGGCCGCGTGGGCAACATTCGCCACGCGCAACTATCCGGATTCCTGGTCTTGGAGGATTCCTTCCATCCTGCATGCGGCGCTCCCAATCGTGGCGCTGCCTGGTTTCCTCCTCAGCACTGAAAGCCCAAGATGGCTCGTGTCCCGAGGCATGATCGACGAGGCGAAAAAGATCCTGGCCAACTCTCATGCTGGCGGCGACCTATCATCACCGCTCGTCATTTTTGAGATGATCGAGATCGAGACTACGCTGCGTGCGGAACAGGAGGCGCATGCGTCCACGAGCTACGCGGACATGGTCAAGACGAAGGGCAACCGCCGCCGTCTATTCATCTCTCTCTCACTCGGTATCTTTGCTCAATGGAGTGGCAATGGCGTCGTGAGCTATTACCTGGTTATGGTTTTGGAGGCGGTGGGGATATTGGGGGTCACCGACCAGACGTTGATCTCGGGGTGCCTCCAGGTCTGGAACCTGATATTTGCAGTCGCTGCAGCGATGGCAGTTGATAAAGTCGGGCGCAAGACGTTGTTCATGGCGTCTGGCATTACTTTGCTGATAAGCTACATCATCATCACTGGACTTTCAGCGTCGTTCGCACAAACCGGTCATTCGGCCACAGGCTTGGCCGTCATTCCGTTCTTGTTCATCTACTTTGCCGGATACGATATTGCACTGTGAGTGTTGCTCGGTGAAATCATTAGTTGGGTGACAGAGCGCTGACATTTTGTTTGTAGCAACCCCCTTCTCGTTGCTTACCCCTGCGAGATTTGGCCGTACCGCCTCCGTTCACGAGGTCTCTCCGTAACGTATACAGCGACAGTCCTTGCCATCTTCTTCAACATCTTCATCAAC
This sequence comes from Coniosporium tulheliwenetii, assembly GCA_030247845.1. Lineage (NCBI taxonomy): Eukaryota > Fungi > Ascomycota > Dothideomycetes > Coniosporium > Coniosporium tulheliwenetii. Next base: position 344,000 of record JAPDRP010000006.1, read on the forward strand.
CCCATCGCGCTCGAATCGATTGGCTGGCGCTACTACATCGTATTTATCGTGGTCTTGGTCACTATGATCATCACCGTGTGGTTCTGGTATCCTGAGACGCGAGGACATAGCCTGGAGCAGATGGCAGTGCTTTTTGACGGGGAGGACGCGGAGATCGCGGTCCCGGCTGATACGGCGATCAGAACAGCGAGCGTCGTTTCGGTGATGACAGGTGCAGGAGGCACGGGGCAGAGGAAGAGCTATGCAGATGTAGAACATATCGAGGTGAATCCGGGAAAGCAGTAAGGGTTAGCCGTGCCCCAAAAGAAGGTGGAGTAGAGCCCAAGGTGGGCCATTTCACACATTCCAAGCGGGCGAACGACTGGAGGGATGGAAATGATCAAGGTCATGTATGCTGCATGGAGAAGTCTATTTAGGTAGAAGTCTGGTGTTATCCTCGGAATACAATCGTTGGTCTTGTACCTTGCGTTAGTAGCACAAAATCTCTCGCACGCATCCGATTACCCCAAAAACTTCCCAGTGTGGGCACTGAACGGCATCCACATGTCTCACAGATTCTCTGCGCAACTTCGCCTGCATCTCCTCGGCCGTAAGAGCCGAGATCTCCGGCTTAGAACCTACCGGCTTCATTGGGTCATGTGGAACGTTCTACGTTAAAAGCGTTTCCCCATACCATGTAGCTAGCTGCTCTCAAAGATTTCATTGCACTGACTGTCTACCTCGATGAAACGCCTGAGGTTCGGTCCCCTGCCCCCTCGCTAGCTGATTCGCCGAAGCCCGATGCACAGCGCGCCAGAGATCACGTGACTCTCCACCTCACTTCCTCATCCCCGCTGAGCGGCTTCAAGCTTTCACATCAACATCCATGGATGCGGAGAAATCTACCCATGCCTGCAGCTTGCGCCAATGGGATGGCTCCTTGTCCATCGTGAAGTCCTTCGGGATTGGATGCGTCCTGCGTCGTGGATCCAGTGGTGCGTGGCTTATGAGGTGAGTCGAGTCCCCGCCGCTGGGCGTGTCATGTAGGTCGGTCCCTCAACATCTGATCATCCTTCGTCCCTGTATTTATATTTCTTCCGCAACTTAGTCAAGCTTTGCTGTACACATTTTAATTCCCTCGTCAACTATTTCATTGCATCACGATGTCTTCCACAATAACAGTCACAGCCTCCAAACCCAACATCGGCGTCTTCACTAACCCCGAGCACGACCTCTGGGTCGCGGACGCTGAACCCTCTCTCGACTCTGTACGAGACGGTACAGACCTAAAGCCCGGCGAAGTCACCATCGCCATCAAAAGCACCGGAATATGCGGGTACGCCTTCTTCCCTTCCCCTTCCTTCATCCATCCCCTTCCCCCTCCTCACCACATCCCCCAACTCACCACCCCCACAGCTCCGACATCCACTTCTGGCACGCCGGCGCAATCGGCCCCATGGTCGTCACCGGCTCCCACATCCTCGGCCACGAGTCCAGCGGGCAGATCCTCTCCGTGCACCCCTCCGTCTCCTCCCTCCAGCCCGGCGACCGCGTCGCAATCGAGGCCCAACATCCCCTGCCTCGCCTGCGGTCCCTGCCTCACAGGCCGCTACAATGGCTGCCCTTCCGTCGCTTTCCTCTCCACACCGCCCGTCCCCGGGCTGCTACGGCGGTACGTCAATCATCCGGCCACGTGGTGCCATAAGCTTCCTGAGAACATGAGCTGGGAGGAGGGGCATTGTTGGAGCCGCTGAGTGTTGCGCTCGCTGGGGTTGGGAGAGCGGGGTCGAGCTCGGGGAGCCGGTGCTGGTGTGTGGGGCTGGTCCGATTGGGTTGGTCACGCTGCTGTGTTGTAGGGCTGCGGGGGCGTGCCCGGTTGTGGTTACGGATATCGATGAGGGGAGGTTGGGGTTTGCGCGGGAGTTGGTGAAGGGGGTCAAGACGTTTAAAGTTGAGGCTGGGCAGAGTGCTGAGGCGTTCGCGGAGGGGATCGTGGAGTTGATGGGCGGTGTCGAGCCGAGCGTCGCGATGGAGTGTACAGGTGTGGAAAGCAGTGTCGCTGGCGCGATCCAGGCGGTTAGGTTTGGGGGAAGGTGTTTGTGATTGGGGTCGGGAAGGATGAGATGAAGATTCCGTTTATGCGGTGTAGCACCCGCGAGGTGGATCTGCAGTTTCAGTATCGGTATGCGAATACGTGGCCGAAGGCGATACGGCTGGTGAGTGGGGGGTTATTGATTTGAAGAAGCTGGTTACGCATCGCTTTGGGTTGGAGGAGGCGGTGGAGGCGTTTAAGACGGCGGCGGATCCGAAGACGGGGGCTATCAAGGTGCAGATACAGAGTTTGGACTGAGTAAGCATGGTTTTTCCCTTGTTCTTGCGGCTTCCCTTCCTCTATCTTGTCCGCAAAGTTGTGGAGAAAGTCGCAGCACCGGCTACAGGAGAGGATATACTGTCAATCGCGGGGGCGCAGCAAATCATCATGACCATGAAGACTCATCAAGGCTACAATCCGCGCAGGTGTTGGACCAAGGCATAATCCTGATTAAGCCGTCTATCAACCTAAATCCGGTTTGATACTCACACCCTCTGCTTACACCACCTAGCCGTGTCCGATGGGTAGTCTGACGCGATACGCGCACTCTTGACCATTCAGCTCTTGCTCCAACGGTCCAACATACCTTACCCTGACATCACCTGCAGCCTGCCACCGGATGCTCCTGTGTCCTGCTGGAACCTCTCCTGTGAAGACACCAACCAGCTCCTGCCGACGGTCGTTGACCGTTGTCTACCCAGTTTTGTCAGCCAGCTGAACTTAAAAGGGCTTCTTGTTCTTAGCTTCTTGGATACTGTTACACTAACTACCGACGAAGCTCTTTAACATATCTTTCGTTTGTGTTTCTACTCTTAACATTTACTATAAACACTAAGCATCAGAGTGGATCTTCGCGCTTTGAACATCATAGCAGCAGCAAAATGGCGACCGTAAGCATCTCTATACTTCAACAAGCAGTATGAACACCGGCTTACCATTGAATCTCGATCAGCATCCTCGTCATTCAGAACGCGTCCTTGACGCACCAGACCTCAGAGATGGCTACTACCTGAATCTCCTCGACTGGTTACGCGGACCAGATCTCCGAGACGATTACTACCTCAACGCCCTCGACTGATCACACGGACACCAAATCGCCATTGGGCTTGACCGCTAAGTTTACGTCTGGTCCGTGGAGACCGGCATGGTGGAGAATCTCCTCGAGGCGAACGCGGATACGTACACCTCATTCGTCAAGTGGAGCCCTCGACGCCCTGTTCCTCGTTGACAACTACTACCTCAACCTCCTCGGTGCTCAGCTCCGGCGTCGCGTCCTCAGCCATCAGGCCAGAGCCACGGACAAGGAAAACGTACGCCAAGGCCGACTGGTTCGTACCAAACCTCCGCCGGCCTACTTCCATCCGAGCGGACGTTACTTCCCAACCTCCGCCAGGAAGGACGCCGAACTCCCCGAAGGGAGCAGAGTAGTTCCTCAAAAGACGGTCCACCTAAGACTCGATCGCGGAGGAACGGGTAGAGGAAGTGGAAGAAGCGGCTCGCAATGACGAAGGCATAATCTATGTCTTGTAGTCCGAGAACTGCCACGTGGTATTCGTCGAATCTATCACCTTCCATCCCGACGACTTTGCCTCATGGAGCCCCTCCAGTTTCCCAAGCATGCTCAACGACCCCTTCACCCCGCTCGCGGCCTTTAACTCAACCGCCCCCGTTCCCACCAGCGCATCCCTTCCTGCCAACGCTCGACGGCAACTGCACCTTCAACGTCCTCGTCTGCGCAGATGCGGACTCGGACTCGGACTCGGCCGTGCCCATTGAGTGGGGCGATAGCGATGCCAAGGAGATCAAGAATGGTGAGAAGGTGCAGCTGAGGAGTTTCAGTACCAGTTCACGGAGTGGACAAGGTGACGCTCGTCAGTTACAAATATGAGTTCTGGCAGCTCATCTATAGACTATCACCTACTAACATCGACATTGGAGATCGGCTCGAACAATCCGACGACTTCAACGAGCTAAGAATCGACCTTCTTTGCAAGGAACGTGTGTTCATGCACCGTAGCCTGGTCGATCCCGACCGCGAGTATCCTGAGCGTCTAGTCATGCTCGTAGAGCAACTTGACTTTGGCTTCATGGTGGACGACAATTACATGATGATTATGAAGCCTTTCGAAGAAGGAGTGCCTCGTGTTTTCACTAAGGATAAGAGTGGAACAGTCTCAAGCAGCAGGTGCATAGCGAATGAAAATTTCCTCATAGTCTTTATCGAAATTTATCCTTCTCCCAGTGAAAGCCGTCTATTCTATATACAACAACGCCCGCGGTAAAACAGGTTTCCTACTTCTTCCCAGTATACTTCAGAGAGTAAAGCCCTCGTTCAATGCTATTAACGATGATATGCCCAGACTTGAAGTACGGGTAATTGCTCCACGTTCCCACAAACTCGACCGAGCCACCCACAGCGTCATCCTCAGGATGAACGTCAAAAAAGCCCACCTGCTTGAAGCCCTTGCCGCTCGGGTCACTCTCCACAGCCCCAACATCAACGATGCGCAGCCCCGAGCCGTAGTTCGACTGGTACGACAGCCCGTCAATGACATACTGGTTGTGATCGATGGCCTTGACCGGGCTCTGGTACAGCCCTGTATTGACCGGCGCAGCAAGGTTCGTGATGTTAAAGATATATGTCGTGGTTCTTCCATTCGCCGCCGCGCCTGTGCCGTCCATCTCGTCGGGCTCGTCGTCCAGAAGCAGGAACGACATGTCGTTCTCATCCACCAACCAGCCCTGGTGCGTGTACGCGGCGCCCACATACGGCGTGCGCGAGACGATGACAGGAGCCTTCTTGTCGCTCACGTCCATGATCGTCAGCGTGTCCTCGTTGTACGCAAAGCAGATCTCGCGTCCGTTGAATTTCTCATCCGGGCCGTTATCAGGCTGGCCATTAATCGGTCGGACTAGCGTGGGACGGACGGACGGACTAGGCCGTCTAGTCCGTCGGTCGGACGAGCTTCTAAAGTAAGGGTGGCACGGTGTTGATTTACTCCAAATAAGGCTTAGCGCGCCCCTATCCCATCTCATCTTATCGTCCTGTAGGAAGATCGAACCTTACCCGCTACCCTTTAAAGTTAGAGTGTCATGCTAAGACCTACGGACTACCTATCTAGGTAATCCATCTTTGAAGCTCGTCCACCCTCGTCCGTCCTTGTCCGTCCTTGTCCGTCCGGACGGACCGACTAATGGCCACCCTGGCCGTTATAGAGAACACTGCGCATCATGGACATAGCCGTCCTGATTCGCGCACCCGGGAGACGTCAGGTTCGACGGATCCGACACGTCGACCATGAAAAGCCCGCCCTGGCATGTGGTGCGGCGCCTCGTGCCGACTGCATAGATCATCTTAGCCGCCTCGTGCGCCACGATGTTGCGGCTAGAGTCGAAGCCGCGGAACCAGGCCGTCAGGTCCATCGCAGTGTTGAAGGTCACAGGCCCGCTCGCGTCGCGGCCGTTCAGCTTGATAGAGAGAAGCTTGCGCATGTCGAAGACTTGGAGGCCGTGGCCGGGTGCTTCCGAGCCGATGTAACAGTAGCCGTCGATTACCTTCATGTCGCGCCACAGCGAGGACATGGTTTGGGTGGGTAATCGGCCCAAGTAAGTCAGCTCGCCGTTGGGGCGGACTTCGATGAAAGCCGTGCCGTCTGTTTGGCCTACGGCGCCGAATTCGCGGCCGTCGGGGAGGTCCAGCCTGTGTGCCGTAAGAGTCAGGTACTGTTTTACGCAGCTGGAGTGAATGGATAGGGGAGTCGACTCACCCCACACATCGTTGCCCTCGCGGGTGGTGCTGCCCATCTCCTCGTGGCTGATGAAGTCGAGCATGTCGACGTTATCGCAGGCGTACTCGCCCGCTTTGCCGTTCCTGCACTTCTCTTTCTCCCGTCGGGCGTGTTTGCCTTTGGCGAAGTCGCCGCGTGACCGCATGGCCTGACGCTCGGCGGTCTTCATCTCCATGAGACGTTCCATTTCGCTGGCGAAACCGGTGCTGACGAGGCCCAGGAGGGCTAGGGTAGAGAACCTCATAGTGAGCTACCGCAGGAGGAATGAGGTGGTGGAAGTGATAGACCGGAGTGGACAGTGAGAGACAGCAGTATAAGACGTCTGCTGTGAGAGTGAACGAAGGAGAAGTAGATGATTGATGAAGCACACGAAGTAATTCTTGAGCAGCCTTCAGCGCCCTTTATATACTTGTCTTCAGTTTTCGACTCCCGAGGCAATGCGACCGTCGTCTCTGAATAACCACAGCGACGATAGCCGTCCTACGCCCATCCACAGTCCCTGAGCCAAGTCAGGCGGCCGTGTGGGGAATCCATACACCTTCCTGAAGGCGTTTGGAAAGGTCCTTTGCCCAGAGATACCCGTCCGACGGACACAAGACCAAGAGCAAACCCCATTACCAGCTTGAAATTCTCGTGGTTAAACAGGTTCCACACGCAGAATGATAGCGGTGACACGCGAGCGGCTCCACACGCCAAGGACCGCGGTGTGGTTAAGGCTGGGTTGCTAAGACGTCCAAGACGGCTGGCGGGCGGCTGAAGAGCTTTGCTTTCCATTCCTGTTTAAGGTGATATTCTTTTGTCCGTAATAAGGCCGTGATTGCTCGCGTGATGGTTGGCCTGTCTCTCGAGGTGCGGTTTCCTCTATGGAAAGTCTGAGTGTAGTAACGAAGGAGGTGCCCTACTGGTTATGCTACGTTCTGGTACTTACTCTGACCTGCTCGAGTGTGATTTTGTATGCCGTTTTGACGTCAAAAGGTTCTTCAAGACATCTACAATTGTCTCCAGAGATGTCAAAACTGGCATCTTACACCTTCCTAATCAAGCAACGCAAGATATCCCCTAATAGCCGTGGATCTTCTCCACCTCCGTCACACTGCGTCTCCGCCGCTAAGCAGATGAGCTTATTCTGCGCCACCAGATCCTCAATTGACATGACTCGTGCCTTTCCCAGGCTGGGAATATATTACTGCGTGCGGAGATGGTTACATCGTGACTCTGAATGGTCTATTCGAACCTTGGACTTTTCTTTCCCGTATGACATCTTGACGGAAGATTTTGGATTTAGATGTGGATGTTCTTACTCACGGCTTTTAACAGCATTTTCTTGAATCTTGGCGTCCTAGCGCGTGATGGATGTAGGTAAAAGTTTGGCTTGGCCCAAGGGCAGAAGTGAAAATCCGTGGGCACCCCGCAGCGGCGTCTTTTGGAGAACACCGTGGCCACGAGTATGTCGGAGAGGCTGTCAAGAGACCTACGAGTGAAAAGTCTTATGCTGCGTTGTGGCCACGAAACTTAAGAGTGGAGCTCCTAAACCGAAGCTTTCCCCACAATCGAACACTCATTACCCTCTTTGTTGGATTTATCATACAGTCCAACATGGTGATTGTCTTCATACTCCGTAAGGAAGTCAGTTCCCTTGACTGACTACTACATCAGCACTGCAGCAACCTTACAACACCTTAACTCTCTTCCCCACAAAACTCAAACCCCCACAAAGCGCACTAATACCGGTGAATACAATCAAAGCCCCATATCCCGTCGCATACCCCAGACTTCCCAGCGCAAACCCACCATTCCCATATTTGCTATCCTCATTCAGCGCGAGAAGACCTTCACTCAACGGCCCACTCGCCACAGCACCGATTCCCCTCCCAACACAGAACAACGCGAATACAGTGCCGCTATCAGCCCCGACGGTATTCACAATCGTCTCTTTCGTCATGCCTATGAACGTACTCGTGAAACCGCCAGCGAAAGCGCCATACATGAGCGCGAAGACGACGAGCATAGGAAGCGAAGTCGCCGTTCCCCAAAACGCGAATGCCGCGACCGAGGAGCCCAGTGCGGAGATGAGCATTACGGTTGAGACGGGAAGACGGTCGACCAGATAGCCGAGACCTAGCTGGGAGAAAACGGCGGCGATGTTTACGAGTGCGATGAGCAGGGAGCCTATTGTTCTCGAGAGGCCAAGTTGTTGTGCGTAGGTACTGAGATAGATTGTCGGGATGAAGTAGCCGAGGCCTTCCAGGATGTTGGGGATCTGGTAGAGCCAGAAGGTCGGCGTTAGGGTGAAGCGATAGCTAATTTGGCGCGGTTGAGCGGATTTGGAGAGTGGGATGCGAGGTTTCAGGAAGGGAAGAAGCGGGAGGGTGAGGACTGGGATTAAGATTGCCCAGCTGCGGAGGGTTATACGGTAAGAGTATTTTGTGAGTGACCAGTTTAGTATGAATGGGACGGTAGCGCCGGCAACTCCTACATCGTAGTGTTAATGTGTGAGCTTAAGACTTGGTTTACTTTGGGAGGCTTCGTACCGTTTCCAGTGCAAAGAACTCCGAATGCAAGGCCCTTTCGTTTAATGAACCATCCGTCAAGGAAATATACTGTTGTGTAAAGTAATAGGCATCCTCCAATTCCAAACATCACTCCTTGAGTTAGAATCAACTGCCAGACGGTTGTGGCGAATGAAGCTATGACGAGTGAAAGACTCATAATAGCAATGCCGAGTAGTGAGGAGTATTTCTGGAACGGAGGAAACAGATTGATGGCAGCATAGACCAACGAACCGCCAAGATAGAGGATTCCCATGGCACAGGTTCCGACTATGGTTATTCCGTCAGGATCCGAGGAGAATGGGGGTGTTTTGCTATAATAATCTTGGAAAACACCGTATGAGAACGGAAGAGCTAGTACATGTAAATGTTAGTGCCTGTACACTGAATTCGGATCATTGGTACTGTATGGAAATCTCAAAGAGTTGTTGTCAAGAGAGGCTCCAGATAGTCATGCATTCGTGGATAATGTCACATCGCTGACTGTAGGGGAGGAAACAGCAACGATCATAGTAGCGCTCTTGACCCTAGAAACCTCGGGCTCTCTAGCGTCCAGAATCGTGGTTGCTTAATTGATATTTAAGCGGAACAGAGCCTCCCACATCCAGCTGGAAGGAGGGCCCGATAGATCACCATCTATAGGGTGTGACATTATTCGTAAACACGTGATTATTATGAATGGCCATCAAATGACGTGGCTGGAATGAGTCTCAACTCGGAAAACTTTCCATGCAACTCAAGATGCTCTTTGAACTCTCAGAGTAGGAGAATAGCAACTCGACTCACCCCAACACATAGCCTCGGCCATGAAACATCCACACAAGAATAGATAGGCATCCTTTCCGCCATCGGCCTGAGGCAAGTTCGTTTGCTCAATCTCATCAGGCTGAGAGTCTCTCTCGTTGGCCACATTGCGAGGAGTAAGCTCGATTTCATGGTCGGTACTCGCGTTGCCGGTAGGAGAGCTATGTGTAGCCGTTGGGTCCATTGTTGGCGTAGGTGCAGCTGCTTATCGAAAAGAGCTACTAGTGAGTAACGGGTTGGAAACTTGCAGACAGTGGGTTGTTTGGCGTGATAGGTGGTTGTCCTCCGCCTGAGGCTTCATGTGTCACTGGTAAAACGTTTTGCGGCACTCCCGTTTCAAAAATGATTGAGAATCGCCAAGCCAATGCCGTTCCCCGCGTTTTCTATAGCAGCTCCATAGAATTCAACGGAGAACCATCACACCTCATCAACATGCCTCTAAGACTACCTCCACATAAGGTGCAGTAGATAGTTGAAGCTTTTGGCTATAACTGGTCAGTTCGAGCCATCGCGGACGGCGCGAAATGCGGTCTCGCAACCGTTTATTGTATCCGATTATGTCTGGACCTTTGGGGCACCCCATATCCACTAAACATAGTAGCTCGAGGCCGTCTAAGAGCTTTAACTGTCTACCAGCAAGAGGTTCGTGATGTATGACATTATGAGTAGCAGTCGGCTAACTCCCGCAGCGCTTGCTTGCTTACCTCGACGATCGTCCTACCGCATACCTCAATGAGATGGTCCAATACCTCTATAAGGAGTTTAAACTATAGGTCGCCGCCACCACAGTCCATTATGCGCTATAACAGGCTAGATGGAGTAGAAAAGCCTGCGGTAATAGGGCTGCGGAATAATGTGGAGTACTGCATGCTATGTGGCAAGGAAGGTGTCTTAGCTGGCCGCGGCATCGAATCGTCTTTATTGACGAGAGCGGCGCGCACGAGCGTACCAGCTATCGCAAGTTTGAATGGAGCTTAAGAGAATTGAAGCCACGGACAAGCTATCCACTCCGTCGATTAGAGACGTGGTGTATCTTACCAGCAATGAGCGTTAATAGCTATCTTAATGGTACTATAATCTACCAAGGGCCAATCACCGCGGAGCTTTTTACTATATGGATAGAGCATACCGTGCTGCCACAGTGTCCACCAGCGACGATCTTCATCATAGATAACGCGTCTATCCATAAAAGTCTTCAGCTTCAGGCACTTGTTGCCGCTCACGGCTCCGTGATCCAGTATCTTCCGTCGTACTCGTCTGACTATAACGTAATCGAATTCGGCTTCTTAGAGCTTAAAGCTTGAATTTGGCGGTCCTATGCGCTCGCCGATGGCTTCAATAGCTTTGGTTCGTTTCTACGATATGTGATTAGCCAGGTGTCACCGCCAGAGGTATGCTCCAACTATATTACCAAGGCTAGGTATACTCTTGTGGAGTAGGATAAGCTGTAGCGGCTTGTGACCACGGGAAGAGGAAGGAAGGGGATGAACACCTGCCAAGACATCAGAACAGCTATATCGGTTATATTTTAGGCTTCAGATTAGTTATTCAATAAGCTGTGGTGGTTCTCTGTTGAAATCTATGCAGCTGCCATAGAAAATGGCGGGGACCGCTAATGACTTGGCGATTCTCAATCATTTTTGAAGTGGGAGCACACAAGCCAATGTTTGGAGAATCTTTCCCCGAGGAAGGTCGTTACAAGCCTGGCACAATTCGGCGCCCCCACGCCCAAATCCCAAGAATGCTCAAGAATCCCTTGAGCAGGGGAAAGACGTTAAAGCGTGTGCCAGTTCTCAGAACAGATCGCAGACTCGAAGGAGTTTGCACAGGGCATCGCAATGATATCCAATATACGCGTATCCAACATGCATTAACAAAAGCACAACTCCAAACCCCTAAACCTCCCCAATATCCCTCAATGGCACATAAGCGCCCCTATCCTGACTCTTTCTCCTCTCACCAAAAACTCCGCCAAGGACTCCAGTCACACCCTTTATCCAATCCCTGCCATGTTTTCCAGTACCCACAATATCCCCCTGAAACCCCTCAGCCATCCACCCCGGCCTTCTCCACCACCTCAGCGCCAAACTACTCAAGACCACACTAACACTACTACACGCCATCGCGGCCCCCGCAGCCATCGGATGCAAACTCAATCCCCACGGCAAGAACACCCCCATCGCGAACGGCAGGCCAATGGCATTATACACAGTCGCCCACAGCAGATTTGCCTTGATGCGCCTGAAGATCGTTTGGGAGAGATGCAGCGCGGCAGGCACCGCTAATAGGTCTCCGTCCTTGATGAGCACGATGTCCGCCGCCTCCATCGCGACGTCCGTCCCGCTCGCCAGCGCGATACCGATACTCGCGGTTGCGAGAGCGGGGAGTCGTTTATGCCGTCCCCGACCATAGCGACAGTCTCCCCCATCCCGCCCTCCGCCCTCGCCCGCTGCAAGTTCTCGATGATAGAGCGTTTGTCAGCCGGCGTGGCGCCCGCGTGGACGTGCTCAGCGGGGATGCCGACCTGGCGCGCGACGACTAGCGCGGGGGCGAGCTGGTCCCCGTCACGATGGAGGCGGAGATGCCGAGGCGGGAGAGGGCGAGGATGGTGGGGCGAGCGGTGGGCTTGAGGGTGTCGGAGAGGGCGAGACAGCCGGTGTAGAAGCCGTCGATGGCTGCGTGGATGGTTGTTGTGCCGGCTGAGATGGCGGATTTGGGTGTAGTAAGGGAGTCGAGGGCGAAGGATGAGGGGTCTGGGAGGTCTGAGGAGGAGGTGGAAGCTGGGTCCGTGGATGTGGAGGAGGAGGGCACCACAACGCCCTGCGAGCGGAGGTATGCGGCGTTACCGATATGGATCTTATGGCGTTGGCGGGAGGGCGAGATGGCAGCCTCGACGGTCGCGGCGATGCCTTTGCCGACCACGGCTTCGAAGTCTCCGACGCTGCCGTCTAGAACCCCGTCGGGACCGAGACCGAGGTGTTTCTTTGCGGCGAGCACGATGGCTTTGGCGATCGGGTGCTCGCTGCCCATTTCGGCAAGCCCGATCAGCGTCCACCAGAGCCGGGCGCGCTTCTCGTCGTCGGCCCAGGAGGCTTGGAGGTCGGTGTTTGAGACGCTCATTTTGCCGATAGTGAGGGTGCCGGTCTTGTCGAAGACAATGTGGGATACTTTGGTGGCGGTCTCGAGGACTGCGCCGCCTTTGACGAGGATACCATGCTCAGCGCCCACGCCAGTGCCGACCATGACAGCGGTCGGCGTGCTCAGACCCAACGCGCAAGGACACGCGAACACGATGACGGAGATACAGAGCTTGACGCAGACCATGATCCTGCCACCACTGGCTTCACTCAGGAAGACAGGAGGTGGGGTGGGCAGCACATGGCTCAGCACCATCCAAGCCACGAACGTCGCAAAGCCCAGCGTGATGATGATCGGAACGAAGTACCCGGCAACGACATCGGCCGTGCGCTGTATCGGCGCCCTACTAGTCTGCGCCTCCTGCACCAGCCGGACGATCTGGCTAAGCTGCGTGTCGCGGCCGGCGCGAGTGACGAGAAAGTCAACGCGTCCGGCGCCATTGACCGTCCCAGCCATGAGCAGCTGGTCCTTCTTCTTCAGAATCGGCATCGCTTCGCCGGTCACCATGCTCTCGTCCACGTAGCTCTCGCCACGGAGGACGGTACCGTCTGCAGGGATCTTATCGCCCGGTTTGAGTATCACGATGTCGCCGACTTCGATCAGTTCCGTGGGGATGACCTTTTCTTCGGATGCGACACCCGTTTGTTCGCTGTTGGCGCTGACTTTCTCGGTGAGATCGGCGGAGCCGTCCCAGTTCTCTGCGGCCTTGGCTGCTGCGATGGGATCTGCGTAGATGGTTGCCATCGATGGCGCGAGAGACATGAGATGCGATAGTGCTTTCGAGGTCTGGCCTTTGGCTCTGTTCTCGAGGTATCGGCCGAGCGTGATGAAAGTGATAAGCATGGTGCTGGTTTCGAACACCACGCTTGGTCGAGTATGCGGCGGGGTTAAGACTGAAACCATCATGGCTGCTACGCTGAAGAAGAAGGCTGCCGATGTGCCAAGCACGACGAGGACGTCCATTGTGGGTGCTCCGTGGCGCAATGATCGAAATGCGGATTTGTAGAATCGCTTGCCGATGCCGAACTGCACGGGTATCGTAAGGAATAAGCAGACAACGTCGCCTAACCAGAGCCCACGAAACACCTTAATGCTGCCATAGTCGAGGAATGGTAAGAACATAGGGAAAACCATGCTCGTTAAAAATACAGGTATTGCAAATGAGACCGATGTAAGAAAAGCTCTCCGCCACTCTTGAATCTCTTTCGTTTTTGCAAGAGATTCCAGCTGTGCGTTATTATCGTCGGCATCGGCTACCAGTGCATTGTAGCCTGCAGCTTCTATAGCTTCCACCAATGCTCGGAGGCCAATTATCGGAGGAGTGTGTGTAATAGCAGCGCGTGACGTGGTGAAGTTTACTGCAGCGGAGACGATGCCTGACATCGACTTGAGAGACGATTCCAGGTCGAGCGCAGACTTGGTGTCTGGCATGCCATAGATCTTGAGATGGACGGTGGCATTGGTGGAAGAAACTTGGGAAGCGCCATCTGCCGATGACAAGATCTTCGCATCAAAGCCGCGGTCCTCGATGATCTCCGCGATCTGAGCGGCTGAGAGTTTCGAAGGGTCGTGAATGATGACTGCGCGCTCAGCCAGCAGGCTGATGTTGAATTGTAAAACCCCGTCGACATCTTTGAAGCCGCCTTCTACTGCGGAAGTACACGCGCCGCATGTCATGCCCTCAATCGCAACCGTTGTTGTGAGGACTTGCCGTCGCTTTCCATTGGTCGATGTGCGCGTCTTGGACGCGGCATGCGAAGAGGCATCCTTCGTCTCCAGGACTGTTGCGTCGAAACCGGTATCCTCAATGATCTCCGCAATCTGCTCCGCGCTGAGTACTGTTGGATCGTGCTCGATTACCGCTCGTTCCGATAGCAGGGATATACTAAATGATATAACACCTGGTACATTCTTGAAGGCGCCCTGGACCGCCGAAGTGCATGCGCCGCAGGTCATTCCCCCAACCGATAGAGTAGTCGTGGAATGCCGTGGCCCTTGGGTGTCTTGCTCGTCCTCGCCCACGAAGTCGCCTTCTTCGCCGTTTGGTGATGTCTGTGGGACGTCCGAGGACAGCACTTCTGCATCGAATCCTCGGTCCTCTATCAACTCCTTTACGTATTCGGCGGATACTTTGATGGGGTCGTGGTGGACCACTGCGCGCTCCATGACTAGACTGACAGATACACTGCCAACGCCATCGACGTCTTTAAACGCGCTCTCCACAGCTGATGTACACGCGCCGCAGGTCATACCTTCGACTTTCAGGGTTGTGGTCGCCATGTGTGCTGCCGGCGCATTGGACCGCGGCGCTTGCGGCGAGGGTGCCGGATGCGGTAGCGAGGTATCGAGGTCTTTTGTCGACACCGGTAGGTAGGAGGAGGAGGCCATCTTAGGGATATGTACAGGTCGATGGCACCCCGAGTGCGAATGCTACCTTATCGCAGGGTGGGTGGTGTCGATGGCCTGCTGGCCAGGAGTCGGATGTGGCGGTCACGGCGGTTTTGGTGGGTAACGACGGAGACAAAGGGCTAAACAGGATGGCGCAAGAGCACGAGGGTCTTACAAGACTGCACAGAACGAAGATAGAGGGATTAATGTCGAAGACCAGCTTCGAAGAGGCGGCGTAAGGCAGGTTAGTGGTCTGTGAGATGGACTAGTGCTCGTGTGGTAATGGGGATCCGTCAGCCACAACTGAGGCCGATCTGGGCCTGTCGATCATGTCAGAATTGTCAGCTCCTGGCAGGAAAGATCAAGCATTCAAGCGGCCACGGAGAACGCGTTGAAAGCAGTGGCTAGATGCGTCGTGATTGCTTGAAAGAACCGCCGCACCTAATCGGAGATGCTGGTATCGAGACTGTTTCGTGCTGGACTGGTGAGACACAGCCGTCAGCCAAAGTGCCAAGCTGCCAAGCTGCCAAGCTGTGTCTTGCAGACAATCCATGCAGCTTAGTCAGACCTCTGAATCCTTCCAGTGAGCCAACCACCAAATATAGCCGAAGCAAGCTCTTTTATGCCCTCCACATGAGGTGATTGTATGTCAGTGAGATAACTCAGGCCTCAGGTAAGTGCCCGTGTACCAACACGCTAGATACTGTCTTCTCAAACTCCAGCTTCTTCACTTCTTCAGCACATCACTTTTCCAATTCCAGCTCCGCTCTCACTTCACTGTCTTTCACAGCAAATCGTGCACTATCATCGAGGAGCTCTTCTTCCTACTTCGTTCTCCTTCTTTGCCGCTCGTGCTTCCTCGCTCTCATAGCGTCGAAGAGCATCTTGCTGGCTTACAGGTGTTGCTGTCCAAGCAATACCGCTGAAGACACCTTTGGTCCCATCTGATTCCGCTGACTTGCTGTTGGCTGCGGAGGCAACAACATCAGAATTGCTGCTTGGAAGACGTTCTCACGCCTCTGCAGGCTGTACCAGTTTTTGTTACTACCTCCATCTCTGGAACTCACAGCCGGCACGCTGCCCAGTTAACACTTTCGAAGACATCCTTGGTTCATCCGAGCTCGGTCAGTCTACTACGAACTATACAGGTGACACCATCGAATCCGCTGCCTGGAACCCGTTCTTCTAGAACTTCCAGCGGTGTCGCTGCTCGCAAAAGTTATATTTCAAAGGATCCAGCTATTCCATCGCTACATCCCTATCGTTTGATCCGCGCAACAACGCTAACTACCACTCAAAAACCGGACATTGCCTGCACTCCTAGCTAGATGTTCGCTCACTGTCGTCGCCGGTATTACCTGACAAGACTGCTAACCGTCAAACCCCTTCATATCCACCATGCGTTCTTGCCACTTTCTCCGCCTCCCTTTCAGGTCATCTTCCGCCTCCCCTTCGAGCTCCGCCTCCAGGTTTACGAAGAAGTTCTCCCCTCAGGTCCACCCTGAGCTCTTGCCACTGCTTCCGCCTCGCCTTCAGCGTAGTCCTGTCAAAAGCTGTACTTTACGCGTCCAATCCGCTGGGCTCGACAGAACATCCATATTCAAATCCAAATCTTCCGTTAAGATATAATCCGAGAAAGAGAAGTCCAAGGTCCACCTGCCGGGGACTTTACGGCCGTCAAGAAATATGGCTTGACCATGATAGTGTCTGCGAATGACCAGGTCAAAGCTTATATCAAGAAGATCACGTGGTTTCCCAGACAATAGCATGGCGATCTGGAGTTACTCACACCTCACGAAGGTCGGTCGAGATTCCTGCCCACGGGACCAGGATCTTGCATAACTCGCGGAGTTTAGATGGCGGGAAGCTGAAACGAGCCCCAAGAGGAAACAGTTACGAAATTACCGATTGTTTCGTTCCCAACCTCGCCGCCCCAAACTCAGAAAGACTAACCATCACGCCGCCGTCAAGGCACTGGCATAGTGCCCGTGGTAAAACAACCTGCTGGCAACGGGGGTGGCAGCCACGATAGGCACATCCATTTCTGGAACACGACACCGGGCGCCAGATCCAATAGCGTCGACACAGGTAGTCAGGTTTTGCTATCCCAGCCTTCAAATCTTCCGCCAAGACATCATCCGAGAAAGACAAATCCAAGATTCGCAAGCTCTCATCAACCATGATGATGTCCGCGGACGATCAGGTCAAAGCCTACATCAAGAAGATCATGTCCCAGCTGAGCAAGTGGACCCAAAGCAGCAAGATCTCGAAGCTGGTGGTGGTGATCACGGATAAAGATTCGGACGAGCATGTTGAGAGGTGGCAGTTTGTGTAAGGCATTCTTGTGCGGCGGACTATGGCTAAGGTCTAACAGCAAAGGGTACACATGTCTAGCAAGAAGTCTAAAGTTTGGCGGGTGTTCGAAGGGGCGGCGAAGGGACGGTAAGCGCCGGTAGAAAAGTCGACTATGGCAGACCGAATTGTGATCTGTTCAGGCGTACGGTGGGATCATGGACTGCTTGATCGTGTATAGATAGCTATGATTTAGTGGGAAAGGCGAGGATGGAGGACTTGCTGGTGATCCGCTGGGTGGACGGTGGACTATAGACTGCTTAGATGTGCA
Source organism: Coniosporium tulheliwenetii (assembly GCA_030247845.1). Classification (NCBI taxonomy): domain Eukaryota; kingdom Fungi; phylum Ascomycota; class Dothideomycetes; genus Coniosporium; species Coniosporium tulheliwenetii. The sequence goes on from JAPDRP010000006.1 coordinate 361,361, forward strand.
TAGCTATGATTGATTCAGAAGAGAGTTGCTTCAGATTCGTTGAGCGGATGGTGAAACTAGGTACACATAACGTAGGCAAGGGGAGGTTTGGCTTGGCCGCTCGGCTGAACTTGCACCCTTCTTCCGAGAGCTCCAACGTCACTCACCCAGCGTCACTCTCGTCCGGCAGCACCATCTTTCAACGATGCGTTACAGCAATCTTCGAAAGAGCAGACCCGTAGCCTTGTTGGTATTTTATGATCTGGCATATCCACCTTGAAGCCACCATCACATTTATCTTTCAATTGGACAAAAGAATAATACATTCTACCCGCAGTCCCTCTACCAGCCCAACCTCATCCTAGGCCTAGCCACCATGTCGTCTGCGGCGCCAGGCGGTTTCCTGCAGCATCAACCTCTCTCTCCGACACCATCGGCGACCACATCATCGAGCTCTGCATATGCTCTGCCTCACCCACGTGCACGACCGCTAAAGGCGGGCGGCCCGAAAGAATCAGCTTTCATCCGATATGTTGACGATAGCATCCTTCATATACAACGCCAATTCGCGAAGAGGGATAACGAAGCTGCCCTCGGGCCTGAGGACAGAGGTTATGCGAGTTTTGGAGAAGCCACGAAGGACATTGAGCGGTTGGTGGATATTATTTGGGTGTCTGGAACGCGTAGGTCTCACATTGCCGCAGTTCCAGCGGGGAAGGTATATTTCGATGCTGATTGATTGCACTAGCTGGTCTGCAAGTACCTTACTTATTGTCGCTCGCGCTTCTCACCACGACCTTCATATCAGGCTTCCCTCCTTCGCCGAAGGCCATGTTCCGCCTGCTGGACAAGCTAGACCGTGCCTTTGTATCGCTCCTGCAAGGCAGGGATGTGGAAACAGGAGAGCCTTTACCAGGTTCAGAGCGTGGAGCCGCCGTCAGCTCTACACAAAAGTCAGAATGAAGAGCATCGTTGAGCGGACTAGATTGTGTGTCATTGAAGTGATGAGCAACAAAGATTTCGATTATACTACGGAGGACGAGCCAGAGACAGGAGACGAAGATATGACTAATGATCTCGACGAGGATGCTGTGGATGGAGGAGCGGGCTGGGAGATGGAGATTGCCAAGGTCTACGATAGGACTATTGTGGAGCTTGGGGATGCCATTGGTGGTCCGCCAATTGGTGTTTTCGGTGATGAATGAAGACGTTCATATGGTACGTCCGGTGAGTGCGATCAAGTTGGCCTTCTTCAGGCGTATTTTGCGGCGCCGTGCTTTGCGGTCGGTGGTGTTGTGGCAGCGTGGGCCTCACTTCGGGGCAGGGTGGAGTTCATGGAGCTGTTGAGGTTGAACGCATGAGAGACTCGCGTAATGGCTCCAGGATGTTGTGCAAGACTTCCACTGCAACATTCAAAAGGCTATATCCAGCGTCCTCATGAGACTGGGCAGCCATATGCGTGCCAGTCTCTGGGAGAGATGGTGCATGGACCTGTGGTTCCGTAAGTCTTAGTACTCTACAGGCTTGCCAACAATGACGTTAGGAAAGGGACGGTCCCTCCGCTGCCAGCAAAGGGATGAGGAGGGCGGCGTTCTTTCAATCTGGCACTGGATATTTCTGCGCTGCTCAGCAGCTGTCGCTGACGTGATGTCATTCGCGATGGGCCTCATCTAATCTCGCATCTTCTTCAGTTTGCTCTCGACCGCTTCACCAGCCACGCCAGCGCTTTCACGTCCACTAACATGCTACGATACGTTCTCTAAACACGCTCATTACTCCTCCATCTCTGCAAAAGCATCCACCACGTCAATCATCATGCCAAAGTATTTTGCGGCCAACACCGAAGTGCGGCTTTCAGTTGCGAGCCTTGCGGACACAACGACAGTCGACCCGGAGCTACGCAAGTCCAGTACCGCTACGGGCAATGCAGAAACCGCTGACGGCCTACTGAAAGCTGGAAAGAGACTTTATGAGCAGCCAGTCGTCGCCAGTGAGGACGGTGGGCTCCTTGGATTCCTAGGCGAGCATCAGGACATTCCCTTTTTCATGGTTCACGCCAGTGTCGATATCCTGGAGCCAGCTCCCACGCGCAGCTTCCACTGCGGAGACAACGGCGGACGACTCGAGCTGCGATCGCTGGAAGAGCCGTCTGGGCCGCAGCTGAGGTCTCCGTTATCCACCAGCTCCCTTACCGATCTGCCATCCACACCATGTCTCCCCGAAGAGGAGGACTGGCTGGAGTCGCAGCTCAATGCAACCCAGAGCACAAAAGGGAAGCAGCAACGCATGGAAAGCTCACCGACCCGAGCTGCCACGACGCGCTCCGCCGCCTCCCATAGAAATTTTGCCTCGAAAACGACAAACGCTGAACTCGGTCTCCAAGCGCTCAGCGTCCAAGTCAAACTCTCCTCCAAGTCCTTCCTGAGAAGCCTCGACGAGCGCAATGTCGCTCAAGATGTCAAAATAGACGTCTTGTTTAACGGCGACCTAATCGCTTCGACCTTCGTACCCGCCCGCTACAAATCCGAAAGCAAGCATTTCACAGAGCTCCACCAGCAGTTCTCCGGAAAGAAAACCCACAACCTGCTAGAGCGCGTACTAGTCCTGGTTCCTCTTGGACAAAATGCAGATGGATCGCTCAGAAGCCTCAAACGGGGAAAAGCAGCAAGTGCGGGCGCAGCGGAAAGGTGGCACCAGATCAGCACCATATTAGAGGAGGAGGCGGACAAGCAAGGGTTCAATCAGTATGGAGATCGGTCACCTGTCGGGGAATATCTTGCAAGCCTGGCGGCGCTGCCGATGCCTGAAGGTGTGCAGGGCTTGCAGAAGCCTGGAGGACCGAAGTTCGGCGTCATCGATGTGATTCTAACAGCAGGGAAAGGAAAGAAGTACGGCCCCAGTACAAGGTACTTGAGCGGACCGGAGAGGCTGGTTGATAACAGATACCCGATCAAGACTAGAGATGCGTTCAACAAGGAGGTGACCGAGAAGGAGAGGGACGTCGGGGCTGTTGACCTCACGTCGCAGCAACCAGAAGCTTCATCACAACTTCAGGAAAGCGCTGTTTTCAGCAGTCCGGTCGATGATAGTCTGCAAATAGGGCAGAGTTTGGCCGCCTCCAACAGCAGGGGAGGAGTTCTGGAGTCATCAATGCGGGCGGTAGCGACCAGTTCTCGAAGCGAGGCTGTGTTTATGGAAACTTCACCTCAAGGCATGGCAGCATTTCCTGCAAGCCAGAAAACCTTTTCTACGCCAATACCCTACAGAGCAACCGCCAGCACAGTAGCCAACACTGCTATTCCGATGTCTTCGTTTCAAAACGCAATGACTAACTCTCAAAGCCAAAGGGCACTTCCTCGACTGTTTCCACAGAGCACACCGACTCCTGTTCCTGTCGAGAGAACCAAACCCAGCACCACAGGACACTATTCGTTAAAGAATCTCAATTCGCTCGTGACCAGCTCACAGCCAGCCATGTCCCAAACATTGTTCGATCCAGTCCGGCAATTCATGCCACCGCCGCGGACTCTGACCAGTCGGACTCCATCAGCGGTACGAAGCGTCGTCGCAGAAGCTCGTGGCTGGCGCCCGAAAACGTATCTCCATTGGCGAAGAAGCAACGCGTACGGAGCGATAGCATGGTCGGAGGTGCAGACTCAGGCTACAAGACCGTGCCAAAGTTCTTCGCCTCGATTGGTAGGTCCCAACGTTCCCAAATCCCGGCCCTGAGGCGGCCCTTTCTCTACCCACGCCGAGGCAGTGTCGGAGATGTTCCTTTCCGGCTTACAACAAGCTCACATTCTCCTTTTTATCAAATCCCAGACGTCCCACCGAAATCACTTGATGTTTTTGGCGGACCGATTCTGAAGCGTGTGGTCGTCAAGCTGAAAGACACCACTGTACTTGATCACACATTCAGCGAACTCAAGCAGTTGAAGAAGCCTCCGCCAGAAGGACTTGAGATGGGCACCAGAAGGCACTCGATCGCGGCCCCTATTTTCACTCAACTACAGTCAAGAGAGACCCCTGTCAGACCGCTTCGTCTCCAGGATTCTCCGGTCAGTTCGACAGAGTCGACAGTAACCGTAACGCCGCCGCAGCTCACCTTCGATGTTATCCGAGACCCGGCGGCCTTTACGCCGCTCCCTCCGGCTAGCTCCACAGTTTCGATCACTGTCCCAGAATCTAAACCGGCCAATCGGACACGACGTTCCACCATCAAAAGAGCAAATCCAGGAACAACAGCCTCACAACCCCTCGCAACACCCGTCACGCCAGCCCCAGCCCCCACTCCAGCCCCTACGGCCACCAAGCCTCGAACGCGGCGCCAACCAAGAGCAGACACCCAGCTCAAACTGACAAGTCAACCAAAGGCGGAGACCCAGCCAAGACGCCGTGTCTCTACGCTCCGTACGCCAGCCAAAGCTGAAGCCAAAGTTGAGGACGAGTTCGTCGTGCCGGCGCTGAGCAAGGATTGTGTCGTTACGTATGCGCAGCCTGGGGCGTGGAGCGGGAGCTGTGTTAGGCAGGTGAGGTCGGAGCGGGGAGGGGAGTTTAGGGAGGAAGGGGTGGTTATGGGGGTTAGGTTTTTGCTGGGGTAGGTTGTGGGGGGATGGGGTATGTGGGTGCTGTGCTATATGGTTGGGGATTTGTACGATAGATAGGTGATCAGAATCTCCGGTCGTGATGGCGATAATGGGTGCAAAATCTTGTAGGAGGATCACATGATACTCGACAAGGTCGTTTTCGAGCTGCAAAAGGATGCAAGAACTGAGTGGATCGCAGAGTATGCTGACCAGACACCCATCGAAGCGTGCCGGACTCCTCAAAGAGGATATTCACCACCGCCACACAAACAAGTACAAGGAAATCCTAATGTCCTATCCCACCCGCAACCCAATCATTCCACGCCGGATCCCCCGGTTCAGGAAACAAGCCGGCTTGGTCTGCCTCGCCATCCCGCAGTAACTCCTCTGCCTCCGCCATCACCGCGTCTAACTCTGCATCGATCTGACCCTGATCTTGCGCCTGATTCTGCCCCTGCCCCTCGGCCTGAGCCTGAGCCTGATCCTGCGCCGCCAGCGCCTGCCGCCGCCTCAACTGCATCTGCTGCCTCCAATACACCAGCCCGGCGAGCGCAGCCGCCAAACCGATAATAACCAAGCTCTCAATGATCCCTTCGTCGATCTCGTCGTAGAAGCCGTCGTCGCCGCCGGGCATGTCTCCGGCTGAGCCGTCGTCCCAGTCATCGGGCTCGTGGTCGACGTCTTCGTAGGCGGCGGCGTCTGCGGCGAGGAAGTCGGCGATCCACTGGGTGAGAGTGCGGGATTTCTTCTCGCCTGGTGCGGCATTAGCATATCCCAACTCCCCACAAATCCTTCTCGCAGAACAAGGAAGGCAGGAAGGAAGGAGGGAGATAGCTTACTGGGTTCCTCCTGGATCCCCTTCACCCTCCCCCCACTAACCCCATTCCACCAGCTCCTAACCCTGAGTTTCCACAAACTCAACTGGACCGGCAAATACGCCTCCTCGTTCGTCTCATACGCCTGATCATAGAACCGCTTCGCGAGATGGAAGTCCTGCTCAACCCCGATCCCGTTTTCGTGCATCCAGCCCAGATTCCACAGCGCCTGCGCGCTCTGCATCGTCTCGGCCGCCGCCTGGTAGCACGCTGCTGCCTTCTCGGTGTCTGGGTGGGAGGTCCCCAGCCCGAGGAGGTAGTAATCCCCCATCTTGACCATGGCGTCGATGTTTGATTGCTTGGCGGCGCGGGTCCAGTAGATGAGTGCGAGGGCCGCGTCGGAGGCGAGAGTCGAGGCGCGGCGCTTGACGAAGGGCAGCAGCGCGCGGAGTTTCTCGGAGAAGCGCGGTTGGGCGGACTCGAGGAGGTACGCGACATTGGATTGGCCGACCTCGAAGCCCTGCTCTGCGGCCATCATGTTGGCGACGAGCGCGGTCTCAAGGTCGCCGGCTTCGTAGGCCGCATTGGCGTCCGCGAAGGCGGTGAAGATCCCCTCTGCTTTCTCGGCCACGATCTTGTAATACACAGCAGCGACACTACACGAGCGCTCGCGGCCAACCCCCTGGTTATTCAGCTCAGCGAGGTAGTAGAAAGCCTCGATGTGCCCGTTGCGCGCCGCGAGCTCGAAATACTGCGTCGCGGTGCGCACGTCGCCCTGGTCGAGGAACAGCTTCCCCAGCTGGACTTGCGCGGACGCAAGATCCTGGTCGGCGGCGGGGGCGAAGTACTCGGCTGCTTTAACGGGATCCCGCGGCACGCCGAGGCCGTGAAGGTGCATAAGCCCCATGGAGTACTGGCAGAGTGCGTCGCCGTTGGAGATCCCGCGTCTGAACCAGGTTTGGGCGATCGCGTAGCTCGGCTCTATGCCTTCGCCGCGCAGGAACATGCGGCCGAGGTAGCCGGCGGCTTTGGAGGCGAGCTTTTCGGTACCCGGGGTGGGTCGGATTTGATTTTGCCATCTTTGCCCCAATAGGCGCGGGCGACGTCGAGGAAGTGGGATTTGGCGGCCCGCAGGTCCCGCTTGAGCTGTCTGGACCCGTCGTAGTAGAGCTTGCCGAGACTGAAGGTGGCTTTGAGGTCTCCTTTTCGTGACATCAGATCCAGGTACTCCAAAATGTCGTCGAATGCTGCATGTGCATCGGATGTCGCGCCGCCCTTCTTCGCGTTGGGTCCGGAGCTACTGACACTGGCGCCTTCGCCGTAGACGCCGCCCTCCTCGTCCGCATACCTGTAGGACTCCTTAATCATCATATGCCCGCCCGGCGGACCTGACCGCTGGAACGCAATCGCCTTGTCCGCAACCTTCTTGTAGTGGTAGACGGCTTCTTCGCAGTTCCTCGGCGTCGCAATCCCAACATGATGTCTGTACCCCATCGTCATCTGAGACCTTGCGTCGCCCGCTTCTGCCGCAAAGGTGTGGTAGAGCATCGCCTTGGCCTGATCCTGCTTCACTGCACCGCCGATACCGGTCGCATGCATGAAGCCAACCATATGCTGAGCCGAGCTGTTCCCATCCAGCTGCGCCAGCTGCTGATACCTCCGTAAGGCCTCCGGATAGTTGCGGGGATGGGTGAAGTTTCCGTAGAAGTTCATCTCCGCGAGCAGCCATATCGCATCCGTATCGTTGTTGCCCGCTGCGCCCTCCAGGAGCTTCACGGCTCTCTGAAGCGGCTGCCCGATTTTCTTCTGGGGTTTTGAGATGAGGAGGTCGTCTTGGGGCGGCGCATTCATGAACAGGAGGAAGAAGAGCTCTTTGGCGTAGTAGACCGAGTATCCCAGGACGCCCGAGGGCTTCTTGAAGCTCGTTCTCGTCGAGGCGCTGAGACCGCGGAGGATGTCGTGGGCTTCGTGAACGTCGCCAGCTTGGGCGGATGCCGCTGCTGGAAGGAAGACATTTACAACTACTGAAGCATTAGCAGAGCCAAGCTTGAGGACTCAGATAACTCACAGAGAAGCAGCGGCAACAGCCGCCGCAGCAATAACCTCATTATTGTGGAAGCATCGTGGTGGTTTGTCGAAGAAGTCAGGACACTTTGTCTCTTTCGCAATTCGGCTCCGAGTCTTGGCATCCATCACAGTCCGCTGGTTAGCAAGCCGATTTGCGGTATACCTTATCTAAAAGGGGCCTTAAGTAGGGCAGGGCTCGCGTTTCTCTGAAGATACAAGGGCACACAAATCTTCACAAATCTTGAATATTCACGAGTATATCCGTCTATCTACAGAGCCAACCTGTCACGCCACATACCCGCCGACCTCAACCCCCCTTCCCCCTCCCCTCTCTCCCTTCCCCCCAATAAACCCCCCAACCCAAACCACCACCGGCACCGCACTCAGCAGACTCAACGCCCCCAAGCTCCACCCCATAGTCCCCCACCCGGCCCTCTCCCTCACCATACCCGCCCAAATCGGACCAACAAGACACCCGCCCGCAAACGCCATATTAAACAGCCCATACGCCTGCGCATACGCACCCTTTTCCCCGAACAATCCCGGCCTCTTCCTCTCCTTCGCCTCGATCACATACGTGATCTCCGCCATGAGCGGGGGCATCGCGCTCGCCAACGCCAATCCCAGTACAGCCAGCAGCGCACACAGCAGGATTTTGGTGTGCAGTGTGTTGGCGGTCACGAAGCGCAAGCACACGAAGCACGGCGCCGCGAGAATGAAGCCCAGCGTCGCCGGCCAGCGCGGCCCGTACCGGTCGGAGATCCAGCCGGCGAGGGGCGCGAGGAACGAGGGGATGGTGATGGGGAGGAAGACGAGGCCGGCGCCGAGGGAGGTCCAGCCGAAGGTTTCGTGGACGTGGAGGGGGAGGACCGAGTCGAAGCAGGTCATTAGAGTTGCTTGGGCGAGGCAGCCCCAGAGGGCTGCGAGGAGGCGGCGGGAGGCGAGGAGGGAGAGGACCGGGGGAGTTTTGCGCGGCGTTGGGTTGAGGGGACGGCGGCGGAGGCTGCGGAGTCGGTTCGCGGGGTGGTGTTGGCGGTTGCTTCGGGCTGTTCCTTCTCTGTCTCCGGCCTCTCTGGGCTGCTCTCGACGTCTGGGCCCCGAGGACTTCCTAGACCTCCTTCAATGTCCCCCTTCTCCTTCTCCTCCTCCGGCAACCACCTCACAGCAATCTTCCTCTCAACCATAACCAATCTCAACACGATATCCACCCCAATAAGCACATACGCCATCGCAAACACAGCATTATACCCCCCACGATCATACACCACCCCTCCCAAAAGCGGACTCGCCAAGATCCCCAAACTCATACTCATCCCCACCCACCCCATCGCCTGCCCAATCTGCTCCTTTCCCACTGTATCCGCCAGCAGGGCTAATCCCACGACCCAGACCACCGCCGCCGAAATGCCCTGCAGGACCCGTCCCACGACCAGCGCCGCGATGCTGTTGCCCACATTCAGCATCACCGTTGCACCCGCGAGCGCGAGCAGCCCAACGATGAGGGGGAGCCGGCGCGACGTGCTGCGGTCGGCTAGGTAGCCGCAGAGGGGGAGAAGGTGATCAGCGCTGCGCCGTAGATGGCGATCAGGAGGGAGACCCAGTATTGGGTACGCTGGGGTGGGACGCCGGAGCGCTGCTCGAGGGCGAAGGGGATTACGGGGACGATGAGGCCGTAGAGGAAGATGTCCTGGGATGATGTCAGGATGGGGATGATGTAGTCGTGTGGTGGGGGGAGGGAAGCGTACTGTGAAGACAGCCATGCATATCGTGGTCAGGATGAGCCATTTCGAGGATCTATGTCTTAGTAGAAAGGGCGGCGCGGAGCCCTCGGCGAAGTCTTGGGATAGCCATGACAGCGTTGACTGCCATATTGATTTCTTTTGCATCACGGTACTCACTTAGGAAAGGTAGCCGTTTACTCTGAATCAAGTGAAATATGCGCGCCTGGACGCCATGTGAGGCAGAAATGCTGATATATACAGAGATTGAGAGGCTTGGATGGGGAATTTCCAAGAAAAGAAAGTAAAGGAAACCGTCCCTACCCTCTCCGCCTCGGAGGCGGCCAGCGCCCTACGCCATGACTGATGAGGTGGAGGTGAGGTTGCCGAGTCCGCACCAGTGTGCTCGTTAAGATACAGTATCGTCATGTCCATCGCCCGAGCTAGGCCCAAGACAGGCAATTTCTACGAGAACGCCGCAACGCCACATCGTGATGCAGGTCAACGTTGCATTGTACATCCGTAGACGCGCCGGTATATATGTACAGTATGGTAAGCAGCAATTGTAGGCAGGATGCTGCCATGTCGGCGTACATTTGTGAATGTATCAAATGTACCAGTAGGGAAGATGCGTGCACCATTGCGTTCTGCTTTAGGAGAACGCCATCTCCCAGTTTGGCTCCAAGTACGAGGGCACATTCCCCTCGAACAATATCTTGAAGTCGACTTCCACTCAATTTCTATGTATCCCACACCCTAGATGCTCGCTACAATGGCCCGCCGCCATGCTATTCCATGCAGTAGTGCCGTTCAAAGCAGACAAGAGGGAAGATTAATCCCGCCGGGGCAATCCAACAGAGACCTCATACGCCGTGCGCCAACCCCCAGCAACCTGAACCCAGGAAAGAACATTGACAGATTAACGCCGGCATAGTCACCGGCTGAAGACCGCCATGATTACCGCAGGAAATCCCTGCGCACATTGACAAACGCCCCTGCGCCGCCGTCTTCACCCAGCTCGTCGACCAGAGCTTCTGCTTGCTGGACCAGCCGTTCCAGTGCTGCGGAGGAAGATTTACCGAGGGAGACTATGGACTGAGATTAGCTGTTAAGCCGTTCCGGGGTGCATCGAAAGGGTGTGCTCACCGAGTATCGCACTATTCAGCTCCTCCGCCACCGGCACCCGTCTACTAACCTCCAGCAAATTCCCCACACTCGACTCCCTCGCATCCGGGTACGCAATCAGCGCGAAAGTGTCCTCCAGCGCCTTCTTGACCTCCCGTCTCGGATCATTGTTGAACTCTGACCGCAGCTCCTGGCCGTAGAGGATGGTTTCCTGCAGCAGCGTGTTGTATCTGGTGTTGATGTCGATGTCCTCGGTGTCCATTTTCTCCCAGTCGGCGCCGCTGTCGGGCACGCTGTCGTCGAGTTCCATCTGGTGGTCGAAGACGCCGTCGTCATAGTCGTTGGCCATGTGGCCGTTTGTGGCTTTGGCGGATTTCTGGTGAAAGCCTGATTGTAGCTCGTTGCACTTCCGTATCATCTCGATGAACTTCCGGCAGCGGAGCTTGAAGTAGATGTTCTCGTTGTCTCGCAGGACTGAGGGATAGTATGCTGTGGTGTGCTTGAGTGCTTTGTCGATGTCGCCGTCCAGGATGGCTGCGCGGATTTTTTGCCGGTTTATTGCGTCGAGGTCTTCTTCGGTGGTCAGATCTTTCACGGCGGCTGTGTTGCCGTTTGCGAGGGCTAGCGACTCGGCGCGGACTTCTTCTGTGAATGCACGGGCGGTCTCTACGTAGCCGTCGTGGGCGAGGTACTGGGCGACGAGCTCGTGGACGAGAGCGGCTTCGTCTAAGCGCGGTTGCAGCGATGTTACGCTTGCTTTGCTGATCTCTTTCTGGATAAGGAGTCTCTCGTTCTGGGCAATTGGTGAGTAAAGATTCACTGAGACACATGCGCAGCTGGAGAACTCACCTCGACCATGCCATCAATGTCGAATACAAAAGGAGACTGTCCGAAGTTAACCCGTAAATGCTCTCCCGGCTTCTTCATGCCAACGGATGGGTATAGATGCTCGCTCTTGATGTCCCGAAATGCTATGCCTGGCACCTTGTCAGTAAAATGTCTATATAATGGATTCAACTGGACTCACCTAGGTTCACGCCGTTCTTGGTAAAGAAAGCACAATTCGTCCGGAAGTTAACGCCACAGCCGATGACATCCAAGCTGGAGAACTTGGGCCCGTATGCCTTGCCAGATGCTGTACAGCAGAAGCTGAATCCGTCGTCGCCATGGTAAGCCCACGATTCCGGTTCCCAGCCAGGAAGTCTGTTCAGATTTACTCTTCGCCCGGAGAAGCCGATACCGATGAGTCTGTCTTGCGTCAGTATGTCTTTTCTTCTCCACTGAAGCAATCGGGGTATACATTACCCTTCCTTCCCCTTCGAGACCACCGTAACCTCGTAGTAGTATATCCCACACTGCCTTGGCATAGGATGATCCGCACGCACCGATGCAGCTTCCTCATGTGCCTTGCCTAACCCACCAAGCCGCACCTCCATGCCATCTTGCAGGATGTCCAATCCCCCAAACTTATCGCTCTCACTCCATCGCGTGGGAAAGGGTGCAGTGGCCGCCTCGACAAACACTGGCGCCCGCTCAATAACGTCATGCGTCATTCCCCGGTGGGACGGCCCCATCTTGTGCAGATTCATGCTGCTAGAACTTGTGGACAAGGACCCCGCATTCGACGATTGGGTCGATCGTACATCTCTCCGCGCCGCCATCTTAGCGTTGTGCGCCTCTTCCAGCCTCTCAGCATGCCGCGAGCCTCGCAGATATGAGGGGATGAAGAACGGCGGGTATTGCGCTTCTGATCCGGCGGCTCCGTGGCCATTCCCTATATGCCCGAACTGGCTTGCATATGAAGGTAATGAGCCGCCTTTGCCCCATGATTCGGACATGTTGGTGTGTCCATCCGCTTCCATGGTTCGTGATTGTGTTCGTGAGTGGGTTGCAGGTAAGTGCGGTTGTGTATACCCAGGCGGGTTGTTGGCGTGCGAGAGATGGGAGAACGCTCCGGCTCGGGCGGGCTGCTGGAAACTTGGTGCTGTCGCTGAATTCGCGGTGCCGGACACGACAGCAGCATAAGAGGACCGCCGTTGAGGGAAAGGAGTCGAGCCGGAGCCGGTGTTTGGCCCGTAGGATAGAGGTGGGTGTCCAGGATTCGCCATGGTGGTAAGCTTTGAGGTGGTGAAGAGATGTCTTGTGGACTATATATGAAGGGTGCGCGCAGGAAGTTCGCAATTTCGGTTGATTAGATACGTGCAGGAGTTTGTATGCTTGCTTCGTAGGGATGTCTTCCAGGTGCGAATTCGCTGTTACTGACGTGCGTATGCGGATGTATGCAACGAGTGTGCAGCAAGTAGATCAACGGCGTCCAGGCACCGCTCCCGGTGCCGTGAATTCAGGATTGACAGTTGTCAACATCTTCAGAAGGTGGCAAAGGGCGTCGGAGCAGGATCTCGGCCCTATCGTATGGTTGAGTCGATAAGTGCAGGTCAAGTGAGGTGTACGAGTAGGAGATGTGACGGGTGGCCGAGCCGTGACGCGGGGAAGGAAAGCTAGGCCATCACGCCCATGCATGCGCCGGGACTTGCCTATCAAGCCCGCCACGGGACGGTGTCACAGGGTACTTGCGTTGTATTAAGCACGAGACATGCGTAGAGCTGCCTTGAGTTCAGAGATGAAGTCACTGCACAAGCCATGGCTCCGGAGAACGCAGTGCCAACTGGTGAAGCGTTGATGTGGGGTGGTAAAGTAGAGTGCCTCCAATGAAGTGAATCTAGTAGAACAATCTTGCAACCGAATCCCATGCAGATACAAGTCCACGTATATAAACGCAAGACCAGGTCGACAACCGACAGATCCCTCCTATCCAGACTGACGCCGAATCCCATGCATCCTTTTGACACGCTAGCCCGTCACAGAATCTTCCCGTACGCCGTCAAATGCAGTAACCCCGAAGTCTTAAAGACATCCTACGTCCATCTCCCCCAACCGCCAAGGTAGAACAGAATCCTGAGATAAGTGTCTGGTGCACTCTATGAAAATGTGAGACATGAGCAGGGAACTTTTGGATCTGCTCGAGCTAACGCTCACGGCGATGACGCTGGTAGTGGTGGCGGCAGCATCACAGCGTCTGGGCCACTGTTGCTCTTATCGCTAGCAACTGCGTCGCTCATCTTGACGTCGCTAGGAGTGGAGGAGTCACTCTTGACATCGCCGCTGAACTCGACAGCGCTCTTGTTAGGGGCACGCCATGTGGGCACCGTCCACGTGACGCCAGTGAAGCTCTTGAGCTGGAAGCCCTTACGCTCCCACTTACGGCACGGCTTGCCCGTCCTGTCAAGTGCGCGAAGGTTGGCGTTGATGGCGCCCTGGTTGGCTTTCGGGTTGAGCTTGGATGATGTGATGGGGGTGACACCGCCGAATGGACCTTTCGCGAGTGGATCGTTGGCGAGATCGCCGCTGTCGTGGTCTGTTAGCAGATGCGTGATGATAGAACGGAGCAATGTATTGGGGCCTAGGAACGAAGGGGTGTGGAATGGTGTAGTGTACTGGCTGAGGTTAACGGGCATGGGGTATGCAAGCTTGCATGGAGACTCGGAGACTCGATGGCAGTGGCGCGATGGAAGTCTTGGTGTGTCGCATAAGACACAGCACGACCATGCGGTCGAGAACATCGCTTCCTGCAATTTTCAAAGTCCAGAGACGAAGTCCCCCTTGAGCCGCGCAGGTGTGTACGGGAGGAGACGTCGATAGGAACCTATGTTATGATGTTACTTACAGTCGAGGTTTCTTCTTAGGTCCTGGCTTGCCTCGCGGCTTAGTGACGCCGTCGAGGAGTGAGGGTCCCCGTTTGGCGCCAGGCTTCGGTCCAGGTATGCCTTTCCTCTTAGCACCATTCGCCGGCGGTGCCAGCGTGGTCGAGTCTGAGGCGGTGCCGTTTGGCAGTGGTGTCGAGTTGGCTTCGGAGGTGTTGGTCGAGGGAGGTGGTTCGACGGCCTGCGTCGCTGGGGTGGACGTGGACGATGAGGAGGCCTCGGATGGGGATGGCTTTCGAACAGGCTTCTCGTGTGGAAACCGCGCCAGGAGAGCTGATGGCAGTGGTAGCTTGATGATTTTTGACTTTGATGGCTTTGTCGACATTTTAGGCACGGTCGCGTTAGTCGCTTTGGCGGTCGCGGTCAGCGAGGCCGACATCGTGAGCGTGGATGGCAGACGGCGTTGTGAGGTGATGGAGGGAGATGGTGGTGAGAGTGTTCAGCTTGCTTCCGGTCGCAAAGCGAAGCTTGAAAAGGGAGGGCGCTTGTCCCGGGCGGCAAGGTGGTGAGCAAGGCCAGATGCGAAGTTTCTGCGATGAGCAAGGGAGATTGGCTATTGCATCCTCGCAGCGGTGGTGATTTATGGCGGATGAAGCGGTCGACGGTGTGGTGGATGGATGGGTGGAAGGGAAGTGAAGGGGAAGGTGGGAATGGGTGGGCGTTGTCTAGTTGCGGCGACGGCATTGTGATCGCTAAGTCTGACGCTTCTCTTGTGTCCAGCTCCAGCGTTCCCGAGTTGAAGGGCTGGCGCTTCATTTCAGAGGATGGGTCGAAGTCACCTACTTATCGGCACGTGACTGCAATCGCGACTCAGGCACACCTCCCTTTGACACCTCCCATTCTGCATTTCCTCTTCATTTCCTCTGGATATTTCTTCAGCTATTCCACCGTGCCTACATTCGCCATCGTCTACACGGCTGGCTGGTCGCTGTCGCTTGGTGCGGCGCATGGGCCGCATGAAAGGAGCCTGCCAGACCTTGGCTCCTCGTCAGCGCCCGCGTTTTTCATTGTTTGCAGCCATCCAGCTAGACCGCCCGCCCTTGACAACTCCAGTCAGCGACCGGCTCCGCAAGCATTTGCCAAACCACTTCGGCTGTCTGGAACCACCCATGAGCAGCTGAACCCGACCAATGCGACGATCCGCATATCATGGCCGCCGTTCAGCCAGCTTCCTCCTGCTTCCGCTACTGCACTCGTGAGGCGTCCCGTCCAGTCGCTGCAAAGCTTCGATGTGGTGGAGCAGTCGCCACGCCTGCGTGATGAAAGTGGGAAAGACTTGTCGTGGAACGCCCACTCAAGGCAACCCACAGTATCTGTAATCACGCTCGTTCCGACCGAACAAGGCGCTCGGCCATGATGTTCACGCTTCTGAACATCCAACGTGATTCTCCGAGGCGAAAGGACGGCTTTCAGCCCTTGTCTCTCTAACATACCATGATACGCTATTTTGTGTGTAACTCAAACAATCTTGGAACAGAGGGCGGCTTCTGAAATTTCAGCCTAATGAAAACTCTACTGACGGACACATTCCCACCTCGAGACTCCAATTTTGTTCAATCTAGATCGCCTTTCAAAATCTCAGAGCAGTTCCCAGACGCAAGCGCAAGCTGTCTTACTCATGATGCGGCCTGTTCATGATATGTCGTTTCGCCATCTCCCTCCAGCATCACCGTTGAGTTCATCCAACACTGAGCAGTCAGTAGAGGAGGACTTTGACGAGTCCAGCGATCAAAGTCCACCTTGTCGCCTTGTCACTGGAATTCTCTCCTCTCAATCCCCCGAGCACTCGGTGCGCTCCCTCTCATCAGACCCGGATGGGGACTCTATTGCTCACAATCCGATCATGATGATATGTAGCAGCGCTAGTGGACAGTAGCACTGCAAACTATTTCTGGAGCATGAGGGTATTCGTGAGTCTTAAGCGTTGTTGCGCAGCATCACCTCAATAAGATGGATGCTGGCAGCATTTCATGGACAAAACCTCACTCACGTGTTCAGAGAGTGCAATTTTCGCTCGTCTTGATGACCCACCCACGCTCCGCCACGAAACAGACGTCAGAGAGGAGGGGACGATGTGAGCTTCTTCACAGAGGATGCGTACCTAGGTACTGAAGTCTGGGGTTTGATGCCCTTCATTGTCTCGCACATGACGGTGGTTGGCGTGCTATCTGAATGGAGAAGCTGCGCAAGGAACACAAGCGAGGTATGCTGGTCCCCTATTGACAGTTTCCTATTGTCTTAGCTATTGACAACCAGAACAATCAGCTCCCTTCACTATAAGAAGGCCGGGTTCCGCCAAGGGATTTCTTCACATCACCCATTCGACATACACGCACACCGCCGTGAGTTGGAAAGCCTCTCCACCTGCCCAAGGTTGAGCGCGGCAAAGAAGAACCTACCCTTTCCTCTGCTCTTGTCCGCGGACGAAATCGCAAATCCTCGGTCGAGCCCGTCGCGGTCACTCTTTCGACTTAACAAGTCTTCATGGCGTGCAACACTCACGAGGTGAGTTCACTGCCGTTTCCGAGCTGCAGGCCGCTTGACGGCATCACCACTCTAACTCACTTTGCTGGCCTATTCAGCTGACCAGCTTCACGAATCCAGTGTTCTTCAAGTCTCCATTCGGTTAGGCGTGGTTCTCTAGAGACCCGCCAACTGCCCTTTTGCTGTCGCCGCTCCTTCGGCAACTGTTGAGCTTATCCGAGACATCGTTTCTTCTAGGTACGTACGCGCTGTGTGAAAGGCTTGAAGCCATGTCTCTTCCACCGCTTCGCTGCTAGCTACCTCATTGCTTTGACCAACGTGTTGAAGCACGAGATCCCAATGCTTTCACGTTCATGTTCAGTCAGAGTCGCATTGGAGCTATCAAGATATGCTGACTAGATCGGCTCCCAGACGAAATAACTCTCTTAAGGCCCAGCGTTCCAACCCTTGGAGCCAATCCTTTTCCCGAAGTTACGGATCTGTTTGCCCGGCGCGGCAAAAAGGAACCTATGTTCTGCCCTCGGCCTGGCCCCGGACATCATCTGCCGTTGGCCGTTGGAATGTCCTCTTCTGTGTTGACTTGGATGGGAAAAGATGTGTGGGCAATGGACGCTGGCCGCAGGTTCACGCGGCAAAAAAGAACCTACGGTGGGCCTCCGGCCTGGTTTTTGAAGGTCTGGACGCTGGCGGCTTCGGTTTGACGAGGTAAGAAAGCACCTTGGGCGTGGCATTTGACGACAGAGCTGTGTATAAGACGATTGCTGACAAGGGTGATAGTTAAGTGACGACGGCGCCCACTGGGTGGACTTCAGGAACTACTGTTTTTAACTTCCCTCTTACCTTGGACATTCACGCCGCCACGGCCGCTCAGAGTACCGACGACGGGCCGCCTCAAAGCTTGAGGGCGGCAAAAAAGAACCTAGTGGTGGCGGGCTTCTGTTTCCCTCGACGATGTTAGTCAACATTTGACCACGACGCCGCCGACCAACTTTTACATTAAATGATAAACATGATCATATTCAGTTCATGTGTCTAGTTTTCACAGCATTTCGAAACAACGTTTGACTTCCGTTCACAACTCTTCATGTCGTCCAAGTGTAAACCCTCATCCTGCCGAATGCTCCAGGTGATGCAACTCAGACGCCATCCCAATGCCGTGTCAAACCTCCAAGTCTCCAAACGCCTTCGCTGAACCAAGAACCCCAAAAAATGCCTTGTAGAATGGAACATAATCATCTCCAAACTCATTCCACGTCTGAATGCGACATACGCGCTTCTCGTTGAATCAGCTGCTGACAGGTCACAGCTCAACCTCGCGCTCACTATGTCCGTCGCCGGCGCAGACGAGCCCGCCAAAGTCAGCCCACGTCAAGCCGTGGAATCCAGCCGCGCAGTTGTACGCCCAATCTCTCGTACTCCAGCGAGCATAATCTACGGATTGGTCAAAAGATGCTACACTCGAAACTTCCGATTCAACATGTAGAGACTCGACGGTAGACCGGCCCTCGAATCGCCTGGACGGTGTACTGAGCCCTGAGGCAGTCTGCTCTTCTGGCAATGCCTGCAGAGGCGTAAAGAACGCAGCGGACGACTCGTCACCTGATATTACCGCGGGCCTTGGACTGGTGATGCGTATCTGCGTCACCGGACTCTCGTCCTCAGTTTCGCTGTCCTGATTCTCGGGAGTAGCAGAGCCATCTCCGCGCTTCCTCTTGCGGGCTCCGCTCTCCTCCTCGCGCTCCGCTAGGAGCTCGTGCATCAGTTCGTCGTGAGCGAAGACATCGCCAGAGCAGAGATGGCCAAAGAGCGTGCGCATGCTGAGTGAAGAATTCCAGTTCGCATAGTCGACGGTGCAGGGGTAGACGTCGTGTGGGCGGAGGGCCTCGACGAGCCTGCAAAGCTCACTGTAGGAGGGGTGGCGCGAGTAGGGGAAAGTGATTGTGCGCGGAAGGTCCTTGGATCGTTTCTGCTGTCTGAGAGGGCGCAGAGCTTCAGCGTCGTCGCTGTCAGCCGAGGCGAGGCGAGCGAGTATATCCACCAGCTCCTGTAAGGGCAGCTGATCCAGGTCGAGATGGCCCTCTTCGTTATCCACTCCACCTCCAGCTCCTCCAAGCTGTATCCGTGTCCGCTGCTCTTCCAGGACAGAAGAAAGCAGCCGCAGCACCCTCTGCAGCTTCTCCGGCTCCGTGATCTTCGTCGCACACATAGTCATTAGTTGCGCAACGGCCGCGGCATCCGCGGTGTCGAGCTCATGTACCTGATCCAAATCCCCCTTACCGCCTCCCGCCCCCAGCTCCGCCACTTCCGTCCCGTCGCTTGTTCGCGTGATGATCGGAATGATGTTCACGATATCCGCGTTCTCATCCACCACCGAACACCCCGTCCCTCTCTCGCAGCTATGCAGCCGCACGCCCGGCTCATCCGTCAAACACCCGCTCTGCCAGTGATTCCCAAGCTGAAACCCACACAGCGGCGGCGCCTCCGCACAAACCGGGCCCCGTCCTTCGCCGACGCCGCAGACAACGACCGACAAATCCGCCACCTGTACCGATCAAGATGCACAGCCTCGCCCAGCAGCGCCGCCAGCGCAATCCACACGTCCTCATACCCGAACGTCCACGCCTGGAAATAGAACACCGTGTCCCCCGGATACTGCGAGACCTTATCCAGCAGCTCAGCCAGCCCAGCCGCCTTGGAAGGAAACTCGCGATACACATCCGCCTTGGTCGCGAAGGTTGTGTCCAGATATATCGTGTCGAGCCGCCGGCTCCCGAGCGTAAAGGGCACGAGCACGGGGTTCCGGACCAGCGCCTCCACAAGCCAGGCCTCTGATCTCGTGTCGCCCGTATACAGTATCGCTTTCCGGGTGTCCTGGATCAGGAACATGACGGCTCCCGCGCAGTGGTTCGCGTTCAACAACGTCACTCTAATCTCGTTCCCGGGGCTGAGTTCAATCCTCGTAGGCGTTTCTAGCGGGATGGTCTTCAGCAAAGTCCTGAGGTGCTTGTAGGTCTGGATTCGGGACTCGAGGATCCCTTGGCGAAGTTCATGCGGTGAGGGTAGCGCTCTAGACGTAGGAGAATCTGGCGGGTCGCGGGGGAGCAGTAGATGAAGGGCGCTTTGAGGGACTCGAGGCCGGCGAGATGGTCGCTGTGTATATGGCTTAGGAAGCAAGCCAGGGGCGGTTGGTGGGCGGGGAGGGTGCGGAAGTAGTCGATGCGGATTTGGGGGAATTCTTGGGGGTGTTAGTGGATGTGGTTGCTATTGTGTTGGGCAGGGAAATACCTGCGACGATGCCTTTGAAGGTCGACATGACGTTTCACGGCCAGAATCGGATACTGTCCTTATTCTGATATGGTCCTTCTTCTATGGCGAGTGATTGATGTGATGATTTGACCGTCTCGAATCCTCCTAATTGCGCGCGCATGAGCTGCTCTTTCACCCGAGTTCGGTACCCGAACCCAGATCTTGTCACAATCGATGTTCACGCAGTCATGCCAAGTGGCTTCACCGTGATATACGGATGTGGGTCCCCTCACTCATATCAAGCGGGGTCAGAAGGAGGACCTCAGTTCGCAGACCACGATGGCCTTTGGCTATCTTCACTGCCCAAAACTTGTCGCCCCGTTCGCTTTGAAGCAGCTCTTTGGGAACACCGCATTGGCGGGAACGCCTCATGAATATCCAAAGGAGGTGAGCGCGATGCGTCAAGGGACACGGCTGCGCCCGATCACGTATTCCGTCATCACGTAGTATTTTTCGAGTTTGAAGACTGCAAAATCCTCATCTACGTCATTTCTGTTGTTAAGGTGTTGTTGATTCTATCTTATTTGACGTCCGATTCTGCATTACTAGGGCTTTTTTGCAGCATTTGGCTTGAGGTCTGGCTTAAGAGTTTGGTTTGATAATGGCAGAATTACCTTGACTCAACGCCGTGGTCTGAGTGGTGGACTGCATAGCGGGAAGCAGGGAGCGCGGCCAGCCCCTACTGGGGGAACCTTGTACCGTTTCCAGAGCTTTGCCTTCAGAAACACCACAAATTCTTAACCATGCCTCTGGCTCTCGAGACTGCAAAAGGCAAAAGCGAAGAGACTTGCGAAAACGTACTAGACTGCCCCACCAGGACTCCACTGTGGATGCCGCTGCAAGTGTATATCGAATCAATAACTCAAAGCTCGAAGCCAACCTCCAAGCGCCAGCCGCTGCAAAAAGCCTCTAGTCTCACGCGCTATGCCAGACGTATCACGAGCATCGACGACCAGTCGATACTGTCGCCCTCCCCTCATTATACAGCCGAACTTCTGCGTTTCAGGTACTGCCAAGGGTAGTCCCTACGCCGAAGGACCCTCGGTGTACGGAGAAGAAGAGGTGCACTCGAACGCTAGTTGGCATATTGAATCACCATTTGCCAGAATATGCAGCCCCTTCCGGGTCCCGCATCACGGGAATAAGAGTCGATCAGTTTCTCCGCCCCCTGATCGTTGAAATGGGGTACAAGATTGAACGTAGGGAATTCGAGCACGCATCCTCAGACCGTAGCCCTTAGAGGCGGTACTGGCAGGTGTGGGAGGCTTTTTACCACCATATTTGCTCTAGTGGGGGTGGACTGATTTCTTGTCCACCTTCTACATCAACAACAGAGAGTTTGTGGACGTGCAGTTCCGCTCCCACGCGTTGAATGATTGGGTAACGGGTAAGTGAGCAAGCGACGCCCTCCTCCATGAAGCTAATCACGGCTTTCTGGTTCGCTATCATCCTCCATACGCCTTGGTTTACTCCCACAACCTCAAACTCGACAGTCTAGTGTTACTCCTTGTTCCCAGCGCTGACTTCGTCCTCCAATCCAGTCTTATCAAGCTGCCGGAAGAAACGTCGGGGATGTCTTTCCAACTTCCTCACCGCGGTCTACCACAAGAGCTAAGGGACATAATCTACAAGCACGCGCTCTGCCCGCACGAGGGCCTTACCATCCAGCGAGATGGCTCCAGAGGGTCTTCCGGTTCGCTTGGTGTCTCGAAATTCAAAAGCGTGCAGCCTACAGCGCCAGCCCTATTGCGCACGAGTCGCCAGGTTTATGGCGTCACATTGCCTCTGTTATACGGCGGAAACGTCTTCACAATGGACATGGCAAGCTCGGACGCTTTGCTTTTCCTACAAGCTCTGCCCAAAGACAGCCGGTTGCAGATCAAAACTCTGATCATCCCGAGCAATCTCATTGCGGGCATTAAATTCAACAACCAATCCCATGCCGACAAGCTCGGCGCCTTCCTCATCCACTCCATGCGCCTCGAAAACATCACCCTAGCCGTACCGAACCCACCGTCTGCGAGCACGACCGGAGTCTTCGATGGCGAGTTCAGGTGGTCCACGTGGACGCTGCACCGGGCCCTGGTTAGCGCGTTCAAAGAAGGCCATTTTCGCGCCATTACCGTGGCCCGTCCAGAATCAAGCGCCGAACGAAGGGATGTCCACTACTTCTGCCAAGTCAGGCAGCATGTGGAAGAGCGCCTGCTAGAGGACTACAAGGAACAGCTGCGGGAGCAGCGGCGTGCGTACTGGGATGTCGCATACGAGGATGCTGTTCACCACACCGTTGCGAGTGACTCGCGCAATGCTCTTGATGAGTTTGTGAGAGATACGTGGGGCCGTGCTGGATATGCCGTCGAGGGTGATAGTGGTGTCCGTCTGGGAGACATCGGTACTGTCTTTACTGTCCGGCGAATATTGTAACGCCATTTGGCGACCATGCCAGGTCGTCGTGCATTTATGAATGATGTCACACCCCACAAACGACGGTTTGCCTACACTTCTCGTCCATATGATTGGTTTGTCCAGGTGTGCAATTCAAAATTAGAACAAACTTTAGAGCCTAGTTTTCGCGATGAATCTTATGTATGACCGTCTCTATGAGTTCCAGCTTCGCTACCCCCAATTGTTCGATAAGAAACCCCAATAAGTGAGCATCATCAGGTTTCAACCAGTAGCGTGTAGCAGAAGGTGTAGAACGCGATGTACCTAGGACTTCGCTTGATCACGTGCTGTACTCGGTCACGTGGAAGATCTTAGGATATCTGGCTGGAGACAACATCGCGGAGGCGTGGCCTTTCACTCTCCATCAGCCATGAGACTCTTTTGGGAGCATGCAGCAACGGAACGCCTGCAGAGGTCGAGACCATGGCTCAACACAGCGGGCGAGTAAGCCACGCTGAACAGTGATTCCCTTATGGAAGCATCTGGCCAGTGCTCACTGCAACGAAGTCCAAGGGGATACCTAGTGAGCTGGGTTCATTCTATTGCTGTTGCTTATGACCTTTTCCAGCTCCAACATGATCGTACCATCTGTTGGCTTGTAGGATTCAGGCTGTAAGCAACGGCAGCCGCAGTAAACCTCTAGAGCGCTCTTCAAAGGATATATATCTTCATCGACGGCGCACAATTTCTCATCATTCCCCAACACCAACAGCCAAGAACAATCGGCATCACTCCATCTCTACCTTCTCAGATACTCCTGTCGTGTACTCTTCACAGTCAACCAGTTCGATTCCTTGTTCTTCGTTCGAATCTTCAGTCGGACGTTTTCTCCTTTCATTCATCCTCGAATAACTCTTCTCCCCGAGACCACCGATCAAAACACAGCCTAACCGCCCCACTTCGCCACCATGAAGTTCTCCACAGCTCTCCTCGCCTCCACCCTCCTCGCAACCGCCCTTGCCAACAAGCTCGGCGTCACCTGCCTCGACAACTACGGCCGCGCCACCGCGGGCGACATCCAGCGAGGCATCAACGATATCCACGGCTGGGGCAACCAACCCATATACGTCGACGGGCACGCCTGCGTCCAGCTGAGCTGCATCAACAACTCTGGGGTCGTGCTCTGCAACGATAATGATTGGCAAATTGCGCCGATGTCGGATTATATTGCCTCGTATGCGGGGGATATCATTGATCTTTGTGGTCGGTATCCGGGGGGCAGGAGTTTGATTCGGATGGGTATAATGTTATTGTTGGGACTTGTAGGTGAGGGTTGCGTTTTGAGAAGGTGCTGGAGCGGTGATGTTCTGACCGCGCGGGAGCGTTCTAGAGGTGGTGCTGGTGGCTTTTGGTTTTGATCTTTTTCGTTGCGTCCTTCGCTTTGTCCTAGTATCTGTCTTCGTCTGCGTTTTGCAATCTTTCATCCATGGGGAAAACATTAAGAATCGCATACTGCCACAATCTCGGCGCAACCTTCATTGACTCTCTTTTGCATAGACATCGCTCATACAGAATCTAAAGTACCATACCTCAAATCATGTATGCTTTATGTAAAACTCATGAGTGGAAAAGAAGAACGTGAAGAAACCGGATTGCACAATTGTGAGTAATTAAAGTGGACTCTCAGATAAGTCAGGCACAGAGTGCCTTTAGAGAATAGAAGGTTCTCAAGGTAACTGGAACTTCTGTACATGTAAATGCGTGGAAAGGGTTTAGAAGGAGAGCGATGAACTGCCTTTCTGTCGTGACCCACACACCGCAGCAAAGGTACGCAATACCTTATGGTATGCTCTAGTAACGTATTTATCGGCTTAATTACAGCGAAAGTACCTAGACCAGCTAGCTAGTGGCTTCTGCACACCATCAGCGCTCCGCCGGCTTCTCTTCCGTGAAGCTGGCTGCACATGGAACTAGATCCTGTCATCCATCCCATGATAGGCGGTGACCGGTGACAGAGCCGGTACATGCAGGCTGCGGACCAAAGAACGGCACAGCACGAGCTTGCCGGACCGCGGGAGCTGCAGGCACTAAACCTGCCCAGAGTGAGCTGTTCCTTGAAAATTCGGGCAACGCGCCTGGCCCGCAGGAGTGTTCGATGCTCCCATGGGGCAACATGCCTGTCTACCGTAGCTAGGGCTCTTTGCTGCAGCTTGTCCATTGGGAACGGTGAGGATTCTACGGTGGGCTGGGCCGTGGGCTGTCAACCATAAGTTTGACGTGGGCCCTCAGCCTAGGTACCGCTATCATCTTCCTCTTTCCACCCTCCGCCCAAGGTACTGGTACCTGTGAACCTACTTTCCTCCACTCTCGCCCATACCGATTGTGCGGCGCAGCTGTCAGCCAGTTCCAGAGCGAAGAGCTAGCGGGTGCCTGATCGGCAGCTGAAATTACAAGCAGCTGATTGGAGCGAGCGGATTGACAGCGATCAACACAAGGAAGCTAAACAGCGGCTTTTCTGCGCCTGGGATATCCTCGACACTCACCGAAAGCACCGCGAGAGGCACAAGGCAACAGCAAATGATCTATATCTGGCCTCTCCGTGCCTACACTGCCATCTTGAGGCTTCGAGCTGTCTCTGAAAAACGTTGAGACGCATCTCACCACCGGATCACCACCCCACGAGAGAGAAGATCCACTCTCAGCAGCGCTTGCGTGAGCACCTACAAAGAGCTTCCTCGTCGGCGAAACCCATCTCGGGAGGATCCATCTACTTATCTGAGCTACGGCGAGCGTCGGAGCCAGTGCATCAAACCCAAGCCCAGATCCTCACGTGGGGCGCACATTCGCCAGCCGCGCGCCTGGCATCATTTCCTGCGCGCAGCCGACTTCTTCCCACCAGCAGCTCTCTGCTACCTTCAACAGCGCGCCTCAGAGACCTAACCCACTCCCTTCCGCAACTCAAACCAGCCAGGCCGGAAAGAGCTTCAAACCCACCATAACCACTCCAAACACACCACAACAACACCCACAACAACACACACAGCAACCATGCACCGCACAACCCCCTCAGCACCCAACTCTACACCCACCTTTTCCCCAACCCGACCTCCACCGACCCCCCAACCTTCACCGCACACCTCACAAAACACCTCATCCCCGAAGTCCGCATCGAAACCGCAACCTTCTACGGCAGCCTCGACAGCACCGAAGCGCGCTACCCCGGCCTGAACTACACTTTCCCACCGCACCGCAAGCGCCTGGGGCGCTTCGAGCACCATGCGCGGCTGTTCGCGGCCTTCGACGCGCTCGGGTGGACGGACAGTGAGGTGCTGGGGTTCTGTCGGTGGGAGGGGACGGTGTGGGCGCGCGAGAGGTTTGAGAGGGATGAGGGGTGGTAGTGAGGGATACGACGGGGGAGGAGATTAGGGAGTGGGTGCATCCGAGGCTGAGGGGGGAAGGGAGGGGGATATTAGGATTAAGACGGATATTGAGGTTGAGATTGAGGAGATGGGGGAGGCCGGAGGAGACGGGGAGGAGGGGGACATCGAGGGCGAGCCGATGGAGGAAGATGAGGGAGTGAGAGATTTGATGGCGGAGGTGGATGCGGTGTCGGACGATACCGATAGTGATGAGGATGAGCTGCAGAGTATTGGATACCCGCTGAACCAGCAGCTCCTGCAGGCGGCGAGATTGCAGGGCCAGGCAGCGCCGACGGACCCGGAGTGGGAGCAGCTGCTCAAGGAGGCTCAGGAGAGAGGCGTCTTTCTGGGGGACATGTCTAGCGCGTTTGCGGCGAGGGCGCTGAGGACTGCCATGAGAGTGGATGCCACAGCGGCCGGTGCGGCGGCGGCGGCAGCCATGAGTCAGGGGGTCGCGCGGCTGTAGGGCTGGTGATTTGGGTTCTTCGGTCTGTTTCGCTGTGGATCCGGTCACTACGACAGGAAACGAGTACTGGGAGCTTAACGACCATTAAAGGAATAGCACATCACAATGGCATCTTCTGCAGCGATCATATGGCGTATGGAGGTAATTGGGCGGGATACAAGAATGGCGCGATATCCTAGGCTCTGTTTGTTTTCTGGTCTTCGAAGTTCAGGCAATGTTTCTAGAAGCGAGCTTACGTAGATAGGGGAGGCGTACATGCATGGAAGCACATGCCAGTATCAAACACTGAATCATTGTGAATGGTTAACATTCATTTGGCTTGTTCAGCCGGCTATGCACACGACTGGGTTCTCCGAGCGAAGAAGAAAACGTTATGACATTTCGACCTAGTATCCACTTCAAATGACTCTTTCGTCAGCTCCACCGCTTCGCATCTTCCGCCTCTCTTCGTTATTCCTTCAGCACAGTTTGCCCCCCAGGGAAACACCTCTCACCTATCACACTGATATTCCGACAAAGCAGCGTACAGGGAGAGGGCAGACCGAGGGGGGTTTAGGATGAGATGAGAGACAAGGAATGGGCGTGAGGAGACAGTGAGAGAAATTCATTAGGCGGAGTATGACGATCAAGCTGTTGGTTGATGGGAAGCGGGTTAGAAGGAGTTTGGATGAAGACATTGAGGACAGCTATTCTAAGGGACGGTAGCGGTAGGAGGATAGATGAATCGGTACCAAAACCTCTCACCCCGCTCAGAAGGGCATCGGAATCTCAATCATGCAGCGTGCGGAACTCTGATATACTTGAGCGAGGGTCCCTTGCCGTTCGGGCCCGCCGGAAATGCGTGGATCGGATGCCAAACTTGAAGTGGGCATGGGGGAGGACTGATTCCTTGCACCAGCAGCGCGAGAAATGAGAAGCATGGTGTACACTGTCGTGCTGGTATGTTGTCAGGAAGTTGTAGCCTAAGTTATCACGAGATCCTGTTACCCTCCTTTTGGAGAGTGGCACGAGCTGGAGCGGTCTAAAGGCGTACGTGATCGGTCCGGTGTGCCTAAGGTGTGCCTAAGGTGTGCCTGAGGTGTGCATGCTTTATGCAATTTGATGACTACGAACTTGAGCGAAGACGAAACGTAATAGCGAGCCGGGGACAAAGTAATGGAGAACTATCAATTTACTTGCAGTACGAGTAACTTACACTCGTATCAAGCTGTCTAAAAGGAAATGCGGTGTCGAGGAAGGATGGTTATCTACTGCCCTAGCAGGAGGGACGCGTTTGGTATGGTCTTCACCCGCAGTGATTCGCCCGCCACGAAAGTCGTCGCAGTTTGCCCAATGGTTCGAGCAAGATCCGATGACCCGCATTAGCTGCCGGATCTCGCATCTTTGCACACTGAGTGGTGGTGTTCTGCCGTGACAAATGGATGGCGTGGAAAGGCGGACAGGGCTGTTTTCGCGGCCTTCCGCATCTGATTGGCGGAACACAGGTGACATCCATGGCTTTTGATGTTCCACCCAGGACTTTGGCCTCTAATTTCTGACCACACACCTCACGCATCGTGCTTCTCCTAGAAAGCCGTGTAGCTCCGCGTGCTGAGGATAATTCTGGAGGGGGTTGTAGCAGCTGGGAACGTCGGGGATGACTGTGCTGAGGCAAAATGGAGCCTCTTTCATACTTCTTTGCTGCTGTCGCCGCATGCCGTGTGCGGCTTGCAGATGTGCCTTCTCGACGTGGAAGCTGCCAGATTCGTGACTGCCCTTTCCGTGTTCTTTCTTCCCCTAATTCACGGTCTGAGGAGCCGCCTTGATGGCAGTTGATTTCAATCTGAGTACCCCACATTTCGATACCGAGCTTGGGTATACCGACTTTTGACCCTCTCTCGATACTGTTGACCTTCCGCTTTTGAAAGTTGAACGACAGTCCTCCGTAATAGACCTCAAACCTCGATTCAACAGGCCGTTTCTTCTCCTCGCTCGCATCCAGAGTCGTCCGCTCCCTTGGAACGTCTTCCAGACATTCGCTTCGTCCCTTGCGGGTCTTACCCATCTTCGATCCGCAGCACACGTTCTGCAGCGAACCAAGACACTTGTGGACGTTCTTTAAGGGAAGAGCTTAAAAGCGAAGAGGAAGACTACCAACTGCAGTATAATACAGTTTATAAGGGTTACCTGCGGACACGGGTAGCCGACAAAGGGCGGCGTCAACAGTGATTCTTGTCGCTGTCTGCGGCCACAGATGACCACCGGTACCCAACCGCGATCTCAAC
The DNA here is from genome assembly GCA_030247845.1 of Coniosporium tulheliwenetii. Lineage (NCBI taxonomy): Eukaryota > Fungi > Ascomycota > Dothideomycetes > Coniosporium > Coniosporium tulheliwenetii. The sequence continues at coordinate 389,736 of JAPDRP010000006.1, forward strand.
GTGTCGGAGAATGAAGATAGAACCGTCATGTACATGCAGCTGAAGAGGTGGAGATTGAGCGTGGAGACCTTCTATCATCCTCTGTAATACGCCGCAAGGAGTATTATCTGAACCTGCAAGGTCGCAGAGAGAGTCATCCGAGACTTGCCAGCCTAAAGTGAACTATGGCGTCGAATCCACAGCCTCCGCTTCCAGCAGCACTTCAGGGCGCTGCAGTCCTGCAGACGCCTGTGCATTCACCGCACCCCTCGCTTAGCTCAATTTCATCCCGCACACCGGTGCAAAAATTAACGCTTCACGAATATCGGAGACAGCAGGCCACGCCAAGCCCAGCAGCCCCGAGCGAGGGGAAGCGCCTCAAACGGAAGCCGGCCACCAGCGATCTGAGTACGACTGGGCGTGTATCCTCCGTCTCACCTCCGCCAAGATGCAATACGTCACTGTCGTTCTCTCCAACTTTCCGCCTGCAGCGGCCTGAAGACGGCTCTGAGGCTTCGTTGCAGCACAGCCTGCTCTCACCGTCTTTCATTTCTCTACCAGCCACATCGCAAAGCCCCTCATTCCACTCTGTAGAGTCTCCCTCCACAGACGAAGCAGAGAATTTCTACCGCTCAACCACCAGTCGTTTCCGAGACTTCAGCAAATCCTTCAAGCCAATTAAACACCTGCCTCGTCCCCACCAGATCAACACTCGTCCTGCAAATCCCTCACCCCTTCGCTCCGAGTCATCAAGCAACTATCTAAGACCAAGCATTGGTGGTCTCACTAGTTCTTCGACATTCTCGCTCTCAAGGTTCCCGCAACCTCCGCAGGCGGCTTTTGCGGAGCCTTCCGCCGAACACACACAGCATCAATTGCCTCCCCGCGCGGCGTCTGCCAGCGCAGTTGAGTCCATCCAGCCAGGACCGACAGTCGCGCCTACCATCGTGCATACTAGAGGCGCGTCGTTTGATGTTGTTAACCCGCATGCGTCTCTTATTGTGTCTGACTTTGAGACTCCGGCAGATCGCGATGCAGATCTGATCGACTACTTCACTAACAATTCATCCGATAACTTGTTGTTGCAAGAGAACATGGTAGCGCCATCAGAAGACGGTGATAGGGAGTGGTTTGGCTCGCAAGGGAAACATGGACCGGCGCGCGCCATTTATGATGACTACTCGGAAGCCTACGACTCGATCGCGCGCAACAAGCGCAGAAGCTCGAGGAGGCCCGCACCTCTCACAAACCTTCCGCTGCCTCCCGCTCCCGCCGCCCTGAATCCGAGAACACCGCCATATGCTAGGCGGGAAGTGGGGGAGCCACTGGTTTCTCCGTCGCTCCGCTCAACCTCAAGTGTAGGTAGTGCAGCCACGTCGCCAAGCTTCATGCAGAGGATCTCGAGGGCCCTCCAGCGCAAGAAGGAGAACTCGAAGTCCGGCTTAACAAGTCCGGAAGAAGGACGGGAGATGACTCTCATGCCAGCGCAGCCTACGTCTAGCTATCAGTCTCGTCCCTTGAGCGGCGTGAATTACTCAACGCCGGTTCTAGGTGCTGATACTGAGCCAGAAATCAAAGTGGGTCGCGATGCTGGACGATTTTCGGTGTCTGACGGCAATCTCGCTCAGGGTTGCTACAATACTGAAGCTCTCTATGCCTCTACCACTGGCCATAGGGATTCAGACTCAATGTACCCATCGAGCCTCTTTCACCGCCGAAGCATCCCGTGCGGAGTGAGGCCTAGCGAAACGGACTACGCGGATGGGATTGACATAAGTTCGTACTTGTACGAGTTTGGCAACTCCAGGCAAAGCAGTCAGAGGCTGTCCCGCCCCTTCAGGACCCATTCTTCCGCCATCCCAACACAGACATCAGTAGCGGTCAGGAAAACAGCACCATTGGCAGCATCCTCAATCAATACGGGGATCAGGATCTATCACAAGCCTCATTGACGGATCTTATGAACGCTGTTGATGATGATCCTCCTGGACTGGACCATACACCGGGCAATAGCGATCACCAGCTCATCACCCGGTCGTCTGGTCTTAGTCAGCTCGACTTCGGATTCAACCGCGGAAGCAACCACAGCAGCACGATATCCAGTCCACGGACTCCATACCAGACAACTTTCCTCCCAAGTGGGATGAGGCCTTCCCGAAATCATCCCGGAACACCGCCAACCATCCCGCTACCTCTTGGGCCCCCAATCAACCTTGAGGCTCCTCGCCCGTTCTTCGCGATGCCAAATCTGTCTGTCGTTTCTGAGCGGTTCTCTTCCTATGGAGACACCCGGAATCTACTGTACCCGCCATCGCAGCAGTTTTCCCTAGTTGATTTGCAGCCGTCTGACGTGGCCAATCGTTCTAGCAATGCTCGGTCGGCAGTAGCATCTTCTACAGCACTGCCTTCGCCGAGAATCGAAGAGGCCATCCAAGCACAGGAAACCGGAACAGAACTTCTGGATCCGGGAAACACTCGCAATCCTCGACCAACAAGCACGCATAGCGACACCGCGCTTGCTGTCCATCACACCCGCGTACCGGCGCTGAAGAGAAGTCAAACCGAGATTGGACGGCGAAGTCAGCGTGCAATTGACCGCATCGTTGGCGCGGAGCTTAAGCTTGTGGATCAGACCAGCACGAAGAACAGACTAAGTGGGAGTTTTATACTGGTCAGCAATGCCGGTACCCCCAAAGATGAAGGTAAAATGTTCACACCGCTCGACATCACGCCTCGCTATATTCCCGTGGACACCGAAAGCGATTCGCCAGATCAGCCGGATGTGGCTGAACATAATCTCTCCGCGCCTTCAACAGACAGGCCATCCTCAGGTATTCCGAAGATGTGGAGGAAGCTGTCTCCGGTCCGAGCATCATGGAGCAAGGATCAGTCGCCTGGCAAGGAGTCCTACGCTGATGTTGACGACGAAGGTGATGAGCAGGACTGGGAGACTGTCATGGATCCGAGCCGCCCGGACCTGAAACGCGAGGACACCGACTTTACCACTGGCGAGCCTTTTAGCCTGGAGGACCTCGACCGCTCCAGGGATTACTCGAGTCAACTTGAGGATCAGGAACCTGAGAATGGCCGTACACACTCCTCAGATCCTGACTCGGGTCAACCGGTTTTGCAGTCTTCGTACGACTTCAGAGGCGGAGTCGGCTTTCCTCACTATCATGCATTGACTGCTGCACCGAGCATCAGAAACCCTTGGCGGCAACCTTCGCCCTTACCTGCCGAGCACATCAACCCCTTCAGCTCTTCCCCGCCGCAGATGAGCTTAAGCCCAGAGACAGGCCGTGCTGCGTTTCATTCTAGAGGCGATGGCATCTTCACCCCTACGGGTCAACGCACGGCATTTGACACTGACGTGGGATTGCTGGAGTCTCTCAGACTCACGCCACAGCAAGAGCAGGCCTTTCTAAGCTCCGGTCCATGCGACTCTATACTAATAGACAATGACCGTTACCTACAATCGCCGTTGGAGAGCAAAGCCGGCGCAGCAAGCCATTCTCCTGGTCATTCCGAGGATTCATCCGATCCGACCTTTCCAGCAGTGATGGCTTCGAGTGACTTCGCATCTAAGCGTGACAACTCTTTTGAGAAGCTGACCTTCCTTGGTCCGAAAGGAAACCTGACCGGTACACCTGAGGGAACTGGTATGCGTGACGCAGGCAGCAGCCTGGCTGATACAAGCAGCCCTCCAATGCCGTGGACCAGCACGCCACTGCGGCCGCCGTTTCAGAGCTCTCCACTCACACAGTCTCAGCTGCAGTCATCGCCTCCGTCTCAGTTCCCTCCGGCTCAAGGATCAGACCATGCCACTCCCGGACACTCCTCTAATCCTTCAGAAACGTCGGCTTATTCAGAAGACGAGGCTCACAGACTGAGCAAGCAGCAACTGTTCCAGCATAGACTTCAGCCAAGCCGCGACAGACGCACGTCACTTCTGTCGCCAAAGCTTACAGGGAAGCGCACATCGGTTCGAGGACAAACCGGGCTCCGTGAGATGCGCCTCGCATCTTCCCAGCTGTCGGAAAAAGGCAGCATGGTTCCCAGCGACCACAGCCGTCTTTCCCGCTTCATGGCTGCATCAGAGTGCGGTACCGACGCGCCTCTCCGCCCTGTTTACACAAACCGGCCTCGAGAACTCATTCTGCCACGGAGCCAAGTCAGTCCGCATATCCTGCCTTACCCGCGTCCGGCGTCTTCAATATACACCGTTCACCGCAAGAGGAAACAGCGCCTTTCTTGGCTCATCTTCGTGATGCTGATGTTCTTCCCGCCGTTCCTCGTTCTGTACGGCTTCGGTAAGTTCGACTGGCTTATTATGAACCTGTCTAAGGGCGAGATCCAGCATTGCGGCCACTATCAGAAGAAGGTTGCGCTCTGGACCGGCGTCGTGGCTAGCCTGATACTGCCGGCTGTGGCTATTGCGCTGTTGCTCATGTATCACTTCGGTCTGTTCAGAGCTTGAGAGACATCATGTTCTTGCGTTCTACTCAACACCAATTCCACTTGGTTACACTCTTGAGGATGTTGATTACCAGTTGCGTACTTTCTCTTCTTGTGTTTTTGTCCGTTTGGACTTGACACTCATTTTGTTCACGATATCAGGCTTTAATGGTCAACGAATCTGTTTGTTTTCTGCGCGTATCAAAAGGAGAGATACTTCAAGGCCTTTGGCAGCTTCCTGTTGTGGGTCTCTATATTGGTGGTGGCACTCTGGCGGCGTAACAATGGAGGGTTGATCTGTGGGGGTTGGCGCCCAGGACAGCTCCTGCGGCATGGAAGTAAAAACATGTGGACGGAGTGGAATAGGACTGAAAGTCGGGCTTGCGTTGTGGCGTCTCAGATGCAAATCTCCACAGATAGATCGTATGCAGCAATGCCGTGATCGAGTCGTGCTCTCAATAACACTTTTACTGCTCTATATCTGACGTGTGATTCTGATGCTGTGAACGGGTTGTGAACGGGAGAGACGAACATTTCAACACCATGGAAGCTATCCGCACTACTCCAGGATAGGTAACCCGTGATAAGATCCGTCATCGTCACGGCCCCTCGAACTCTCCCAAACCTCGGCCTGCTCGCCGTGACCAGATCTCAAACATTGTCATCACACTCAGCAACAATGGCCAAACTACTCAAACAACCCCTCAAGCTCGCTCTAATCCAACTCTCCACCGGCGCCGACAAAGCCGCCAACCTCTCCCGCGCGCGCTCCAAAGTCCTCGAAGCCGTCCACCAGCACGGCGCCAACCTCGTCGTGCTCCCCGAATGCTTCAACTCGCCCTACGGCACCAAGTACTTCCCCAAATACGCCGAGACGCTGCTGCCCTCTCCGCCCTCGAAAGACAAGTCGCCGACCTTCCACGCACTGAGCGAATTGGCGAAGGAGGGGGATGCTACCTCGTCGGCGGCAGCATACCCGAATACGAAGAGAGCACCAAGAACCTGTATAACACGTCGCTCACCTTCTCACCGACGGGCGAGCTGCTGGCGACGCACAGGAAAGTGCATCTCTTCGATATCGATATTCCGGGGAAGATCAGGTTTAAGGAGAGCGAGGTGTTGAGTCCCGGCAACAAGCTTACCCTGGTCGATATTCCCGAGTATGGAAAGATTGCGATAGCGATTTGCTATGATATCCGCTTTCCGGAACTCGCGATGATTGCGGCGCGGAAGGGCGCGTTTTTGCTGCTGTATCCGGGTGCGTTTAACCTCACGACTGGGGCGCTGCATTGGGAGTTGCAGGCGAGGGCCAGGGCGATGGATAATCAGGTGTATGTGGGGCTGTGCAGCCCGGCGAGGGATATGGAGGCGGAGTATAATGCGTGGGGGCATAGTATGGTTGTGGATCCGAATGCGGAGGTGCTGGAGCAGCTGGATGAGAAGGAAGGGATACTAGTGGCAGATTTGAAGGAGGGGATTGAGGAGGTTAGGAAGGGCATTCCGGTGTATAGCCAGAGGAGGTTTGATGTTTATCCGGATGTTAGTGAGGGGAAGGTTAGGTGGGAGGAGTAGTTTTGCGAGTTGTGAGTCGTGGAAGTTATGTGCGAAGGGCGATACTCGTAATAGAGCAGCTTCTATCGTCAGAGTCACCAGAACGTGCCTTCCGCTTTCATTTCTCGGCAAGTGTGGTTCTCGTATACATAAAGTCTCTCGTAAGGCAAGTGCTGCGCGTGTGTGCCTAGTCGAGTAATTGGCAACCGCAACATTCTTCTACCTCATGTTCACTTCCGCAACGATCACTTCGCCATTCATCATTCTCAGCCTCAGCCTCATTGCTCTCTTCTTCGCCATTCGTATCCTAGTCTTTTGTTCACCGCGTAGTTATCAGCAGCTACATACCGCTCCTTGCTGCTGGTCAACTACGTCTTAGGTGAAAAGGGAGCAAGGAATTTCCCTATCAGTCCTACATCCATACTTTCCGCGAGCCACCGAGCACTTCCTTCAACCCCGACATCAACCGCCGAGCTCTAACCATGCCCGGCGCTACTCTCACCAAGAACTCCTCACGCCTTCCACAACGCTCTTCATCCAAGAAGCTCCCATGGCTTGACGGCTCCCGTATGCCCGGCGGATGGTCAACTCCAGCATCCGACCAGAAACGGCGCGCTTCTGCCGTGACTGCCAACCATCCCGAGCCGCAGGACAACATAGGTGTAGCTGCCCTGCAAAAAGCAATAACAGACCTGGAGAACCTCATGCACGAAGCTGCGGAGGTTGCTGAAGATGTCGGCGACCTTGCTAGGCCTGTCCGACCAATGCCCTCTTCTTCATCTTCTTCCTCCGGTTCCGAAGCTACGTTTTCCAGCGGCCGATCGACCAAGTCGTCTAACAAGACCGTACTCACCACGATTCCGAGCATCCCTACGATGGCCGAACCTCCGTCCAAAGAGTCCATCGCCGTTGACTGGGCTTACATGAACAAGACTCCCCTCCGCGCCAGTAGCCCTTTGTCGAGCTCGCCAAAACCTCCACCGCGACAAGGGACTCGTGTACTACGACGGGTAACTCCTAGGCCTATCGCCGATAGTTCATCCGAGAATGAAAGTCCAAAGAATGCCAAGAGCTTCAGACGCGCAGACACCACGCGAAGACATAGCACTCCCCAAGCCTTGAACAGGAGGCAGAGCATCCCCCCTATGGCCGCCGATACTGGAATCAGACGACGACAGAGACGCCACGACGGATCGGATGAAAAGATCACCCCTTGGGAAGGGGATGATAAAGAGGAGCCAAGATATTACGGCAGCGATCCTGAGATATCGGAGGTCACACCTCGACGCCGTCATATGTTTTCGCACGGCAAGAATGGGTCAGATCGTGTTCGCCATCACAGGCGCAAGCCGTTGGCTAGGAACTGGAGCCGGGCGAGGAAGCGTGTCACTGCCATTATAGCTTGCATCAACACCTTCACGTTGGGATACATCATCGGCCAATATGTGAGTTTTGGAACTTCTCTGCTCGATTGGCTCAGTTTGCTGATAAGATTTAGGCTGGCGAGGTGCCTAAGATTCAGTACCAACTGGCCGACCAGCAGCATCAAGTCATCCTCGGAAACGTCTTGTAAGTGTCCTGACGACAGGTTCGCGCCAAGCCCTTCTGACCACCTGACAGTCTCTTCATCGGTCTCGCCATCTCCACTTTCTTCTTCTGGCCCTTGCCGCTGCTCCATGGCCGCAGGACATATGTGCTGGCCGCATTAGCTATCGCCCTTCCTCTGCAATTCCCGCAGGCCTTGGTTATCAACACGCCCCGGTCACCGACCATCGTAGCCTACCGTGTGGGCTTGCTGCTTCCGAGGGCCATCTCCGGCTTCATACTCGGCTTCGCAAATGTCAACTTTATCACGACTCTGTTAGATCTCTATGGGGCGTCTCTGCAAAGCTCGAACCCACAGCAAGAGCTCGTTATCATCAACGACGTCCGGCGTCATGGCGGTGGAGTAGGCTTGTGGCTCGGCCTATGGGTTTGGTGCTTCATAGGCTCCGTTTCATTGGGCTTCTTGACTGGTGCGGGCATCATCGCGGACTTGAATCCTGCCTGGGGATTTTACATCATCATGATTCTGATGGCTTCTGTTCTTTGTCTGAATATCATCGCTCCGGAAACACGCCGCTCGCCGTATCGCCGCTCCTTTACCGAGGTTGTTGACGCTGAAGATACCGTCCACCGCATGGTCGCTCGTGGGGAAGTCAAGCTGCACATCTCTACACAGCCGCCCAAGTACTGGTTCGATGAAGTCTTCGCCGGTATCAGGCTCAACTTCCGTATGATGTTCCAACCTGGCTTCTTCATCCTGGCACTGTACGTCGGATGGATCTACGCAATGTTCGTCCTCGTCATCGTAGTAAGTGACCCCAGAACACACCTGCCCCTTCCTCCGCTCACCCCTCCCAGCTACTCGGCGCCCTCCTCTCCCGCGAATACCGCTGGTACCCCCACTTCGTCGGGCTAGGCGTGATGTCCTTGGCCATCGGCGCCTTCCTCGCCATCCCGCTCACCAAAGCCGGGCTCTTCAGCCGTGCCCGCAAAGCCGGCCCCCGCACCGACAGCATGACCTTCCAGAAGCGCATAACCTGGACCTCGCACCTCGTGCGCCGCGTGCTCTTCATGTCCGCGCTCCCCTTCGTCGGCATGGCATATACGCTGCTTTCAGCAGGCAAGCCACTCCACTGGATGTGGCCGATCTTCTGCGCGGGGATTATCGGGTTTCTGTCAAATCTGGCGATTGCAGAGTGCTATGGCTTGATTATGGAGACGTTCGATACATCGGACCTCCAGCCGGGAGCGAATAGCAGACATAGACTGCAGAGCATGGCGTCTGATGTGCGGCGGTGGCGCACGAACTACAGCTCGTTCCCGCGCGTCACGGCTGGAATCATGGTGAGCCAGACTTTCGCCTTCCTGCTCGCGGCAGCCGCGACAGGGGTTGGCGGTGCGGTGACGAGGAAGATGGGCGCGCAGACCGCGACGGGCATTACGGCGGGGATATTGCTCGCGCTGACAGTACTGTTGACGGTCGTGCTGTGGCGGTGGAGCAAGGTCCAGGTGATTCCGAACCATGCGTTTGGGACGAGGAGGAATACGACGAGCGAGGCGAGGTTCACGCAGGAGGATTGGAAGCCGGTTATTATTGGGAATCCGTCGGGGAAGATTCGCAGGATGAGTTTGTTGGAGCTGGGGGCGCAGAGTCGGTGGACGGAGATTAGGAAGTTGAATAAGTTGACTAAGGAAAAGCCGGCTGTGTGAGGCGCTGGGAGGATGTGGGTGGGGTTGGGCGGCTGGTTGGTGGTCTTGCATAAGTCCTGCGGGACACAGGTTGTACTCATTGCTGTTGACACTACAGGTGCGCCTAGAACGGGAGAGCCTACAAGAGAATCGAAGTTGTTAAAGGAAGAAAACGACAATGGAATGCAAAAGTAAATCATAACCCCTGATTGGAAGAACCGACAAGAAACTCCTTAAGAGAACTCAAAGCGCCATTCGTAAGAACTGCCGCATTCCAAGAGGTCGTCATTCTCGCCCGATTTCCTGTCTATCAATAAATCGGCGAGTGCATTCAGGTGCATCTTCTCCTTTCGTTCTAAAGGCCTCATGAGAGTTGTCTCCCGTACTCCCGCAGAGCCAAGTCCAAATCCCTTCTCCCTAGATCGCCACCAATAACAAGGTGGGCCAAAGAGTTTCTGACACCTCAATCCGAAGCTCGGTCCTGCATCTCGACGGCGGAATCTGCAGCGGACGGGATTGACAGCAAGCCCTCGCATGGAATTAGCCTGAAGTCCTTGCGAGGAGTCACCTCAAAATCCTCGTTCGAAACCCGCTCAAAATCCTCATACAGGTCAAGCTCTGGCTGCTCACACCGGCCCGGCCTTCCCATCTGTGACCAGCCCAGCTTCATCCCGCCGAGGAACCGGCTCATAGTCATCTCCAACCAAAAGGCCGCTTATCATGATCCTCGGCAGGTTCATACCAACGGCCCTGTGCACCCTCCACGAGCGAAAGCTCACTTCATACGCCTCAAGCACGCCGACAGGAATCTCGCATCAGCGTCCAAAGTAGCAGAACCATGAGCCGCCCTTGTGACATCTGTTCTCGGAGCCGCATGCCACACAGGGACACCTCGAAGGCGTCAGCGGTGTGACGCACGGGTTGCGGACCGTGCCGCCGAAGGGCTTGCTATGTGCGAAGACGTACTCCGCGCCGTACGCAGTTCCGGCTGTTAGGCTGTTCGTCGCGCCGGGATTCACACATTGGATGTCCAGGGGGAAGGGAGGGCGACTTGAGAGCTAGTTAAGCCGCTGGTCTCGCCAGATTTGATGATGGGGCTCTGATGTCGACGAGGGTGGGTGTTGGCTTTAGTGGCCACAACGCTTTGATGTTCGTTGGAGAATGAGAACTCGCGTTTGTAGCTGTGATGGAATTACACTGCCTAGAGAGGGCGGCGGACGGCACCGGGTGAGGGTTGCGAGAACCTCCAGCCGTTTGTTCGGCGGGTCGGCATGAGAATGTAGGGTGCCGCGAACGCCGCGGTGGACAAGGAGAGGATGCTCGAAATTGTGTGAATTTTAGATGCAGAGCTTTGTGACTATGGAGGTGGCTGATGATAGTGATGGAGATAGAGGACAAAAACTTAGGTTTGATGGTACTGATGTGCCTGGAGACTAACGAAATTGGCACTTCAAATCGAAATTCAAACCTCAGCATGTCCGAACGGAACAACGAAGCTGAGCAGGAAGCCTATCAAAGGGATTGTCGAGGCACAAGACTATATACGGATAGCGGTGAATCAAGTTGCTCCCTTCTGATGTCTTTCGCGGGTGTTCCTATTGCTATGTTGTCTCCCACTATAATTCTAAGCATAACATACTTTTTCTCACCGCGTACCCTACCAGTACAAGCAGTTGTCGACCGTGAAACCGTGAACGGTGTTCTACGAAAGCAAAACTACTGCCGCATTCGAAGTGCAACAGTTCGTAGATGACTATAGGTGTGAGAATATGGAGAGCACAAGTAGAGTCCTTCGACATGTTTCACAACGGATGTGCAGCGCGATAGCGAGTCGCTATCACCGCAATCTCTAGCTTACACCACGATGGAGACTCTAAGCCTCTCACGAGCAGACTGCCCTGCAAAAATTGCGCTGGTCAGATCTGGCTGGTCAGATCCGACCGGTCAGATTCACGCGGCGTTCTACACGGGCTCCTATATTGCCGGATTGGGAAAAGGACGAGTTCGTAGAACGACTACAAAAGTGAAAACCGCTCACACACCTCGGCAGTAAGGTGCTACGATGATATACTACGATGATGTGCTACGATGATGCGCCGAAGCTTGCTCACCTTACCATCGCCAGCAGCATGAAGTATTCTAGAGCGCCGACGCGCTGTCATCACGGAACGGCGCCGGCTTCAAGAAGCCTTCGCGCGTTCCTCGCCGGTGCTATGGAAAGCGTCCAGGTCGACGGCAATAGACTCCACGGCCATGTATGGCCTCCAGCGGCAAGATATGGCGAGCAGCGGCTAGACTTGTACAGCGGAAGAAATCTGTGTGGGGATTTGTATGGGCGGCAGATTTCACAGTCGTTCTACGGAGATCCTGATGTTGCCGTTTCGGGCAACGGCACCAGCGGCAAGCTTTGTATGGCGCGTGGAATCACAATCGTTCTACAGGGGTTCTGGTGTTGCCGTATCGGGCAATGGCCTGGATCTGTAGAACGACTGTGTGATTTCTTCAAGACTCACATCAAGGCGTGGTCCGCGAGGTGCTACGGCGGTACTCTGCTCATCACCTTCTTGTTGACTACAGGAGTGGCCGCTCTGCCGTCTTTCATGACACTGATGAAGGTTTGGTTTCGCGATGATGCGTCGGAAGGTTGCCCTGTTGTGGAGCCTGAAAGTTGGCCTTATCGGATCGGGCCCACCTATTTCCGGAACATCAGAGCTTAGGATTTCTCTGCTAAACTTTCACATGTCCCGTTGTATGCTCCGCATATCAATCAGTATCACTTAAGGGCAGCGTCTAAGAGGAACGAACCTTTACACCTACATACGCTTGCACACACCATATAGCGGCGCCTCTTACAGCACCAACACAATCTCGTCAAGTAGAGCCGCCGTTCTCTATCTACACGCCGCACGCGCTCACCATGTCCTCCCTCCGCAACGCCGTCGCGCGCCCGACGCACAAAGAGCGCGCGCAACCCCTCGAACGCCAAAAATGGGGTCTGCTCGAGAAGAAAAAGACTATACCCTGCGCGCGCGGGACCACAACGAGAAGCGGCGCAAGCTCAAGACCCTGCGCCAAAAGGCCGCCGACCGCAACCCCGATGAGTTCTATTTCGGAATGATGTCCACAAAGGCGGGGCGAATGGCGCGAAGCTGGGAGACCGGGGAAACCAGGTGTTGAGCCAGGATGTGGCGAAGTTGCTCAAGACGCAGGATGCGGGGTATTTGAGGACGGTGGCGCAGAAGGTGAGGAAGAGAGGGAGAGGTTGGAGGAGGGCCTTGTGATTGAGGGGAAGGAGGTCAAGGCGTTGAAGGGGGAGAGTGGGAAGAAGGGGCATACGGTGTTTGTGGGTAGTAAGAATGAGCAGGAGGACTTCCGGCCGGATGAGTGGTTCGGCACGAGCGCGGAAGGGTTGAGCAAGACGTACAATCGACCGCGGCAACAATCAGAGGTGGCTTCCGAAGAGGACGTTGCAGATGATCCGTCCGATGCAGCGAAGCAGCGGCGGCCACAGCGTGCTGTGGATGCAGAACTCAAGGCCATGAAAGAAGAGCGAGCATCGCGGAAGAAACGGCAAAGAGAACAAGAAGCGCGGCGCATACGGTTGGAAGCTGTCAAGGCACGGGAACGGGACCTCCTGATAGCCGAGCAGGCGCTGGAAGCCCAACGCGCGAAGATGGCGAACAACGTCGGCGGTGTGAACAAGAATGGCGTCAAGTTCAAGGTTCGGGAACGGAAGCGGTGAAGGGTGCATGGTCGGCTTCATCCTCATTCGCAGTATACGGCGGCTTGGGATGTCCGTATCATCATCCGTACCAGATTCTCGGATATGGGCGCCGAACGTGGAGAAACATGGCAGCGCTCAGTCTGCGGGCTGGATTTGAACTAGGATGCTCACGAGCACCGACCCGCTTCTACATCTTACTCGGCATCCTCATCGCGCCATCCAGCCGTATCACAGTCCCATTCAGCATGACATTCTCCACCGCCTCCCTCACCAACCTTGCAAACTCCTCCGGCCTGCCCGCCCGCACCGGAAACTCCATCACGCGCTCCAGGCTCTTCTTAGCCTTTTCGCCCAGCATGCTCGTCATCTTGCTCTCGAACAAGCTCGGCGCAATCGTCACGGCTCGGATGCCATACCGCGCGAGGTCTCGGGCAAGAGGTAGTGTTAGGGAGGCTATTGCGCCTTTGGAAGCTGCATAAGCCACTTGGCCGGGTTGGCCATCGAAGGCGGCGGAGGAGGAAACAAGCAGGAGGATGCCGCGCTCGTTGTCGGGTTCTAGGGGCGTGACCTTAGTCATGTGCGGTAGGGCTTGCCGGATGAGATCTAGTGTGCCGCGGAGGTTGATGTTGAGGACGAAGTCGATGGAGGAGAGGGGAGGGGCTCGTTGTGCTTGTCGATGATCTGTTTAGATCAGCATAATACCCAAATAGATCCTACCCACATCTCCAGCGCATCATGAACCATTTAGGATGCAAGCACACAAAAACCCACCTTCCCCGGATTCCCCACTCCCGCAGCAGCAACTACACCCCCAACTCCTTGCCCGTCCGCCGCGCCCACTCCACTGTATCTGTGACCGCCGCAGCTATACTCTCCGTCTCCGAGACGTCTGTCGTGAAAAACGCGGCCCGTGACCCCAACTCTTTAATCAGGGCTTCCCCAGCGTCGGCGTCCATATCCAGTATCGAGACATAGGCGCCGTGGCTGTGGAGGTCTTTTGCGGTTGCTAGACCGAGCCCGGATGCGCCGCCGGAGATGATGAAGGTGCGGTCTGCGATCTTCATGGTGGGGTTGAGGGGTTTGAGAGGGTTCAGTGAGAATGCCGGCTTCTTGGTTAGAGAGGGGAGTGGGTGCAGCTACTGCAGTCGAGTCGCCGTACGAGCTGCCGCAAAGGTGTATTGAAGGAGTTCGGTCAATCGCTGGGATCATCACGAGCGTTCAAGCCTCGGTCCGCCGAAGCTCCACAGGCGCGCGTCTCCGCCTTAGGTACCTGCGCCAGCCGCGTCAACCCAAGCACGGACATCGCGAAGCTCACAAGGATTTTGCGGTCATGCTCCAGAACTCTTCCTTGTACAGTGTCCAGCTCAATGCACTTTCCGCTGGTAATCGACAAATCTAGAATAACGAACTTTCAGGCTCGAGATTGGCAAGGTATGTGCCTAGAATAATGAAGCCATGCCCGACTGGTTTTGTTCGAAACGCCGCTTTAAGATGACGCGCAAGAGTTTCTTGTAGCCAGTGGAAGCTTCGGGATGATCCTGTCCTTGGAACAAGGGTCAACATAACAAAACGTTGCTCATCAAGCGTCTGCTCTAGCCCTATTTGGGTGGGCAGCGGATTCTTATGTTGACCCTTGGAAGATGGTATATTGGTGCGCGGGTACTCTATTGTTCCCGCATCTCATCTTGCTGTAAGTTTCGTGGTCGATTCTTACCACATCTCAGACCAAAAGAAGCAGCCCGAATGATATCAGGGCTGACAAAAGTCATATTAGGATAACGGGCTTCGAACTTTAACGAAGCTCAACCCTGACCGTTTGCGGAAAATCTGAACACTCCCCTCTTGCTGCTTTTTCGATATGAGATCCATGACTATGCCAGCGTTCTGACATAGGGAGTGCTCGTTCCAGTAATCCTGCAACTTCGATGTGACGACGCTGTGGGGGTCTGCACCGTAAAGCAACAGCTCTCTCATCACACGAACACTACCCTTCTTCGCTGCAAGGACAAGTGGGGTATCGCCTGCGGTATCCTTAACCTCCATGTCAACGTTTTGGTTCAATACGACTCGCGTCATCGGCAAATTGTTCCGGCCTGCCATCAAGTGTAAGACCGTTCGACCGCAGTCATCAGTGGCGTTTGCATCGGCCCCTCTATCCCGAAACATTTCTACCAGATGCTCATGCTCATGAATTGCAGCTTTCAGTAGAGCGGTGTGTTGGAGGTTGTCTTTAGCTTCGAGATCTGCACCTCGATTTATCAGTAAAAACGCAACCTCCTTGTGGCCTCCAATAGTAGCGAGATGAAGAGCAGTTCTCTGCTCCGACGTTCTGGCCGTGATAGAAGCACCGCGGTTAATCAAGAGGGCAGCGATCTTTTCATAACCATTCGAAGCGGCATGGTGCAACGCGGTATAATTGTCAGGGCCCCGAACGTCTACTTCGGCTCCGTGGTCAAGGAGAAGCTGCGAGATCTCTCTACAACCGTTAAGGGCTGCCCATTGAAGAGCAGTCATATTACCATCTATGTTGGGGTTCGGGTTTACGCCATGCTGAAGGAGATATCGCACAACTTCCTCTCGTTGTTCTCGAGTGGCGCGCAGGAGAGCCTGCTGTTTTCCGAGGTCATCTGCCTCAGAACTAAAACCGAAGAGCGACAGCTGGCGCAAGACCACCTCAGGAACGATATCGGGCGGTTGTGTTGCGACTCTCCATGGCTGGGAGAACCGAAGGTGGGTTAAGATTTCTGCCGAGGCAATTTTCACCGTTTTTTCCCTGGGTTTCTGGATCAGCTGGCGCAGTAAACGCAAATGCAGAATCGTGGCCACCTACGGATCTGGTCGATTGGCTTCTTCAGCGGCGCTGAGGTCACCACGGCTTCGTACGGCCTCAGTGGAAGTGGGAGGAAAATCCTCTCTAGTCAGAAGCCAAGAATGTCCGAGGGCGTTGTCCGCCGTTGGGCGTTGATCAGGGTCAGCAGCCAAAAGCTTTCGCAGAAAATCCACCCCTCTTGTCCCAACTTGGCCGACAAGTGGGCTGTTGGGAAGTGATCGCTGTGATGGCAGTACTGCTGGAGAACCCACAGTTGCGTAAATGGTACAACCCCGGTAACGAATTTGAACAGGACGCAGCCCAAAGACCAGAGATCAACGGCACTGTTATATGATCCTGTACCCTCGTCAAGACGACCGTTGATCGTGCAACCATATATCTCGGGAGCTTGGTAGTTAGGGGTTCCAATCATGGTACGAAGAGCCGTCTCGCCATCTGCTACTCGTTTGGAGATACCAAAGTCTCCGATAGCGACGCACCAGTGGGACGACTGTGGCCGTTTTTGCCGAACGAATACGTTCTGTAGAGGCGTCCCAGTTTAGAGCCGGATTTTGGAGGCAAAGACTCGGGAAGGGAGTCACCTGTGGTTTGAGATCTCGATGAGTGAAGCCTTCCGAGTGCATTATCTTGAGCCCGAAGAGCAAGTCGTTGGCAACCTCAACCGCATCAAGCTCCGTGATATCCTCTCCTACATATCTACTTAGATCTCCGAGCTCGAAGTACTCCATAGCAATGAAGAGGGCCTCCGGTGTCTCAAACCAGCCATGGAAATCCACAAAGATTTGCTGTTCCTTGTACTAAAACAAAAGCTTCAGCACGAAACATACTATCAAGAGTTTGCTTGGTATTAGCATACCTCGGGTATCGAAAGCCTCACAAGTGCTGCCAGTTCGCGTTTGTAGTCAATATTCCTGGCCAGCATCTGATTCTTGAATATCTTTTTGACCGCTCGCAGCTGTGATATCTCCCTACCTAACGAGTCTTTCTTGACGCAGCTTTCCAAGTGGACCTGACCGAATGCGCCGTGCCCGATATTCTTCTTCTGCTGAGTCCACGTGGTTTCAACGGGTTCTCGTAGGGGGCCATGTTGGCGGTTCAACTTGTACGTTGTGTGAACAGTATGCTTAGGGAGCACAGTAGCTTCGAGCCTGAATCGATTCAACGACTCGTCGTCCATCGCGTGGCAGGTCAGGAACAGTCACTAGACTTCCAGGCATTCTCTTCCGGTTACTTAAAGACTCTTGAAAAAGCGAGCTGTCGGATCACTGGGTCCCATGATCTGTAGGATTGCGGCTGACATGCACCTCTTCCTCACAGCCAATGGTACTCAGCAGGTGACTTCTTGCCTTACGGGAGAAGGCTGATTCCTGAAAACCTTACGTAAAGGTTTTTAGGAATCTGCCCTCTCTCGTAAGATGTATTAGAACCATTCACAACAGCGATGTGACGCAGTGGACGCGTTCTTGCACTAGTTAGCCTCTGTGATAGCAGCGTAGTATACCTAACGGTGCCTATAGATAGATATCACCAGCGACCTAGTAAAAAGAGGCGCATGTTAATCTTCGTACCTAGAACTTTGGAAAGTAGGTGCAAGTGAGATGCAGGGGCACGCCGGGTCATCGCCGGCCTGTACGATCCCACAAGCGCGCGTCTCATCAAGCGCGTCCACCTCGAAACTCTAAGCATAGACGTCTTGAAGCTCATCGATTAGTCTACCTACCTACAACAGTATCGCACCACCACCCCATACCCTCTCTCCCCGAAAGAACCCACCAGAACCACCACCGTCCAATGTCCGTCCCCTACCCACCCACAGCACCGCCCGCAACGACCTCATCCTCCACCGTCCCATCCTCCACACCAATATCCACACGAAACCCACTCCCACTATCCGCAGCACAAGAAGGCCAAGTGCGCGATCTCTACTACAAGCGCGTGCGCTCCCTCTGCGCAAACGAGATAAGAGGTACCCACCCCCTTCCCTCACCCCCCACCCAGCGCCCTTCCCCCGCAACACCCCAGCTAACCCCCTCCCCACCCACAGACTTCGCCTCCTGCGCGCTGAACCGCACATTCTCAGCAACATGGGCGTGTCGGCCGCAGCGGCTCGCCATGAACAACTGCATGGTTGCGCACGCGACGGTCGAGCAGCAGGACGCGGCTAGGGCGGAGTGGTTCGCGACGAAGGATCAGCGGAGGAAGGAGAGGGAGGAGAAGGAGGCGAAGAGGAAAGAAGCGGAGAGGTTGCACCATGAGTATTGGGGGCTGGATGAGCAGGGGAGGAGGATTTGGGATGCGGATAAGGCGGGAGGAAACGGTGACATGGATGTGCGACAAGGGAGGGGACAGAAGGGACGTTGGGGGTGGCAAGGGAGACTATTGCATGTTCGACATTGGGTTCAGGGGCATTGCATGGCGTTTTCGAATGGCAAGAGAGGGAATTTGTATATTGTTCGTCGATTGTGGAGCTGGATAGCGCTCTCAAACTGTAGATGTGGGGTGTTGCAAAGGATATCGGAAAGCATCCATCCCAATCCTGATTTTCTCAACGCCAGCGAATGCTCGAATGTCTCCAATGCAGCCAACGCCTGCACGGATTTCTCCCGTGCCCAAAGTTCCCAGAACGCCTTGCACAATGCTTCACTCATGTGACCGTATTCGAAGCCAATCCACGAAGTCGACTCGGAACGCCTCACGCATCAGCCATTTCCCTATCCACCCCGTCGCCTACCCCCATAACATCCTCAAATTCCTCATCTTCACCTCCTCCCCTTCATCAGCGTCATCCCTCATAACAGTATCCATCCCCCAACCCCCCATCCCCCTCCTCCTCCTCAACCTCACTATCCCACTCCTCCTTAAGCCCCCACCCCACACCCGTAAAACAATACTTCTCATCGGGCAACCTAACCCCAAACTCTCTCTCCACCCTCGGCAGCGCAATCCTATTCCTCTCCGCCGCAATCTCATTCATAAACTCCCGCGGCAACTGCCCCCAAACTGCGCATTGAGCCGACTCGCGATCGCGAGCCTCACAGCCGCAAGACTCACACTCCCCTCCTGCGCAACCCCCACCCCGTGCGTGTTCCCCCCTCATCGTCGGCGCCGCTTCAGCCGACACGGCCAGCGCGTCGGACAGCACCCCCGACGTGTAACGGTATGCGAAGTCGAGGAGTTGGAGCGGGACTCGCTCTTGGTACGCCGTTACGCCTTGCGCGGCGAGGACGAGGTGGATGAGGCGGGCGTCGCGGGGGCGTTTGGAGAGGCCGGTGTCGGTGGTTGAGGTGGGAGGTACGGGGACGCTGGGTTGCGAGGTAGGTTGCGAGGTAGGGGCGTCGGCGGTGAGGGTTGCGGGGGTTGGGTTGCTGGCTTGAGGGCTCGAGGTTGTGTTGGCGGGGGGTGGAGGTGCCGTTTAGGGTGCGGTTGATGGGGGATGGGGAGGCCATTGTGGGACGTGACAGACCGGTTGCGGTAGCTTGGAGGGATTCGACCGCGATTGGGAGCGATTTGGGGGGTTGCGCCACGGCGAAGAGCAAGGCAGCGTGCAAGAGCTTCGTTCGAAGCAAGTCGCGAATGCGCCGGTTGATATTTGACCCGCTCCGGTAAAGCTGCATCGTCACGTGAACGCGCGCCCAGTCAGACCCTTTCAAGCCCGCCCTGGGATAAGAGACATGGGCAGTTGCTAAAAGACTATACAGCTGACAGAAGATCATGTGAAAGTTCACTTCATATTGAATTTGCATGTCCAGTTCTACGGCAAGTCTATACTTGAGAAAAAGTATTCAAGAACAACCACGAAGAGGTTTTTGAGGGTCAACGGAGTGACGATAGTTCATACTAGTTGCAAGGTCTTCAGCCGCTGTTCGATCTATGACAGGTTTGCCAAGGGTGAGAAATAATGAGGGTAGTAAAGAGCGAAGTGAGCCAAGAGAGTTGTTGAAGGTTGATGTATACGAGACTGTCCTTTTCTTTCTAGTCTCCTCATGATCTTCAAGCGCAATCATCATCGCACTGAGTCTTCCAGATTTCGCATGGCTTCAGTTCGCGCGTACACCTCCCTAATGGTTCTTCTCAACAACCTCCCTTGCAAAGTCTGCAAACGTTCTCTTCTCGTCAACCCTCTCCCAAAGATTCGGCTGCGTAAACACCGCAAGCGTGTTCCTCGCAACTTTTCCGCCTTTCCCTGTCGCAGCACCCCGCACAAAATGCGGCACAGCCCTGAACTTGCCTTGCGTGATAACCTCCAGCGCCTCTCCCGTTTGGAAGGCTAGACAGTCTCTCGGTATGGTTACCTTTTGAACATCTCCGGACCGGGAGTGGATGTACAGACCAGCCTTTGGATCAGGAGATGCGTCCAATTCAGCTAAAGGCGTCGGTGTATTGTTGAATGTAGGTGGATTCGCGGCTTCGTCGACGAACATCGCGCTCGTCAGGCCGGTAAGACAGCCGTGATCAAGGTGAGTGGCACACCAGTCGTCTTCGTCTCCGTTTTGGCCCTGCGGAGCGTCGATGGCCTCTGCTGAGGGGAAGTAGTGCAGCAACCGCGCCTTGGTGGCCACGGAGGTCTTGACGACATGCTCAAGATAGCCGGGCTTGTAGCCCTCAATCTTCTGTTCTGCGTACTTGTCGCATGCTTTCGCGACCAGAACGGCCGTGTCGATGATCAGGTTACATAGCTCGCGGAAGACGGACTCGAAGCCGGGAAGAATGGCTTCGTCCGGCCAGACGTTGGGGGCCGTATACTCAGGGAACGAAGGATAGTCGTTGACGAGCTTCTTCTGCACCCCTGGGTCCTCGAAGCCATCGGCACAGTTCACATAGTAGGAGCCCTTCAGCGTGTCATAGCGGCCGTCTTTGAGAGTCTCCTTTCCGCAGGACCAGCCGACGAGGTAGTGGGAATCGGGAGACTCGAGCTTGGCTGTTCTTGACTTCAGCAACGCGAACCATATGAATGCACAAGTGGCTGTCCCCAAACTTTTGTGTAAAGGGGTAGGTTACTATACCTAACTCCTCTTGGGGCAAGTTCGCAAGATATGACGAGTACGAGAGCAGCCCGTGCCGTAGCCGGGTAAATTGCTCTGGCAGCCCTCTTACAATGATAATGCCGAGCGAAGACGGGCCGAAAGCCTCTTCGAGCTTTGAAAAAGGCACATCACCTATGGGGATATTAGTTGTTTCCGCTCATTAACACGATGCGGGTTTATCTACCATTACGAAGGTCTTCAAGGCTAACTGATACGGCCTGCGCCTTGTTGGCGCCGTTAGCTGCCATAGTCTTAGAGAAACTGCGGATTCAATCTTTCTTACCTGAGAACGAAGACTGCTTTCAAATTTTGAGATCTCCACCATCAAATCCTTGGTGTTGTTAACCCGGCCCATGCAACACCACGTGATGATCTTCCCTAAGAGCCGCCGGAAACCGACGAATCTCGGTGTTGCCCTGGCCGAAGTCAACGACCACAGCATCACCGCAGACAGCTACGCACCAGCATGGTAAAAGCCCTAACATTCAAAGGCGACAAGAAGCCCAAAAAGCGAAAACGCGCAACTGCAGACGACAACGATACCAATGACGCCGCGCCGACCTCTCAAGGCCTCCAAACCACCCCCACAGCTCCAACCACCGCGCCCACCGAGACCAATGAGGAGGACAACAGCTGGGTCTCCGCCGACGCGGTAACCGACATCTCCGGCCCCATCATCCTCGTCCTCCCCTCCGAGCCCCCCACCTGCCTCGCCTGCGACTCCATCGGCCGCGTCTTCGCCCTCCCCGTCGAGAACATCGTCGAAGATGACCCCAGCACCGCGGAGCCGCACGACGTGCGGCAAGTCTGGGTCGCGAACCGCGTCGCCGGGACCGAGAGCTACAGCTTCAAGGGGCACCATGGGCGATACCTCGGTGTCGAGAAGTTCGGCGCGCTGAGCGCGACGACGGAGGCGATTTCGCCGACGGAGTCGTTCACGGTGGTGCCGGTGCGGGATCAGCGGGGTGCGTTTGCGGTACAGACGGCGGGGGAGAAGTTCGTTGCTGTGCAGGAGGCGAAGGGGGCGGTGGAGGTGAGGGCGGATGCGGAGGCGATTAATTTTAGCACTACGTTGAGGATACGGATGCAGGCGAGGTTTAAGCCGAGGTTGAGAGCTTCAAAGGAGGAGAAGGCGAGGGAGAAGATTAGTAGGAAAGAGCTGGAGGGTATGGTTGGGAGGAGGCTGGAGGATGGGGAGGTCAAGATGTTGAAGAGGGCGAGGAGGGAAGGAAATTTTCATGAGAAGATGCTGGATGTGAAGGTTAAGAATAAGCATGATAAGTTCGCTTGAGACGCCACAGCTCGGTTACGCAAGGGGAGTTACGAAGCCTCAGTCAGAGCCGTCTTCCGAAGCATCGGGTCCACAATGTGTTCAGGCCGCCGGAAGAGTGGTTCATCACCTCGGATAAGATTAGCGGTGTGCGGCGGATCGATTCGCAATCCGTTCGCGTGCTGATCCCATACCGGGCGAGGCCACATGAGTTGCTGCTATACCAGGATATGCGCTCCGATGGCGATTCCCTGGTCGCTATATTGGCCAGGCCGTTTAATTCTTATTCCTCGTCCAAGGGAGCTGAAAGGCCCGCAAGAACAACCTGAGCGTTTTCATTTGCGTCCTCTGGTTTACGGTGGCAGATTGGCCGTCAGCTGACCTAACAATAAGTCACAAAGTATATGCTTCGGCTTCCGGCCAGTCAAACTGGTCCGTCTTCTTATTCTTGAGTGAGGATATCATGCATCTGCGAGGGGACAAAGAATCCGCGGATCCGCGGCGGATGTGGCTCCCATGGCGCTTGCACGACGACGAACTGTCGAGGAAGAATAGCAGAAGGCAGTAACACGGCTCACAGAACTGCGCTCTTGTTCACTACAATAGCTGCTTGTCACATAAATTCATTAAACTGAGTCAAGTCTAGATCTACACAGACGGTTTTGGCTCCGTCTTGTCCTTATACACATGCATGACGTGACCATTGCAGTACGCCAACAGACCAGTAGTTCCCCACTCGCCGCCTATGCCCGACTCCTTGTGGCCGCCGAAGAAGGCCTGCGGTGTCGGCTTCTCAAATGAGTTGATGAAGACGCTGCCGGCCTCGAGCTGGAGGCCAATTTCCTCTGCGTGCTTGACGTCCTTGCCCCAGACGCAGGCGCCAAGGCCAGTGTTGGTGTTGTTGGCGCGGCGGATGACCTCCGCTTCGTCCGACCAGGGCTGGCAGGGGACGATGGGACCTGTGGAGCACGTACATTAGCACCTCACGATCAACGCTTGCAGGGTGACTCGACTTACCGAACGGCTCCTCCTCGATGATCTTGCTGCCATTCGGCGGGTTGTCAATGATAGTGGGCTGAACGAAGAAGCCCTTGCCGGTATCCTCAACGTCTGGCGAGCCGACAGCGAACTTGTACCCCTTCTCCTTGGTGTCCTTGAAGAAGCCCTTGACCTTCTCGTATTGCATGGAGTTCTGGATCGGGCCGAGGAGGACGCCTTCCTCGTCGCTGCTGCCGACCTTGATGGACTTTGTGAACTCGATCATCTTGTCGAGGAACGGGCGGTAGATGGACTCGTGGATGTAGATGCGTTTAGTGGCCACGCAGACCTTCGGAGTCCGTCAGCATCGTGTTTCGGAAACGATTCGAAAGGTGGAGCAGAAATTCGGCATACCTGACCAGAGTTGAAGAAAGCGCCCATAGCCACCTCCGGTGCCACCTTGTCAATCTCCACATCCGGCAAGACGATACTAGCATCATTGCCGCCAAGCTCAAGGGTCACACGCTTCAGAGTCTTCGCGCAAGCCTCCATGATCTTCTTGCCCGTCGCGATTGATCCAGTGAACGAGATTTTCGCAATCTTAGGGTGGGCTGTGAACATCGGACCCAGCTTGTCATCACCGCCGAGCACTTGCACAACACCAGGTGGGAAGACCTCCTGCGCAAGCTCCACCAACTTGAGCGTAGTATAGGGCGTGAACGGCGATGGCTTGACGATGATCACGTTGCCGGTGACAAGCGCAGGCGCGATCTTGCCAATGGAGAGGATGAGGGGAAGTTCCAAGGGCAGATGGCGCCGACGATGCCGAGGGGCTTGTAGCGTGTTGTCACGACCTTCTCGTCATCCTCGATCCTTTCTTCAGGGAGGCTAAGCGTGAGGTGGTGGCCGGCGAAGGCGCCGACGCCTTGGACTTCCTGGCTGGCGAACATGCGCTGAGAAGGTTCTCTGGTCAGCAATTGGCCGCGTTTGTGGTCTACATCGCCCAGTGCTGTTGACAAAGGCACAGAAACAGGTGTGTAGCTCCGGTGGATCTGGGGTTTGCTCTATGTACTCACCGGCTTGCCCGTCTCCTTGCACAGCAAATCCGTAAACTCTTTCTCATAGTTCTTGTAGAGTTCAATAAATTTCTGTAACAGCTCCTTCCTCTTGTCCATTGGTGTAGCGGCCCATCCTGGGAAGGCCTTCTCCGCAGCCTCGACGGCGTCGTTCACGTCATCTTGGTCTGCGATGGGAACGTCCCAGAGCTGCTCGCCGGTAGTTGGGTTCACGCCCTGGTGGGCTGTCTTGCTGCCCCGCTGCTTGCCATCGACAATGTTGTGAAAGGTGGTGAAATCAATGTCGGAGACTTTTGAAGGAGACATGATGCTGTGTGGTAACTGATGAGATCGAATGGTTTGAAAGAAGGAGTAAAGCTTAAGGAGATGATGTCCTACTTAAAGGGCTTACCGTGCCGTTAAGCTCACCTCTGCTGGTCGGCACTAAAGGCGGGGCCACGGTAAACAGCCCTCCTCGAGCGGTGTTGCAGCTTATTCCGGGTTAGTCTACTGGCTCGTAGGCCGAGGGTCCAACGCGTGTAAGATCTATCGACCCTGTCGAAACGCGTCTGCGGCATTTATCCCTGCTCGAGGGATTGAGACTCCGGTATGTTACTTTACACTGACGTTGTGCTGGAAGCAACACAGCCAGTTGAATTCTCAGATGTGGAGAGCTCGGTAGTTCTGATGGCTGAGCGCAGCCCCGCGCGGGGTCGAAAGCGCCGATGGAACTGGCCAAAAACTCAAATACAACGGCTGTTCCACGCGGCTAAACGACCATCGCATCTTGAACGGTGCCGAAGTACGCATAACATCGTGAATATAGAAGTAACTAGCCTGCCGAGGTAGGTTGCTAACGGAGCTTGCGTGCTGAAGGGGGATGAGGGTGGCATATCTAGTGACCCAGACCCCCTGACACCACCCCAAAGGAACGGAAATCTTGTGCTTCCGTTCCGTATCAACCTCATCTCGCCCAAGGGGGTCATGCGTGATGTATGAGATACACTGCACTTATCTACGGTAAGCTAAGCCATATACAAGTATTCCTACGCCAAACTCAGTTTGACAATGAAGTGAAAGAGACAACCCAACACTCCAGAGCAATACCGGATACGATAACCAAACAGGCGACAAAGACGAAGTAATAGCCCGCAGAACAACACAGCGACGCGCCATCTGTTGCTCATAAGCCAAGCCTCGCCGCAAAGACTACGAGCGTAGCTAACTAATTTGAGAGATTACATCAAGTAAGATAGATAGGGAAGCGACTGTCCCAATACTGGCTGGGAACTCTTTGTCCTCCGACCATATAATGACAGCGGTGCCAACACAAAGCTCGGAAAATCATGGTAACCCACGCCTGAATCAATAAATCATGGGATTCCGTGTAACCAAGCCCTTTCATAGCTTTGAAAATGAGCTCTTTATCTTCGATATAATCAAAGTACTTGTGCATTCCCTTCGATTTCCAAGCACTGTCGCCTGTAGCCACTACGTCGGATGTGCTCTGCTGTTCTTTTTTAGAGTCTTTCTTAGACTCCTCTTGAGAACCCTTTTGAGAGTCCTTTTGAGGTTCCTTCTTAGAATCCGTTCGAGGATCCTTTTTGGCATCCTCTTTAGAGTCCGTTTTAGATTTCTCTTCAGAGATGCTCTGAGATGCATCATCTTTGTAGAAAACAGCGCGCTCAATGTGGCAGCGCATAAGATCCTCATAGCGGAGGATACGTTTATTATTAAGCTTTTCGAGATACTCTTGCGCCGCAGAGCCTTTGTCGAAGACGGTGTGGAGAAATACCGTATCTTGGTTGTTCGATGGCGATACCAGGTTTTCATCAACCCACTCCTCATACCGCTTCAGTTTGTTGTACCATCCCAAGATGCACTCCGCTTGATCTACCGCCTTGTGAAGTTTTTGTTTCTTCTTGATATACTTCTCCAGTCGATCGCCAAACACAAGGAATCCCTCGCTAAAGACTGTAAGGCCGACCGCGTAATGTGATGGCTTCGGTATACGAGTGATTGAGGACTCTTTGGTGTAAATGAACGGCGAAGCAAGAGGAATGATGTCTGAGAAGCCTGGGGTCCATCTGCCGCGCTGAAGGTGATCCTGGAGCCGCACAGTGGCTGGACATTCCCCGCAAAGCAACTTCATGGTGTCCACACAGTCTTCTGGCGTGCCAATACGGATTTCGCGCCTTGGTGGATCTCCGAAGGTGTTGCGGTCACCGGAATACCACACTGGAACGACGCCGAAACCCATCTTATCAGCTTCCTGCTTGGGGATGTACAGTTCCTTTAAATCCATGTGAGGGATTTTCCGCAAGGTCATATCGAATTGCAGGATCGTTCCTACGGAGCGAACGTTTGTCGACGTGATCGTCATTTGGTTGCCTTCAGCCCGCAATATGGAATCGCCCGGCCGGAATTGCGTCCAGATCATACCCAGCCGTCGACCCAGTACAGCTATGGAGCCCAATGTACACACTACAGGATTGTCATTGTGGAGACTAGTAAACGAACTCAAGCAGTCACGTACCAGCTAAAGGTTTGATGATATCAGGCGACATGAAGTCCCAAGTCCGCTTTAGGACCCTTAGGCAAGGACTATATGGCGGCGGCGGATCACAATTGTCTCGAACTTTGTATGGAGACCCTTCCGGATAGCTCGCTGCCAAGTGGTGGAGTTGGTCGAGGAAGAAAACCCACGACACCATCTCTCCAGCTCTGTTCAATTCCGTCCATTTGTCATCACGGATGTCTGGAGAATGCGTCTTGACCCGAGACTGCTCGCTGCCGGTGATGCAGAACACATTTCTATGGTCGCATTGACCCATGACGAAGTACGGAACCCTAAATCGCGTCTGGAACCGAAATTGCCAGGGGAGTAACTTTCGTTCGCTAAGCTTTCGTGCACCCGGAGTCTCACGCCCTGCCCAAGGTCCCATTATCTGAGCCTGGCAGTGGCGATATCCTTGGGCGGTGGCAAAGACTTGCTGGAGAAGTTGAAAGAGGGCAATGACCAGAGCTACTAGTGCTATAATCAAACCCGAAAGTGCTACCGCGTCTACAGCCATCTTAGGGACAGGAATTAGGTCACATGCGAGCGTGAACGTTCTTTCAGCAGATTGTGGGCGGCTGATAT
This sequence comes from Coniosporium tulheliwenetii, assembly GCA_030247845.1. Classification (NCBI taxonomy): domain Eukaryota; kingdom Fungi; phylum Ascomycota; class Dothideomycetes; genus Coniosporium; species Coniosporium tulheliwenetii. The sequence continues at coordinate 416,978 of JAPDRP010000006.1, forward strand.
CTATATACATTCTCAAGAAACCTCAGAGAACGCCTTCGATCACTCGCGAGCGAAGGCAACCTCAGCTCTTCCAATTTGGGTTGCAGTTGGCCGCTTTAACATCGTGGCGTTGTATGCCTCCACTCAGAAGGCAATCCGTCAAGCTGACGAGAGAGCTCCTCCGGAGAGCTCGTAAGGGTAACATCACAACGCAGCCAAGTTCAGCCACCATGCTCTATCCTGTTAACCGGTGGTGTTGGCAGTCAGCGGCGCGCTTATCTCACGTGATCGCTTACTGCGGGAGCAAACTGCCCCTGCGGATGAGAAAGGGACGACATCCACATCCTGCAATATCCCAATGCCATGATAGAAACCAAAATGCCACAGTTCTGACGGCTGTCTTGTTGCCAAACTACAGATCCGGTAGGTCGAGAAGGTTAAAGAACCGTGATGTCACTATCCGTAGCCAAATCCTTGTTTCCCATACTAGCATCGCCATCGGTGAGTCTGGTAATTCAGCTCTCAATGTATCAATCTTGCAGTATCGTCCCAGTGGCTCCTCCTCTCTATTTTTATCGATGTTTCATGACGGTAACATCAACGTCCCCATCTCTGATAGACCATTGCTACCACCCCGCCGACTTCTATGTCGATCTTAATCAGCAAAATTGTGGTAGACATACGCCAGCTCGGTGGGTATATTCCGAACAAAGTCTAATCTTTTCCCGCTTCGTGAGAATTTCCCTCATAGCACCGCTTGTAGACGAGCGCGCTCCTTGTCTCAAGGGGCTCAATCCTCTCCTGTAGGAAGACCTCATCTTCTGGTTTCACGACCGCCACACGCACTGACGCCAGAGTTGCTGCACAGCGCGTAGATCGTTCAACAATCATTTAAATCTCCATGCCGTGAGGCAACCTGACCGCTTCGTGCTGATGCAAAATCGTAACAAGACAAAAAACTGAAGCGCAGATGCCAACATGCGCGGATCGGCTTTATCAAGCATTCACGCCGACAATACCTGCTCACCAGTGGCCTTGGGAGACAACATCTACCAACGATCATGTTTGGGTATCTTGCCGAGGCGCAGGTGGACCTATCGCTTCATGAAGGCCTCTGCGATTCAACTCATCTTATCTTGACTGTCAAGATGGGGATATATGGCGTGCAGAGAGGACATTCGAATATTGGAACTTTCTAGTTCGATCTTGGACAGTGTCACAATCCAGTCTTGCCCATCTACACCGCTTAGCTTCCATGGCTTCACCGAGCCGAAGAATTCATTTGCCCTGTTTGCCAGAGTCAACCGCTGCTCACTTGTTACGTGGGAGTGAACGACTTTCCTGGCACGTGAGAGCTTCTTATCGCTTTTGCTGTCCCTTTATCTCATGTGCTCACTAGGTTTTCCTCAGGTCACTTCACCTATGACAGAATGACAAGATGCTTTCAGCCGCCGTTTCTCTATTCACAAGCACAACAAATCTGGTCTCAGCCATGGTCCCAACCCTCTCAACTCGCAACCGCAAACGTAAGCGGTCTTCCACGCCGCCGACGCCAACGACGCCGTTATCCTATGTCGAACAGCTGTACGTCCCGTCCCGCCTTTCTACCCCGCAACACCACCATAGCTTTCACCACTATATCCCTACCGCATCCTTAGATCTATCTATCGGCCGCTTAACTAACCGACCCCACCACCCCTCCAGATCCCAATCCGAAGACTACCACATCCGCGTAACCAGCCCCGACCTCCTCACCACTGAAGCCTGGGACCTCCCCTCCGCGCTCCTCTCGCGCTACTCCACCTCCTTCGGCACGCTGATCCGCCAACTCCGCGCCTCCAACTCCGACTCCAGGCGCCTCCTCCTCCGCAACACCGACCCAGCGCTCTTCACGCTGTTCGTCAATTTCCTCTTCCAGGAGAACAAGGCCTGTCCACTGCCACCCCGGACCGCGGGCGCGGCGTCTGATTTCGAGGAGTCGGATGCGAGTGTGGGGAGACGGCCGCAACGGAGTATTTACTCCAGGTGCTGGGAGGATGAGGAACCGGTGCCTAGGGACTGGGAGAGCGCGCCGGAGAAAGCGTGGGTGTTGGGGGTTAGGCTTGGGGCGAAGGAGTCTAGGGACTATGCGATGGGATTCGTGATACGCACATATGTTGGCTCGTTGCCGAGATATCTCATCGGGGTCATCCCGTGGGCGTACGAGAACACGGGCGAGGGATCGCTGTTGAGGAAGTTCTGTGTCGATGCCGTGGCGTGGTTTATCGGGGACGGAGGAATCAGGGAAGAATATGAGCAGGATGCGTTGGCGGAGCTGGTGAATGGGTGCCCGGACTTTGTGATGGAGTCGATGGCGGCGATGGGGGCTGCGGGAAGAAGGAACATGTGTCCGGTTGAGAGGATGGGGAGGTATTTGACGCCGGAGACGATTGTTGTGCAGGACTAGGATAAATTAACCAGTCGTTCGTACACGGATAGCGACTGGCTAGGCGTTGAAGTTTGGATAATAAGAACACGAACTGTTGAGGGCCCGAAGATCCTAAGACAAGTAGACTTAGGCGTGGACAGCGTAAGCGCATAATGGGAAGACCCGATCTACGCATTGGCCTAAATGTTAATCATGTTTATTAGGTGAAAACTTTAAAACTCACTATCACATACGGCCATGGATCAAAGAGAACTGGGTATCCCGGCCGCTCTGCCAGACATAAGCTTTAAACCGGTAGATTAGTAGTTAGGTGACCAGATACCTAAAAGATAGCTGCAAGGCCGTCGTCGTTGCTTCTTATAGTGGGATGCTGCTTTAGGTGGATGAGGTGGGTGATGCCAACCCTTACTCACCCTCCCTTACCTGTGCTGATCTATCCATTACCCGCATCACCCACTACCTCACCTATTATCCGTAACGGGCACCTTCCGGACCCCTTCCAAGTACTGTTTCGGAAACGGAGCCCAATATGGATCCCAAGGCTGAAGGAGCTGTACCGCCAGCCTTCCAGATTTTAGAAAAGGAGAGCGTCCGGCTGCCTCTACGCTTTCTCTTAACTCTCTCGGTTCTCTACTTTCGTTAGCCACCCTGCCTTTTGGTCTATTGCCACGCAGCTGTTCTGTAAAAGCTGGCGATATAGTTAAAAAAAAAAAAGAAACCACGCCTCAAGAGCGCCAATTGTTGCCAATCGTTCGTGGCCGGAACGGACGATGACGTTTTATCGTTTCGGCCTTGTTCCGGCGACCCGGTCCATCAAGCACCCCCTGCCGACCCTATACTACTCGTAGTAAGCTATCACGGGTCTTGGCATGGTGTCTTCACCCAAATGAGGCTCCGGGAGGCTCTGAAATCACAGCTGACAAGTTCTTCGTCCACCACTCCCAGGACGCCAGAAAGCGAGGTCTTGGAGGCCTGGCGGAAGGCCTCAAGCAATTCAGGCAGCGAAGTCGGCTTATCAGTATTCACCGTCAGGTCAACAAGAGACACGTTTGTACTGTCGGAGAAGTTCTCAGTAAATACTTGCTTTAGTGAGCAGAGTCCTGAACGTACGTTGGAACTCGAATGGAGATGCCCGTTAATTTCCCTGATAATGCTGGAAGTACATGCGCGATGGCTTTGGCTGCTCCGGTGGTTGTTGGGATGATGTTGCCAAGCACAGCACGACCTTTGAAACAAAGTCGTCAGCATGTGTCATCACTGAGTCATGTTGACTTGTGTTGGACTCACCTGATCTTCTATCCCTTTTGCTGTATCCATCTAATACGCTCTGCGATCGAGTTGACGCGTGCACAGTTGTCATAAACCCTTGATTCAAGCCAAAGCTGTCGTTGATGACTTTCACAACTGGAGCAACGCAGTTGGTCGTGCAACTCGCGCAAGACACGACATCTGGCTTGTTCTGTGCTGAATATTCCGCCGAATTTACCTTGAATACGAATGCAGGGGCGTCAGCGCTCGGTGCTGAAATGATGACTTTCTTCGCCGCGCCGTGTTCGATATGGTCTTTCGCAAGGGCAGTCTTGGTGAATTTCCCGGTGCACTCGGCGACGGTTTCCGCGCCGTACAGGCCCCAGTTGATCTGTCTTACATCTCGCTGGGAGAGAAGAGCTACGCGGCGTCCGTTGATGGAGATGTCGCCATTGGGGAGGGCAGACACGTGAAATGGTGGCCCGGAATGCTTCACGCTCGTAAGTGGTCCGTGGGTGGAATCGTGCTCAATGAGGTATATGACATCGTCCACAGAGACACACGTATGGTTGATGGCCACGACCTCAACATCTTCTCGCAGCAGTGATGCACGGAGAACATTGCGGCCTATTGACCATTAGCATTGTCGTCTCTATCTGGATTTTCTTAGGGAGGACAGAGTGAACCGGGAATTACCTATCCTTCCGAAGCCATTGATGGCAATCTTGCATGGCGGAACATGAGGCAAATCGCCAGAAAAGTGTTGAAAGTGACCAATTTCAGCGATATCTGGTGCCATGATGTGCCGTCTCTGTACCCCCATCCAATCTGCAAGCCGCCATTTGGACGACTATATAAAGTTAAGAGTATGAACGACACTGAGTCTCCATTACGCCCGCGAATGAAGTCGCGAGCTTCATCGACAAGGCTATAGTCACCAAACGAAACGATGTTGTCCCGGAGAGATATTTCCCCGCCGCTAGACCACGTGATCGGAAAAAGTCTCTCCGCAGTGCTTCTCCTCCGGAGTTTCCATAACCGCACCTCATCATCACCTCATCAGACCACGGAAACACAAAAGAAAACCCTACCAGCGCTTCGAAACTTTTCACCGAAACACTGAGCCCATGTGGCAATGTCGGACCGACGCACGGCAACTGGTATGCATCAGGAATTGATGGATCATGGGCCATCCATCGGACTCGTCATGGCACTTACAGTCTTCAAGGACAAGAAGCTTCGACACACACTGCGTCCTGTGAGCCATGCAGACAGAAGAAGTGCAAGGTCTGCCACTGTCTATTGTTTTCTTGTGTCATTACCCGCTGATTTGGTTGTCTTCTTGTGCAGTGCGATCGGAAAACGTCAGCGAACAGAAATGCCCATACAAGCATCTTCTCCACTAACTCGTGACAAGACCAGTTTGTTCTCAATGTAGTGATCGCCCCGCAGAATGTCATTATGCGGAGAGAAATAAGCGGTACCATCCACCTAGTCACGCGTTTCATATACCCTAGAATACGTCGGCGAGTGGGAGCATTTATTGGACTGACAGCTGGACTATGTAGTGGCATACCCATTGGGTATCTAAACAAGCTCGAATTGCGCCTTGCAGCAACCGAGGCGGCCTTGCTTGAAGCTCTCACGCAGCTCTGGGGACATGAGAGGCATCCTGAAGAATTCAGAAATCTCTCCGGTCGTGGCCGCGCAACGCTCCAAACCAAGTCCACCAGGATGCATGAATGGGAAGATTTCCCATTGTCATCAAAAGAAGGGCTACGCCGTTGGTGGATATCGAGGGTAGAGGAGCAGTCGCAATCGTCAAGCCCCAAAGGGATGGAATCATCGCCGCAAGTAATACACGACTCCCGAGTCTCAATTGATCACGAGGAGGAGGCACTCACGACATCTCGTGTATCCGACCAATCTGTCCCATATCATGGGAACAACGCTGGTCATGGTCATCATCCCGCTCGAAATATGCCAGTCGGGCAGAATTGGCCTACTGTAAATGATGCTGACCTAGCCGCTGCTCAATCCCATGCGCACGAGCACGCAAACCCGTTGTCTGATCGCTTTGGCACAGGTACTGGAGCAAGTCTAGGACTTCTCGGCACGCCAATCTCTGGCTCACATCACTCTGTGGACCCGCAAATTGCACCTAGGAAGAACAATGCAGGAATTGCAGGCAGATCAACTGGGACTTCCCTTAGCATGCCTCCTGTGTTTCCATCAAGCAGAGCAGAAGATCTATGCAACATGAAATCGCAAACGTACTTCTAAATGAAAATGTCATGCTCAAACATAGCACGTCTTCGAAACACTGCTCAAAGAGATGTCGCAACCGAGCTGTAGTGAGGTGAAAAACTCGATGATAAAAATGTCTCGCACGATAAATTCGCGATCGAAAATGCCAAATCGCTAAGAACCCTTTCATGCTACCTTTCTACGCACAGTATTATTATTCAAATGAACGTCCTTAGGGTGATTGCCCAGACTTTTCCGGCCCAACTACAAAGGAGTTAGTAAGTATTGAGCGAACGCGCAGTAACCGGCTGGTCACCCCAACACCACCACAACGCTCAAACAATTTTTAGGACTTCGCGGCAGTGACTCCCTCAGCTGAACAAAGGTAAGTAAGTCTTGAAACAACTTAAACGATTAGGTTGTGGTGATATATCTTGCTGCGAAATGCTGGTTGTTTGCAGAGCCGCTTACTGCGCGTTCGCTTAATAGTTACTAACTCCTTTGTACGTGTGGACTGCGGCTTAGATTACGGATTCAGGGAGTGTGCAGGGTTTGGGCTGTCCACAGCCACCACGTTCCGCAGTAAACCCCATACCTCATCTCCAAGTCATCCACAAACTCTCCATTGCGCGAAGCCTGGCAATGTTCCCTCGCTCGTCATCCTTCATTCTCCACCCGGAGACCGTGAAGCATGTCGCCGAACGACAGCGACAATATTCGAAGCGCTGACGCTTCCGACAGTGAAGCGGCTGCATCTCCCCGAAAGCGTCGACGACGCACGGCAGCGCAGGAGTATGGCCACATGCGAGATGGAGAAAACCATGACTCTGCGCACTTTGTGGGTAGCGGAAGTGGTATATACTTCATCCGCACTGTATCCAATTTGCTCGCCAGGAAAACCGCCACGATTCGCCCTGAACAGCCATCCCCTGTCGAGGACTTGGTTCCAGGTGAAGACGATCAATTGCAAGACAGGGCTGACTCCTATGCCAGACCGGAACAGATCTGGCAACAGGACGAAGTGATTTGGGAGGAAGCTCCTGCACTCATCTCATTTGAACATCTGGTTGACTGGACTCGAACGTATTTCGAAATTTGGCACCCGGCATTCCCCTTCCTCCACGCTCCCACCATCTTGAATCTTCTTGAAAAGATCAGCAACGAGGGAATACGCAGTATCAATCCCGTTTATGCAATCATCATCCGCTCAATCGTCTCCATCTCGACATCTGATAATCGGCAGATGAAGCCGCATCCTCTGCGAAACCCACCTGTCCCTGGATGCTTGGTGTTTAAAACCATGCAGGAAGCGCTTTCAAGTCTGGATATAGCCCTTCACAAGCCAACTTCTGTGCGTATTACTCAGGCTGCCGTTAGTGTACAGCTTCTACTTGTATCAATGCTCCGCTACAACTCGGCCTCCCGACTTGGTGGGCTCATTGTCCGCATGGCTTTCCAACTGGGCTTGCACCGATGCCCTGCTCGATTCTCGAAATTCTCGGCAGAGGAGTCGCAAATGCGGAGACGACTCTTCTGGTCAATCTATTGCCTTGAACGGCACTTGTGCCAGTCGCTCGGCCTACCACTCGATATCAGGGACGATGATGTCGATGTGTGTTATCCTGGCCAGGAAAAGCACCTCTCAAGGTCTGAAATAAACCGAAGCGACGATACCGGAGAAGGTATGTGTTACAGTTGTGTGACGGATGAGGTCTCCTACTAATCCTTGAAGATGGAAGGCTAAAATTGCTCACTGCCCTTGCGAAACACGCCAGGCTGAAAGGCATGATCCTGGAGCTTCGAAATAAGTCTGTTGAGCACCGTCAGGAGAATGTGGAACTGGCGACCTTGGTCAATGCTGAGCTTATCCGGTGGTGGAACGAAGTTCAAGTCACTATGGACCTGGACCCCGCAACCAATCTTCCAGAGGAGTGTGAGCCGCAGAGTGTAAGCGATCTAAAGGAGACGCACCGTGTTTTACTGCTGGTGTCGATGCAGGAGTCGATCATTTCCCTCAATCGGCCGCTTCTTGCGTCCAACAAAACGCGCTCTTCTTATGCCGCTGCTCTGCATGATTGCATTGGTGCGTCGCAGAGAATCATCTCTACGTTGAGACGATCACTCGGGAACAGCGCTGGTCCATTGTCAACTCAACAAACACAAGCACCGAGTTTGCTTGTGTGGCCTTCTTTGACATGGGCGATATGGATGAGTTGCTTGGTTCTCATTTATGCGACTTTCGAGGGACACTTCCCTGTCAAATCGGCCTTACGGTCAGTCAATGCATCGTCCTGTCGTTGTCAGACCTTACAGTTTGTGTGCCGCTGACGAAATTGTTGTAGATGCATTGACAGCTCTATAATCGCTCTGAGAAACCTTTCGAAACGCCGAAATCGTTGGCCCGAGACATGTGCAGTAACTTTGAATGATTTGAAGGACAGCCTTACCAGACTTTCCCAAAAGCCTACGACGCCTGCACAAACTCGGCAATCACACCACCGTCAGAGTTCATCGCATCGACAATCACGAAGTCACAACCACATTAGTACCAAACCAGGAACAAGACCAGGTCCGAATGCTTCTGGCCGCGGCATAGCAGATCAAGTGCCCGACAGTGAGCCGGTTCAGAGTCTTTCTCCGCAATTACATCAGCTTCGACCAGCGTCTGGTAGCCCCGCCTGGCAGCATGCAATTCAGCAAGAAGCCGATTACGCCAACCTTGATGGAGCTTCGCAAATGTCGCAACGTCCAGCGATAGCTACTATAAATGCTGCCTCGTTCGATCCCGACGGACAGCAAACGCGATCAAATCATCAACACGCGCAGGATTCTTCCATCTCTGGCTCCGCTCCAACCGATGCCTCGCCGGAACAGTTCTTTCATCAACTCGGATTTGAAAATGGTTCCGCGTGGCCTTCGATGAATGGCAATCTTACGAACATCAACGGTAATTGGAGTTCTATGATGAACTCTACTGAGGCGTTCAGAGATCCATTCACGATCATCGACTGGCCGAACCTGTTTGCGGAGGATTATATGGGGAGCACGAATGCGTGGAATGTAGCTGGATGACACAATTTGTTTCTAGACGACTTGATGTTCCCTATTAAGGTGTGATCGACCTCGAAGTATCCGCAATGTGTCTAACCCTTGGCTGACCATCTAGACGATCATACCGGCATCTACCGCGGACTTTGGGCATCAAAAGCGATGTCTCACGTTGCTTGAAGTCCTAGTAGGCCGCACACTACAATTGGTTTAGAAAATTCACATTCCAACTTATCAATCACTATTTACAGGTGCATCTGGCTGCGGGGATTTGTAACTGCCCCATGCGTGTTTCGACCAGAGTCCCCGGACAACCATGCGAGACTAATGCCATGCCTCAGATCCTTCTCGTTTCTCTCGCTCATTGCTTCTGTCAACAGCAACAAGCTAAGCCTGAAGCCGCCCAGTATATACTGTCCCGATCAGTATGCGTATCTGACTCCGACATTCTTAGAAGAGTCCTGCTGCTCCGCCTCAGCAAGCTTCTTGTTCGTCTTGATCAGCCACACCCTCAGTGCCCAAGCCGAAGCAATCGTCATGAATGCAAAGGCCGCATTGCTCGCCATTGCAGTCAAATATTTCGGTCCGTCGCTCTTCGGATACAGGTATGCCGTGTAGATGTACGACGCATTCGCAACTACGTTGACAATGGACAAACTCACAGCTTTCTTCTCACTCGTCTGGCCCAGCGTCGCCGACACCCAGCCCAGGATGCAGGAGTTGACCGCGTACGCGCCGCTGGCGAACATGAAGCAGGACACGTACCGCGCGGCGGTATTCATCGTTGCGCAAGAGATGATGAAGCCGATGAGCGCGACTCCCATGCAGCCGGTGATGTGCCATGTCCGTTCATTGAACTTGCCAGACGTGATGCCGATGACGACACCCGTAAACCCGGAAACGAGATAAGGAGGGCAGGTGAGCACGAGCGTGATGGTCCGGTTAAAGCCAAGGCTGCCGACCACCCTATTTTAAGATCGATTGAGTTAGCTTTTTCTCTAACTGAGGGTAAAAGGGTTTCCTCACGTTGGGAAGAAATTGTTGAAGCTGCAGGCGGAGAGATGCATGTTCTGCATGAAGCAGAGGAGGTACAGCCTCGGGTCGCGGATGGCTTGCAAGAAGCCAGCGCGCGCGCCTTGGCTTTGCGTGATCTGGGCGGTGTCGCGGGCGATGCGGTCGTGTGCCAATTGGCGTTCCTCGGGGGTGAGCCAGCGGGTCGTGAGGGGGAAGTCAGGGAGAAGCCACAGCCCGATGCAGGCAACGCCGAAGGTCACGGCACCTTCGATAATGAACAGCCTATTTCTGTGTTAGACACCGCGTCATGTTTGAGAACTGGTGTCATGCTTACCATCTCCATCCAACAAGGCCGTGCGCGCCGTCCAACGTGGCAAAGGTTGCCGCAGCGATGAGGCCCGAGAAAGACGTGGCAAAGATGTTGCCGGAGTACAGAATGGAGATCCGGGTAGCAATCTCCTTCCTGGTGTAGAAGAGAGAAAGCAGATACAAGGCCCCGGGGTAATACGGCGCCTCCGCTATACCTAAGAAGAATCGGACAACAACAAGACCGGTGTAGTTGTGGACGAGCGCGGTGCAAGCGGAAACAATGGCCCACCCGGCCATGCAGATGCACATGTAGATTGAGGGCCGGATTTTGTTGGAGGACATGAGCATGTTGGATGGAACTTGCATCAATAGATAGCTGAAATGATGCCCATGTTAGCTGAAGATGAAGGTGAGATACTGGAAGGGTGACTTACCCGACGAAAAGGATGGATATACAGGTGTTGTACTGGGATCCCTTCAAATTGAGATCATCTTCCAGATCGTTCAGTCTTGCCTGGGCAATGGCATTCCTGTCCAGCTGTTGACCCGACGCATTAGCCCCATGCTACCAACTCATGGAAGAAGTGAATTAAAATTTACATAGTTCAAGAAGTACATGGCCCACAATGTGGGCATGATCCTCCAATCCAACTTCTTCACAAGTCGGATCTCCGCAGGATCCGTCTTCTCCACGGCACCAGAGTAGTCTGCACCTTCTCTGGCAGAGAGATCAGCCGTCTCTTCCAGCACGTATTGTGCCGGCTTGCTTTCAGGGTCGTACTCCTTGATTGGAGCCTGTTTCGTCGTAGTGGTCATTTTGATTCAAGTCGATGATGCTCCGGTGTACGATTAGAATGAAGCTCAGCCACTGAGGAAGACAATGAACTTGGTGATCTGGTAGCAATTTCAAACTTCCAGTGATTCCATGCTGGCTGTTTATGAAGCCCAGGCCGTCCATCACGGGCTGCGATCCAGAACAGACCCCAGAATCCGGGGTAACGAAAACCCCAGAGTCCGGGGTAATCAAATGCCTGCCGATAGTGGATCTTGAAGCTTGTCACGGTGTGGAGAGATCCGAATCGGTGAGAGAGCGGAGAAAGACAAGTCCGGGCGTCAACGCTCGCCGGTTGGCCGGATGCACTGTCTGAATTGTGGATGCCGGGCAGGCGACCAAGCATGTTCTACAGATCTGCACGGCCATGTTTACGACTTCTCCAGATTCCGAGGCATATCGCGTGAGCCTAGACCTGGGAAGGCTGAAGTATTGAACGTTGAGCCAAGCCAATGTTTGAAGGCACACTCCGCAAGCGCAGCAGATTTGGACTTGATAGTACATTCCATTTGATTTGAATTGAGTGCTTGAGGAATTACTGAGCCTCACCGGCCATTGCTGATCTCTCTAATCTCTACTACGGATCTATCCTCCTCCATGAGAATTCGCAATTGCGCTTTGTCTGCGCCTACGCAATCTCTGAAGAACCCTTCCCGCAACTGATCCAGATAGAGTTCATAACTGGGCATATAGCCTTGCACAAAAGCAACCACAGCAGCATCAGTCATTCCCTCGCCCTTTGCTTTCCACAGAGCGTGCTCTTGCTGAATTCTCCACCTGTAAACGTTTTTCAGATCGTTCGTATCGAGATGTACCAAGAAATCTAGATGCTGTGGACCCATATATGTCTCACAGTATCGCTGTAGATTGGCGTTGATTTTCTTCAGGTTCTCCAAGGCGTGGCCGCCCAGCGTAGTCGTCGAGTAGTCTTCCTCCGCATTTTCAGGCTTTTCAGCGCTCCGGGCCTGCTTCGCAGCTTTCCATCTCTTCTCTAGGTCATTGCCTGGAAGAGGTTGAAATCCCACGCACCAACCCTCGAAAATCACAACATCAACCAGCGACTCGCCGCCAACGCATTCCCATTGATCGCGCGGTACCCTATCGCCCTCCCCATCGAACTTGCTCTTGTCGAATGCTGGCACCACAATTTCTCCTTGGTCTGAAGCAAGCGATTCAAAGAACGATCTTGCTAGCTTATCGTCATGAGTTCCAGGCTGGCCCCTCGTTCTTAAAAGCGGATTATTTGGGTTGGACTCTCGGGTGCACACAAGGCCTTGATGATCAAGATACAAATCGTCCAGTGATAAGGCAATCACTTTGAAGTTGTATTCGTTCTTCAGCGCTTGGTAGATCTCGCTTGCCCAGGTAGATTTCCCGCTGCCTTGGAGCCCAGTAAGAGCAAGCACAAAGGGTGGATGCCTCCGTTCGCCGTTGTGAAGCAGTTTTTGCCTATGCGATGCGATCCGCGGTACAACGCTTCTCAGCACTGAGCTGATAACTTCATCAGAAACTGGCATGGTTAACGGCCGAGTGTTGACGGGCAGTTGTAGGAACAATCCGCAATGGACGATAGAGTACCACAAGCCGACAGCAGCTGTTTCAGAAGGTGGATTTGTCAATTGTAATGTGAAGAGCCCACCACCGATGTCGATGTTTTCCCCGGATATTGCAAACTTTCGGACCGGGGCGGAGCTCAATCCGCCCCGCGATCAAGTCCCGGCGTTAGTTGAACCCGTCTCGCGGAGAAAGGTAAAGTGGTTCGGACAAACCTTCTCCGAGACCAACTGGGCAGATGCGCCCAGAAAGTCCAGGATCATTGAGACCATCGGGAGTGATTCGCGATTCTGAGGAATCAACCCCGGATTTTAGTACCGAGAAGAGATAGAGCCGCAGTCTCCACGTATGCTCTGGAGTAATGGCGCGTTAGTGCTGTGGCCAGGGAGTGTAAGAATACAAAAACCTCCACGTCCCGCAGAAGGTCGAAAGCAATCAACAAACCTTCAGCTTTCACTTCAGAGCACCACATTTCTGTCTTCAATCAAACACTTACCATGTCGCCTACAGCTCTTCCCGCACAGCCAACTTACCGAATTGCCTCGGTCCCCGCAGATGGCATCGGTCCAGAAGTCATAGATGCAGGAATCCAAGTCCTGCAGCAACTTGCTGAGACTTTGAAGACTTTCAAGCTCGAGTTCAAGCATTTTGATTGGAGTTCCGAGACATACAAGAAGACTGGCAAATACATCCCCGATGGTGGCCTAGACGAACTTCGGAAGCATGATGCGATTCTGTTTGGAGCAGTCGGTGCACCTGGCAAGCATAGGTACCAGCTCATTTTTTGATCTTCTACTGACAAGAACGCCACAGATGTTCCGGATCACATTTCGCTCTGGGGCCTGCGTCTCGCCATTTGCCAGCCTTTCCAGCAATACGCCAATGTTCGCCCAACCAAGGTGTTCAGAGGAACTCAGTCTCCACTGAGGACCTGCAACACCGGCGATCTGGACTGGGTCATTATCCGTGAGAACAGCGAAGGAGAATATGCCGGTCACGGAGGGAGGTCACACGTTGGCAAGCCATGGGAAACTGCGACAGAGGTCGCAATCTTCACCCGCCATAGCGTAGAGCGGATCATGCGCTTCGCATTCGAGACTGCACAGTCAAGGCCGCGGAAACTATTGACCGTGGTGACGAAGAGCAATGCCCAGAGAAACGGCATGGTTCTCTGGGACGAAGTAGCCAAGGAGATGTCGGCAGAATTTCCCGATGTGACCGTGGACAAGATGTTGGTTGACGCGATGACGACTCGGATGGTCTTGAAGCCGGAGTCGCTCGACACAATCGTCGCCTCCAACCTTGTAAGAGCAATGGTTTGAGTTTTCAGATGGAGCGGTTTAACTAACTTTGCTTTCAGCATGCGGACATCCTATCAGATCTCGCCGCCGCACTGGCAGGCTCGATTGGAATTGCACCGACTTCCAATCTTGACCCGACGCGCGAAAACCCGAGTATGTTTGAGCCAATTCACGGCTCGGCCTTTGACATCACGGGTATGGGAATCGCAAACCCTGTGGCGACGTTCTGGACAGCGGCCGAGATGCTTGGATGGCTAGGTGAGGAGGAAGCGGGTCGGAAGTTACTTGATTGCGTTGAGAATGTCTGTGAAAAAGGAGTGTTGACAAGAGACCTTGGAGGAAAGGCGACGACGAAGGAGGTGACCGAGGCAGTTTGTGATGAGATCCGGAGTACGCTTGGACAGAAGAAGCTTGTGGTCTAGTCTTTCTTCGCCTTGTAGATATTTTACTATCGCCCTTGTACTGCTGATGTTAGTCATGTTTGGCTCTCCTGATGTTCTTCGCGCAACGCTTGGCCTCAATGGGATCTTTGACTTGGTCGGTTTTTGTTGTTTTCTCCTTCCCAATGTCCAGGAAACTTGGCTTTCCGCGTCCGTTTACTGCTCCCTGGACCTGTTGGTGACGTAAGGCATCGCAATGCTGGTCGCAGCTGCATATCAAGGGTACTGAAACTTTCAACGCGGCAATTAAGAATTTAAATAAAGTTTAGTAATATAGAATAGTTGTAAGGTTATCTAAAGTTAGTAAAATAAGTAGGGTTAAGACGTCACTAATAGCTTGGAGGATTTAGAGAGGTGGCTAAGTTTAAGGTAGTAGACTTAGCCGAAATATATTTAGAATGCTAGGTAATATAAGAGAGCCGTCTTAGGCTCCCTAGAATACAGGTGAGTTAGGGTAAGGGATCATATATACTCACCTCTACTTACCCTCAAAATAGGAAAGGATAAACTATTAGTAGGTGGGTGACCACTAGCGAACACCTACTACTGTATGTTTTTCTTTTTTGCTCGTCGCTGCTCCGAGGCCTGAAGTGGAATATGACAGGCTGTTTCGCACTGGCTCTTAAGCGTTGGCGTGGTCCACAAAAGGAACTAGACACAGACAGATTCATAAGTGCAAAATCGGGTAAGAATCAAGGACTTGAGCTTTTTGCACATGGTTGACGCTCTGGCGTATGGCTATCTAAGTTCGGCGGTAAAAGTAAAAGGCTGAATTCGACGCTTATGTTGCAACATCTTAATAGTCTTCAAGCCTCGCATCTGCGCCTAGATCCCCCGGACCTCGCTAGAAGCTCAATGGATCTGCCATGCCGGCTTTGTCCTTAGCGCTGTTTACTTTCGAGGCGCCCGAGATCTCCGATGTTTCGATCTAAATCCAGAATTTATGGCGCCGAGCAAGCTGACATCTCCGGAACTGACGCCGGATACTGTCTCTTGTGCCGCAACATTCGGTTGTGGATGGATGTCTGATTACCCGGGTGCTAAGTAGACCTTTCGAAGCGACATGCCCATGAGCTTCGTCTTGTTGTACGGTTGTAGCATAGTGAGTATGCTCCGATCGTCATGTCCCAGTCAGACATCCGAATCGCCTCATTAGCGACGAGAGTGCAGGCACCCGAAGGCCGACCAACGAAGGCCATATGCCAGGTCAGGCTCTGAGCGGCACAGCAGACATTAGCAAGGGCGGCCTCTCTCCCGAGATTGAATCCATCTTCCACCCCTCCCTTAGTCCGGCACCTCCCCCACGCCCTCCGGCGCAAAAGGCACCCTCGTCACGCTGTCCGGCAGTTCCCATTTCGCCGTATCCAGCCCCTTCTCTCTCGCGCGCTCGACCAGCGCGTCCCGCTCGCGGATCAGCTCTTCCATGTACAGAATCGTTCTCTCGAGGACATTGGCTTCGCTGCGGCCTTGGCCTTCCATGCCGGGCACCAGGCTGGCGAGGCGGTCGAAACCCAGCCGGATTGCTTCGCGCCGCTTTTGCTCAGAGGCAATGTGGTTCGATTTCTTCTCTTCTTCGGTCAGGCGAGGCTTTTCGGGGGGTTGGGGGCGGGTTGGCGGGTGGAGGTAGACATTGCTAAGGAGGTGAGGGCGGCGCGAGGGCGTATTGTATTGCTGAGCGTGCCTCAGAGTGAGATGACGTTGTTCGCGCTATGATATTGTAGTGAATATGGTTCCGAAGCGGTTGATATATTTGACAGGTGTCTTCGACATTGGCAGCCTTGAGTGATAGGGCAGGCATGTGACGGGTGATCGACCCTGGGAGTCGGCGGCTCGGGCGATTTCTGAAACGTGCCCTGCGGCGTCACCGCCAAGGTTTGGAGACCTGTCTTGCTGGTATCGATATCAGCATCAACTCCTGGAAGGCACTTCCTGTGCCGCGCCTGCCCAAAGCTTGAGAGCCACATACATATCACCACCGACAGCCGTTCTCCTTCCTCATTTCCCTCCTCACTCCCCTCCTCTGCGCCCCCCATCCCTCATCTGCCACGCCACCGCCCCGATTAACTGTCCACGAGATCGCCCATGCGCCCATAGTTCCCGACAGCACACGAGCAGAAAGCTCACTCAAACCAGTTCACCACTCCAGCATAATGTCATCAGGATCCGCGAGCAGCGGGCGCCCCCACAGGAGGGTTTCCCACGCCCGGAAGCGCATCGTCACCTCCAATGAAGCCTACCTCTACGCCTTGAGAGTAGCCTATCTCTCATACCTCCTCCAGCCCCGAGCGAAGCGGTTGCAGCATGTGCCTGCCCCTCATAAAGCCGCCATCCAGCGCTCCTCCACGTCCGTCAGTGACATGGTGAAAGACTTCTCCCTCATTCGAGACTCGAAAAGCACCAAACTTCCCACTGGTTTCATGGCTGAGCTGGACAAGAGGATAAGGGGAGTACTATTTGGAACGGAGAAGATGCCGGAATACAAGGACCAACTAGTCGTGAACACGTTTGCCGCGTTTCTCAATGAATTCATGGCCCCCCATTATCGAAAGACGATGGAGAAGGATCGAAAAGTGGAAGACCTCTTGCTCATCTTCTTCGCGCAAGCGACCAAGGAACTGCGGAAGGGCAAGCCGCCGGATGACGACGGCTGGAAGCTGATGGCTGACCGGCATTTGGCCTTGTTCGTCCGATTGATCAGCGATACACTCAGGAAGCACGGCTGGGCACAGGACAGGCCAGAGCTCAGCAGTCGGCTACAAACAATGGAGAAGAAGCTACTGGTTCATGATCAGGACCTGGCTGCCGAGACACAACGCAATGGCGGTACCGGTGGGACTACTGTCGAGGTCGAGGTTCCCCGAAGCTACGAGGTTAGAGACATGCCGCTGGTTCAGGTCGTGCAACGCATCTGGGGCTACCCATACGCACATGTGCAATCGGACATTGCGGCATACAAGGACGTCTGGACCGAGCAAGCTGCATTAAAAGATCTCAAAGTGTACCAGGCCAACCTCGGACTTCACACCACGAAGACACTGGGTCCTGAAGATTTTGACACCGAAGAGGCATACGAAGCTTGGAAGAAAGCTGAGATCCCAAATCTGACGCAGATGATGCTGGCCATCATTCAGTCAAATCCGGAGCTTGCCAAGACTACTTCAGGGAATGGTTTACCACAGCATAACCCAGCAAGTGGATCAACTTCGGACTCAGAGTCCTTAAGGAATATGTCAGAGCATTCAGAGAACGGGTCCTCTTATGTCGTTGATCAGCCTGTTGGCATGAGCGGCCTCACATTGAATAACTCGACGAACGGGAACGAGAGTGCGACGCCATATACCTTCATTCCGCCCGAACCAAGATCATACTACCGTGCAGTTCTGAGGGAAGCTCTGACTCATGACCTTCAAGATAGCGAGCTACAGCCTACAGAAGCCACATCAGACACGCCATCCATCAAGCTCCTCTCGAAACAGTCCGCAGAACTGCTGAACGAGATTGCGGTCAGATGGCGAATACCGTATTCCACTCGAATGGTGCTCTTCTTGGATGTTATCAAAGAAAAGTACCAACAGCAAGACATCTCGCTTGACACGGTTGACGCTGCTTTCGAGTACATCAAGACACCGCCTCCAGTAGACAAAAAGTCGAATCGCATGAGTATGGTAGTGCAAGAGTCCCTTTCGGACTGGAAGAAATGGACGATCAGCGATTATGCCACTTACCAGCGGGCTCTCTCAGGCCTGCATGACGCACTATTACGAGACCTTTACGAGCTTCTCTTACTTTCTTATGATGCAAAGGGCCCTCCACTTGGGCCTGTAATGTATATTTTGACAACCCATATTTACGACGATCCCCTGTTCTCCAAAACACTCGAAGACCTCGATCAGTTCTCGGATCAACTCCGCGATGCTCTGCGGCAACGAGCAGCTGAAGTCTACCATGACCTTCTGGCGAAGCAGCTACCGGATAGCAAAGAACAGTGGGAGTTTTTCCACGTAATAGAACTTGGCAAAGCCGTAGCAAAACTGTGTGAGAAGATCCAGAAGCGGTTCCGCAAGACACCGGAGATCATGGGGCGAGTAGCTGTATTGTACTGAAGACTTCTCCATGCTAACGACGTGCAGCGTAAACCCTTTGTCGGTACTCGTTGCAGAGGTACTACCGGCCTATGCAGCCGACGCGAGAGATTTGGTGGCACGAATCATGGACATGGCGCAAGCGCGCGGCGAGGAGATCCCGATACAAGATGGCTTCGATCTCTACGCCGAGATGGTTGACATCCGACGCGTCCATGCGGATGCCCTACCCGGGTAAGTGCTGATGCCCAATCGACCTTGCAGAGCGAAGTTGACTTAATCCTACCTAGCGAGCCGTTTGCCTTTCACATTGAGAGCCTGCTGCAGGACTTTGTCTGGCGGTGGATAGAAGCAACGGATGCTAGCGTTGCTGGCTGGGTTGAAAATGCCGTCAAGCAAGACCAGTTCACTGTCCGCACAAGCCATCCAGGCCAGATACCTACCGATGACGAGCGGCATAGCGTCTCGGTTATGGACATCTTCCAATCCTTCAACCAGAGCATTGAGCAGATTGTCCAACTGAACTGGGACGATGACCTGCAATACGCGAAGTTCATGACGGCTTTATCAAAGTCGATTGGTGTTGGTCTAGCCAGATATTGCGAGCTGATCGAGACGAAGTTCGCCAAAGAGATGGACCGCATGACGCCGGAGCAGGAGGCAGCTGCGCAACAGACGCGGACGGAGAAGTACATGCAGCTTGCGAAAGATGCGTGGACTAACAAGGAGAAGATTGAGCCTTTCCAGTTCTTGCCAGAAGTAAGTGCTTCCGTTATGGCAAGTGTAGCATTTGCTGACTCCAGATACAGTCCCTCGTGAAGCTCAACAACATCGAGTACGCCATGCTCCAGCTGGACAAGCTAGAGCGCGACGTTAACGTCGATGCGTGCGCCGAGGTCGTTCAGCGGCACGCGCCGCCCGCAGCGCAGCGGCAACGGAAGGCCGACTCATATGTGTTTACCATCAAGATCATCGAGGCAGAAGATCTCAAAGCGTGCGACATGAATGGCCTGAGCGATCCCTACGTTGTTCTCGGCGACGAGTACCAGAAGCGACTTGCGAAAACGCGAGTCATTTATGGAAGCCTCAATCCACGATGGGATGAGACTGTAGACATCACGACACAAGGACCTCTCAACATCATTGCCACTATTTGGGACTGGGATGCTCTTGGTGACCACGACTGCGTCGGTCGTACATCGTTGAAGCTGGACCCTTCGCATTTCAGGGACTTCATGCCGCGAGAGTACTGGCTGGATCTCGACACTCAGGGCAGGCTGCTGCTTCGGGTAAGCATGGAAGGGGAGCGAGACGACATCCAGTTCTACTTCGGCAAAGCCTTCAGGACACTGAAGAGGACGGAGCGAGACATGACCCGCAAGATCACAGACAAAGTAAGCCCCACCTCCCAGAGCCACAATCATTGCTAACATGCCCCAGCTATCCTCCTACATCCATCACTGCCTCTCCCGACGCGCCCTCCGCAGCCTCCTCTCCCGCGGCATAACCATCTCGGCCGTATCTTCCTACTTCCAGCGCACGCGCCCGCAGTCCGTCGCGCAGGGCCCAACCCAAGCCGACATCACCAACGCCCTCAAACCCCTCTTTACCTACTTCAACGACAACTTCGCCATCATGAAACAGACCCTCACCGACAGCGCCATGGTAATGGTAATGACGCGTCTCTGGAAAGAAGTCCTCGTAACCATCGAGTCGCTGCTCGTCCCCCCGCTCTCCGATAAACTGTCCCAGCAGCGGCCCTTGACGATGCAGGAGCTGGATATCGTCTTCAAGTGGCTGCAGCTGCTGTTTGACTTCTTCCACGCCGTGGACGAGGAGACCGGGATCAGCAACGGGGTGCCGCTCGATATCCTCAAGAGCCCCAAGTACCACGACCTCCAGAACCTCAACTTCTTCTACTTCGAGTCCACCGAGAACCTGATCCGCACATCCGAGTCCATGGCCGCCGCCACAGCCGCGCGCCAAGCCGACGCCGCCGCCCGCGCAAACCGCCTCTCCGCCCCGGCCTCCCTGGGCCCCACCGCGGGCATCGGCTTCGGCACCGTCGGCGCAGGCGCCCAAGGCCTCCTAGGCATGCCAACACGCCGCACCAAGACGATCATGTTATCCAGGAACCTGGGGACGATGAAGAAGGCGAAGGAGGAGAAGAGGAAGGAGGCGCAGGCGGAACCGAGCGATGATATTATCCTCAGGATTCTGAGAATGAGGCCTGAGGCGGAGAGGTATTTGAAGGATCGGAGCAGGCAGAAGGAGAGGCTTGCGGCGGCCGCGGCGGCGGAGATGATTGTAAGGCAGAGTTTGGCGAGTGGGGTTGGGTTGAGGGCGGGGGGAGGAGGTAGGGCTGTTGGGGCTGTCGGGGTTTGTGGCTGTCAGCCTAGTTTCTCGATGTGATTTGGTGTCTTTTTGGGGCCATATTAGCGGGAATACCGCTTCACGGGGTTTTTGTGAGCATATATTTTAGCCTGCTTGTAGTACATAAGAGCCAGCGGAGGCGGTAATAGGCGTTTGTAGGCACGTGGATCTTAGCGTTGATCATCATTCGACGATGCAGTTTTTGAGCAATCCGAGTCACGTGCTTTGACGTTCTGGCTAGCTGTTCTGGCTTCGGCTACATCTAGCCCATGGGTGTTGTAGGAAGACGTGGTTCACGGAAGAGAACGTGTGGTAAGATTCAACCTGTGACAGACGTAGGAACCTGGGAATTCCTGTTCGCTATCGAAGGGCAAGGGCTGGGTCGACAGCCTCATTGGCGCTCTTAGTATCAAAGATATCTCTAGCGAGACGAGAAGAGCGAACGAGTTGGAAGCAGTATGGAGTTCGGCTTAGAGTGTAGTGACGGAAGCAGTGTACATGACTTCCCAATAACACCATTCAAAGGGTATCGCTCGACGAGTTCTCCGGCCCCTTTCCAATTGTCAGGAGCAAGCCTGTAACTATCTCGACCTATGCCAACCAGATCAACGAGGTGGGGACAGCACAGCATCAGCCCCACTTAAGCTCAAGTGCAAGCTCTTCAAGTTCCTCCGGCAGATCTCCAATGTCAGCCCAGTAGCTCTCCAGACTATCCGCCGGCGCGAAAACATCCTCATCCAACCGCACAAGTACACCTTTCATGAACTCCGGATAGCCCGACAACACTTTTTGCCATGTCGAATCGTATGCTAGGTTGAGCCAGACCCCCTTGTGCAACGCATGCGCGGTAGCGTCTTGGAAAAACATCCGTAGCTTGGACGATGTGTCGGCAGCCATGAAAGCGGCGAGTACGGCCTGGGGAGAGACGACTGTTTCGGAACGCTCTGGAGGATCGACAGATACCGCCAGCTTTTCCAGCACGTGAATCATGAACGGTACCGAGGCGAGTCTCTGGCCTAGGATCCAGGCCCGAGCATGCCGTTTCTGAGCGAGTAGTAGGCGGGATGTCCTGCCCTCTGACTGAGAGTCGTGTGAGTAGGCGGCTTCGGTTCCGCGCTCGGACAGAAACTGGACGAATAGGTCGAAGATGGCTGGATCGGTGTCTTCGAGTAGCAGGGGCCCGCCGACCCATCCGCCGTGGTTGCAGGCCGTGTGGAAGTAGACCGAGTAGTGGCATAGGGCGTGTTTGTTCAGATGCCAGGTTTTGTGTGTGTTGCCTTGTTGGACGTAGACCTCGACTAGATCCTCTGTTGCATTGTGCGCCCTTCAAATGATTAGAAAAACGTTACGTGACAACCCAGGAACACGCACGAAGACAGATCTGGCTCTTCCGGATCCATTCTGTCCTCTGGGTGATCTTCGACAGCTGTTTCGGTGCGCTCAACCGCGTCAAGAGGGTTAGCGCGGACTGGCGAGGCAACTGGGCTATGGCCTAGGGAGTGAAGTTCCATTGTGCGGTCTAGAAGGTTGCGTTTTAGATCTACTGGCGAGCGTCAGCGCGGGAGCTTCGCAATAGTGCCATAAACTTGCCTCCAAGCATTCTGGGGCTTCTTAGATGTTTAGAACGTGAGGTGGTGTGCAGGCTTTGGCCCGTGAGCATCGAGAGGTTCGTGACACTTAGATGTGTTGTCGATAGAGAGATGAGGCAGCAAACGGGTCGCCAAACTGAAGTGAAACAGGTCGGGCACAAATGTGAAACAAGATTGTAACCGGTGCCGTGGTGAAAGCGTCGAGCAAATGAGTGCCCTCTTTGTACACTATATTACAGAGTTAAGATATGGACAGAAGCAGAATTATTGAGACATTTCTTATTGGTATGTCTTGAGCAGATGGTCAAACAACTTGGTCGCCTTTCTATAGGACGTGACGGCCTTCTTATCCTTCGTCAGCAAACCATACAAGTCACGAGAACTCCCAGGAGCCTCCCCTTCAACGTAGCCTTCCGAAGAACCGTGATCTTTCACGCGATGGTTCCACATCTCGAGCGTTAACGTGCCCTTCGCAACGTCATTCGGTCCGACTACGGCAATGAAGTTGTATCCTTTGCTCTTCGCTTCCCTTATCTTCTTGCCCAGTGAACGCGCAGATGTGTCCTGGTCAACATTGTGATAGATGTGATCCAGCGGCGCAGGTCTATCCCCGTACCATTGTTTGCTGAGTTGCTTCGTAACCTCGTCGACGTACTTCAGTTCGGCGGGCTCCTGTGAGACGCTCAAGACGATGGCTTGCCGTGGTGAGAGCCAGAACGGGTATTTGCCGTCGTAGTGCTCGATCAACAGCGAGAGGAAGCGCTCTAACGAACCGAGAATTGCGCGATGAATGATGACCGGCGTGACTGGGCCGCTTTCGAAGAGTAGGGCTGGATCCGTGTCCGGCGTCACTTCCCCTCTACGCTCGAGCTCTGGTGCAGGCGCGGTGTATTCGAGCTCAAAACGTTGCGGGAGCTGAAAGTCGAGCTGTATGGTAGCTGTCTGATGTTCTTTTCCATCCGAATCCTTGAGAATAATGTCGATCTTGGGACCATAGAAGGCACCATCGCCCTCGTTGATGCTCCAGTCACGTCCACTAGCGTCAAGAGCCGCCTTCAGTTGGTCCTCAGCCCTTCCCCATTCCTCAGGAGTCCCAATGTAATGATCCGCTGGTCGAGTCGAAAGCACCAGCTTGTACGGGCCAAGACCAAATGTCTTGTACACCATGCCAACGAAATCCAGCGTGAGCTTGATCTCTTCCAGTATCTGTGATGGCCGGCAGAATATATGTCCATCGTCCTGATGGAATCTCCTGACCCTAGTCAATCCGCTCAGTGCGCCGGAGACTTCATTGCGGTGTAGCGCGCTGAAATCCGCATATCGTATTGGCAGATCACGGTAGCTTCTCTTCTCGCTCTTGAAGAGCAGACAATGCCCCGGACAGTTCATCGGTTTCAGCCCAAATTCCTCATCTTGCCCTTCCCTGGCGTTCTCGGTCTGGCCGGTCGCACCTCGACCGCGCACCTCGAACATATCATCTGCGTAGTTGTCCCAGTGGCCGGACGTCTGCCATAAGGACTTCTTGTAGATCGTGGGGGTGATGACTTCTCGGAAGCCAAAATTGGGATACTGGGCGCGAAGGAAATCGGCGAGCTTATTGAACATAGCAGCGCCATTAGGCAGAAACAGCGGCGAGCCGGGACTGTAGGGAGATGTGGTAAAGAGGTTCTGGGATGCACCAAGCCCGCGATGATCCGCAGGGGGTGTGGGAGGATCTCTTGTGGTCGGATTCAGAGTCTGGGCGGATGCAGCGTATGTAGGAGACGGCCGCGGTGCAGAGCAGGAACAGCTTCGAAGCTGTTGTAAGCGTATGATGCGTTCATGGCGATATCCGCACCGTAGATAGCGTGCGGCGTGGCTGAGATGTAGCGGAGGGCGTAGGGAAGGCATGTGGGAGGGTTGATGTTCCGTCTACAGAAAATGATTGGCACGAAACACGTTCCTTTCGTCGACGCGACCACGACCTGTGACAAAGCTATTTGCTGGGCGCCTACATCTTGCTCACCATGCCACTTCTTCCCGTTCACGTATCTGCTTTCTCGGAACAGTTTGTTCCTATTGTTTTTCACAGACCGGTTTGCTGCTCCGGCATCACTTGAAACCAACGCAAAAGCTGTCTTGCATGTGCTGCGCCAACATCACGTTCCCAAAGCGCGCGTCTACAGCCTCAGGAAGACATAATAATACGATTACCTCTGTGCTAGACCGCGTATACTTGAACTTGGCCCACTACTCCACCGCAATATCAGCCTAATGACACGCGCAACACGAAGGCCAAGACCAGCGCTCAGCGAATCGTGGGGCATTGTAGAGTCTGATGACGAAGAAAGCCTCGAGGAAGATATCACAGAAACGGTAGCGGAAGAACAATCTCTTAGAGATAGCCACCTGGAGACTGTATCGGATTTGGAGAACAAAGACCAAGCCACGCCGATACGGAAACCTATCACACCTAGACTCGCAAAAAGTCACGCTCAGCTAGGGCGGCCGGCCAAAGCATCCCCAAAGCTCTCCAGAAGTCAAGGATTTGTGGGTGGTCCATCGGAGCCCTTGAGTCCAGCCGCCAGAAGAACTACGCGGTCGAGCTCCAGGAAGAGCTCCGTGGAGCCCGAACTCGTCATGCCTTCAATGCAACAGCACGAACCGAGCGCCTCGGGAATGAGCAGCTCTCCTCAAGTTAAGAAGCGCAATGTACGTGGTTCAACGCCATCCGCCTCGCCACTGAAAGCGTCACGAAGCGCTGCGAGTGAACCCCGCGCCAGTCAGTCACCAAATCCTCCAGCTGCACCCGAAGATGAGGGGAGTCTCCCCGGTCTTATATGGAACAAGCTGTTCTACCCAGCTGCAAGCTTTCTGCTCTCAGTTCTTCAGTCAGCGCTCAAGCTCTTGAGGCCGCTCTTGGTATACGCCCTGGCACTCTGGCTCCTTATCGGCACCGGTATGATCCTCCGCAATCTAATAACGTCAAGCGTATCAAACGCTTTAGCACCCGTATGCCACATACCAGGCATGTCACGCATCATCCCCTTCTGCGAATATGCCAACCATCCACAGCCCGGTGGGCCCCGGAGTTCGACCAGCTAATGACCGTCCAATCCGCATTTGAAGATGTGCTCTCATCCTCTTCAGAAAGCGCTACACTACCAATGGACATGAAGCGCAGCGAGCTCTCCATCCGCGATCTCCGCAGCGTCGTTAGCTTCTCCTCTCTCCCCTCCCGCAACGAGCTCGTCTTCGAGTTTGGCGGCTTCATTGACACTGCGCGGCAAGCTTCGATGGACCTGACCAAGTTCAACTCAAGGATCGGGCGAGCTGTCGACCATATCCTCAGCACAAATCGCTGGACGCTTCAAGTCATCGACAGCATTAGCGAGCGTGAGGCCGCCAGGGGCTCGTTGACTCGCTTCTTCGCTGACACTGTGATGGCGCCCTTCACCTCGCGGCAAACAGCAGACGAAATGCTGCTTGAGCAGTACCTAAAGCACACCAGGGCCGTCGAGGAAGAAATCCAGGACCTGATCTTCGAAGCTCAAGAACTCCTCCGGATCCTACAGAACCTCGATGACAGACTCGACGTCATCGCCATGATCGCCCTGCGCGACGGCTTCGCCGCCCAAGGCTCCAAAGACGAGCTTTTCGCGGCGCTGTGGACGAAGCTAGGCGGTAACCGGTCCAGCGTGCATAAGCTGAACGAGCAGCTCAAGTTGCTTAAACAGGTCTCCCAGTACCGTAAGATGGCTTGGGCGCATGTGAGCACGACTATCCTGAAGTTGCAGGCTATTGCTGCGGGGTTGGAGGATCTTAGAGAACGGGTCGCTGCGCCGGAGGTTGTGGGGACGAGCAAGGATACGCCGTTGGAGATGCACATTGAGAGCATACAGTTGGGTGTGGAGAGGCTGGAGGCGCAGCGGTCGGAGGCGAGGAAGCTTGAGGGGGATAATTATCGGAGGGTGCTGGATCGGGCTGAGAGGAATCTGGGTGAGGACAGGATGATTGATGGTGGGAAGGTTAGGACGGGCCTTGGTATCCATCTTTAGGTGTTCCGTTGGAGTGGGTTGTTTGAGTCCTTGGAGGTTTACGGCTGTTGGGTTCGGGTTGGTCAACATGTTGCCTTGCAAAGTTTGATACCAATAAATCAAGATGTTTATACGCGCGATACCTGGAGCAGAACGAGGGCCAAGACTAAGAAAACAACTGCTGGTTAACAACTCTTCCTCTCGCTGCGATGCTCGATGTTATCCATACCTTAGGGCTCATCTTGCTCGGCTGTGGCGCGGGTGTGGCTCGATCTATCCCTGCACCAACTTTGAGGACCGCTCAACGTTACCACCACAAGATTACAACTTTAGTCTAACCACGAACATCATGGCATTCAGCTTCGGTTTCTCGGGTGATGATATAGAAGCGACTGCAGAGGAGGAGATATTTGACGCAGATGCAGGCTCTACAGCCGTTCCCACATCGATGGATGCTCCGACTGCACCAGCCCAGACACATCGGGTTGAAGATCTGGTGGGTAAGAAATGGATCTTCTAATCATTTCAAAGTGTCAGGGATTTTTGATCTGGGATCGGATTCTTCTTCTGACTACTTGCTATGTTCTGGCCTATCGTAATCTCACACATGATTTTCAAGCACATTATTCCTCACCGAGTGCATTCGTTTGAAAGATTTCCTTAACCTGACGGTGGCATAGCTTGCAACGCTTCCCTCAAAGATATCGTACAGCACTCTAGAGCTCGAATCACCGAAAGGGCGAAAGCTACGCATCCCTCGGCGTGAGCTTTTCGACATTCGAATGCAGCTTATGGCTGAAGATAACGATGATGACGCTGCTCCACTTACTGGTCTTGACGACTCGGATATCAAGACCAATGTCTACGAAGGCGGCTTTAAGAGCTGGGAATGCTCCATTGACTTGGCAAAGCTATTGCTGGATCGCGGTCCGCGCAAGGACATTGATGATCTCTGCAGGGTAGATCATGTCATAGAGGTAGGTCTTTCCGTGGGTCACTTTTTCTCTAGATCTCTTTGCTAAAGATGTTCAGCTCGGCTGTGGCACCGCCATACCAACCCTGGTACTGTTCCACTACGCCCTCACCAACGATCTGACCCTCTACTTCACGCTGGCCGATTACAACGCCTCCGTCCTATGCCTCGTCACCCTACCAAATCTTCTATTGACCTGGGTATCAACGCTACCCGCTACTGACGCCCCTTTCTCAGCCACTTCGCCAAATCCACTGTACGACTCCCCTACAGGCGACCTAGACATCACACCCGACCTCCTCAGCGCATTCACCACAGCACTCACCCACCAAGGCATCACCCTAAACCTGACCTCCGGTTCCTGGACCCCCGTCCCAAGCTTCCTCCCTCTCGTACCTACGGGGCCCGAGATGACGACGCTGGTGCTGGCGTCCGAGACGATATACTCTCCTACCAGCTTGTCCGCTTTCACGGAGCTATTGGTGGGTATTCTGCAGCGGGTACGGATAGGAAAGGCGATGGTGGCGGCGAAGCGGGTGTATTTTGGCGTCGGGGGCAGTGTGGATGGGTTTAAGCAGGAGGTGGCGGGGAGGGGGCGTGGCGTATGAGATTGAGAACCATGGGGTTGAGATGGGGGAGGGGGTGGGGTGAGGAGGTGTTTGATGGAGGTGCAGATGTGTTGATGGGGGAGGTTTAGATGCTTGGACTGACCTGCGGGGGCTTCCATATATCTTTCAAGAATGCGTAGATGAGAACTCGCCTATTATGATTACTCAAACTGATATGACACCTGGAAAGCTTTTGACATTGCAAAGTTATCGATCAGGGGTGAACATTTGTAGAGCATAAGGTAGGCGTTTCGAGGAGCAGCCTCCGACCCCAGATCTGGGCCCCTCGCCCCGCATCGCAAGGCGATCCGAGCTTGCCCTGCATCGACGGGAGATCATCCACCGGTGTCCGCTGTAGCTCTGAATCAACCTCAGATCAGTGATTGACTGACTTCGACATGTTTGTGAAAAGGAGGAAGACTACGAGGTGGGCTAATTAGTCAAGACTGAAGCCTCTAACATCGTCACATACCTCAATTAGAGCGTCAAGCCTCTCCAGAATGGCCAAGCGGACTTGGGCACAGGCAAGTTTACCATCAGCTTCCGGGGATGTAGGTACAGTGCATCAGGTGCTGCAGAGAGGGCGCGTCTTAATCGGACCTACAGGATGATGAGAGTTCTCTAGCAACTCCTACACCTAATGCTCTCAGCGCAGATACATCTCCAGCAGCACGCAATCGTCCGGCTCCACTGCCACGTAGCGAGAGCGCTTTCGATGGTACAGGGAGCCAGCCCAACATTTCACGAAAGGTGAAAGCATGTGCCGCTTGTCGGAAACAGAAGGTTAGCTGCAAGCACGCTGTATGTATGACTCTGTAAGACTGACGCATGATTTAGATCAAATGTATTATGTCCGATGCTGGGCCGCCATGCCGCCGATGTGTGGACCGCAATCTATCCTGTGTCTTGAACAAAAGCCTGCAGACATTAATCGATGAGAGGCATCAGTACGAGCTCTGTTTTAACTGTGCGTTGTTCTTGAGCTGAAGCTATCGTAGGTGGAAGGGCGCCACGAGCCGCGACCTGGTGCAGATGCATGGTGCCCTTCAAGATGTACTGAAGCGGCTATCGATGCCTCCACTGCCACGGCTGGAGACGACATCTGCCGCGACTGAGGTTCCTTCTGTGGAAGATTTCGTCGATCCACTAGAAGACGTTGGTCCATCAACCGACAATTCTCCAAAGGTCTCGCCGAAGGATGATTCAATGCCTCATGTGCCTATACAATCACTGTATGAGATCACGAAGCTTCGAGCCCTACGATCCGACGATGCCGTACAGGAAAGTCCCACGTCTCACCCAAATGGCCGCGCTAGCCGCGCTATTAATGATTTCATCTCGACCGGATCAGTAAGCCTTGAGGACGCCGAACGCTTGTTCGATCTTTATCTGCATCGGCTGGATCACTTTATGTATAGAGTTGGCGGGAGATACGCGGACCTCTCCGCTGTACGGCGAGCGTCCCCAATCCTCACGGCCTGCATCTGCGCTGTGGCTGCATTACATGATGCTAGCAGCAATCATCTGTACGGTACCTGCAAGCGAGAGTTCCAACGCCTCATGGCTGCATCTATGTTTGACAGGCGTATCGACCGAGATCACCTAAGAGCTATGTGCATCGGTTCCTACTGGCTCAGTGACATATCTTGGACGCTCTCTGGCTATGCGATACGACGCGCCACGGAAGTCAATCTCAATGCGAACTACCGCCGCGCAATAGCCGAAAGTAATGAGGATGCGGCTGACTGTATGAGACTATGGTACACTCTCTATATCTGCGATCAGCATCTTTCGATCCTCTATGGTAGGCCATCCATCATCAGAGAAGACTTCTCCATCCAGGGCTGGGAGACTCTCCTCCGAGCGCTGTGGGTCACGGACTCCGATAGACGTCTGATCAGTCAAGCTGCATTGCTCATCATAATGCGAAACGTACAAGAACTCTTTGGGCCGGATACGGGCTCACCTGTCCCAAGCGCTTATGCCGCCCAAATCGTCAACTTCAGCCGGCAGTTAGATCAGTGGGTTGGTCATTGGTCTACCAACATCCCAAGTAAGTTCATGTGTTACTTCATCAAGTGTCTTTGCTGACTGAGGCAGGAGTACATCCTTGCCTTGGAGGATTTCCTATCAAAGGCGTTCTACTACACTACCATTTTGCAAGATTGCATCTGTACTCCCACCTATTCCGTGGCCTGTCCAACGCACCAATCCCGGACTACTTCCAGGAGGGAGCATCTGCAGCAGTATCAGCAGCGGCGTCCATCGTAGACCTACTCGTCACGGACCAAGATCTTCGCGACGGTCTTGTCGGCATGCCGAGCTATCTCCACTCCATGACCGCATTTGCATGCGTCTTTTTACTGAAGATTGCGACCAAGCGTAGCGGCCAGTTCATTGAAGACGCGACAGTGTTCGATCTTACTACCCGGCTGGTCCAGCTTCTCAGGTCCGCCTCCACAGGCCAGTGGCATCTGGTGCACCTAATGGCCGACGGACTGGAGAAAATGGCCAACAGCATGCTGCAGGAACCTCAAGGGAGTAGCAACAATACGCCTCAGAACGAAAGCTTGACACCGAGCGCACAGTACTCGAATGCACAAGGCCAGAATCTCCTCCAGGTGCTGGAGCATGGTGAAGCGATACTGGGTCATAGGTCACCTTACAACGGCCTCGTGGACTCGGATTTTGGGCTTGGGCCGTCGCCGTTCCCACAGATTGACTTTGGGAATATGGACTTCAACTATGCTGGGTTTGGCTTTCTATGATGGCCAGAATGCAGAGAGTGATTCAGCATTTGCTTATTCACCAGAATGTGTCGCTCTAGATGGACTTTCGATGGTCTCGAAATCAGAGTACATCACTACGGGGAACCAGAAGAGCAGTAACTCGGAACACATTTTGCTCTCACCGCTTCGACGCAGTTCGAACAAACACTCGATGCTAGTTATGAGCTGTACAGGGCTCACAATTCTTATCTATGACTTCAGACTATCAGCAAACACCTGAACGGTCTCCG
The DNA here is from genome assembly GCA_030247845.1 of Coniosporium tulheliwenetii. Classification (NCBI taxonomy): domain Eukaryota; kingdom Fungi; phylum Ascomycota; class Dothideomycetes; genus Coniosporium; species Coniosporium tulheliwenetii. The sequence goes on from JAPDRP010000006.1 coordinate 448,038, forward strand.
CCAAGTCCACGTCATCCGTCATACCCAGCTCCCGCGCCCGAGCTGTATCGAGCTTCGTTGGCCAGCTCTCAACGATAGCCTCAATCTTTTCATCCCTCTTCTTCTCCACCAAATCTCTCTTCTCTTTCCCTCCAACCTTCTCTAGCGCCTCTAGTATCTCCGCTACCGTCACCGTCTGCCCCGGCAAATTGACAACCCTCGAGATGCCAAACTTCTCCTTTGGCACATCCATCACGTACACGAGATTCTTCACCACCGTCCTCGGCGAGCAAACCCACATCTCCAGGTCCTCGCGCACTGGCAAGACGTTCTTCTCGCCCTTCAAACTCTCCCTCACAATCCCACTCGCAAAGCTCGAAGCCGCCGCACTCGGCGCACCCGGCCTGACAATGACCGTCGGCAACCTCACAATCCTTCCATCCAGCAGTCCTCGTCTCGAGTAGTCATTCACCAACAACTCAATCATCAGCTTCTCCGTGCCGTAGCTGCTTTGCGCCTGGGGATTGGTCTTCTCCGTCATCACCTGGCCCGGCTCGTTGGGTCCGTATACCGCCGTGCTACTCGGGAATATCACTTTCGCGCCCGGGTGGTTCACCCGTAGGAAGTCGAGGATCATGCGGTGCGAGTCGAAGTTTACTTTGAGGCCGAGCTCGAGGTTCGCTTCGGCGCCGCCGGACATGATGCCGTGCAGGAGGTAGCATGCTGTGTAGGGCGTTGAGAAGAGGGAGCTTATAGATTCGGGGTCGGTGAGGTCGGATTTGATGGATCTGATGTTCGAGGAGTTGGCGTTTGGGGGGATTGGTGGCTCGAAGACGTCGGTGAGGGTGAGGGTCGCATCTGGAAAGGAGGAGGAGAGGGCGGCGGCGAGCTCTTGGCCTATGAAGCCGCCGGCGCCGGTGATGAGGATGGAGGTGTTGTTGGAACTCATTGTGATGGTCTAAGCTGTAAGGGAAGGCCTCGGTTACAATGGGAGTATACAACAGTTGCTCGGGTTTGTCGCACTGATACACATGGCATGCAATAGTGCGAGTCCTTCATATGAGTATTTTTAAAGCTCGTCTCACCGTTGCGGAGACAAACCCGTGTGTTATCAAACTGTCGCAGAGCGGGGCAATTTTATCGCGAGCTGTCGGAAAGAAGTGCGTGTATGTAAGGCTGAAAATCCGGGGTAAGTCGCGCCCCCGCCAACTCCGATGAAATGAACCTCGGTCCGGTCCGCTACATCGGATTGTGTACTGCCGTCCAAATGTCACTCAGGACGAACTTTTCCTTCACACATCGAGCAGCAGCTTCGCTCCGGTGGCCGACCGTCCCATTACGATGCCACTCTGCACACTCTACCTCCTCTCCCTAACCACCCCCCTCCCAACCTTCCTCTCTGCCCTCTCCTCGACCCCCACCACCCCCTCGTCACCTCCCGCGTAATCCGCTGGATCATCAAGCCTACGAAGCTCTCCCTAGACCCTCTACTCACACAATCGCCACCCTGGGACATCCTCCTCATCCTCCCCGGCACAACCGGCCTTCCCTCCACCCTCCAATCCCACATCCGCGCAGAATGGCGCATCACGGCCGGAATACCGAAGAGCATCGTCGAGGGCTTCAGGGAGCGGAATGAGCGCCTGCTGCATCCAAGGGAAGGAGATGTGCCGGCCCTGACTGGCGCGCTGGAAGAGCCGCGGATAGCGAGCTCGGCGCAGAATCTGGAGCTGACGGACGAGCTGAGGGCGTGGATCGCTTCGCCGGCTTGTCCACGCGGCGCAGTTAGTATGCTGAATCTGTTGTCTTTCCTCCCGGACAAGAAGGAGTCGTACCTCAAGTACGGCGCCGCGTTCGCGTCCTCCATCGGGTCACGTCGCGGCGGTGTCGCGAAGATCGTGGGGAAGGTGGTCGAGTGTAGTGATGGGTGTAGAGAGTGGGATGAGGTGGCGCTGGCGCATTATCCCAGTGCGAGCCACTTTGCGGATATGGCTGGGAGTGAGGATTATCAGGAGGTTAATCAACGGTTTAGGGTGCCGAGTCTGAGGGATACGTTCATCTTGATGACGAGTGAGGTCAGTTTGGGGAGGGAGAGGGAGGGGGCGAGGCTGTGAGGGAGGTGGATGGGTTGGGTGAGATTTAGGGGGTGGGGAAGATGTGGTCCTGTGGCGAGGGCGCATAGAAGGGCATCTAGGACACGTAAAAGGGTCGAGGTGCAACGCCACGCGAAACTTTGGTTCCTGTTTGTTTGAAATGGTCTGGAAATGATCATCTTAGTGGCGAGGGATAGACAGTGTGCGAGTTCCAAAGGCGAGCGCTTGTCAGCACGAACGTTCGGTGCAGTCGATTGAGGTGCTCATAGCCGATCAATGGAGAGGTAATGCTCCACTCGAATTCTATCTTAGGGAGACGCTGTGCTCCTAGCCATGCTCAGATCCGGCCGTTGTTCTACAGATATTCTGCTGCGCCCAGATGATGTAACCCTCGAGGTCGCGTTCGACGCCGAGGAGGCTCATGGATGCAGAAGCTCAATCGCCAAGGCTTAGTGCGCGATCATCGGTCCCATGGTGAGGTTCCTGTGACCGTCACGGCCGGGGTTCTGCGGGAAAAAGGTAATGTCAGTACCAAGGATGGGAAGGGTGTAGAACGCAAACAAAGGCAGTTGGGGTGGACTACGCACCTCTCCTTCAATCACAGTTCCTTGTTCCAGGATCTGCTTCACGACCTCTTCCTCCTGGTGCGTCCCGAACTCGTTCTCGAGTTTCGAATTGGATGCGCCGTCTAGGATGCCCTGGCTGCCGTGCCTATCACCAAAAGCTTTGTGTTAGCCACCGGCTTCTGTCAATCGCTTCGAGGAGATGGCGGGAGTCGGGAAGAGCGTACTTGTGTGTGCAGAAGATCTTCCAGCCGTTCACGACCTGTGCGAGCGGCACCGACTTGTCGCGCTTCCACTCCTGGACGGCCTTCGCACTCTCAACGAAAATCACGAAGTCGTCCTCCTTGCCCTTGTAGTGGACCTTAGTGTTCTGGGCGTTGCCGCGCATGTTGGTGGGTGCTGAAGCTTTGACGTGGATAAGAGTGTTTTAGTGGTATAGTGGTTTCGATTGAGCTCGTTGTAGAGTGCTGAGTGTGTTGTATTGCTAGATTGTTGTGTTGTTTGTGGGTTGGAAGACACAGCTTCTGGAAAGCTCCCTTGCTGTGAAGCTGTCAAGCCCTACGTCATCGGTTGTCTCGCGACATCCCAGGCACGAGACCAATGCAACCGCATATTCACGGCTTTCACAGGAGTGATCTTAAATTCTAGTGATGTTCTTCAGAGGTACCATTGAAGTGATCGAGGCTTCAAAAGTGAAGATAATCTGCTCATTGCTATCCAATATCGCGATACGGTGTTGCCAAAGATTCGCGATCCCTCAAAACAACGCTAGACCAAGAGGCATGGCAGCTGCGCCTTCCACATGACAGCTGTGACCAAACCGTAGTGCTTCAGCAGCTAATCTGCTTTCTATCGCTGAGTCCAAACTCCATCCTAGTCTTTTGCGTGTCTATACAAGAACCAACCCAAGGAGAATCACATAGAATATACAAACCGGCAAGGAGCGCGTAAGTGGTGAAATGGAAGCTTGAAAGTAGAGACACCACAGACGAAGTTGTCAGGGTGACACAGGTCGATCTTCAACAGGAGCGCGATTCAGGCCCAAAAAGCTGAGGAGTCGACGTCTTGGCTTGAACGTCCGTTTGACTGGGGCAATGAAAGTATTGGCTTTCCTAGAAGCTTTCGGTGCGGTAGCCACTGGTACGGATGGCTGCGCAGGTTTAGCCGTTTCTGTCCCCGCTCCATCTAGAGAGGTTATGTACGGCTCGGGTGGCTTCGCCGTGCTAGTGATGATTGTTAAATTCGTAGAGGAGCTACTGCAAGACTCCGGTGCCTGTGGAGTGTCGAACCAAAGCGCGCGGTTGTCGGCCTTCCTCGGCGGCTGAACAGAGTCGGCGGTGTTTTCTGAACCTTGAGCGGAAGACGGTTGGCTTATCACGACGCTTAGGGTTGCGCGGTTGTTTGACTTGGTTTTAGTCGAAACCATATCAAGTTCGAAGTCTGCCGGCAGGAAAGCCCTTGGAGTGTTGTGGAAGTCCACAAGTGGCTTTGTTGTGGGTGGACAGGGTTTCCTGCTAAGTGTTGGGTTTGACAGCCTCTGGCCGAGGCGATATGGTTCTTCGCGTCGGCTGTTTGCTAAGCTCGTATAGCTAGCAGATCGCTTCGAGAAGTTGCTGGTAATGCTTGCCATGCTCAACTTTCGCATGACCGAATTGGCGGACGCTCTAATCGGATTCTCGGCACGTCTCGGACCCATACCAGGGTAGGGCAATACGTCTTTGGTCCACACGTCCTGCAGATGGTTCTCGAGTCGGATCCGCTCGCCTCTCCGTGGCGCGAGTGTTGGTATATGCCCGGCAGATAGGAGTGACTGTGAGCGAGCGACAGGGAGAGAGGTAGCTGATTGATTTCCTTGACCAGCCTTCTGAGCTTCTGTATTCTTGATGATCACTTGATTGAGGTTGGTTTTTGGACCCAGTGTTGCAGCTCGATGGATTGAGAGGCGCCGACCAGTGTTCCCTCTGAGCCCAAAAGCAGGGCCAATGGACTTCAGGTCTAGTGTCAGAGACGCAAACAGATCTCGAACATCCGATCTGCCGTGAGCAAGATCTTCATTCTCTGCGGTGATTCGAGCATGGAGATGTTTCCTCCACTCTTCCTCCTCCATGGCAGAGCAAGCGCTTATGATCAGTTCGAAGATGCGGTTTCCGTGCTCGAAGACAAATTTCCACGTGTACGGAGCTGTGTGACACTGCAAACCTGTCGACGTAATCAGCCTTCATCCAAGGTTCCGGTGCTGCTCAGGTGGTTCTCACCTCTTCCATTGTCAGCTCCCTCCACGCTGCCGTTGGCTAGGGCTATAGCCGCAACGACTTCATAATTCGTGAAGCTCTTGGTAGCGGTGGCGAGGACCAGGCAAGATCTGTAGAGCACACAGATCATATATTGGCCTCGAACACGATCGTTTGCTTGGTAAGCCACATGCAAAACGCCGCAGAGTATTACATGACCGAGCAGCCGCGAGATCACTGCACGAGACAGAGCCTGAAGTATATCAGTGGCTGGTGTCACTACTGGACATCTCGCAGACTTGCCTGGTTCTCAAACACCAAGCGGTCCTGTAGCAGCCAGGTTGTCTCAACAAGCTTTCGAGTTTTTAGATCGTCCTGGGCATCGTTCACCCTAGTGGCCGTCTCCTTCAGACGTAGCCAAACTCTTTCAAGCTCAGCATGAGAGATTGGGTCGTCACAGACAGGAGTGTCTTTACAAAGTCGCTCGAAAAGGAGATGATATCTGGTGATACGTTGAATCGGCTATAATCATTCAGCGAATTTTGGTCATATCATACTCCGCTTAGCAGTACCTTCATGAGCAAATCCCGGTACGTGAGACTCTTTTTGCCACTACAGTCACGGCCATTGACAGACGCAAGCGAGTTCGCGAGTGCCTCCATGCCTCTTTCGTAAGTAAGCCACGCTGAAGTTGTCTTCGACGTGTTTTCAGCATCTTGGAGCATGGTTTGGTACTGTGATCCGTATTCCTCGTACGCAAAGAAGCGCTTCATCTGCTCCATCATGAGGATTTCCAGAACGTTTCAGGATTTGAGGTACACTTACAAACTTAGTGAAAACTTTCGCAACATCAGCCGCCGTCTTTGCGCCAGCTGAAACGCCTATTGGGCACTCCTCGGTGTGCCGATCCAGATCAAGGGAAAGACGTAGCTTGCGGGTCAGCTTTGCCATAGGAGCTCGGCTAGGCGCGATGTTCACGCTGTGCCACCGAAGATGTTTCGGCCTAGAGACTACTGGCAGATGTATGGTGCTGTTTTGAGTATACTCTGCGTTCGGTACCACTTTGTATAGCTCGCCCAAGATGTCCTCGTGGAGCTGTACGATCTCGGCTATATTCTGATGGATAGACTTCTGCGCCTGTAGAGACAACGTCGAGGCGGACCCGAGTAGCGTAAATGATACCTGTGTAACAGTCAGTCACAATCAACAGGGCACTGCTTGATTTCTAATCAGAGAAGCTTACATCCATCAGAGCCTTCATGTCTCCTATATATCCTTCTTCCGATGCAATGATCTCCTCCAATGTCTTGCGGCGTTGAACAGAGCGATGCCAAGCATTTTCATCAATGATCGGCTCAAGCTGCGATCTAGCACTGTCCAAGGATCCACGGGGATCAGAGAAGCCGCTGCTCCTATTCTCACGTCGAAGTTTTTCTACGCGGGTGCCTTTGCGCGAAAGTGGAGCGATGCTGTTACTAGCCAAGGTAATCGTTGCCGACTTGACTTTCGTGATGAACGCAAGAGATGATCCGTCAGACAAAGACTTGCGGTGGGCAGTTTGATGCTCTGGGGCCGGCTCGTGATTGTGGTTGTTCGCCTGCTCAGAATCCGGACTGTCCAACGGCCACCGTTCATTGCGCGTCTTGAGACCTTTCCTCCTTTGAAGGTTTCTTCTTCGCAGAGTGCTGATCCAACGCTTGAATGGGAACGCATGCGAGTCCCCAGCGGATGTTTCGTTTCCGCCGTCTTCGGCTTCAGCCACCTCCATGTTGGTGCTCAGACTCGAGAGAGTCCTGATACTTCCTTCCGGAAAGGTTTCCAGGGGTACCTCGTAGACAGACAGTGCATCATACCCATAATCGTTGGCAAAGGTGGGCAAGGGGGTGGAGTCCCCGTTGAGATCAACCGTCTGCAGTGGTCCCGCCTCGACCTCCAGGTAGAACGCCCCCTGGGATCTTGGCCGGGGTGGCGGTGGGATATCGGTGCCCCAGCTTGTCTTTCGTGGTATGTGGCTCGACACCCTTCGACACGTCGGAGCTGCCCATAGCTCATTGGCGAGGTTCCGCAGCGAGTACGCTGTAGGACTTGGCAGTGCGTTCTCGTCGGCTTTGGGTGCAGCATTGGCTAGCAGAGACGAGAGAGAAGTAGCCGAGATACTGCAAGATGCATGTTGCCGGACCGTCCCACCGGAGGCGTCGGAAAGTGGAGAAGCAGATCGTAGATAGGGCGTCTCGCTGAATGAACGCTTCAAGGGGCTTTGCGGCGGCAGAGACAGCACAAACACCATTGTTACAGCTCGAGGACTTCATACACGACGCACAACACGCTCCAGATGGTTGAGATAAGATGGTGACGTTGATGAAACTGAACTGCACGGAAGAATTGTACGTAGTGTACATCGTTGCAGATACGAGATACTTACTTTGGAGAATCGAGGAAGCAACAAACCTGTGAACAGACCCGCGGCAGGAGGAAGGCAACAGGCTGGACGATGTGCCTTGTGAGGAAGGCGTAACATGCCGTTGACCCGCCTCACGATGGCTGCTGTAGAAATCATGCATAACACCTGCCGAGCCTAAGACTTACGTGCACCTCACTGGCAACCAACTATTTCTTCCTGAAATATCCTAAAAGCTGGACCACAGCCGGAACTCAATGGACGAAGTGGAGATATTCGAGGGATTCATTCGACAACTTGCAATCAACGACTTCTACGCCGGCCTGGTGATCGTGGTTTTCTTTCTGCCAATAATCGCTACACTCCATAGCTGCGTCTGGGTACCGATCCTTGGATCTTTCCTCCTGAACGTCTTTGGCTGGTTCTGCAGCCTGGCCATCAACCTCTGCATCCTTCTGGACGTGGTGGTTGTGTGGACGCTGTTCTTCACGTTGACTTTACCAACTCGGCGATAGCTCGGGGATGCCCCACAGTGAGCTTCATTCGTCAAGGGTCTTCGAAGGCGTCAGTTACGCAGTTATCCGTTCACTGAACCTGTCATTGCAGGTTACACAACGAAGCTACCAAGCCTTTGAATACCTACACAAGCACAACAAAACAAAACAAAGACCATCCTCATGGGCCTACGGATGGAAGATCTACACACTCCCACCGTGGCTGCGGGCCCCACCTCGGGCCCCTCATCGAACGGTGCTGCAAAAGATGGGCTTCCCTTGAAAGAGCTCATCGCAGAGAAAGAGCGGGTGGAGAGTGAGCTTTTGGCGCTGGGCTCTGTACTAGAGTCGGCAAGTCATGAGGACCTTGGGACAATCCTTCTGAGCTGTGCTGACTTGCTCCGTCCGTAGCACGGCGTCAATATGAACACGAGCTTAACAACCTTTGATGGATACCCTAGAGACGACATCGATGTTGCGCAGAGTACGAGCCCACTTCAACATGGATCACTTTGCTGCTAACAAGTCCGACGCAGTACGGACTACGAGGGCGCGAATCATACATTTGAAGAACGACTACAAAGATCTGATGAACAGGATAGAAGCTGGTCTGCACGCATATCACGCCTCTGCTGCGGCGGCAAACGCGACCCGATCCGAACGGCAGGCAGCTACTACAGGTTCCAGTACATCCGGTCGAGAAGCCCTTGAGGCACCCTTCGCGAAAGTCAACAGCGTGGTGCCTGACAGTCCGGCGGACACTGCTGGGCTGAAGGCGGGTGACAGCATACTGCGGTTCGGAACCGCAACTTGGATGAATCACGAGAAGCTTAGCAAGGTGGCGGAGGTGGTCTCGCAGAATGAAGGAGTGAGTTGCGGATGATTGGATTTCTCTTTGAGCTATGAATACTGACGTTCCTACAGCGGCCCATACCTGTGAAGGTTTCGCGAAGGGATCCGAGTAGTGACTCCACGCAAGAGCTTCAGATATCTCTGACGCCACGACGGAATTGGGGTGGCAGAGGATTACTAGGCTGCCATCTTCTGCCGCTGTAGGCTGAGTGCATCGGTAGCGGGCGTTCCTTTCGTTGCATTGCGTGGATTAGAGCGTTATCGAGCGGCGGAACTGCATGATATCCTGGCGTTGTGTCGTTCTTTCTGACAGTCTGGTCAATCTCGAGATCAGTGTAGAACATCAATAGGTTGCTAACAGCCTGAACCAAAATCAATCGCTTTGACGTTTCATAGCCTCCAGATCACGTGACAAGGCTAAGACTTTTCGGTGAATGCTGTTCGCCCGACAGCTGCATCAACAAAACGTCGCCAGCCAAACTTTCCCGTGTGCCACCACAACTCTCTTTCTCCACAAAAACACCTCCCCTTCTCTACACGCTACCCGCAAAGGTACTTGTTAGGACACGCCCGCGCTTCGACCATCTCACAAAGACTAATACGCTGGCTGCAGAGCCTCACCGCGTCCTCACATCCACTCAGCAAACCACTACCAGACCTGCACGATGGCTGACGCTCCCCCGACGTTCAAACTTGTGCTCGTTGGCGACGGTGGCACTGGAAAGGTTAGCGCCCACTGCGGTTGCGCTTCCGGCAGCAGCCTCTTGATTCAACAGTGAACAGGCCTGGCTGCTGCGGAAGACGTTTGACAGGCAATCAAGCTGACTAGATTCGCAACTTAGACCACGTTCGTCAAGCGCCATCTGACCGGAGAGTTCGAGAAGAAGTACATCGCAACACTCGGTGTCGAGGTCCACCCTCTTGGTTTCACAACAGTACGCACCGGCCAGCCGATACCGAGTTTCGAATTTGGACAGGACGGAAACTGACCTCGGAGTAGAACTTGGGCCCCATCCAGTTCGACGTCTGGGACACCGCAGGGCAGGAGAAGTTCGGTGGTCTCCGCGATGGCTACTACATCAACGGCCAGTGCGGCATCATCATGTTCGACGTCACATCGCGCATCACGTACAAGAATGTACCGAACTGGCACCGTACGTTTTCAACGAGAGCGGAGAGGTGCACGATATAGGTACTAACTTCTCTAGGCGATCTCGTCCGTGTCTGCGAGAACATCCCAATCGTCCTCACGGGCAACAAGGTCGACGTGAAGGAGCGCAAGGTCAAGGCCAAGACGATCACCTTCCACCGCAAGAAGAACCTCCAGTACTACGACATTTCTGCAAAGTCGAACTACAACTTTGAGAAGCCGTTCCTCTGGCTTGCAAGGAAGCTTGTGGGCAACCAGACCTTGGTAAGGCAGACCGACAAACGGCCTGGTTGCGGTATATTAACAGGTTTCAGGAATTCGTCGCTGCGCCCGCGCTTGCTCCTCCGGAAGTCCAGGTCGACCAGGCCGTCCTTGAGCAGTACAAGGAGGAGATGGAGCGCGCCGCTCAGATGCCGCTGCCGGATGAGGAGGATCCGGATTTGTAAATGCGATCTGTGACACATCACGCTACGTAACATTGGGCAAGGGAAGAAGTACGGCAAGGAACAAGGGAGGATTGGCTGGATATTGCATTGCCAGCTCCGGGCAGGCTGGAGGGTCGGAAGGGGGCAAGCCATGGTTTGTGAGCGTTCTTCTTAGACAGTTTACGACATATTTGAGTTGCTTAGAATATTAGCGATTCAAGGCGATCGAGGACCACCCTGGCATGTTTGATCATCTGCGGGTGACGTGCGCTTGAAATGATCCCACTTGAAGGCTGGCAGTGATGACTTGTAAGGTGACTTCACTTTAATTCTAGGTCTCTGTAACTTCTGTCTCAGTTCGTTGTCCGAAAAAAGTGACTCCATATCATATTGACAAGCGTTTTCTCCGTCTTACTGGGCCACCTCTCTTCCTTGCTCGAACCTGGTTGTTGGTCCAAGCTGGTCATTTTGTATATACCTCGTGCCTGCTACGGCTCAGGTTCTGACTCCAGACAACCCAGACCGGTGTCGGGACGGACTCTAGCCTAGCGGCGGTCATTGCTCTTAGCCTTGTGCCCATTCTCGATGTGTTTAATTGCCGAACGAGTAGCCAGTCGGAGAAGCTACTCGACAATCCTCGCCGCCATGGTATGGTGCAGTCAGCAATCCAGCTTGATGGTCATGGGATCCCAATTCCCGTCGCGTGGTCCCGAGCTGGCCCATACCCGCGAAGTTAATCCTCGCCTCGCCACCACAGATGCCAGCCCAGCTCTCAAGGAGGACCGGGATGCCAGCTCGGAAGCCGAAAATTCCACAGTCAAACCCCTTCACGTCTTCTGAAACGCCGCGTTCTTCTCCATCGTCCCCTCGATGAAGCCCCTCAGCGCCGCCCATCTATTCCCCGTCCCTTGAGCCGCGACCTCGCCAGCCACTACTCCTTGCTGTTGCTGGCCCCCCACCGCCATCTGCGCCATGTTCCTCCCAAACCGCTCCTTCTCCGCTCTCTCCAGCTTCTCCTTCCGCTTCATCGCCCCGGGCCTGCTCTTCAGGCTCTTATGCCGTATCCGAGCCTGCCCCACGACCGTCTCCTCCGCCCCGCCATCATCCTCGTTGTCGTTCGAGGTCTCTGGTAGCGCGTCGGCGAGAGATTGGAGGTCGGCGACGAGCTTTTGCTGGGGCGGCGCCGCTTGGCGGGTTTGGTGTGGGGTTTTTCGATCTTGTGCATGAAGACGGAGTGTTTCATTGTGCGCTTGTCTTTTTTGGAGGTGGTGAAGGTAGTGTCTGGGGTGGGGAAGGAGGGGCGCGGGTTAAGGGAGGCGGAGGGGCGGGTGGTGCGGGTGCGCTGGGATGGGCGCTTGGGTTTGATGGGCGCCTGGGAGTGGTGAGCATGGCGGATGTGGAGGAGCGGAGGAAGTACAGACCATTTCTAATTAAGGGCAAGACGGAAGTATGAACGAAGAGTAGTCCTGATCAAGGACGGGATACTCTATGCGTATCCAGGGTTGTCTAGGCGGCTCAAGTTTGCTTTGGGTCTTACGGGAATGCTCTGGCTTGGTGTTAAGTCACGTCAAGACCAATATCAAACTTAGAGGCTTGGGTTTTCTCCGGTGGTGGACGTTGAGCAACTGACTCGCGTGAATGAGAGACGCCCGCATCAGCCCTACAAGGCTAAGCTGTCCGCGAGTCATGCTTGGTTAGAGCGCGGTTATCCGAAGTATTCGCCATGATGGATGCATAAGGCAGGAAGAGGAATGAATTGAAATGCTTCGTAGCAGGGTTGGCTTCTGACCATCTAGTCAAATGGAGGCGTACACGACGCTATTTGCAGTTTTGGATTGTTCATAGCACTCAGCGGTGACTTAGGATGAGCCTGGAAGAAATGCTGCAACTTCACCGTTGGAACCGCAGTTGATAGTCGAATGCACCAACCAGTTATGATGGCTTTGGTGTGGAAATGTTGCGGGCTGAACGATGTCTCAGTATCATGCAGGAGATTAGAGTGGACTACTGAACCTAAGAAGCCCACCGCGAGTTGCTTGGAGCACTTCGGTGTATCAACGCGTCCGATTGGCCCTTGCGCTGGCTAGGTGACTTTCACGACGAAACTTAGCATGTTCCGAACACGATCAAAAGGCTTTAGAGCTTTGCGACGTCCTACGGATAATCGATATTACCGTTTTGGGAAGCGTAACTCTGGATTGTTCCGCAGAACGTAAGCGGCACATTTGAACGCCAGATGTACTTTTGAACCCAACATTCCTTTGCACCATATCATACGTCACAGACCATGAGGTATCATGTCGAGCCACCCAACAAGCCTAGATCCAGCAAGTACAGATCTGTTCCATGGACTCCGTAACTCCGGCTTCAGTCCTCGTCCGGTTTTACGTCAACGGGGCGAGGCCGCGATGGCCTCAACGCGGTGTTGCTTACCCGACTGTTCCCAGCGTCAACTGAGGACTTCTCGCGAACCTTCAGCGGCTCCGGAACGTGGTATATAGACACGGCTGCAATGATACTGGTATCGTTCATGCCAGTTGTATCGCGAGGAGATCAGTTGCCAGTAGCGCTCGGCGGCATCGACGCCGGGTTCGATCCAGGATTTTGTCCTTGACCAATGCTCTGTCTCTTCTTTTCTTTCTTCGCCCATCGTACTGCAGCGGGGGTTAGCACAAACACTCGCCCTAGCCACACAGGATCCACTCACATCCACAAGCATTGCACAGAGTCTTCGGTCCGTTTGGCCCTTTTCTCCATTCCGGACTGTCGAGCGTTCCGCAGTCCGTGCACACATACTCATCCGCAACCTTGAGCTTCTTCTTCTTCTCGCCGCCGGCCCTGGTATCCCTGTCCGGTAGGATTGCGATGCCTGCATCGCCTCTGATGAGAACGGGAGAAGTGTCTCCTGTACTGATACCCTGACTCCTCTCGCCGTCCCGATACCGCAGCCCCGTCAACATCTCGATAGTCTCGAGATGCGTCGCGCCCTCATATCGTGCCATCTTGTCGTTGATGCTATCCGGCTTGCTAGCCGCTAACGCCTCGTCCAAGTTCTGCCGCGTGAGCGCTGTGTTCGAGATGCTGGGCTTCGCCGGAGGTGGCATGCCGCCGTAGTTTAGCGTCGGCCCGGACACGGCTTCGCTGTCGGTTCGGCCGTCCGTACGCTGTGTTTCTGACGGAGTGACACTGGAGTGGCCCTCCTGTTTTTTCTGCCAATGCCGCTCTTGCGCTTCCTGCTCCTCCTGCTCTTCGCGCCGCAGCTCCGCTATCCGCTTCATGAGGCGCTCGTTCTCAATCTTGTGCTCGAGGAAAGAGTCGAGGAGCGCGGCGTTCTTAGTCGGGTACGGCCGCGACATCATGAAGAAGCCGCGGCAGAAGGACGAGCCGTTAGGATTGGGACCGAAGTTGGCGGCTTCGGAGCCGATGTGTGGGTGTCCGTGGGATTCGAAGATGGTATAGGTATCATCTTCCTTCCTGAAGCGGTGGAAGAAGCGGAGGGGGTTGCCGGAGGCGATGGATTCGTTGAACTCGCGCACGAAGATGCCGCTGTCGTCGGGGTGGATGAACTCGACTATGAATTTGCCGACCAGCTGATGGGGCTCCCATCCTGTGAGGAAGCGGCATGAGGGCGAGACGTAGAGGATGCGCCCGTCTGGCGTGAGGATGTGGAGGAAGTCTCTGAGCTCTTCGAGCACCCGCTGCGACCAGTTGCGCCGCTTGGTGAACTCGGTCAAAGTGCTGCCCTGATTGTTGGAAGTCTGTAGGCCGAAGCCTGTGGGCAGCGGACCGGCGCCAATGCCCGACATGCTGTTCTGGGCGGACCCATAGCCGTCGTTCGAAGGATCGGCCCGTGCGGCATCCATCATCGACGGAGCTTGCGGCGTTATGGGGGTGTTGTAGCTCTGGGGATCGGTCATGGACGGGTCGAGGTTGGCCATGTCCAGGTCCATGGGCAGCATGTCGACATTCATGCCGCCCATATTCATAAAACCCCCTGTATCCATCAGACCCTCCATCGGCTGGAGGCCTGCCATCGTCGATGCATAGAAGCTCTGGTCCTGGTCAGCTCGACGGGATCCTTGCCGCGCATCGACGATGGGGCTGTCGGAGTCAGGTCCTAAGGCGCCTAGCCGGCCGCCGTTCTGGAACATCGGTAGTTATTGGAACGGCCACTTGGCGGCGCATGGGTGTGTGAATTGCCGTGTTCCGTGGACGTCTTGCAGAGAAGTGAAGTCTGCTGTATCATAGCTTGACGGCAGCTCGTGACAGATGGGCAAGAATCAAGTTACCACCGCCCGCCGTGACTTGCTAGCGTCGCCCTATACCGGAAGCCAACTTGGGGCCCTGACCTGAATGCTGGGCTGGCAGCAACTTGCAGCCCCGCCATTTCACAAAGTGGTCCCGTGACTGCGCGCGTCCGCCTCGCGTGGCCCGGATAGGCAGCATCAGTCTCGAGTCGGCGCTCACTCACGTTCATCACGCAACTCCATCGTAGACGGAAGACTTTCATGCAAAGGGGCAACTAGGGCTTGAAGCTGTTGCCACCGCCGAGATGTAAGTAGCAAGTCGAGTTTGAAAGCGCTTTAGCTAACTGAATTAGGTGTGAGTGATCAAAACCTCTCGTGTCCGGAGCATCTCATCACGATACTGACGTTCCGCAGCGAAAATCGACAAGTTGTCCATCTTAGGGTACGTTTACTCGTTGCAGAGTATTCAGGAACCACGCTTATCATGCGTAGCGTCCGGTCTTTCGACAACCAGCGGAGTGAGACGATACAGTTCCACACGCCACTAACACTCATTGTTGGCTACAACGGATCTGGCAAGACGGTAAGCGGCCGAAAGACGGAACGTTGCATGCATTTCCAGCTAAGCCGGATAGACCATCATCGAGTGTCTCAAATATGCAACCACAGGTGAACAGCCCCCGAACAGCCGGGGCGGCGCATTCATCCATGACCCCAAAGTAAGTCGCACGCCGTCAGTCGTGGAGCTTTGACTAATCAACTCCTAGCTCTGCAATGAGCGAGAGGTATTGGCTCAAGTTAAGCTTTCTTTCAAGGCTACTTCGGGAGCGAGGATGGTGGCCACACGGAGCCTACAGCTCACCGTCAAGAAGACCGCCAGAACGATGAAAACACTGGAAGGCGCCCTAGTCATGATCAAGGATGGGGAGAGGACTGCGATCTCCTCCCGCGTCGCAGAGCTTGATCAGATCATGCCCCAGTATCTCGGAGTTCCAAAGGCCGTCCTAGAATCGGTCATCTTCTGCCATCAAGACGATAGCTTGTGGCCGATGAGCGAGCCTGCATCGTTGAAGAAACGCTTCGATGAAATCTTCGAAGCGCTGAAGTACACCAAGGCCATCGACAACATCAAAATTCTCCGCAAGAAGCAGAACGAAGAACTGGGAAAGTACAAGATCATCGAGCAGCAGGCCAAGATAGACAAGGACAAAGGCGAACGGGTAGGTGCTCCTCTAATGCGGTTAAGCGTGGTTGTTCAGGGCTAATTTATCACCCATCAGGCTGAAAAGAGGTCAAACGAGCTACAGGCTGAGATTGAGGACCTGCGTGTCAAGGTGTTCGAGCTCAAAGACAAAATTGACGAGGCTAAAGTCAAGTCGCGCGAGGCCTGGGACCATGCTGCGAAGTTCGAGAAGATCGTTGGCACGCTCGAGGTAAAGCGCATGGAGTTGCAGACCACCGAGCGGAGCGTAAACAGCTTGAAAGGCCGGATCAAGGAGATGACGGATTCCGATGAAGAGCTACAAGCTATTCTGGATCGCTACCAAGAACGGGTGACGCTCTACGAGCAGGAAAATGAAACGCTGCGAAGGCAGTATGGTGAGTTGGCCAAAGAGGTCGAGCAGAGCCGCCGAGCACTGGGCGTCAAACAGAGTGAGATCGGCAAGTTCGAGGCTCAGAAAGATCAGTACGAACGGCAAATCAACAATCGACAGACACTGATCAAGGAGACTGCTCGCCGGCATAAGATCCGCGGCTTCGATCTCGACATTACCGACGAGCATGTCCGGGATTTCATGGAACGGATAGGAAAGATGGCGCGAGACCAGAATGCTGCCTTTGAACGCGCACGGCGTGAAACGCAAGAAGAATTGCAAAAGGCTCAGAGCTCTTTCAACCAAATCAACGAGCGCAAATCAGCCTTGAACCAGAGCAAAGAGAACTCAAAGGGACAGATGTCGGCGAATGACAGGAAAATGGCGGTGTTCCAGGCAGACGTCGATAAGATCGAAATCGACGAAGGCGGCAGAGCAAACCTGGAATCCACTGTGGAAGATGTTGAACGTTGTCTTAGCAAAGCCAAAGCAGACTTCGATGCAGCGAACTGGGACAAGCAGATACAAGACACTGATGCCCAGCTGCGATCTGTTGACGAGAAGAAGGAAAAGCTCGATGCAGAGTTGATACAGGGGACCAAGCGAGCTGGTGATCTAGCCAGGCTGGATTACCTACACAAGGAGCTGAAGGACCGACAGCGGAGTCTTGAAACCATGATCGGCGCGCATGGCGATCACATCACCCAGGTCGTTGGCGAGCAATGGAGCCCGTCTACCCTAGATGGAGAGTTTCACACAGTTCTCAGTCAGCGGGATGCCGAAGTCAAGGAAGCCGAATTACAACGAGATGGCACCAGCCGCGAACTTGAACAAGTCGAGATCAGGCTCAGCACCAGCAGGGCAGACCTCAAGAGGAAACGCCAGGAGCACCGGAATGCCGAGCAGCGGGTTCGGGACGCTATCGAGGACGAACCTAGCGAATTCCCGCAGGTTCTGGAGCAGCTACAAAAGAACCGGGACATCACTCAACAAGATGCGACTCAGTTCACGAACATGAAGGATTACTACGAGAAGTGCCAAAAGACACTTGAGAGTCACAATACTTGTCTTCTCTGCCTGCGGCCAATGCGCAATGACAAGGAGAAGGCGTCCTTTTCGAAGCGAGTGCAAGAAAGCATAGCGAAAGCTGCCCAAGAGGCTAGTAACGAGGACTTCCAGCTGGCGGAGGCTGAGCTCAAGAAGGCGAAAGAGGCTAGCTCTGACTATGACGCTTGGGCCAGGCTAGGAGAGACAGAGATTCCCGCCCTAGAGAAGGAATGTCGAGACCTGGAGTCACGGCGCGACACTCTGGTTGCGAAGGTGGAAGAGCAAGATCAGATTGTCAACGAACGGCAGGGAGCTAAGAGGGATGTCGAAGCTCTATCACGGACAGTTCAGAACATCATCAAATACCACATAGACATCGGAAGTTTCGAATCACAAATCCAGGAGCTTTCCGCAAAGCAGAAGGACGCAGGACTGTCACGGGGTCTGGAGCAGATACAAGAAGAGCTTAAGAAGGTCAACGAGCAAGCTAGATCAGTCAAGATGACACTCACACAGCTATCCGCGGACCGAGACCACGCTCGGAGCCGAATCAACGCGTTGGAGCTGGAGGCCAGAGATGTCAAATCAAAGCTCAGCATGGCAACGTTTCAACTCAAGGAACGAGGCAGCCTTGTCGCTCAGATCGAAGACCTCAAATCGCTCAACAATGAGCAACGCGAGAACATACGACGTGTCGACCAGGACATCCAGTCTCTCGCGCCTCAGATCGCACAAGCTCAGGCGAAGTACGATGACATCAGCCGCCGCGGAGCTGAACGGGATAGGGAGCTGCAGCAGGAAGCCTCCAAGCTGTCCGATAGCGTTCACCAGCTGAAGTCAGCCGATCAGGAGATCAACGCTTATCTGGACCGAGGCGGGCCTCAACAGCTAGCGCGGACGAAGCGAGAGGTTGAGAGCCTAGAGGAAGAACTCTCTCGCATTGAGACCGAACAGCGACAAGTCACCGTTGACATCAAGAAGATCGAGGACAGTCTGCGGAACACAGCCGACACACGACGTAGCATTGCTGACAACCTGGAGTATCGCCGAGGCGTTCGAGACCTTGACTCTGTCCGCGCAGAGATTGAGCAGCTTGAGAGCCACAATGCCGAGACAGACCGGAAGCGCTACGAGCGGGAAGGCACCAAGTGGCAGAACGAGGTGAACAAGCTGTCCGCCGAGCAGGCTAGCGTAGTCGGATCCATGAAAGCAAAAGACGACATCCTGCAAAAGCTGGCCGAGGAATGGGAGACGGACTACCGAGACGCGCCGCAGAAGTACAAGGAAGCGCACATTCGAGTCGAGACGACCAAAGCGGCCGTCGAGGATCTGGGCCGATACGGCGGCGCACTCGACAAGGCGATCATGAAATACCACAGTCTTAAGATGGAGGAAATCAACCGCATCATTGAGGAGCTGTGGAAGAAGACGTACCAGGGCACGGATGTGGACACCATCCTCATCCGCTCGGACAACGAGTCCGCAAAGGGTAACCGGTCGTACAACTACCGCGTGTGCATGGTGAAGCAAGACGCAGAGATGGACATGCGCGGCCGGTGCAGCGCCGGCCAGAAGGTCCTGGCCAGCATCATAATCCGTCTAGCGCTAGCGGAGTGCTTTGGCGTCAACTGCGGCCTCATTGCGCTGGATGAGCCGACGACGAACCTGGACCGCGATAATATCCGCGCGCTTGCGGAGGCGTTGGCGGAGATCATTAGGGTCAGGAGGCAGCAGAGCAACTTCCA
Source organism: Coniosporium tulheliwenetii (assembly GCA_030247845.1). Classification (NCBI taxonomy): domain Eukaryota; kingdom Fungi; phylum Ascomycota; class Dothideomycetes; genus Coniosporium; species Coniosporium tulheliwenetii. The sequence goes on from JAPDRP010000006.1 coordinate 466,857, forward strand.
GCTCATTGTCATCACACACGACGAGGACTTCCTGAGGTATATGCAGTGCGCGGATTTCTGCGACACGTACTATCGGGTCAGCAGGAATGAGAGGCAGAAGAGTATTATTGAGAGGCAGTCAATTGCGGAGGTAGTATGATTAATTCATCATGGGACTCTATGAGTCACAAGCTTGCTGACATGTAGCACCCGATAGACGGTGTAGCTAGGTGGGCATTCGCGGCCCTCGCTGGTGCTAGGCGTTCAGGCTTCTACTAAGAAAGAAGCCATGGCTTTTCCGGTAAATTCACACAAGATAGCTCAAGACTTGCAAGTCGTGGGCAGTATTTGCGTGATGCAGTGGCAAGTGCGTTTAATTTAGCAAAATCCCGTCGTTCTCGCCGCCGCATCAGCCTCGCACAACCCTGCATGGATCTTCAGGAGCAGCTCGCGGGACTGTCCGGCGCAGGTTCACTGATCCTAGCTTTCGCATGTGATACGGAATGTTTGCCTTGTGTTGAATTCAACCACGAAATATGTTGCAGATGGTCATCAGCATGCGAGAAGAGGTCTAGAGGTCGTACTGAGATAGCCGCCTTCTTGTACGACAGCTACCAGCTGTTTGTTTACAGTCTCTTCAGCTCCTCATGAGGACGGAGCCTGCTGTGACGTCTCTATCGCTCTCGACCCCCTGGACACCAATCTCCCACTGCTCGTCCCAACCGGAGAGCTTCCGCACCGTGACTGGCCCCGAAATGGCGAGACAACCTGGAAGGCGGTTGGGCCAAGCTTTGGATGGCGTCGCACCGTTGTTTTCTTGAGGGAGATCAGCAGGGACAAGCGATAAGCCACCGCCGTTTCACAACCCGGAACAGCTCGACGGCTTGCGGGAGAGGCGGCACCTTTGCGGTGTGGCGGGAAACCTGCTTTTCGAGAATATTGTCTGCGCCCGATGGCTGGTGCGTAACACTTCTCGCGCTATCCACACTTTGCTCCACCATACAGTCGGCGGCGAGCTGCTTGAATGGATGCAATATCGCTTGACGTATTTGTAGGAAGCCAGCCGCCTCTACTATCTGTCATGTGGGTCCCAGTACCTACGTGTTGTGACGGCAGGATGGGGTGTGATACATGGTGGCAGCATCCGCCGTGCCTTACGTACTATTCCTTCGCTCCTTGATATTCACCTAGATGCCTCGTTGAATCAATCTCTGCCAGCTCAATGCATTAACCTAGTATTACACTTCACCGGACAGCGCAAACTATTTCCCTGCTTCCACCTCATTCTACCTCATTCTCGTCTCGTGACGAAGTGGGTCCTTTACCTCACTCGTCTGCAAATTTCGCAAGGTCTTCCATTCCTTCGTTACCGAATCGAGCCTACCAAGCCTTAGCATTCTTCACCCTTATTTGTTGAAATGATCTGAGTCGATTTGTTTGCACTCGGCCTTATTATCTGGGGAATCTGTTTCAAATTTATACAATACCTTTCTCCCATCCGACCTTCTCCTGGACGCCCCTCAACCGATTTCTCTCCTAGCCGTCGCGATGCTTCTCAAGCAAGCAGCGTTAACTCTTCTCACCTCTACCCTCGTGTTGGCAGCACCGCACTCAAAGCGGAAGGTCGCCTTCAACTGGGGCTCTGAGAAGATTCGCGGCGTCAATATTGGTGGTTGGCTAGTGCTTGAACCGTACGTAAACCTTCTCCTGAATCCAAGACCGAAGAAGATCTAACCGATGTGCGCAACCAACAGGTGGATAACCCCTCCCTCTTCCAGCCGCGCGCGGTATCCGACGGCGAGATCATCGACGAATACACCCTCTGCGAGAAGCTCGGCCCCGAAGCCGCCCTCAAGGTCCTGCGGCCACACTGGGACAGCTGGGCGACATGGCACGACTTCAAGAAAATCGCGGACGCAGGCTTCAACATGGTCCGGATACCCATAGGCTACTGGGCCTACGAGACATTCGGTGCTCCATACGTCCAGGGCGCCGCACCCTACATGGACGCCGCGATCGACTGGGCGCGCAGCCTAGGCCTGATGGTCATGATCGACCTGCACGGCGCACCCGGCAGCCAGAACGGCTACGACAACTCGGGCCAGCGGCTTGCGAACCCGGGATGGCAGCAGGGAGATACGGTGGCGCAGACGCTGGAGGTGATCCAGAAGATCGCGGATAAATACGCTCAGCCGTGGTACCAGGACGTGGTCATGGGGATCCAGCTGCTCAATGAGCCGAATGCGTGGAAGCTTAATGCGAGCGCTATCCGTGACTTCAACCGGGAGGTTCAATAATGTGAGGAAGGTCAGTGACACAACTGTTGTCTTTCACGATGCGTTCCTGCCGCCGAATACGTACAACGGGTTCCTCACGCCGAATAACGACAATGCCCATAATGTCGCAATCGATCACCACGAGTACCAGGTCTTCAGCCTCGAGCAGATCGCGTGGGAGCCATGGCAGCACCGCCAACACGTCTGCAACAACATCTACAGCTACTGGGGCGCAGACAAGTGGACATTCGTCGGGGAGTGGACGGCCGCCATGACGGACTGCGCCGGTTGGCTGAACGGTAAGCTCTCCCTTCCTCTCCCTCTCTCCTTCCCTCTCCCACAAACCAGCTAACACCCCCAGGCCACGGCATCGGCGCCCGCTACGACGGCACCTACCCCGAAAGCACCTACATCGGCTCCTGCGCCACCATCAATGACATCAGCACATGGACGCAGGAGTTCAAGGACGACACGCGTGGGTATATCGAGGCGCAGCTGGATGCTTTTTCGATCGTTACGCAGGGATACGTCTTCTGGAACTTCAAGACTGAGCAAAGCGCCGAGTGGGATCTGTTTAGACTGCTGGATGCGGGCGTGTTTCCGCAGCCGCTTAGTGATAGGAAGTTCGCGCCGGTGTGTAGTAATTTGGTGTGAGGGATGTTTGACAAGGATGGGGGATCTGCATGGGGAGGCGTATTCATGTGTTTTAGATTTTCGTTTTGCTTTTTGCTCGCATTTGGGGGATATATCACATGTGTCTTGCTCGCATGGCTCTGGGACGGGGGTGGTTTTCGTATAATCGCTTCCCAAGAACGTTTTCGGGAGCGGGAAAATGTCTTTGCCGAAGTCATCGCGGATAAGTATCCATACGGAAGTGTAGTGTTAGCATCAACGCAATATGATGTTAGCAATCTCCAACAGCCGTTATCGAAGCGGATTTCCACAGATGAGTTTAAAGTGCACCGCTTGAGCTAAAGACTCCCTTGCGGTGCAAAATACGGTACCGTTCTACCGCAGACAACCGACGAAACTCGAGAAACAAAACTGGCGATAGGTTTCCAAGAGAAGGAATTAAGAAAACCATTATTTTCGACATGGCTTCCAACAGCCCGCTAGATAGCACAATAGAGGCCCTTCGCTCCCAGATCTCAGCCTGCGAAGCCCAACTCCAAGCCCTTAAGCTCCAGCTCGCCGAAGCCGAAACCCGCGCCAGTTCCACCGGCCCATCATTCCCTTTCGCGCAGTACGATCATGACATGATCGGCGGTGTCCCGAATGCCTGGCAAACAGATTTCCTCTCCGTCCTGGGCCAGACCGACAATGACCCAAACCCCGCAAGCCGCCCCTCAGACCAAACCCTCAGAAAATGGCCCCTAACGAGCGCCGAATACAAACGCTACGGCCGCCAACTAATCATGCCCGAGATCGGCCTTGCGGGCCAACTCCGTCTCCACGCCGCCTCCATCCTGATCATCGGCGTCGGCGGGCTGGGCTGTCCAGCCGCGGCCTACCTCGCCGGCGCGGGCGTGGGCAGAATCGGACTCGTCGACGGCGATGTCGTTGAGGTCTCGAATCTGCATCGGCAGATTCTGCATAGCACCGCTACGGTCGGGGTATCGAAAGTGGATAGTGCGGTGAGGTATCTGAGGGAGCTGAATCCGGGGGTGGAGTATGTGGGGCATTGTGAGCGGTTGACGCCGCAGACCGCGATTGAGACCTTACAACCCTACGATCTGGTCCTCGATTGCACAGACACGCCCGCCTCGAGGTACCTTATTTCTGATGCGTGCGTACTCCTTGGTAAACCGCTTGTCTCGGCATCGGCACTGCGAACTGAGGGCCAGCTTATGGTGTTCAACTCCCCGTCTAGACCACAGGGCGACCCGTCAGGAGGGCCGTGCTACAGATGCGTTTTCCCTAAGCCGCCGCCCGCGGCGAGCGTCCTGAGCTGCGGCGAGGGCGGGATTATGGGGCCGGTTGTGGGGGTGATGGGGGTGCTGCAGGCGCTTGAAGCGATTAAGCTCATAGTGGCAGGACTGAAGACTGAGGGCGTCGAGCTGAACGGTGGAAAAGAGGGACAGGGAAAGCCGGATCCGCCATCGTTGTTGCTGTTCTCAGCGTACAGCAGCCCGCAGTTCCGGTCTATACGCCTCCGTTCCAGGAAGCCGAAGTGTGCAGCTTGTTCGGCGCAGGCGACTGTTACACGTGAGGCGCTGGCGTCGGGCTCGTTGGATTATGTGCAGTTCTGCGGCGTCATAGATCCGGTCGATATGCTGGAGGCCGGCGAAAGAGTTACCGCGAAGGAGCTTGCAAGTGAACTTGCGAAGACTGGCATGGACGGACCAACAGCAAGGGGACTGGGCGCTACCAGGCCAGTTATAGTCGATGTCCGCGAGAAGGTCCATTTCGACCTCTGCAGCCTGGATGGGAGCGTCAATGTGCCGTTTTCTGAGATATCTACAGGCGGGGAAAGTGACGATTGGCTGTCAAAAATCCGCTCAGTATCCCCAGAGCAGCCCATCCTGGTGGTTTGCCGACTGGGAAATGACTCTCAAGTGGCTGTCAGGAGGATGAAGAAAGCTGGTTTGAATGGGGACGGGAAAAGGTGGATTGGAGATCTGAGGGGCGGTTTGAGCGCTTGGAGGAGAGCGTCGATCCGGAGTTTCCGGATTACTGAAAAGGCTCTGAGATGAATACATACGAACAACCTTCGCTCTTGGCTAAGGTTCACCATGGGCAGTTTTGTCCCTTGCTACGAACCATGGTTGCTGCGGAGGGTTGTGGATCCTTCCGCGTGTATCAAGCTCGTGCTGTCTAAGGAACGGAAACGCAGCCTTACCTGTTATTCGAGCAGGGAGATGTGTGGACAGGTTTCCCTTGAGGGCCTCTCCGAATCATGGCCGCTAGTCGCGGTCAGGACGCCGCTGGCTTCTGGATCCCTCGCTGGGCATTCTCAAATGCAGGTCCGGCGATGCATCAATCACTAGCGTCTTCTCAAGTTTGAGATTACTCCATGGCTTATCTGCCGGTGGCATGTGTGTCTTTCGGCTGAACTGTGTTGTTGGAGAGCGAGTGCTGTCTGCAGGGACACGTGAGAGGAGGCATCAAGCCTAGCTAGGGCTGATCTGTTGGTAGAACATTTGTCTTGCTGCAGCGAATGCAAGCTGTATAAGATGGGGGCTTAGTGCAGCTTACTGGATCTGCCATGTTTTCGCAGGTCCACCATCCCACTGTCAACTCGCAGCGTGACCAAAGAACAAAGACATCTTAAGGGAGATACTGATCTAACTAATCTGTCGACAGCTAGACCCCGAATGCGGACCTTTCTTTGTTCAAGAAGAAAAGCCAGGATCCAAACCCCGACTAACAGCCCGTTTCCAAGCTAATCCGTACAAGGCACCCAGTCTATCTTGATCACCAGCAGCGACGCTGCTGCTTCACACCGAAACAAACCAAAGCGGCCTTCCAGGGCTCTTGTACTCGTTCCACGTCTCCCCCTTCCTTACACTCTTAGCCTCCTTATACTCCCTTGTCTAAATCCCCAGTCCCGCCCTCAAACGCAATGGGTCTCCCAACCCGCTCCCAGCGCTCCAGAAGCGTCCTCCGCTTCCTCAAGCGCCACAGCCCCCACTCCGGCCCCAGCTGCTGCGCATCTCTTCTACTGATACCCTTCACACTACCCATTACCCTGGTCCTGCTACTCGTACTGGCTCTCTGTACTGCTTTGGACGGCATAGCTGAGTGGCGGGAAGCGCGGTATTGGCGGAAGCGAGGAGTGCGGGATCCGAGGGTGGGGGTTGGAGGGTGGAGATTGGTTAGAAAGTAAGAGACTGGGTTGGGTTAGATGGTATTGGAAAGTTCAGCGGAGGGAGAACGGTTTAGCGAAAGGAAGAACGTTGCTATGTTGGATATCTATGTATCGTGGGATGCCCGCTCTATCATTATGGACGCCGGCGAAAGAAAGCGAAGCTATGCTCAGGAAAGCGCCGCGGAAAATGTGGTGCGGTGCGAAGAGCAAAGAAGCGCGTGATGGACATCGAATAGCTCTCGGAGCGCGCTGCAAGGAAGCCGAACGAAGAGAGCAACAAGAAAGCGCGTGAAGGAAGTAGCGACGACTCGGAGAGCGAGGAAGCAAACGCTAGCACAACGCCAGTTCCCACCCGTATCGCTAGATCCCGGAATGTATCAAAAACAACCTTCCACAACCTCCAGCGAGGGTACCCAGCCTCATCAAGTCGTGATGCCGAACAAGTACGTCAGCTCTTTCAAGTTCAAGCGCGAGATACTTTGTCCCGCCTTCTCATCCAGCGCCGAAGAAATCAGATCCCTCTTCTTCTCCTGGAGCTCATAAATCCTATCCTCAACCGTCCCCTCCACAAAGATGCGGTGGACCTGCACAGGCCTCTGCTGCCCAATCCGATGCGCGCGGTCAATCGCCTGCTCCTCAATATACGGATTCCAGAACGGATCGAGGATAATGACCTGCGACGCCGCCGTAAGATTCAGTCCCGCATTCCCTGCCTTGAGCGAGACAAGCATGACCTTGCAGCTCGGCCTGTCCTCGAAATACTGCACGGCGTCCGCGCGCTGCCGCGCGTCCATGCTGCCGTCGTAGCGCTGGTAGTCCCACTTCTCGTCGCTGATGGGGATTTCGAGGAGGTCGAGGAGGGAGGTCCATTGGCTGAAGATGATTGTCTTCTCGGAGGGGTCGTTGGCTTGGACCTCCCGGAGGATCTCGAGCGTCTTGTCGATTTTGGCGCTGGTGATGTAGTCGCGACGGAGCCGGCGCAGGTACTTTTGCTTGGCGGCTTTATTCTTGGTGCTTTCTTTTTTGAGCTCGGCGAGGGTTTTGGCTTTGGACTTCTTCTTGGCTTTTTCCTTGCCCTTGCCGTTTTTTTGGATGAGGATCTGATGGAAGTTAGTGTAGATTCTTGGAAGGTCCAGCGCCAGACATGTAGCGCTCAGCGCAGGTATCAACAGTAATAAGAACCTCCTCATGCCCTGAAACATAGTAGTACGCAGTCGTCAAGGTCGCAATGGATCTCTCCAGGGCTCCACCGCCAGCTCTCCCGCAAATGGCAGAAGGGGGAGCGAAGTGCTATGACTTGCGCCTCACGTGCTGAAGGATAGCGAAAGGGGATACGGAACTGAGTATACATACCCCTCGGATGTAGCCTTCGACTTCTTAGACTTCGAGTTGCGTACTGGCTCCTCATCGCTCTCCGTTTCATCCTCATCTTCGTCCCTCGACTTCTTAAACTTCAGCTTGCCGAGCGGCTTGTAGCCATCCTCATCCTCGTCCTTGACCTCAGCTTTGACCTTTGATTTCTTCTTGATCTTTGGCTTGCGTTCGGCTTCATCCTCGTCATCCTCAACACCATCAGGCACAATGAAGCCATCGAGATCGCTGCCCTCCATACCGTCTTCGTCGTCATCATCACTACTGTCTGACTCACTGTCTGAGCCCTCCTCTTCCTCTTCGTCCTCAGCCACATCGATTTGGCTCAACAATTCCGGTTGGTGAACCTTTTTGAACGCATTATAGTCGATGATCTTCTTCGGATTGATCTTCGAGCGACACTCCGGACACACGACATCAGCAGTGGTAGCATCCTCTCCCAGCGCGATCGCGCGCGACGGATCTGAGATCTTCGAGAAGCACTCGCCGCAGGTGTCGTGTCCGCAGGGGATGAATATGGCAGGGTTTTCCACAGCGTCGTAGCAGATTGGGCACTCAAAGTTGCCCTTGACCTCCTTGATGCGATTTACCACCTCGTCAGTCAGCTGGGCAGCGAGTGCGATCATGTCGTCCGCGGAGATTTCCGTAGCACCCGTGACGCTGAGGTCGGTGATCAGGTGAGGATGGCAGCATGCTTGCCTAAGGCGCAGCAGGAGGACGAGCATGTTGGCATAATTTTTCATGGCGGTGCCTGCTTTCAGATACTTGTTGACCGCCAGCTGAGTCTTCTTCTCAAGCGCCGAGTACAGCTGTGTTTCGTCTTCGCTGAAGATGGCGTATTTCTTCTCCGTAACGCGCGGCGGCAGCTGCAAGATCGGCTTTCCGTCAATCTGGGACGTCTTCGTGCGCCGACACATGATTGCTTTGAGCAGAACTTGCAGTTTCTTCATGGATTGCTGGAAGGCAAAGGAGTCGCTGTGCTTGCTCATGCCCGCCTTGATGTCGTACCGGAACTTCTTGAAGTTGTTGTACGGTGCGATTCGTAAGAACTGGATTAGTGCCTGCAGTTCCTCGACGTTGTTCATCATTGGGGTACCAGTCATACAGAAGCGGTATTGCGAGTGGAGCAGGCAGGCCGCTTTCGAAGCTTGCGTATTTCTATTCTTGATGCATTGTGCTTCGTCGATAATGATCCTGTACCAAAGGCTTTCATCGCCCAGAAGAGCCAGCGAATGCTTGGGGCCGGGAAGAGCGTTGGGATTGTTGGCCTTGATCTTGTCCCATTCTTCTTTCCTCTTGAACTCGGTTGCGACCGTACCAAACGTCGTCAATACAACGTCGCAGTCCCTAAGCTTTCTGAAATCCTTTGCGCGGCTCTGACCGTGGTGAATGCGGACCTTGAGTGCGTAGCGGTCTTTGACCTTCGTGGCGATTTCCCTCTGCCACTGTCTCATAAGCGCTACTGGAGCGATAATGAGGGTCGTCTTCCGACGCGGATCCTCCGAAGGCCGGGAGAGAATGAGCGCAAGTGCTTGGATCGTCTTACCGAGGCCCATGTCATCGGCGAGGATGCCGCCTTTGTTTGAGCCCTCCTCCATTTTCTTCAACCACGAGAGACCTAGCTTCTGGTGCTCCATCAGAATACACTTCAAGGCATCGGGTGTCCCTTCACGTAGTTCTGGCGGGAGATCCTGATCGGGCCTGATATTCTTGAGGAGATTCTCGAGGTCTTCCTTGTTGGCCGCTCCATCCTGCGCCATGATATGCGCGTAAGGATTCATGTCTCGATCGTAGCCGTAACCCCGGCTCGTCGCAGTGCCGGGGAGATCATCCAGATCGTCCACTGACAAGCCTCCTGCAACGTTTGGATTTGCAGTAGCACCGGCCCAGCCACTAGCGCGGTATGCTGGAACAACTCTCGATGAGCCATTAGGACCAGCATGGTTACTGAGTTCAGATCCGGGGAAAGCGCCCGGCATGCTACCGACATATTTTGACTGAGATCGGTGCAAAGCTTCAGTCATGGCCTGAGACAACGGCATTCCGTATGGATCGAAGTAGGGATAGCCAGGATAGCCAGGATAGCCAGGATACTGACTCTGCCCGGCTGAATACACGGTTGCAGGGTAGGTGGGAATGTTGCTGTTCGACGGAACATTAGGAATGGTTGTGTACTGTTGCTGCCCATTAGGCAGCGTTCTGTGTTGCAATCGGGTAGCATCCCATGGGTAGCCGTTGCGGGGAGGACGACTTGGAGCCTGTTGGCACGTCAGTGATGCACACACGGGAAACTCTGCAACATCGATTCATATGAGTCTCAACCCAGAGACGGCCCGCCATAGACTTAACAACCTGCCATACGGTCGACTTAAAAGAACACCGGGATGGCTCAGGCCATTGCAGACTCCGCCGGAGCAAGTGCAGTGAGCGTAGAGCGCTCTTCACTGAAGAGACGAAGGACACTGTTGTGCCATGGCGTGCCGCAAGAAGCCGCGCGATTTCAACAACATTCAAGAAGAGTTAAACTTACTTGAGGCGCGGTGGGTTGAGTGGGCTGTATGATCTTAACGTCCTCAGCATCGTCATCATCATCACCCGTCAAGTCGATGATGTCCGAGCCACCGGTGCTTGGCCGATACGATGTTCTGGACAGAGCAGGTGGTGATATCCCTCCCTCTACTTTAGGCACCGCCAAATGCGTTCCCCAGCCATGCGCCGCTCGTCCAGTACCACTAGGGCTTGCTGGTAGAATAGGAACTCTGGACATCCCACTTGACGATGGTTCCGGTGTGGCATAGATGCCGTGAACTGTCTTTGGTCCCTGGATGCCGTTGCTGGAGTTGTAAGGCTGAGTATTTGCAGAGTATTCGCGCCGAAACGATCCATCGCGATTCAGCACAGCTTGAGTTCTGTTCTGAGTGGAGCTGGGTGCCCTGGACTGCGGTCTCATGTAGCTCTGGGCGATAGCGGCGTCTTCCCTTGCCCGCCTAGCTCTTTCGGCTGCCATCGCCTCCGCTTCCTTCTGCTGTTCCAACGCCCTCTGCATCGCTGCGTCTCTTGTGACATATGTGCCCCCGCGCTGTTGTTCGAAGCCTGGCTCGGCTAGCTCCAGAGATTCGAAAGAGGATGGGGTTCCCGGTGAGGTGGTGCTAGGGCTGGGCGTAGTGCGGCGGGACTTGTTAGGCTGAGGCTGAAGGCTGGGCCCAGATTGGGTTCGAGGACGTTTGCGAGAAGCGGCTTCGGGCGGGAAGAATTGAGTAGCGGATTGACCTGAGCTTGCAGCGGACGAGGGGCCGGCTACCTGAGGTTGTAGATAGTACGACTCTGGATAGTCACTGGTTCCGTCGAACGCTAGCACCTGTTGCCGCGAATTCAACATATTCTCCAGTACTTCTAATGTCTGCTGATGTTCCTGCCTCTGCGCCTCAGCATCGTCGGACTCCGGATCTATGGAATCCATTAGCAGTCTAGTGAACAGAAGTTCTTCTTCTATCTCCGTCACGGAGGCGTTTGGTGGTAGCGACGCCATGCTGAAAGGCAGGTTGCGCCTGTCGGAAATTGTGCGCGCAATCCGGGAATCCGGTACAAAGACGTATTTACAGGCGAAGAGAATAAAGGGCGCGCAGAAAATAGGCAGATGCGAAAGACAATTTATTGCGCCAGAGGGCAGTGAGAGTCAGCCGCGCAAAGACCCGCGAGGCTGAGTTTGTGCGTCGTGAGAAAAAGTCGCAGTCGCGCGTTGGAAGTGCGCCGCATGTGTGAGTGCGCCTTGACTCCGGATAAGGAAGATCAGGTCCGACAACAGTAGTGAAGCATGTACATGGAACAAGGCGCCAAGGTGAGCCAAGTGAGGCGGAAGTGAAGAGGGCGAAGGCCTCAAGTTTGCCTTGTAGCCTCGTCGCCGGTCAGAGTGGAGAGGTTTCGCGTACCGCGCTCCAATGACGCCACCAGTGGCAGTCGCCTATTCACCTGACCAGCGACATGTCGCATGTTTCTAACAGAGAGATCTGTACCGAAACATTTGCTCGTTTATTGTTATCACCTTGTAAGTGGATTAAGACACTACCAATGGAGTTCATGTCATCTACAAGGTCGAAGAACGTAAGGAGAGAAACTTTTCCGTTCTTGAATATAAGTGCTACATTCATCTGAGTGCATTCAGACAAGTCTTGCGCGAGGGCTTCAGTTGTGTTCAAATGCTATTCATACAAACCATCCACCAGTGTTTGGCATGATCAAGCCTAAAGAAATAAGATAGGTATATCCCCTATCAGTTGGTCGTAAATCAACGAAACGTACAACACCGCAGGCAGAAACCCCCAGCTCGAAAAGCCCCGAAAATCGGAGCAGGGTAAGCTACAAATCCCATCAACCGCCTTAAACACTCCAAATCATCGCCATCAGCACCTCGACATTGCACGGCCCACATCGCCCTCGCCCCACGCCTTGAGAACGCCCTTGAGAGGCCATATTGTAGGCCTCAAAGCACTACCAAGCCCTTCGATGGCCGCTTGAGAAACGTCAAAAACAATAAGGTGCACAACAGCCGAGAAAAAACCCCTCCTGGATAGAAGGAAGCCAATTCGAACGTCAGTCGCGTCTAGGCAAAATCGGCCGCTCAGCTGCTATGCGACCGGAGCAGTAAATGCTGCAAAATTCAGTTAGCCGAAGATCTTCAGGCAAAGGCAGCGGAGACACTCACTCTATCGTCTAACGGATCACTCTGATCCACCGCCAACAAGTTCGGACTATCCTGGCCCTCCCTCCCTGTAGTCGTGTACCCCCTCGGGTCCATCGACGGCCGCGCCTGTCTCGGCGTCACCTTCGCCGGCGGCGGCGTCGGATTCTCCTGCGGCGCGTGCACCACGACCGTGCCCTCCCCATCGCCGCCATGCATCGACAGCCTGTTGTCCTTGTTGCGGTCGAGCAGCGCACCGCCCAGTGTCGCGCAGCGCAGAATCGTCTGAATGAGCTGGTTCTGCTTGAGCGGCTTGGACAGGTAGTCGTCCATCTGGGCGGCGAGGCATTTCTCGCGGTCGCCGACCATGGCGTGGGCGGTGAGGGCGACGACTGGGGTCGGTGTGAGGCCTTGCTTGGCTTCCCATTCGCGAATATTTGCTGTGGCCTCGAAGCCGCCCATGACGGGCATTTGCACGTCCATGAGGACGACGTCGTAGCGCATCTTCTGCACGGCCTGGAAGGCTTCCAGACCGTTGTTGGCGACGGTGACGGTGTGGTGGTACTTTTCAAGGATCTTGACGGCTAGTCGCTGGTTGACAGCGTTATCTTCGGCGAGGAGAATGTTGAAGGACTTCGAGTGATCCGACACTGAGGGTGCGGCTCTGCCGTCCAGAGCCGGGATGAGTGCGTTGCCGAGATCGATGGGCAGGCATGGCGTGGTCATGTAGCTGGAGATACCATCCTCTAGCGCGGCTTTGAGACTGATGGACACCTTGGGCGTCACCATGACTAGCGGGATGTACTTGAACTTCTCGGCATCACGCAGCTTGCGTGCTGTGCTGTGGCAGTCCACGAGCACACAGTCGAATGCCTTCTTCGAGCTGGGTTCTGGAATCTCTTCCTCGGAGTGAACAACCAAAGGTTTCAGGTTGAGAGCCTCGATATGGCTGATAATCTCGTCGGAGAAGCCGGTATGCCCTTGGTCGATGAAGAGCACGGTGTGCTTGGCGTAGGGGACGAGAGAGGGCATGATGGCAGTAACGTTCGGGTTGGCGAGGCGGACCTTGCAAGTGAAATGGAATGTGCTGCCCTGTCCATAGACGGACTCTACCCACATCCTACCACCCATGAGGGTAACCAGGCGCCTCGAGATGGAGAGACCGAGACCGGTTCCACCGAACTTCCTTGTCGTAGACCCATCGGCTTGTTGGAATGTGTCGAAGATCAAGTTAAGCTTGTCGCCGTGGATACCGATGCCGGTATCAGACACGGCAAACTTAAACACGTATTGATCAGGCGCGCATGCCGCTTGGGGCGCCATCTCCACATCAATCTTGACCTCGCCGTGCTCAGTGAACTTGATGGCATTGCCGACTAAGTTGAGGATGATCTGGCGTAGGCGAAACGAGTCACCCAGAACGTAGTCGGGCACAGAGCTGTCGACTTGATATGCCAGGTTCAACGACCTGTCGTTTGCCCTTGAGGTCAACGACTTCAGCGCATTGAAGATCGTGCCACGAATGGAGAAGGGGATCTCTTCCATGACCATGCGATTCGCCTCGATCTTGGAGATATCCAGGATGTCGTCGATGATTGTCAAGAGCTGACCTGCTAGATTATGCACGATAGTGAGCATCTCTCGCTGGTTCTGCGTCAGATCAGTGTCCAATGTGAGCTGGGTCATGCCGATGATGCCATTCATGGGTGTTCGGATTTCGTGACTCATGTTGGCTAGGAACTCGGATTTGGTCTTGTTCGCAAGTTCTGCTGCTTCTCTGGCGGCAGTGTTCCTCTGAATACTCTCCCGCAGATTCTGCACCATCTTGTTGATCTTGCGCTTGAGCTCGTCCATCTCGCCTGATGCCTCGACGGTGATCTGTGTGAACTTGCCCTCGGTTGCTGCATTGGTGATGTCGCCAAATGCTCGCACTTGGGATGTAAGGTTCTGCGCCATCGTGTTGACGTCCGTGGTGATCTCCTTCCACCGTCCACCGATGCCGGACACTTCTGCTTGGCCGCCCATCTTCCCGTCCACGCCTACATCGCGGGCTACACGCTTGACCGCCAGCGACCAATCATCCAGACGGGCAACCATGTCGTTGATGGTGTCTTTGAGAAGGAGGATCTCTCCCTGTGCATGGACGCTGACTCTTCGCGTCATGTCACCGCGGGCGATGGCTTGCGTAACATCCGATATACTCCGCACCTGAAGGGTAAGGTTTTGCGCCATCGTGTTGACGTTGTTGGTCAAGTCCGCCCATTTGCCCTCTACATTCTCTACCTCTGCTTGGCCGCCGAGTATACCCTCGGTGCCTACCTCACGTGCTACCTTGCTGACCTCGAGAGCAAATGTGTTCAGCCGGTCTACCATGGTGTTGATGGTAATCTTCAATGCTAGGATCTCGCCCTTGACCTCTGCGCTGACCTTCTTGCTGAGATCTCCATTGGCGACGGCGGTCGTCACCTCGGCGATCTCCCGCACCTGGGTGGTCAGGTTCATGGCCATGCCATTGACGTTCTGGGTCAAATCTTTCCAGGTGCCCTCAACGCCGTGGACGGTAGCTTGGCCTCCGAGCCTACCCTCTGTACCGACTTCTCGGGCAATCTTTGTGACTTCATGTGCAAATTGCTGGAGTTGATCCACCATGGAGTTAATGGTCAGCTTCAACTCCAAGATCTCTCCCTTGCACTCAGCCTGGACTTTGCGTGTGAGGTCGCCTTTTGCGACAGCTGTCGTCACTTCCGCGATGTCTCTGACTTGCGTTGTCAAGTTCATAGCCATGGCGTTGACGTTGATTGTAAGATCATTCCACATGCCCTGCACACCATCGATACGTGCCTGCCCACCGAGGACACCTTCTGTGCCGACATCTCTAGCGACTCTAGTCACCTCCGTTGCAAAGGCTCGCAGTTGATCCACCATGGTGTTTATGGTTTGTTGTAGTTGTAGGATTTCGCCGCGAGCCGGCCGTACAATCTTGCGACTGAGATCGCCGTGTGCTACGGCGGTAGTTACTACAGCGATCTCACGCACTTGCTCTGTGAGGTTCCTGGCCATGACGTTCACTGCGTTCCGTTAGTGAGTTCTTGACTAAGGAAGTGCAATGCTCAGCGTACCGCTATCGGTCAGCTCCGCCCATATACCATCGACACCTGGAAGCGAGGCCTGACCGCCCAGTCGACCCTCTGTGCCTACCTCCTTCGCCAAATGAGTGACCTGACTGGCAAAGTCTTGTAGTTGATCCACCATCTTGTTGATTGTGCGCTTGAAGGTCGTGATTTCAGGATCCAACTCTTTCGCATGTATCAATACCTTCTTGCTGAGGTCTCCGTTCGCGACAGCAGTGACTATACTTCCGATCTCCCGCAATGCCTTCTGGAAAGCCAGGTTGGCTTGCTGATGCTTGCCCAGCTCCCGCTTGAGTGCACCGATATCCTCGATGCCGTGACCAAAGGCAGCATCTTGATCTCGCAAGTGCCGGTTGACTTCCGCGCTCAGACTGTCGATGTGCTCGCGCTGGCTCTTGATCTGCTCAGCTTGCTTGTTGAGGTGATCTCGCAGGTAACCCAGCTGCTCTCCAGTGGGGTTCGTCGAGGGCGCTTGCTGCTCGCCGTCGGCAGCATCTTTAGCTAGCCAGCTCTCCACCCATGTTGTTCTGTCCCTGCTGGCGCTGGATGCATGGCGTGTCGGTATCGAGCCTAAAGTCCGCGGGGTATTGGTCGGTGACCCAGAAGCAAAGGGTGATGAGACCGTAGGCTCACCCGGCGTGATAGGAAAGGTATTGTCATTGACAGTGCTTGCCTTGGCCTCGAGGTATTGTACTCTCGACGCTAGAGCAGACAGCTCAAGCTCTAAGCTCTTCTTCGCGGGACTTTCGGGTCCAGGGAGGTGTATCCTGGTCAGCTTGCCGCCATTTGCTGCGACTTGGCCGGGGAAGGAGCCGTCTATGGCGGGATCGTAGGATTTCGCGAGGTTCGACAGCACGCCGGCGACAGCGGCCGCGGTCTGTTGGTCGAGCATCGCGATGGACGGTTTCTTGCGGACGTTTACGCGGTCATTCAGCTCGAAGTCGTGAAACGGGTATCTTGTCTGCTGACCGGCGGCAGGGGCTACACGAGCTGAGTCTCCTGGCGATAACACTTCAACCTCACGAACGGCTTGCAAGGAAAGACAGAACGGAGCCCTGACGGAGCCCGTGAGGTCGAAAGGACTTGCGATGAGGAAGCTGCCCAGAGGAATGGTTCAGCGACAAAACCACTCAGGGGTGGGCTACCGTTCCGGGGGTGGGCGTTCTGGACCGTAGGGCAGCACGACCACCTACGCAATCCCCTTATTCCCCGGCAAAACGTGCGACCTTTGTTTGCGAAGGGCCGGATATCGACAGGACTCGTTCCGCGCACACACGATGATTGAGAAATACTTTAAATGCCAGTTCAGAAGTCAGGGCAAGAAGTGCAATTTGCGCGGCAGGCCCTCGACGCTGCCCAGATGGTGCAGATCGCGGAGGGAGGGCTAAGACGTAGCCGATTTTCTTGGCTATGGCCCCGTCCCGTGCTGGAGCGCGCTCGCGCTTGGGGAGGGTGTGGCGCGGGAGCTGAGGCAGCGAGTCACGGAAGTCACGGAGCTCCCGCCACGCTCTCGCTTCAGGGTTGCTCTTGACCGCTGACGGATCGGCATGCGGATGAGGCTCTAGAACTTCCTCTCACGAGCGTGCAACTGCCTTTTCGTGACGGAGCCGCGGCCTGGCAGCCTCGACAGGGCGACGAAACCACGGCCCCCTTGGTCGAGACATGCTCCCAAGCATCTGGCATCAAAGCCGCTTCCGGCACTACGCATTGTCCTGTGACGTAGCTTGGCGCCCTGCTGTGCTATGCTGTTTCACAAGCTGTCACCAAAGCGCGATCTTAGGACCGACCAAGAATCTGTGGCATCGAGCACAGCGTGGGGAATCACAGCCGGCCACTTCGTGCAAGAGCCTGGATGGATGAATGAAACAGCCGCGCTCCACACCCGCAACCAAGGTTCCGCCACAGCTGACAGCGCGCTAACTTCAAATCAGGCCCTGTCCCGCTGTCATGGCCTTTTGTAATAGCTGTACCTCAATGCCATCAGCAGTGATGTCGACGTCAACGCACCTTCACAAACGTAGCCACGATACTCGAAGCGTTCATCAAGCCACGAGCACGCATAGGTTCCTACTCTCCTTGCGGGATACGGGCGTATCACGTGCCAGAATACAGATTTGAGCATTAAACTCGCATCGCTGCCCAACTGCGACTGCAACCTAAGCAAATGACCACTCGCTAAACCCTTTCCAACTCAGCTAAGGAGCCAATTTGAAAACCGACCTCGCTCACTGGTGACGGGCAGTACTCCGTCTCCCAGCCGAGGGGCCACCGTCACTTGGGGCTCTTGGTGCTCCCAGTGTATCTGGGGGCAGCGCTAGAGGCCGGCGCCGGCACCGTTAAGAAACGCCTTCATGGACGCGTCCTGCGCGCGTGTGAGCCCCCTATCTGAGAAGGCGCCGACACAAGATAATTTACCGACGTTAAATGATATTCAAAATTGCTACAGATTCATTCTTTCGAGCCTGAAGTGTACCTACTGCATATGCTACCGAAGATGAGCTACAAGTACGAGTACAGATCAAGCCTCTATCTCAGCCTAAGACCAACACCCTATCTACGCGCTCAGATGTACTTGAGTGCACGCACACTGTCGATCTATGGCGCCTGAGGCCACGGTTTTTGCGAGATCTCGATCCTCTGAAGAGCCTCAGTTATGCCGCTGCCGCCCGGGTCGGAGCATTTGAAACGCCTGTTTGATCAGCGGGCCAGATGCCTGCTCCGGTACTGATTATCGCAGCGCCTGCCTCTGACATCGAGATGGCTCGTTTGCCCCGACTGTGCTTTCCAAACTATGGCTGAGCAGCGCTGGAAGATACCCCCGCCTCCGTCATCGGTATCCAGTATCAATCCGAGTCTGCTCAACTTGCGTGTCTTGACCCATTCGACGCACGCGCAAGGTTACACACCTTACTCCCTAACCTTCTTAGCATGCTTAACCAAATTCTCAATAACCCCCTCAAACGCATCCTTATCCCCCATCGCGCTATCCTTCAGCTTGAGCCAGTACTCCAACACCTCACTCGCCCGTATCTGCAGCTCCTTCAGCCTTGCCACATGCGCCTCCAGCTCCTCATCCGTATAATTACTCAACGCCACCTCCGTTGTGGAGCACAGCATAGTAGCTGAGCTCACATCCAGCTCCGGCGGCGGCGGCGGCCCCTCCGTTTCCGCTCCGCCTTCGAGGCGCTCGAGTTGACCGAGGCGGAGGAGTCATTTCCCTGTTTTAGGCGGGCGACGGCGCCGTTGCCGCGGGCGTCGGAGGAGGGTCTTGGGGAGAGGGAGTCGGGGAGGTTGGTGGAGGGCAGGATGAGCTTCTTTTGCTTGCTGGCGGGGAGGATCTCGTCGAGGTCGACGGGGACGCCGAGGGAGACGAGGAAGAGGCGGCGGATGCGGGAGCGGACCCAGTTGGGGGGTTGGAGGGGAGGCGGGGCGACGAGTTGGGTCCAGAGGGAAAGGCTGCGTTCGGAGAGGAAGAGGGATGTGGCGGTCTGGGAAGGCGAGTCTGTTGAGGAGTCGAGGTTGAGAGAGGGAAAGAGGTCGCGGATGTAGGGTTGGCATGCGGCTTGGATGTCTTCTGGTGTGTTATAATCGTCGAAGTTGAGGATGGGCTAATACATGAGGTGGTGCCGGTCAGCCGCTGTACATCTCATCGAAGAGTCACACTGATCCAACGATCCAAGCCAAGACTTGTCTTTGTAGTTACTTACAAGTGAAGGAGGAGCAACAGGAGCAGAAGGTTGAGGAAAGGATTGATCAAAAGCGCTCTCTGCTCCCTGGTCCGCCTGCTCAAACCCATCGCCAAAGTCGCCAAAATCATCATCCTCTTGCCCACCCTCTTCGAAGTCGTCAAACTCATCGCCAAAGCCCTCATCAGCCACATAATCATTGTCGTTCGTGTCCGCTGCATCCGCGTCGAAGTCTGCAGGCTCCTCTAACGGTTCGACCGGGCTTGGAGATCTGTTCACCGACGAAGTTGGCGATCCTTAGTCCGTCAATCGCACGTTGAAAGAGCGCAAGGAAAGGAAACAGTGTAGCTTACCCTCTACTTTCTTCCCAGCCTTCTGCGGCGCTTTCAGAATAAC
This sequence comes from Coniosporium tulheliwenetii, assembly GCA_030247845.1. Lineage (NCBI taxonomy): Eukaryota > Fungi > Ascomycota > Dothideomycetes > Coniosporium > Coniosporium tulheliwenetii. The sequence goes on from JAPDRP010000006.1 coordinate 486,182, forward strand.
ATCCGGTGCAGCATCCGCCTTGCGGATCGCATGTGCCTCTGTCCCAGGCACCTCGCCATGACTTGGCGTATCGTCAACCCTCTCAACAACAACGAGAGGGTGCCGCCAGGCGAGCGGGGGTGGAGGGGCGGTCTGTGGGGCGGAGCCAGGAGCTGCTGCGGCTGCGCTGTCCTTCGGGGACGACTTCTACTTCGTCGGGAACGGCGTCCCAGGTGCGCATTTTGTAGGCGGGGGTTCCGGGAACTTCGCCGTAGGCGGGCTTGTCGTCGACGCGCTCTACTCGGGTGAGAGGGACGGGAGAGGTGCCGCTGGATCGGTCGATAGGCGGCTGGCGTCCTTCTGAGGCGTCTGAGAAGTGATCTTCGGCATCGGACGAGCCTTCAAAACTGTTAACATGACTGTGTTTTTGCCTGATGACAGGAAGGGGACTCTGTTTGCATACCAAGCTCATGTGCGCCTGGGTCTTCCAGCTCGACGCTCTTGCGTGGAGGCGCCAATGCGTCCATGTTCTGTATGTTATCCGAAGTCGTCGATGTTCTCAACTACTCCAGAGCAGTACAATGGTGCCGAAATGTTCAGTATGCGTCCGGTCAGCGCGGCCATGAGCCTCACGACTCCCTTGCGGGATGCTCGCGGATGCCAAGCTATCTCGGGGCGGACTAACATGGAGCTTTGGATGGCTGGACAGGGGTCCGCAGCGCAGCAAGCTTCACCAAAACACGCCCGAAGGTTCAAGCTCCAGCAGAAAGTGACCGGCGCGCGACTTCCTTCCACGCGTTGCTTCACACTACCAATCATTCACAAGAAGGCGCTACCTGCATCTCCCTAGAGGCCGACTAAACGTCCCTCATTTGCCTTAGTAAGTCTGTCCGCTAATAATTATATCTCGCTCGCAATCCACCGTCTTCGCGCCTATCCAGCTCGTGCCAGTCAAGGTCATGGACGAGACGTTTGCGCCTCAGCGCGGGACCTCTCCTCGCAGAATTGCAACCCCTCGTACTAATAAACGGCTTGCCCAGTCTCCCGCGAGGTCGCCCACGATGGCAGACAATACGCAGAAGAACCCTTTCAGCTTTGCCAACACTGGTACCACATCCGCTCCCTCGCTCTTCGGCAACACACCTGCTACATCCGGCCCAGCATCCGCACCAGCATCCCAACCATTGTTCGGCAGCAACGCGCAGACTGCCACATCGTCGCCGTTCTCTCTTGGTGGAAACAAGCCCGCAGGTAGTAGTCTTTTCGGATCAGGCGGCACCACTGCAGCAACCCCGGGCGGCGGTTTGTTCGGACAGCAACCAGCGTCCGCACCAGCAGGCCAGTCGGTGTTCGGTGCGGGAACTGGAGCGTTTGGGAATAAGAACCCAACAGGAGCTTCTGCGCCTACCTTTTCCTTCGGTAAACCAGCAGACAACACCAACACTGCAGCAGCATCTTCGGCACCCTCAAACGCTTTCGGCACTGCTACCTCGGGCACAGCTGGCGCAAGTCCCTTCGGAGCATCCACAGGGGGAACCTCGTTGTTCGGTAACAATGCGGCTTCATCCGCCCCTGGAGGTACGGCTACTCCCGCCCCCAGCAAGCCAGCGCTTTCCTTTGGGTTTTCCACGACGCCTGCTGGCAACCCACCGTCGAACAACACGGCTGGCGGGGGAAGTAGCTTGTTCGGTGCCCAGCAGAATGCTCAGACGTCCGGGCAGCAACCCCTTGCATCTCCTGCTCCAGCAAATCCGTTCGGCGGCACGCCAGCAACAACATCAACCGCATCTCCCAGTCTCTTCGGCAACATGAGCTCGAACAATGCAGCCCCAAGTCTGTTTGGAAACGCCAACAAGCCCGCTACACCGTCGACTGCAGGATCCGGTGGCTTTTTCAACAAGCCTGCCGCTGGCGATGCTCAAGGCCAGCAAACGAGCTCAGCTGCCCCTAGCGCTTTCACCCTTGGAACCACAGGAGTGAGCGCTTCCCTCCAGTCACATCCAACAAGTTGCAGTTCAACATTGGGGGTGGGGGAGCCGCTTCACAGACACCCACAGCAAGTCCAGCTGCCGCGCCGAATCTCTTCGGCAACCTCGGTGGGGGTGCTGCCGGTTCTCCAGCGACCTCACAACCAGCAACAACAACCGCTGGCGCGCCTTCGAACATGTTTGCAAACCTAGGAGGTGGAGGCTCAACCGCTACGACAAGCGCAGGAGCAGCCCCAAATCTGTTCAGCAATCTCGGTGGCGGGGCGGGAGGCGCCTCGAATGCAACAAGCGGCCCTGCCAGGACTCAAAGCCTTTTCACTGGTGTTGCAGCGTCTCCGTTCGCCAACTTTGCCAAAGCCAATGCGGCTGAGACAAGTAAACCAGCCTCGGCGCCGGCAACCGCCATATCACCGCCAACCAACAATATGTTCGCAAATCTCGGCTCGACGTCCAGCGCAGCGTCTGCGGCACCCAGCACCACGGCCGCAGCACCAGCTTCTAACATGTTTGCGAGCCTCGGAGGAGGTCTCGGGTCAACGACGAGCGCTGCTACCACGGCGCCCAGCACGACGGCAGCAGCACCAGCTTCCAACATGTTCGCAAACATCGGCAAGACCACCAGCGCGTCTAGCACGGCACCAACCACCACCACCACCGCAGCACCCACCACCAACCTCTTCGGCGGCCTCGGCGCCTCAACCACCACCACTCAGCCCTCCTCCACCACCGCGCCCGCATCCGCACCCACGACCACCGCCCCCACCGCCGCCGCCCCCAACACCCTTACCACCTCCACCGCGGGCCCCGCCCCCTCCGCCGCCTCGGCCCTCAAAAACAAATCCATGGACGAGATCCTCACGCGCTGGGCCTCCGACCTGTCCAAATACCAAAAAGAGTTCCAGAGCCAAGCGTCCCAGATCGCGGAGTGGGACCGGCTGCTCGTCACCAACACAGAAAAAATCTCGGCGCTCTATAAGAAGACGTTTGATGCGGAACGCGATACCGCGGAGGTGGAGCGCCAGCTGAGCAGTGTGGAGGCGCAGCAGGAGGAGCTGGAGGGGTTGTTGGACAGGTTTGAGGGCGTGGTGGGGGAGTTGATGGGGCAGGCTGGGGTAGGGGGAGGGGAGAGGGGAGGGGGCTTGGGGGGGGCGGATGCGGAGAGGGAGCGCACGTATGGGGTTGCGGAGAAGGCGGCTGAGAGGCTCGCGGAGCTGAATAGGGATCTGGCGGATATGATTGAGGAGGTTAATGGGGTTGGGCAGGAGTTGAGTAGGGCGGGGAAGAGCGATGATCCGGTGAGTTTGCTTTTGCCCCCTTTCTTTCCTTCTCTTTTCTTGTTGAGGGTATTGGATAAGTGCAGTCCAGCTAACGTTATTGGGCACAGCTCTCACAGGTCGTTCGTGTGCTTAACAGCCATCTCGCACAGCTGCAGGCCATCGACTCGGGCGCTGCGGCGCTGCAGGCTAAGGTTGCGGCCGCGCAGAAGGAGGGGCAGCGATTGGGTGGTGCGAATGGGTATCATGGCTTGGGCAGTGATCCGGCGGATGACTTTTACCGTTCGTACATGTCACGGCGGTAAGAGAAGTTGTAATCCGTGGGTAATTGGGCAAAGCCTTCTTAGCAGTATAGTCGTTTGGGTCATTGCTGGGCGTTGGATGGATAAGGTAAGCTGAATGTGTTGTACGCTATCAGGGCATTGTGAGGACATAAAGTTTGCCTGAGAAGGGATTGGAACAGAAAGGGTGCAGCAAAATCGCGTGTTGGACTCGTGGGGGTTCAGCAATCCAATAGAAGGGGTGATGCTTGACATGAAGTCGCTGTGCAACACCACTTGAGCTGAGAAACCGATGTATTCACACTGCTTGCGAACTCATTGCGTCCGCCAGACCGTAAGGGCCAATCTGTGATAGTCGCCAAGACAATACAAATAAGATTGCAAGTTGACTTTCGATCGCCGCTAGTAAAGTGTTTCCTCCAAGCATCAACAATCCGACCCTCATTTAACCTAGTTGTGCTCGCCGCCCTGGTTCTTAGTCAAGTCATCGCTGCAACATCCACGAAGTCAGCCCAGTAATCCCTAACACGCAGAGCTCTACGCCCCGTCCAAGGCACAACCCCGATGACGTACATATGCTTATCAAGCTCATCAATATGCTTCCTCTGCGCCTTCAGCTTCTCCTTCAGCTGCAGCAGCCTGTGTGACCATCCATTAGCCCATGATACCCCTCCACACAATACCACGACGCTCACTTGTTCCTCTCTTCCTGCCGGATGTACATCTCCTCGGCGGAGCGCTCGCGGCGGGTGAAGGCGTCCCTGCGGTCCAATGCGTTAGATATAGATGAACAAGGCGAGCGAGAGGCAGGGAGCTCACGCAGCGCGCTCGCCGCCGGGCGGGCGGCGCCGGTGTCGCCTGCGGCCATGGCTTTGGCGGTGGTGGAGAGGAGGCGGCGGGGTGCTGCTGTCTTGAGGACGCGGATGAGGGCTGGGCGGGTCATCTTTGTGGGACGTGTGATGGCTGTGAGCGGAAGGACGGCTGCGTTTTATGTGTGCGGGTTGTTGTTGTGGTGGTGTGGAGATGGGGTGATGGTCAGCTTGTCAACCTGGCAGGTGCTGGAAGATGGAGAGCTCCAGAAGCTCATGGCTTGGCGCGGATCCCGTGATCTCTCCGCAAGTGATTCTGGTACTGCGCTCTGGGTACGCAGATACAACTGGAAAAGGTACATTTGCGTGCATGGGTGTGCAGGCCATGTGATTCAGACATCATGTGGCAGAAAGCTTGACTCTGCCTCGGTGACGGATGTTGTGCTGGTTTCAAGGTACTGCTACCTTGAACACCTTGGGCATGCTATGAGCCCTTGGGCCAATAGAAGACCGTGCTCGGGTCTTAATGGCCAGTCTGTGTGCAGTGACAGCGTGATTGAGATATTCACGCTCCAATCGTGTCTGAAGACAAGGTGATTGAAACACAGCAGCGGCTTCACAGCCTGCCGTGTCAGTCGAGGGGTCGCATTCTGGATGTCAACACAGCCAGCGCGGCTTGGCGTGGGCTTGCCCAACTGAGGTAAGCGAAAATGGCCCACCTCGCTCGAAGAGTTCACCACTTCCCTTCCACTCATTTCCTCCCGACCAACGCCCACAACAACAACAACAGCCCCTCAGTCCCGCTATCAATCGCCCACAAGCTCTCAACCACCAGCGTCGCTGCACCTCTGTCCCTCCGAACATCTGACCTATCCGTCCGAACTTCCGCACCTCCTTTCCTACGTGTCCAGGTAAGGTTCCTTCGTACCCTCTTTCGTCATCCGGACAATCTGCCACCGGAGGGTCCATCGAGCGCTATCGCCGGCCGCTGTTCAAGGAAATCGCGTCTTGGAAGTGCTATGCAGCGCTGGAATTGCTCTATGTCGGTTGATGGCCTCGTTGCTGGTGACTGGGCGTCTTGGCTGGCACTCCGCCTCACGTCTCAGACCTGCCTCCTTGCGACCTCACCATTCGCTTCAGTGCCTGCTCAATCACCACCTGTTGTTTTCGCTTCGCTATCCATTCGGTGCACCGAAGTGACTGCAATCGCCGAAGCCATCTTCACCAGCTTCCTTCACCGCCTTTATCCGCCCGCTAGCGCTTCTCTCTCGCGCCTGTGCAGTCGAAAATTCCACATTCGCACCTGCAAAGTCCGTCGACGACGCGTCATTCAAACGAAGCATCAACTCGCGTGCAGCACGCTGACATTTACGAACTTGTAGAACATCCGTCACAATGGGTTACGAAGACGCAGTCTACCTGGCCAAGCTCGCTGAGCAGGCCGAGCGCTACGAGGGTAAGACAAATCCCCTCTCTACTGCATTTCCCCGCTGACCGCACTTCCAGAAATGGTCGAGAACATGAAGACCGTCGCCTCAGCAGACCAAGAGCTCTCCGTCGAAGAGCGAAACCTACTATCCGTCGCCTATAAGAACGTGATCGGTGCCCGCCGTGCGTCGTGGAGAATTGTCACCTCGATCGAGCAGAAAGAGGAGTCCAAGGGCAACGAGGCTCAAGTCGGTCTGATCAAGGAATACCGGCAAAAGATTGAGGCCGAGCTTGCCAAGATTTGCGAGGACATCCTGGAGGTTTTGGACAAGCACCTTATCCCATCTGCCCAGAGCGGTGAATCCAAGGTGTTCTACCACAAGATGTGAGAAAATTTCTATTTCTCCGTCGCTAAAATTGATCGCTGACCGCATTTTTCCCAAACAGGAAGGGTGACTACCACCGCTACCTCGCCGAGTTCGCCATTGGCGATAAGCGCAAGACTTCCGCCGACAAGTCACTGGAGGCCTACAAGGCTGCCACCGAGGTCGCACAGACCGACCTTGCCCCGACGCACCCGATCCGCCTTGGTCTCGCCTTGAACTTCTCCGTCTTCTACTACGAGATCCTGAACTCGCCCGACCAGGCCTGCCACCTCGCCAAGCAAGCGTTCGACGATGCCATTGCCGGTGAGTCACTCAGCTCGACTCTGCCATGTGATGTGCTAACTCGCTACAGAGCTTGACACCCTAAGTGAGGAGAGCTACAAGGACTCCACCCTCATCATGCAGCTCCTCCGGGACAACCTCGTAAGCCCTACCCTACTCCTCCTCACAATCTACACAGAGCCTCCTTGCTAACCCCATCCCAGACACTCTGGACCTCTTCCGAAGCCGAGCCCGCAGCCGAGTCCAGCGCCGAGCCTGCCGGCGAGTCCAAGGAGGCGCCCGCCGCCGAGGAGTCCAAGCCTTCCGAGTAGAGAGGGGAGAGGAAAGGTCCTGCGACACGGACTTTTGAGATGGGGGCTTTCTTAATGGATTGGCATGAACCTTTTGAGACGGCGAGCGTGGGGTCGGGTTCGGGGCTAGCGTGGGGTGTCTCCTTTGCGAGTTGTGCTTAAGAACGTGGTGACAGTACTGCTTATTAGAACAACTTGAGTCATAGCACCTTTGGCATGATTCTTTGGTGTGGGTTCTGTGATGTGTGTTTTGAGTGATGCGTGACATCTGACTACTCTCCATGGCCTTGCATTCCTTCCCTTACTGGATTTCAGATGCGGATCGAGTAGATCGGGATTACAAGCAAACTCTTCATGCGCTCATCAGACGAATCCAGAATCACAATATTCCGCAAGAAGCTCCGGCACTAGATCACAGATCTGGCTCTCCATCTAGCTGGCTCGCGCCGCGGTCCTCCTTAGACTCTTGCCTCCCGCTCCGAGCCTCGCAGCGCACATCGTGCAAGACTCCCACTGCAGCGAAGCCGGAAAGGCAGGGAACAGGTCATGAGTTACTTGAAGCTGCGATGGACCGGGACGGGGGCGTCGACGCATCATCACGCGCAAAGTGGGACGCGGGAGGGACCGTCTCGCACAGCGACAGGTGAGCCCGGCGCGGTCACTCGGGGAGCAGCGACGAGGCTTCGGGTTGTGAGGGACGCCGAGACGGGGTGGGGGATGGGGATGAGGATGAGGAAGACTGGCTCAGTAAAGATGTGGTTTGGTAGCTGGATACTTGGGGTTTAGGTCTACGCGAGAGGAGGGGGCAGGAGAGGAGTCTTTGCGTCTTTTCGTGGAGGAAAGAGTCTGGTTGTGTTGGCCGTGTGTGGTGAAGGGTGGTTCGAGATGCCGCTGCGGAGAACTGAGGGAACAAATGATGGACTGATTACTGGTTGCCAGAGGTACCGTGGTGGAAAAGGATACTTGTGGACTTCAGCTGGACTGCTGGAATAACATGCGGAAGGCGAATGAGTAGAAACAATTGTAGACTGTGTTTTGCGGTGACGAAGAAGCTCTCTAAGCTCTTGTGTAACATCAAAAGAAACAGCAAAGGCAACTCAGCACTTCCTTAGGTTCATCGCCAACTCCAGCTGCGTTAGCTGACCGAACTGATGGTTATTACGACCGATTTTCACAATATTTGCCTGAGCCTTTTCATTCGGACAAAGTACTTCGTTACCGCAAGCTTTCGCGCTGCATTCAACGAGTCCTTCTTCTTTGTGTCTCTGGGTCTCGACGAACCGCCTTAGGTTTTTGCGGTTCTTGACAGGGACATTGAAGAGCAAGAAGGTTGTAAAGCGAAGGCACAACCAAGCAGACCCTCAGTCCGATTCCACCACACTCCACCAAATTTACCACTGCCTTGAAACGATGTAGGCGCCTCTGAGATTGAGGGTTTATCCCATCAAGTGTTGTACAACTCTACCTACCAGCGCAAGAGCAGAGGATATCTTAGATAAAAGTTCGTGTCTACAACTTTGAAGAAAAGAAACGTTCATGTATATTGGAGTGGGTAGTCTCAGCGGGAGCTCTGTTAGCCATCAGAACTCCTCAGCGCACGTCGCTTTATGTGCGCGATAAGGTAGGACAACGGTGTTTCCCGTGGTGGGGAACTGGATCACCCTGAGCTTACATTAGCTGGCCCTGCGGCCAGCGTGACCGTGGGCTTTTGCAATGAAGTCCATCCGGCTCCCGTGTGTAGAGTGGAAGGTGGACGAGGACCGGAAACAGCTCTCCCCAACGTAACAGGAAAGCGGCCCGGCGGCTGAGTCGTGTGTAGTGCAGGCGCAAGAAAACATAGAGCGGCAAAGTTGCACTAAAGCTAGGATAATACTGCTAAATCGGCTTCTGGACTTAGCTCACTTTGTTGTTGTGAGTTGTTGGAGGGCAGACATGCTTTGTGTCGCCGCAACAGGAAAGAAGCTGCAGTCGTTGAGAGCGAGAACAGAAGGACAAAGGCCCAGAGTGATTACCTGCTTTATTTGCTTCTGGACTCAAGTTGATTTTTCCGCTCCTGGAATTTGACGACAACTTGTCCGCATAGACTTAGACCTCAGTGACATCCTGACTTTCGCCTTTGCAAAGAGGGTAGAGATCGGTTATGATGCATCGTTACGGTCTTCGTAGGCGGGGAATGCCTATCCATCAACCGGTTACACAGACACCCGCGCAGCTACCCCCACAGCAAGCTCCTCCACAAGGCCTTCCACCAGTCGGACCGCCCACACAGCCTGCGCAACTTGGGCAGCCAAGCACTCGTATAACAGGTACGGATTGGATGGGCCTCCCTCAGGGCCGGCTTCCGGGTGTCAACTGGTGGCGGTACCCTATCGTTACAGGAAATGATAAGGCCTTCATGTACGTACGTGTCGACGCACAGTCTAACATAAGAGAGGTCAGTGGTGTCCATCCCCAAACTGCGCGCACCACGCTCTGACAAAGACGGAGCAATAGAGAAGAGTCCTCAGAGTTATTACTCCCCAACATAACATGCCGAGAGACATGCGAGAGATGGTCATGCATCGTGCAATATCGCAAAACGGGTTGAATAGGCCCATCTTAAGGTTGATGCGATGTTTCCCAAGATGAGATCGGCAGGGGTATTACCTTGAACTGGAAGCGTGTGCCTACGGAGATCTGGAGGATATAATCCGCCTCTATATTGGAACCAGGTGCGTTGATGACCCGTCGTTTGTTGTCTTTTTGAAAGTCTGCTGCCGTGAGCCGGGGTAAAACAATAAAAACCAATCTGTTTCTCACTGCGTTCAAGCCTGACAGGCCCCCACCCTCAAAACTCGTACTGATATTTGGCTGTTTAGTACAAAGATTCCGGAGCCATTTCTGTGGCACCTATTCCACGAGTTGGCCAAGGCGTGTTTGATCCTGTACCAAGGTACCGAGACTCATCGTCTGCCGACCTTGCATCTCAACCGCGAGTATGTGCACTGCGATCTGAAGCCGTCAAACGTATTTGTTGCGGTGTCAGACGGCACTGGGGACTTTCCGATATACCCTAGAACCCTGATGGCGGACTTCGACTCGACGTACATGACCTGGCCTGCGGATCCTGCCAAACCAGGTGCGATGATTTGGGCAGGCACCCACGGCTTTTGGGCACCAGTACGTAAAGTTTCTGTCAGACGCTGCTTCAGCATCGCAACATGCTCACTGACTGTCCAGGAACAATTCGGACGTGACGAATGGGACACCGGGCGTGGAATGGTGGTAAAAGGGCGTCATCCGCACGTCCAAATACGTAACAGAAGAATTCTCGCCCACACCAACATATGGCAATCAGCCTTGTAGGCCGACCCTTCCGAATGAGATACGAAAGGAATTGCGTTGACTGACGAGAGCAGTGTGATATGGTGCATGATGAGACGAAATTATGATGGACTTGAGGAAGATGAGCTGAACTACGCTCGGGACGACGTCGTAGAGCCACCACGACTACCAAAACCATTTGGAAGGAGAGGTTATAGCAACGAGCTCGAGAACCTCGTCTATGCATGCTTGCTAAAGGAACCTAACGGAAGGCCCAAGTTGACCGGTCGGAACAACCTGCTTATACGCATCCGTAGAAACATCAACAGACTGAAGATGGACATGAGGCAATGGCGACGACAGCCACCGAATATGCAAGACAGCCAGCAGGGCAACTATCAGTACAAATTGCATTTGCCGCCAGAGCGCTATGCCCTAGGCACCACAATGCCCCCGAACGCTCAAGCTTCTTGAGTTTCCTCAAGACGGATTACCTTCCTGTCGGAGGCCGCAGAATAGAACGAGCGGGGCCAGATCTTCGAGGGCTTGCGGTTGATACGGCCGAGCGCACGGTGAGATTAAGAGACGGCGAAGCGACTCCAGTTTGGGCGCTCAAGTGCGCTGACTGCCGACATAATCTTTGATAAGAAGCGTTCCTGTATGGCTTCTTGGTCATGATGCTAGAATTGCGGCAGCTCAGATGGATCGGTTTGCGGCTGTCAAGAGGTTCGGGGAAGATCCTGTCTGTTGAGACCTGTCGAACGGCCTTTGCTATGGCCGCTCAGGCCGTTGATACGGTTGCGTTCGTGTATGTCTGATTACTCGCGCTGAGACCATCAAAGTAGCAGTAGAATCTACCGCAAAATCCAAGAAAACGCATGAGTCTTCTAGCTTCGCGGCCGAGTCCAAGCTTAATCGCTGGCGTAACGCGCGGAACGTGACCAACACTCATATGTGAAACCTTGTTGTTCGGTGGTCAGCACAATGGTCCAGCATTGGTAGACTTAGCCATGTTGAGGAGGCGATCCTTTGCAGCGCCATCGGGCACACATGGTGGGTTGTCACCCTCTTTAAAGACTGGAGGGCTGGAGGCGGCTCAGCCCATGGAGAGCCAGTGGTTTCCTCGCTATTCGCGGTATTGATACCGAATCAACCGGTAATAGTGGTTTGTGACCGGCACATTGGGTCTGAAAGGTCTGATAGTAGCCAGCCATCCTGGTGGGAAGCTCGTGGCTGACAGCGGTCTGCATCGCGGGCAGTATTAAAACAGCTGACAGACCCTGACCGTGGAGAAGTTGTGCTCGACAGGCCAGGCAGTGCACGAGGCCTTTGCTACGCTCTCATCCTCTACAAAAGATCACCGTGGTACCACGATTGTGTCAAGTTGGCTGATAGTGATATCTCCTGTAGGGTGCTCGAGCTAAGAACGTAACGTGTGTAGTAGGGAGTTGCTCAAATGTCTGCGGCAAGAGAAGGAAAAGAGAGGCGATGACCAGGGACCGTAGATACTAGGTCGACTCTTAGGAATCTTGCGTTGACGTTTAACCGGGAAATTGATGTTGAACATGACACTGAAATTGATTTTTGGCTGTTGTCTAGTACGTTAAATTGCTATATTATCCGGCTGGTGTGTTGCTATGCTACCGGGACAGTCTGATACTCTGATGCCGTGCGGTGAAAGCTTTGCTGTTGCGGTTCCGCGCCGCATCCGAACCAAGAGGTTCTTGCAATGTCGTGCTTACCTTACCAGCTGTGGTTGGAGCGCTGCGGTGGTATCGAAACTGGGAGGGTGACCTGGCAAAGGTTGAGCGGGGGTTGTGATGCTGGTCGGAGCTTGTGGGCGGGCCGAAGCAGAGCATCGTGCCGTTCTGGGGTTGATCTCCCTTCCAGACATCGTGACGACAACAGCTCATGGCGATGCGGCACATATGCCACATGTAAACCGTCAACACACCTCTAATCTGGGATTTACGATACGGAGTACCCAGATGCTGACAACATGGAAATGCTATCATTCGGCTTGCTAGCGCATCCCATAGGCCTGGAACCTTTTTCTACCGCAGCATAAGTTCACGAGCTTGAAGCCGATTGTCGGAATTGCAATAGGGCGCTTTTGCTTCCGCAGTGTGTCCCCCTGATGCCATGTTGGGTCGTTATCCTGCGGGACCGTTGACCGCTCCGTCTTGGTTCCTTTGGAGAGGGGCCGTTTGGCTCAGATGCGCGAGTATCAACTCGTATCTCTTACCTTGGTGCCAGCCACTGCGACAAGTAGAGCTTATTCACTCCGTATCATCTTAAAAGCCCGGCGAACCTCCGTAAGGGCTCCTCGAGCCAGCTCTGCGCATTACATTACACCACGCAGCCCGAAACGTGAATGGAACCATTCAGGAGACTGCACGCCGACCGCTGATACACGACACTTCGCCACGGCGTCATTTTGCATACCAGCTGCGTGCCGCAAAAGACAGGACTTTACTATCACGAACCAAAGATCCATGCAAGACGACGGAGATCACTCATCGGCTGTGCTCGGGTCTCCGCGTCCGCACAGATGTGTAAGAGCACAAGACCGTAGCTGCCCCCATTTGAACGGCAACATACAAAATGCAAACATACAATTTCCTTGACGGGGCAGCTCAAAGTATGGTCAATTCAGCTGGGTCTGCAAGGTTTTGTGGTCTCTCCTTAGTGGTACAATATCTAGTCTCGGGCATGCGGATCCTATATTGCCTCGCAAAATACTGCAGCGCGGACAAACGAGGTCCAACGTCATCCGATTCTCCACCTCGTACGCAAGGTCACGTACGTTCAACAGCTCGTCAGCTGCGCAGTAAGGCCTAAGAACACCATATAAAATGCTGTCACAGTCACAATTTCCTGCCGCTAGAGGACACTTTCGCGTACGGAACTTGGAAATCGCCATTCAACACCAAATTTTTACGGGTTCACGGTGTCCAAAGCATCAACGGGTGTCTATATCCTATACTAATACTCCATCAGGCTCCAAGCTGCGCGCCAGCGCTTTGCTAGACATTACAATAATGAGAGGGTATCTGTTCCTCGATGACTTTTGCCCATCCGTCGCTAATGCCCAACCCAGAACCCTTACAAAAGAAAGACAAGAGAATTGAGCCTCGATAACGCCACGGCTGAATGCTTGAAGTTTTCAAGACACGCGCAACATGGCCCTTTTAGCTGCTCAGCAGCGCAGAGCCTCGGAGTTCACCACATGATAGTTCCACACATCAGTGGCACAATCCTGCAGTGACTTCTGTGTCCGCCAGCCCAGCTCCGTTTCGGCTCTGTCCACCGCAGCAACGCAAAATCCTACATCCCCAGCTCTTCTGCCGACTTCTCGCACAGGAATGCTGCGAGCGGACGCTTTTTCGATGCTGTGTAGAACTTCGAGAACAGTGTGTCCGGTTCCGGTTCCAAGGTTGTACGTACGGAAAGAAGCTCCAACTCTTCCTTCCGCTGCCGCAGCGAGAGCGGCGACATGACCTCTGGCCAGGTCCACAACGTGTATGAAATCTCGAACGGCGGTTCCATCAGCTGTATTCCAGTCTGTTCCAAATATCTCAAGAACTGGCCGCTTTCCAGCGATTACGGACGTTATGCAGGGAAAGAGGTTGGTCGGCTTCTGTCGCGGGTCTTCGCCTAGCAATCCACTTTCGTGGCAGCCAACGGGGTTGAAGTACCGCAGAGCAGTGATAGCCCATCTGGGATCGGATCTCGCAACATCGTCCAAGATTGCCTCGCAAAAATACTTCGAGCGGCCGTACGGCGAAGTCAGTCCGTGGACGCCATCTACTGCCGTCATGGATTCCTCGTGTAATGGGGTACCTTGCGAAGCAAGCCGACCATACACGGTAGCGGAAGAGCTGAACACGAAGTTGTAGATGTTGAATTCGGAAAGGATCTCCAGGAAGTCTATCAGACCCGCTACGTTGTTCTTGTAGTAGGCCAGTGGTTTCTTGATCGACTCCTCTACCGATTTGAAGGCAGCGAAGTGGATGACACCTGCGATCTTCGATTGCCGTGGAGATTGCTCGAGGGTGAAAGTAGGGTTTTCGTACTGGCGGAGCACTGATCGCATGGCAGGACTTCGGTAATCAATTTCGTGAAAGTGGAGAGAAGGCAAGTGCTTGTTTACGGTCTTGCAGTGTTCTGCCGCCAACTTCTCTATCCGATCGAGGACTGTCCGGTACGAGTTCGAGAGGTCGTCTATCACGATCACATTGTAGCCCTCCTTGAGCAACTCGAGACAGACGTGGGAGCCGATATACCCAAGACCGCCGACAACCAGGACATGTGGGCCCGTGAAGCTGGTGTCCTCAAAGGACGGCCCATCATCGAAGAGAAGAGATCGCGCGGTTTCCGGCGTGCCAATATCAGAAGACTCCGAGAGCGAGAGAGACGACAGCGAACGTGGTGAGGCAGATACGGCGGAAAACAAACGAGTGTCCATGGTGAGAGGAATTATACTGCCGAGTAGAGGTAAGGCGTGGTATCTATGGCAAGGTACGAGCAAATTTCTTATATACCAAGCTATCTCAACCGGATCGAAAAAGGGCCGTCTTTCTGTTGCTCGAATTGGCCGAACAATGGTATGACATGCAAATCATCTTCAGCTTGGGACGCCCCTGTTCCGGCATTTCGTTCGTGGCGCCCTCTGTGACGCCAAGTTTATTTGCGGGCTGTGTCCTTTTTTCCGTATGGAGGTCCGTCCGTCATTGCTGCAACGCGTGTGACGGATCCCAGACAAATTTAGCAGCACTGTGCGAGGAAGCTGTCAGCACAGGGACAGCACCCCTGCCTCTTGGGAGGTCATCGGGTGGTGCCTTTCCGTCGCGGCTCAAAGTAGACAATATTGCTTGGCATGCTTCACACTAGCCTTTATCAACGACTTTCTACCGCTTCGCATTGGCAGGCACATCCTGATGCCGCCGTGTGCTTTATTTCCAAGATCTCCTGCCTCGATCAATATATTTCTGTTCCGGACCATCCAGAACTCGATTCCATGCAGTACTCAAAATTTCACGTTCCACAAGCCTCCAGGCGCCGCTGCTACCTCATTTCAGCTGCGGCCGCCACGATAATTCTGGCCATCGTCATCCCGATTGCGATCATCTTGGGCATGAGGTCACATCGAGGCATGCCGCGCTCCGAGGTGATCTTCCCGCTCTACATTTATCCCGCCGAATCGGCGTGGGACCCTTTGTATCAAGCGCAAGCGAACCCGTCCACCAAGCACTTCAAGCGCAGGTACTAATGTAACACAGCATCGAGCAGAACCGGGGTACCAACTTCACCCTTGTAATCAACCCGGCCAGCGGCCCGGGCGTTGGTTCCTTGCCAGACGCCAACTACACGCGCGAGCTCACAAGGCTAAACACCCAGTACCAGAACGTCAGGTGCATCGGCTATGGTTAGCATTCAATAGTTCCTTCGCCTACCCCAGCGCTGACACAATGACAGTGGCTACCACGTATGGAATGAAGGACATCGAGATCGTTGAGCAAGAAATCGCCACCTACGCGGGTTGGGGGTTGCGAGATCCGTCTTTAGCTGTCGCCGGTGTCTTCCTTGACGAGACCCCTTGGCAATACAGTCCAGGAGCCGACCAATATTTCCAACGGATCAGGGCCACGGTCTCGAGCATTGATGGCTTGCTCGGCAGCTTTATTGGTAAGTCTGGCAGAAATATTCACTCGTCTCCATAAGTACGAGGTGCAGCGGGTGTGAGTACGAGGCAGGTCCGAGCACCATCCATGAGGCCATTGCTCGATGAGGCAACCCCAGGATCGCCGCTTTGTCTGCAGTTGGGCTTCGGCTGGTCAGCCCTGAATTAGGCTAACGCTCTGAAAACCAGTGCACAACCCTGGGGCGATCCCAGACCCCCGGTATTCCGCGAGCGCTGATGTGACAGTTGTGTTTGAAGGTGAGCATTGACCTTAAACGGATCTTTCGGCGCTGCTGTTGAGCAGCACGACCGAATTACCAGCGAGCATCCCATCACACCTAGAATAATTCTCTGGAGCATCGGCAGAGCTAACGAGCTGGTCTCCACAGAAACTTACCAGACTTTTATCGAACGCAGGTCAGCCACAGCTCTGGCGGACGTGCCGGGAGGCAGGGGTGAGAGGTCCATCATGATACATTCGGTGCCGGCCGGGATGAGCGCGAAGGAGCGCAAGAAGCTAGTGCAGCAGCTGCGCTCCTTGGCGAGCCACTTGTTTGTGACTGACCTGAGCGTGGATTACTACTCGGGCATCAGTCCGCACTTTGGAGAGTTCGTGTCAGCGCTGGACTGAGTAACTGGACTTGAATAGATGTTTTCCAATGAAATGATAGAACTGCCACGATGACATTGTACTACACCACCAAAGCAATGACAAAAGCCACAATCCGTCCCATCCTCCCTACCCGTCGTTCGTGAAACGGTGGACGACCGAGTCAACCCATGCTGCTCGGCACCCACACCCACGCCAAGCCTTTTAGCCTCAATATCCTCCCCGGTCCTGCGTTGAGCCTCCTGACCATCTTGCAGGGTCCCCCAAGCGAGACACTGGGTGGCTTTCAGGGCACTCTACCTCTTCTCGTTGGCTACCCGTTGGGCACGCAGAAAATTTGCTAGGCTGCAGCCATGACAGCAAGGTCCCGTCCTCCCTTTTGAGCTGCCCACATGCACGACCTGGAATGCTACTGCAGCATCGCGAGCTGAATAAAGTGGAAAGCTCGGTTCCGCCTGCGGGGATCAGTGGGGATCAGAAAGTTCCACTGAAAACGGCCCTTCCTCTCGCATACAACAACGCTCCTACGGACCGGCGCCGGCCGTTTTGGTTGGGACTTTGGGGCGGACCCGTCGCAAGAAGCGACTGCCTAGAAGTTCACACCATCAAGTTTCCGGCCAGCAAGTGCGTAGCTCGCGTAGAATACCAAAACTTTCGTAAGTGGCAGAATAGGAATCAATCTAAAGTGTGGTGTGGAGAACCTGGACGTCGCCAGGGGCGGCTAGACGGGGATAGCGTCACGCGGCGCTGCGCATCATCCAAACAATGAGGCTTTTCCACTCCCCGCAGAAAACGGCATCGATGGCGCCATCCAGGGATGTTGGTCTGTCGCGCAAAAGCAGCGGGTGGAGGTGCATTGGCGGCCCGGGGTGGTCGGACGCTAGTGAAAGACTGGTTGGCGCCGGTCAACTCTAAAACGACAACGATGGCTTGGTTGCCTGTGGTGCCCACTTCGTCCTCTGCGTCGGAACGACGGAACAAGGTGTGGGCCGTAAGAGGAAGTCCGCTAGAAAAATAAATTGAGGGTCTTCCTGTGTGAAAAACTGGTTCGGCTGCTAACAATAGAAAACCGGACCTCGTGCAGCCCGCGCATGAAGTCTCACACAGCCAACGCCCACCAACGCGTGTCTTGTTGTGATCGACTGTCACTGAAGAAAAAAGAAATATCCAGGGACATGCACGAGCAATGTGACACGTCTACCTCGGGGAACTCAGAGCGCTCCTTCCGAGACAAGGCGTAAGTGTAGCTCGATGTACCGGGTACGGGATATTTGGAAGAACACCCACAAAGACGCCGACGTCGCACCGCGGAGAGTCTCCGCGAACGACGCCAGTGCATCAAAAGGATGCCACTTCCAATATTCTGGCGTCTCAGCTCCGATGCAGCGGATTGGGTACGATATGTCGTACCACCTGTTTGTGATCGCACGCGGATCGTTACATGAAGCATGCTTGATACCACAGCATCTTGAACAGCTGTCAGCTGGTGTGGCTTACAGGCGTACGGTTGAGTCGCTACCAGAAATCATGATGTGACAATAGCCAGGGTTGATGGGAACTTCAGCTCTCCACGACTGCCTGGATGCCGATACACGCAGAGATCGCCAGCCACTGTTTCTCCACAACGTGCGCACAACAAACGGAGAACGGAACCTGTCCTTATCGGGGCACGCTCCTTACGTGACGCAGTGTCCCCAGGAGTTGTATAGAGGAAGTTGCTGCAAAAAATCTAAAATTTGGAAGTGTAGAACATTTTCCACGCCAAAACCAAACGCCATGCTAAAGTGCAGCAGCAAATGCAAAGATCAAGCCTCTGTTTCGGTGGTGAAGGTTTCACCATTACAGTATTCCACCCAGCCGTCAAGGTTCATGTTCTTCAAGACAGTGCTAAACCGCTCGGCGCCCTCCGCATCGCCATCGCCGGAGCAAATGTTCGAGACGACATTTGCTTGGATGCTCGGTGCACTTGAAGGGTACTCAATATGGAAGACTGGTTTTCCATCCTGCACAAATGCAGCAAAGGTGTCACATTCGCTGTACTCGACGCACTGCTCGTTGACGGAGAAGTGTGTGACGTTGATGACTTGGGGAATGATCTCGGCGGCATTTTTGAGGCCGATGGACATGTTAAGCCTCGTCGCTTCTTCGGAGAGGAAGTTCACGTAGTTTATCGCGTCTTGCTGGGTCAATCCGAGGCCGTTTTCGTTGCTCTGTCCGCAAGTTTCAGTCTCCATTGCCTTGACAGTAGCGCACTCGAAAGGCTGCCTTACGTAGCCATCAACGTTATCCGGATCCACAGCATCGCACCCTTTCTGACTCGCCAATCGCATCCGCTCGACCATGATGTTTCTCACGTTATCCGAATTGACATTCAGCCAGTACTCTCCCGGCCACCCGTCCAGCTCCCTCCCTCTGTCGCTCTGCTGGAACTGCCCCGAATCAGGCCGGTAGTCCTCATAGGACCCGGCGCTGAAGTAGCAGATAACTCTCTTCCCCAGCCGATGCAGCGTCTCGATAACACCAACCTCGTTGGTAAACAGATCAATGTCGTATACAGACACGTCTGGCTCAATAGACGTAGTGTCTTCGGCGAGCTCGAGCGGCTTCAGCAGCACGATCTGCCACGTCTCGTTGACGGCGGGCTGCCAGATTGTGCCGTTGCGGGGTGGTGATGTGGGCGTTGGTGAGGGGGTTGTGTCTGGCTCTTCTCCGTCGTCGGGTCCGCCACGGGTAAGACCTACGCCTAGGCCTATCGCGAGTGCTATGATGAGGACGATGGGGACGGCGATGTAGAAGAGTTTGCGGGCGCCGGATTGGCGGGACCACCAGGACTGGCGGGCTGCGTGGTGAGGTTTCTCCATATTCTCGGTGTGGGGTGATAGATGATGCTGTAGAATGCGCGGAAACGATGGAGGTTTGGTGAAGTGGAATGTATTCAGATTCTTAAGAATAACACCGATATAGACGCAAAGACAGGAGAGCGCAGTAAGGCTCGTGGAATCGACGAGTATCAGTAACGACTAGATGATCAATGCACAGCCATGATACTCTATTAGCACTGTAGAAGCAGATAATAGCAGTTGTGTGAATCGCGCGTGAAGGTCTGGTGTTGAGGCGCAAAGCGCTGAGCTGACCGCAGCTCGGTGAGATTCGGGTGCTCGCAGGCTTCACGCAGGATCTCGATCACCGTCGCATAGCAGACCCTCTCTCACGAAGTCTTCCAAGCAAGAAAGAATTCAATAGTGCCGCTGCCATCCCAGAGCGTCCTCATGATCCACTCATACGAGGTCTTCGTGTCCTCCCCCTAGCGCCAATAGCGCGACTTAACCCCTGTCCCTGTCGTTTTCGCGAAGGCTTCTCCAGCTCTTGGCGGCTATTCTTAGCGGGCAGCCACGCTAGCACGTCATGCGTTTTTCTTCCTGGATTCTCCCCTTACGGCTGCTCCGTGCACGCGGCTGACGAATCCATGTTTTCAGCGGCGCCGAGCGGCCGCCATCGCGGGATGTCGAAATCAAAAAACGCTCCGTCTCGGTCCCTTTTGCTGTTGGCGTCGCTGTTTCTTCGGGCGAAGCTGTACCGCGAAGATCCGTCACAATGGTCTTCCATGCACGTCTGCAAGCCACATTGCGAGCAGTCGACTGCAGAATCGATTGAATAGCTGGGAATCAGATTTTCTAGTTAGGTAAACAAGCGACGCTGGGGTCGCTTCCCCTGCGTTAGCTCCAAAAACCCGCAGAGAAGATCAGACGCCGGCATTGTAATACAAGATGCTATCCACAACAATTACATTTTCAGCCTCAGTACCCACACATGCAGCCTCTCAAAAAGAATCTATGTCTCAGACAGAACTCCGCCACCAGTACAATAAGACAAGATCGTCAGGGGCACCCAGAACACCGCACATTACCCCCATGCAAGACTCAAGCCATGAGCTAGCTCAGACGGCAATCGGCGTCGTGAGCGTGTACGTGCGGGCAGCTCCGCTCATCGTAACCCACAGCGTCAACGGATCACCCCCAACCTTCTCCTGCGTCGCCCCCGTAGTCGACGTGACTGGACCCGGGAACGTGACAGGGATCGGCGTGCCGCAGGTATTGCCGTTCGTGTTGACCGTGACGCTGACGATGCTCATACCATCCGCCGAGTAATTGTAGACCAGATTTGGGTTGCACTTGTCGCGGATCTCGCGCTTCTGGAAGGTCGTCCCGATGTCGTCGTGCTTGAGGGAGATGATCGGCCACGAGGTCAGGCGCACCATCTCTTGCACGATGACCTCAACCCAGATTTGCAGCAGGGAGAGCTTCGCGGACACGCCGTTCACGACCGTGTTGGGCATGTCGGTCTGCCGCATGTTTGCTTGGTGGAACATGAAGGGGTCCCAGTGGAGGCCAAGCAGATGGCGCGTGTTCACCGCTCTGGCGTCCCTGAGGAGATTCTGGAAGTCGCCGGAGCCGCCAGAGGTGTCGATCCACTCCTGCAGGGTGCAGTCGGGCGTGTCGCAGTTGTAGTAGATGGTCGTTGCCCAGCGCGGGATGATGTTGAGGCCAGCATAGCCATTATTCGCAACGGTGGAAGTCAGAGGCCAGAAGCTGCTCTGCGGGTTCATCAACAATGGTCGGGTGTTGTCACCGACGATGTGCCTGATGCCGTTGTCCATCCAGGCCTTGATGGCATCACCGTTGCGCGTACCGGTGATGGCAGGAGGGACCAGACCGGAGCCAGAGAAGCGAGTGGCAGCTGAGAAGCCCACCTGCTGCATCCAGGCCTTGTTGAATGAGATCTCCTTGGCAACATCCGCGTATGTTGCGTTATTCATAGACATGTGAGTGAACGTGTGTGAGACGTGTGCAAAGGCATTTCGGTTCGCCGCGGTACTGAACCACTGCATCAGAGTATCCAGCTTCGCACATGTCAGCGACCAGGTGTAGGAGGTCGGCGTGGTGGGCCAGATGTTTGAGCCGGTGCCGAGAGGCTTCTGGAACTCCAGGGGAGTGGCAGTCTGTTCGTCGTATGTGATGGCCATATTAGGATTGCAAGTCGTTTGGCCTTGCGACGTAGCAGCCGCAACTTCGATATCGCCATTGCCGTTATGCGCAAGCTCAATAAAATAATTAGAGCCAGCCGGCATCTTGGCGTTGATCTGTGTAGTCCACGTGACATGGTTGGCAAGATCGCCTGTGCGCAGACGGAACTCTGTTCCTTGTGGCTATTGTAAGAGTCAGTATAAGATACGTTTTGGATATTTCCATACGAAGATTGCATGGCAAGCAGGGCATGGCCCTATCAGCCAATAATATGGCGTCCGTTGTGTAACCTTCGGGTAGTAAGGCTGAATGCAACATGCCGAAAGAAGCTGACTGACCCTGTAGAGTGGCGTACTCAAAAACACATCATCGACCTGAGTGCTCAGGTACAGCCGCCTGAAACCGACATACAGGCCACGTGTAACCCAGTGAATCCATGCATGTTGCAGGTAATTGGACGTCGGATTCCAGGCAGTGGCCCAGGAGATGAAGAATACCATCTGTTGTCTGTTACCAAAGTTGTTGATGACACCGGCAGTCGTGTCGGTGGAGTAGCTTCCTCCTGGCCCGAACTTCGCAAACTGCGTGGTACTGGTCGTGTTGGTGATTGTCGCCGGGTAATGCCACAATCCTATGGTGCTCATGGTTGCACCAACCTTGAGACCTGCAGTCGGGAAGGCGGCGGTGTTGGAGATGGAGATCAATTGCTCGACCCCGGCGCCACAGCAGCCAGCGCCTGCAATGGCAGTGGTTGTGCCAAAATCGGGGCCTGGGTAGACGTCCAAGCGCACCATCCTGACGCCAAAGGCAGTCTGGTAGGCATACAGGGCGTTCCATTGCTCTGTCGTAAGCGCCGAGAAGAATCCATTCGGGTATTGATACGACACTTCGCTGAGAACAACGATCGCTCCATAGTTGCCTGCTGTGGCAGAAGAGCTTAGCTGGGGCAATGTGGCGCCAGTCGAGGGCACTTCGACAACCTGAAAAGGCATTAGAAAGAACTGCCGACGTGGAGAGAATGTATACGAGCCTGGTATGGGATCCCATAGCCTTGCAAGCCAGAGTAGGCAGAATAAGCAGAGCCGGCGTCGCGAGCAAGAATCAAAATTGTGTTCTGTGTGGTAACAGCAGCCACAAGGGTAGACCAAAGGCCCAAACCCAAGGCAAGGAGCGATATGAGAGAGAAGGAATGCTTCATTTTCTACGCAAAACGGAAAAGAATCAACGAAAGACTTAGGTGAACTCTAAGAATCACGGAGAGCGGATGGAGCATCCGAATATATATTAGTCCATCTCGTGAAGGAATGTGTAATTCCCTGAGTACTAGGCGGTCAGGAGAATGACCGGGCGCTCAAAGTCTCCCCATACTCATCCAAATCGAGCCTCACTTGACCCCATCGTTTTTAGGAGCCCGTAAACGGTAAATTGGCTAAGGATCCCGCGAGCTTCCTGCGAGCCTCGACGCAGCGAGAGCGCACATCCTCTCAGCCCGCCAAAATGATCAGCCAGCCGTCTATTGATGGCGCTGGTGCCGATAGAAGCTACACGGTGAGAAGCGGCACTCAGGAGGGCCAGGCGGCAAATTTTCAGTCGGTTATCCGGATCAAATGACACGTATGCCAAGAGGTACACGACCTAGGGCTGACGGGTCCCTGCGAATGGGCTGACAGCCTTGGCGAAGTGGTGCATCTGGTTGACGCTGGGTTAACGCTTGGGGGTTGACAGTTGACAGATGCCGCGTTTTGGTGATCAAAAGTGGACTTGCTGCCCAGCGCGACCCCGGCAACACCCTAATCCCACCAGAGCTAGGCGCAACGTCGGTGCGCGACATCCTGGTGTGGCGCGGCTCAGTAAAGCGGCACTGTGCAACGGACTGGGGTGCTGAATCGGGACGCCTCGTATATCCGACGCCAAGGTCGATAGACGTGCTTCCTCCAACGTCCCATCACTTCAACCCTGTCCATGCAGCGACCGCATCTTGCATGGCGCCGTGACCATGCTTCGTGTATTCATGTGCTGTAACCATGCGTTCTCGTCGGCTGGCACCGCAGAAGTCTCGGTGCTTTCCTGTTCTGTAATACGAGCCACTACTCGCGTGCTGGCACGCCGCTGGCTGGTCCCATGCCTATGGCTCCAGGAAGCGACGGAAAGCGAGGAGAGCATGCTGGTCAAGTGGCCCGTTGCGGCATAAAAATAGCTGACAGCAGTGGATGAGCTCGGCAGCTATGCACGACGGCGGCAGCACCTTTGAACCCCCTGCAGCGTGGGCAGGCCGTCAACCTGCTAAGGTAGACAGCTGAACGGACAGCCCGGTGAAGCTCTCCAGCGTAAGTCGGTGAGGTAAACGGGGAACGTGCCATCAGGCTTCTCGATGGATTCCGATCTGTCGCTCCTTAACTGTTCTCAGCTTTCGCAGATCTCCTTCAGGTTTCTGTACCGTTTTCTGATTTTCTAGCTTCTCCTCCGTCCTTGTCACTCACTAATCAGTCAATCTCTACATTTATGCTTAATCGAGATACCCGTCTGCCTCTCGGGGCTACTTTGCAGTCACTCTCATAAATATTACCCTGGACGGTGGATAGTACTTTGTTGTATCTACACACTTGATCTCCACAAGATGGCGGAAATCTTAGGAATAGACGCCTCCGGAGGCAATGACTTCCTCCAAAATTGGTGGCAGTATGTACTGCTCGCCATCATTGCAGCCAGCGTGTTCGTAGGCGCGGTGGCTTTTGTGTGGACGCTCTTTAACTTCCTACGCAAACGCCAGCAGGTAAGTAGTGCTACGCTTGTCCACCGAAGGCTTCCCACGGCTGTTTCCTGTTGTCCCTTGTTTCCGCCGTCTCTTAGGCTTCCTTTGCGCTTGAGGAGTGTGTACTGATTGAACACATCCACCTAGAAATCCTTCGCAACTCCTTCGCTGTCGAAGCGCGTGAGAGCTCATCTCGATACTCTCTCCAAGAATTCCGTACCATTCGGCCGCAGCGATGAACCACATTCGAAGCCATCCTCGTTTGGCGTCTATCTTGGGAGCTTGGAGTGTCCGCCAACCAACGCGCAAGCCCGATTGCTTGAACACTATGATATTTTGGTCCTGGATTCACAGCAAGGCTACGCGGTCGAAGCGCTCTCAATGGCCGGATGCACAAAACGACTTCTTGGAAGAGTCAGCCTGGAGCAACTGCTGGACATGGATTGCAGCTCCAGCGACGCCCGCATGATACAATCAATAGACAAGATGGTTGGAGCCGTGTATGATCGCTTCCTAAGCAGAGACCGACAATGCGTCTTCAGAGGTGTCTTGATAGGCGATTGGGAAAATCGCATCTCGGTCATTGTGGTTGACGCTATTGCGCGGTATCTCGCCTCATTAGGCCTCGAGGTTTATCTTGAGGTATCGCCGCCTAATTTTCTGAGCCCAGACGACATGCCGGACTTGCAACTTTACTCGGGTGTAGTTGTCAAGAATGCGAGCATTCTGCCGAATGGAGAAAGACGCGACTTCTTCCAACTGGAGAAGATGAAACCGACAGTCAAAGCTTTCGTCTCCCAGGCTTGCCTACGCCCCTTCGCGGTCCTAATGTGGGAGACCATCGACGATGATGTAGTGCTCTCCCATGCTGTTGTCAAGAGGAGCTACAACTGGACCGAGTTTCACGGCGCTGTAAGCTGGATAGGCGCAGCATCAGCTCTCACTGATGCCACCCTCAATGCTCCGATGCTCCAACCTCTGGGCGCCTTTGACTGGTTGAAAGAAAGCAAAATCATGAAGCTCCACGAGACCTATCGGTCCACCCGATTACTTGCACCCTGGCCACAGCAGCGCATCAACAGGTTTCGGGATCTTGAAGGAATCCTTCCTAGCATACGTAGCTTGGTGGAGTCTCTTTACAACCACAGCTCCTCTGGCAGCAGTCTGTCAAGCACTCTAGATGGAGTTTCTCATGAAGACGATCTCTTAGACACATTCAGCACGCAGGGCAGCATGGAGTGGGCTGGTCAGTTGGAAAGGTTTTCGGTTAATCCGCTGTCCATCTCACCGATCGGCACCACATACGAAGCGCTTGGTTGCTTTCCGATCGGCTTCGATGTGACGTCTGACGACTTCAGAAAGGTCGTAGACTCACAGCGGCGGCTACGAAGGTTAAACCTGCTCAGTACCGTTCCGCAGCCAGATGTCCGACAAATCGGCGTCTCTTTGCGCGATGTCCTAGGTTCTGTGTCACCCTCAGAAGTTCCAGCCACAGTTCGCGAAGCGACCCAGCAGCTCAGTGATCTTTTATTGCGAGCATCCTATTCAAAGGAGAGTGATCCGCTTGTACGAGTCTACCTTGGCCTCGACTCAGGTTTCCATACACCTTCTGGTGTCCAGTTCTGGGGTGTTTGGGAGACAGACGTGCGAACGGGGGCTTTAGTGCTCTACCTGTCCAAGAATGCCCGAGACCTTCCAGGCACCGTACTGCATACGTACTTGAGTAGCCAAGGTCTTCCACGTCACCAGTGCTTCGAGGCCGAAGTAATGCTTGCCAGACACCTTCCTGGTGACAGGGAATCCATGGAAAGGGGTGGGCTTCCGGAGCGTCTTGGCCAAGATCTGGGAATGCTGTCACCGGCAGACATGCTTCTAGTCCTTCAGCATCTCCAGTTTTCCCGCTGGGACGAGACCCGGAGCGATCCCCTGCTACATTCAATTCGATCAGCTTGTGAGGATCTACTATTGGACGTCCCGTCCTTCTTACAGCTGAAGCAGCGAGGCAACATTGACTACCTGAGCGGGAACATCTCTCATGAGGAGCTGATAGAGGTGCGATTAGCATGGTACCGGCAGCATGGATGGGCGCACCCATCCAAAGACACGGCGCTTACCATCTTCCGAGACGTCCATCACCTGTTCCTCAACATCTTAGAGGATCGGCGTTACGATCAGCTGAATCTGTTGACTTCCACGCTCGAGTCCCTGCTGACACGCGGCACGCTGGATACATGTGCCGACATTCTGGCATTCTCCATCTTCTGCGCCGCGAGAAAGCAGCATTCGACGAAGTCTACCTAGAGGTCACTGATCGAAACCCGCTCTTCAATGAGTTCAGCGACCAAGCCGCGGCGTTCGCTGAGTTGTTCGCTTTGGGCTCAAGATGCGATGCTTATTTTGATGTCACTCCAAGTGCCTTTGGAAGGCTTCTTGCAGGCCGCTACCGAGCATACTACGGACAACCTGATCATCAACCACCTCTGCAGATTGGTAATGCACCTGCAGTATCTTCGGCGTATGCGGCTGCGCAGACGGATATTGACCCGCATGAGAAGTCTTCTGCGATGCCCGCCTACAAGCGTTTCACCTTCCTGAGCGTGTTCGCTATCCCAGCGCTCGTGGACATCTTGCTGCTCACAACCACGGGTCGTGGCTTGTACCTCAGCGCTTTCATGAGCATGAGAGAGCAGGAGTACGCAACCTTGGCTCTTATGCTCTCGCTGCTTCTGTCCGGCGCTATTGGCACCTGGGTGTCAATAGGCGGTACCTACTACCTGATTTCCATGGCTTTTAGCGCAGCAGAGATGTTCATCCTTACACGACTTATCGGCGGTCTCGGCTTTACTATCGCCGGTGGTGTTATCGGCTTCATCATAATCACTGCCGTCACTCACGTTCAGGCCGGAGCCATCTTCTTCTTCTACCTTGTTGGTCTCACCTCATATCTCTCCCTCCTCGCTGTCTTAGCCACGTATCAATTCCCCGGCAGTTCTTTCGGCAACGGACGCGTTGTAATCATTTGTCTCATTCCCCTGCTCAGCATCTCACCAATACTGACCACGTGGGTCAACGGTCATGACTCGATCATCTATCTCACGGTGCTCTTCTTGTTCGTATTTGCACTGTTGCTCGGTACCCGTCGGGTCGCTGCCCGCTGGGTTACCTGGCTGCAGAACGTATCGACGACCTCCGATGCAGAAATCAGCAAATGGTACTCTAGTACCGCTAGCCCGGACGCAGTAGCAGCATTGAAAGGCCTCAGCGGTCCTGCTGCGCTGAAAGTTGCACGAGAGAAGCTTAGCGAGGAAGTATTTGCTGAGAGGGATCGCCGCTTCTGGTCCAAGACCACCAAAGATCCGCTTGTGAAGAAGTTGGCTGGATGTTGGGACGCCACTGTGTTTCTTCTCGACTGGTACAGCCGGATTTCCGACATTAAGAAGCCAATCCCATACTCATCGACCTGGAACCTCCAGGTAGGCGTAGCAAAGGACAGCTTGCTTCAGCAGCAGAAGGGTGTCAGACTCCACAATGCCTTCATCCTCTGGCGCAACGCCGGAGACGAGATTGGATGTGGCATCCTATACTTCTTGGTAGCGCTGCTTGATCGCTGGATTGAACTGCTCTACGGTGACCCCCTTCTAGGTCTTTCGGCCGCAACGAACAAGCAATTCCGCGTTTCTGTAGGCTTTGGCCTCGCATATTACCTTATCGGCGCCGTCTTGCTTGACTACAAAGCTGGTCATTTGCATCAACAAGCTCAGACCTCGGTCCCCGTCTCGATAAGTTCCACGAAACTGCTCCGGAAGGCCGTCGTAAATGATGCCAAGTTTAAGCGGATGCTGTACTGGAAGACACTCGCAAGGTTCGTCGGTGTTCATGCGTGGGCGCTCGCCCTCTCGGCGGGTCTGATCTGGGCGCTTGACGGCACCAAAACATCGCTCATCATGTTCCTCTCCTACGTCGGAGCTTACACTGGTTTGTTGCTTTACCAATATAACCACATATTCTCAGGTATGTTGAGTGTCTCATCTCAAGCATCGGGTACTAACCCGTTGTTCCAGGTCCTCGCGCGTTAGGCCCTCTCCTCTGTGCGGCAGCGGTTGCGCTCCCGTTGGGTTTGATATTGAAGCGCCTCAACTCTCAATGGCCATACAATGGTGTCATCGCGCTCGCAGTAGCTACGTGGATTGCAGCTCTAACTTCTCTGTATACCGCGCGGATTGGGCTACCGGGAAAAGCCAAAGCTGCACCAACAGGCCCTACAAAGGATTTCAGGGCTTACCATGGTGTCTCCGTTGATCAAAAATGGAGCCAGGCGGAGCTTGAAGCATTCCATGAGGGACTTTTATCTGTGCCCACGGAAGAGCGGTTCATTGTTGACGCTCAAAACCATCCGGGCACTGAGATCAGAGCCATTCTTCTCTCATGCCACCTCGATTCGCTCTCCGACCTGGCTCTCGCAGCTTACCCCAATGCGCCGCATCTCGTACGCAAAGTGGTCGCTGCTTGGGAGCAAGGTACTATCACAGTCGAGCTTACCTCCATGCGTTCTGTGGTGAAACCAGAGGCCGACGTGAGAGCCTTGACGTGCTACACGGAAGGCCGCCTGCATCTCTTCATCGCATCAGACAGCGATGAGACTGCCTCTCGTGATTCCACCGGCTCCGACATCCAGATGAACATTACTAGCAACTGCCGTGCTATCGCCGAAACCCTTCTGCGGGCAACCGCTGAGTCCCTGTTTGGCCTGAGCCACACCCATGCCAGCATCGCAGAATCCCTTTTGGTCTGCCGGACAAACGAAGATCGGCGAGCCTACCAGGTTTCGGAGAGCCTCAAGCGTGCCATACCTTTTGAATTCTCCGAGTCAAAGATGGCTGCTTTTGCCAGCGCGCACAGGAGGGATTTACTAGAAAACTTGTGCCTCGGTTTGGAGTGTGAGACGAGATGGGAAAATCTGCCGCAAAACATCCGGGCCGTCCTCCTAAGACGTTGTCTCGGGGAGCCCAATCCTTTGTCTGTCTCCGAACTCCAGTGGCTCCAGATGAACCTCGATGCTGAAAACGGCTGTAGTCTTGAGAGCCGGATTGCTCGTTACAATCTCGGCGCTTACCTTGCTGTCCAGAAGAGCAACTACTTCAAGGCTCAAGGCCCAATGGTCCTAGGCGAAAAGGCGTACCAGCAGAAGACAGCGGACGTTCATTACTACCAAGACAGAAAACGGGCCACCGTGACAGCTACCTCAGTACTCCGGGCAATAGGAATGCGCATCAAGGCGCCTTTCTCTTGGTGCTTCCACGCCCTGGGCACTTGGACCAAGTTCATCATGATTGCCCCCGTAGCTGATCTGGAATATCAGAGGGAGCTCCGGTGTACAATCGAACAAAGCTCCTTCGCAAAACTCCCCCTAATGGCAAAAGTCGTCACGTGGTTTCTCAACAGCTTGTGGATCTTTGCGAAAATAAGCCAACGGCTCGGGTTCCCCTTCTTCATCTACCACCGCCGCAAGGATGTTAAGCAGCTTTCCGAGAGCATCAAAGGCACGCTCATTTCCCTGAAGAACGGCCGTCTGACTGTTCAAAGCATAGAGAATACTTCCACGGCCTTCATCCGCAGTGGTTCCGGAGGCGCCTTTGAGCTATACTTCTATTCCGGTGCACACAAGACCGAGCCTGAAGGAGAACAAGGTCTCATGAGTATCAGCACATTCTCGAAGGATATGCGCTTGCAGAGCCGTGTGGAATTCAGCAGTGGGACGCTTACCAATGGTTACACCTACGAATACCCGTCACTCAAGACCAAGCGGCAGAGCAAGCTCATGAGAATCGAAAACAAGAGAATACCAATGTCTAGGACGTGCGTTCGAGGTCCCGACAAGAGCAGTGAAGTTATCTACAACCACAAGGGCCATATCGAGTCGGGATCCTACGTTAAGGACGGCAATCTAGTCAGATTCCGATACTACTACCGCAAGAACGCCCGCTTCGAAGACGAGCTTCTCAGAGGAGATTTCGTGATGGACTTCATGACTGTCAACGTTGAGTGGTGCGCTCCACCAGTTCGCCATCCCGAGAAATCAGAGCGCTGGGTTCCCAACTCCCGTGTCACTAAGGCGACGTTCGTGCAAGGACCAGATGTTTGGGAATGCTCCTGGACATACGATCACCAGTTCCATCCTACAATCGTCAGCAAGCTCAATGATGAAATCGTCGATACGCCTGATATGATCCGTCACGATTGGCTGGGTGTCTTGAAGAAGCCTAATCACTGCTCTTTCCTTGTGGAAAACCCCTCCTCAACTTCCCATCGATCAATCTCGGTTTGTTTCCATGGTTGTTCAGGCACACAAAGCGGATTCCTGTATCAACTGCAACTGCTAGGACAAAGCTTTGGAAGGAGTGGAAGAGGAGGAACGATCTGGATGGCGTCGTTATAAGATGGCTAGATGAGAAACTATTGAGAGCCGAGCCTTTGCTCAAGCCATATTGGCAGCGCCGGGATCGCGGAAACCTCACTGCGGCAGAAGACTACCTCGCGATGCATGCAGACACGATCAGTGCCAGTTCCGAGCTGGCCCCAGAAATCGCCGCGTGGACGCCATTGGCCTTGAGATTGAGTGACCTATTCAGCTTCGGTCAAGGCGGAGATGCGAATGTCAACAGACGAACCAAGACACTCCAACCTGATACTGATAGTACACTGCACGTCATCGCTGTAGACTCTGGGACGTGGCCGAACGAGGGTGGAGGCGTGTCCGCATGCCGCAGGGATCTAGTGAACAATCTCAGGACTATTCGCTGGCACATGGTTGTGGAATCCGCTAATGACTTCGGTCTCCCCAAACATCAGACCGAGGAAAACGTGGAGTCGCTTAAGGTCGTACCTCTTTGGGGCTTGGACTTCCTCCATCCCGTCCATGGCATTTTCAGCAACAAGCTCGACGCTGAGATTGATAAGATGACCAAGGGAGCCGCCATTGAAGACATCAAGCGCAACTTCATCCCGACATTGACGGCTCTGGTAAAAGGGGCGCGTGCCATCAACTTGACACAGGCCGATGTGAAACAAGCAACCAGAGCATTGGTCAATCTCAATACCTATTTTCAGGATTCGAGACACTGGAAAGAAGTCTGGACAAGCGAAATCGTCAAGGATACATGGCGCCGTCTGTGGATCGAAGACATGCCAAATGCCACTCCTATCTCCGACTGGCTGGAAACGTATTGCCCAACTCTCAGCGATCTCGAAACATCCATAGACCTGTGGTTCCGCTATCTCTTCATTTTTTCCATCCCCATACCGGAAGAGATACCAGCAGTCTTCCAGGCTAGTCACCACAGCCCTTCCGCGTCCTACGGTATTGTCTGCAAGATTAAGCGCAACTGCACCCTTCAGATCTGGGATCATGCGATCAGTTGGCGGGAAACGAACCTCTACCTTTCCTCTGCGCTGTGCACTCTGCCATCTTTCACCCGAAACTCCCTTCTTGGGCTGATGCGACTCACCTCCATGCTCACTCTACACCACGCAGACCAGATACTTCCTTGTGCCGACCAGTTCAACCCCGGCTGGGAAGTTGAAGTGGGTACTTCTCAAGGTGCGATCACCCACCGAAACACCTTCAGGCGGAAAGTGGACCCCGTTGTCAACGGCATTCCTCCAGCGGACCTCAAGAAGTTCTCGCCCGTCACAGAGATTAAGACGAAGAAGCCGACGGTTACCATGCTCTCGCACGTCTGGTTTGCTAAAGACA
This sequence comes from Coniosporium tulheliwenetii, assembly GCA_030247845.1. NCBI lineage: Eukaryota > Fungi > Ascomycota > Dothideomycetes > Coniosporium > Coniosporium tulheliwenetii. Next base: position 518,024 of record JAPDRP010000006.1, read on the forward strand.
TCAAGACGGCTCTACTTGCCGCCGATGTGATCCTTAACAAATGGGGATTCGACGAGTATCGACTGGACATCTACGGTGCCCTAAACAAGGCTCCAATCTACTCATCCGAATGCACAGAGGTCATCGCCACGAAAGCGCTGCAGAGCAATGTCTCCTTGTGCGGTACCGCGGATCCGGGCGTCGTACTCTCGAACACATGGCTGTTCCTTAACTCTTCTGTCTCTGAAGGCCTTCCTCTCGCTCTCGGCGAAGCAGCCTTAACCGGTGCCCCGGTAGTGGCGACAGACGTTGGCGCTTCCATGCGCGTCTTAACCGATCCTAAGACCAACGAGCGATACAGCGCTATTGTGGCACCAAACGATGCTGTAGCACTCGCACGCGCGCAGATCAACCTCCTGGCCATGCTTGACGAATGGGCTCCATATGCCGAAGACGAGCCTGGCCAGCCAGTACCCGTCCTCCCCGTCAACCCCACCCGCGAGGACGTCGTGAAAATCACGAAGCGCATGTATGAGAAGACGGCGCAGAGACGCAAGCTAGGCATGATGGCTCGTGACATTGTGCAGCGCTCATTTAGCGGCGAGCGATACCTTCGCGAGCACGAGCAGATGCTCTGGGTCGGCAAAGCCCGCAACGAGATGCTTGGCCTGCGGCCCCGACAGGTACGCAAGCTCAGCGCCATCGAACTGGCAACAGGCGGCACCACTGGAATCGTCGACGAGCAGCTCGAAAAGATGGCACATCCGCGACCCCAGTGGTGGAAGCACAGCTCTATGCAATCGTCATTCAGCAGTGTGTGGGAGGAGCCGATGGCCGCACGCGCGCTGCTGGGCGGAGAGTCCAGCACTACTCCCAGCTTCGATACCGATATCGAAGCGGGGGTTTCACCAGGCTCCTCGATTGCGGGGAGTTCAGGGTCATCCGTCAAGAAACCGAACCCTGTGGCTAGGAGCCACTACTTGGAGGTTCCTATGCCGTCGGGTGACGGACGGCTGAGTGTGACGAGTGGGAAGACGAAGAGGAAGAGTGGGTTAAGCTACATGACGCTCGCTCACGAGCAGGACTCTGACGGGCACTCTGATAGTGGTCCCATGACTCCTTAGCCTTTGTTCTGATTTGTTTGATCTTGCGCTGCGTTCAAGCGGGAGTTTTGGTGGATTCAATGGGTGTCGGTGGATTTCTGTGAGTTGTCAATAGGTATCGATGCCGGTGTACATGGTACAAAAAGTATATACTCGTTAGACATGATATTGCAGATACGATCTTCCAGCAGTCTTACGGTATTTAGATGCTACAGTGAAGCTTCCCTAGTTACAACCATGTGAGTGCTCCTCATGCTTGGGGAGCCGCTGCCGATGAGAGGACCCCGCGGAGCCACCTCCGCGTTCCTTGTCCCCGAGCTGGCGCAAACAAAACATTACTTACAGACACCTCTCCCTAGACTCTCTTTCCCTGCGTAATTTGCGAGCTCAAGAAGAGTCCTCATTATGATACGTGACGATCCCCTAAGATTAGACGGCTTACCGGCCGAAATTATCCTCCATACCGCATCGTGTGAGTGATGTCGACGACCTCGGGGCTCTCGACGGTACCACAGTATCCGGCACAGGAACCAGAAAAGGGACTGACAGCTGTGCAGTCCTTGAACCCCTAGATATCGTCAGACTACAGTCCGTATGCCGCCGCTTCCACTCCCTCTACCGCGACGACAGTCTTTGGAAGACGATATGCTTCGAACACTCCCGCGCCGGCCAGCGCCGCCGCACCCAGCATTTCATGGCGTCCATGGATCAGAACCTGGCCGCTCTTGTGCAAGCGATGGGCGCGCTACCTGGAGGGCCACTAGCTGTACACGATCCTTCCGCGCCGAACGCGGAGATGCAGGCGCATAGGCTGGCTGCGAGGGAGAAGATGCGGGCCATGGCAAATTGGGACCCGTCATATCCGAGCGAGAAGACGAATTTTATGAAGACTTCGTACACCGTCATGCGCCGATAAGCGTGAGCTGGCTCCAGCCTGCGAAAGATGGGGATGGCGAGGACGAGGTGCCGCGTGAGGCTACCGGCATGGGCATAATATACGACGATGCTGGAGAGATGGCAGATAAGGTCGTAGCGCCGCTTGATGACGGGAGCATCGGCATCTGGGGTGTTTCTCCACGGGATGAGGCAGACTCTTCAGGAAAGAGGGGGCGATGATAGGTCGCAGCGCAAGAGGCCTCCTCACGTCCAAAGCTTCAGACCCAAGTCAAGGCCTGTCCCTCGCGGAGAGCAAAGCGATCATGACGGAGACCGGTGCGGTCGAATGTGTCAGCATCGATAGCCAACAGAAGAAAGGAGTCTTTGCCGTCCGCAACACACTGAACGAAGTCGACCTCAACACTCTACAGCTAGTATCTCGACAAGAGTACCCATTCCCGATCACAGCCTTGTCCGAAGCAAAACATCCAACCCCCTCACCATCGGCACAAACCTAACCCTGCACCTCCACGATCCCCGAAGGCGCCAATCATACGTCGGCTACAACCCACTCGTACGCTGCGAGCTCCTCAACACCCCCAAAACCGACTTCCACCGCCTCCTAACCGGCGACCTCGGCCCCTCTCACGCCGCTCTGTCCCAACCCGGCCCCCTCTCCATCCTGCACATGCCCTCCCGCGAATGGGACGGCAACGGCTCAATCTGGGTAGCCGGCCGCTTCACCAGCCTGCTCAACTACGACCGGCGCTTCTTCCCCGCCTCCGCGGCACCATCCACTCCGGCGCCCGCCTCTCCTGCCTAACCTCCCTCCCCTTCCCCTTCATCCCGCGCGAAAAGGACCTGATGCGCAACCTCAGCCTTTCACTCGCAGATGTGCGCGCCGCGAAAGCCATACCCGGCACCACGCTCATCGCGGCGGGCGAGTACAAGGGCAAGGGCTCGCTCGAGCTGTACGGCCTCTCGCCCTCCGCCGCGCACACGACTCTGAGTACCGACTCCATCACGGCGCAAAGGAACGCGGGCAACGCGCTCAAGAACAGGCAGACGGCGAGCGCGTCGAAGCTACTGGCGGCCGCCCCGCACGGCACGCGTATCGTGTACGCCGACGGGGATGGGAACCTGAAGTGGGTCGAGCGCGACGGCTTCACGCCTGTGCGGCGGTGGAATATCAATCCGGATGCGCCGGCTGAGCCCAGGGGGATATTGGGAGTTTGTTTTTCTCGCCTAGCTTGGGGAGGGGCGAGGGCGATATCGTGCAGAAGATTGTGCCGACGCGGGTTGTTGGTGCGCGGAGGGAGAGTGAGAGGCTGGGGGAGGATAATCTGCTTATTTGGACGGGGGATGGGAGGTTGGGGGTTGTGGGGTTTGGGCATGAGCCGTTGTGGCGGGGGAGGAGTTTGAGGAGGCGGCGGAGAGGGAGGGCGAGGAGGTGAGGGGGAGGGAGGAGAGGGTGTATGGGAGGATGATGAGGAGGGCGTTGGAGAGGCAGGCCCATGAGGCGAGGTGGGTTAGAGGTCTGGGACTGGGGCAGTGAGGCGATGAGACGAGGGCGCTATCGGTGATACCCTTCTTTGACGGGCAATCGTGTATTTTTCATCTTACCTGTCAGAAGATGAATACTAGAAATTACCTCTCCGCAGCGTATTCTAAGCCCCATGGCGGCCACGTGACTCGAAGGGAGAGGAGACGGACAACAAGTCTCCAGACGTTGGCCTTTTCCGACCAGTCGAAGCAGCCAAGGCTTTTGAACTTGCAGCAGATGAAGGTTTAGAGACGCATCACCACGTTCAAGGAGATCCAGTTTATCTATTGACCGAAGCAGCAGCTCATCGCTGGATGATCTGCACATTCCCATAAGCCCTCCTCATCTTCCCAAGTACATCCTTCTCCGGCATGGCCAGCTCCGTGCATATTTCATCGAAACAGTGCAAGCCATCCAGATACCTAGCAAGCGGCAAATTCTCCCTTGCATCGCCCCATGCGGCGCCGTTGTTGCCGCCTCTGCTAGAACTCTCATAGCCATTCGGCGCGCTTTCCCCTGAGAGACTGGGAACGGTGGCTAATGCGTACTTGTGTACTCGGTATAAGAAGCCCTTGATCACGCCAAACGTGATGAGTCGGCGGACATCGATGATCTGTAGTTCGTCACGGTTGGCGGCGACCCATTCTCTGAGCGGAACGCCCTGGCGGAGGGTGGTATAGAGTCTTGTGAGTGTTTCTTTCCGCAGCTCGTGGTTCACCACTTCTTTCATTGCTTGGTCCTCGGGAGTCTCCTCCTTTTCAGCGGTCCGACCATTTTGCGGTTCAATCTTGGAATGGCTTTGCCTGTCCATCAGCCATGGTATATACACATATCGCGCGCACTCATCAAGCACGCCGTCCTCGTTCTCGACCAATGCGCCAATTGCAGGCGTACACGCATAGCTGGCGCTGAACTGGAGGATATCGAGTAAGATCACGCATCCGTAAAGCAGTAGATGCTGAATCGCCTTCTTTGCGAGATCGAGCGCCACGTCCGCTAATAGTGCTATGTGTGCCACGGAGCGGATGCCGTTTATCCACGGTAGGATCCGTGTTAGTGTCAGATCGGAAGAGAGGCTGTTGTTGGATGTCTCTGAGAAGTTGCTGTGATGTGGATCGAAGGGTGTGTTGAATGACGAGAGGTCGATGGTGAGGAGAGGGACGTGCCATGCGTGGACTGGTGCTGGAGGTGGATGCAGCGGGAAGAGTTTAAGGTTGATTGTGTTGTAGTCGTCTGGATACTGTTAGTTAGCTGCACGGTTATAGCTCCACTGCGTAAATCGGAGGTTAAGAATAGTCATACCAACTGGTATCATGCACTCGCAGTAAGCATTCAGGTCCTCCAAGATCATTTCGCAAAGAGCATAAACTTTTCCTCCTGTGATGCCGGCTGGCTTCTCAGCAACTTCCATTGAGCTGGGAGATCTTCCGAGACTATTGACGGCAGCTATTGCTGGCGTTGGCGGCACAGAGCTATCAAGCAGCAACTCCGAAACATCGCCATTAAGCTCCGCTGTCCCAGAACTGGTATCCGACCCGACCCTCTCAGCTCTCAATACGCTTCCTGGGCTCTTGTCCACCGCTGGATCTTCCTCACGACTCAGGAAGCCCGCCTGCTCTTCAAGCTCTTCAAGATCCTAGCCAGCTTCCTGACAACGCTCGCATAGGGACCCCATTCCGCATCCTCATCCAGCACAAGCGCGAAGTTGAATATGAACTGGTTGCGGTTGTATTTACCCTCGTAGTTGCTGATGCAGATCGGGTAGCCAATGATGCGGTAGTGGTTTACACACACTGTTACGAGCCGGTCACAGAACTCTTGCCGCGGGATGATACAATCGGAGACGCTGGAGAAGTCGAAGAGTGGTGCTCGAGCAGTGGGTGAGGGGAGGGCGTAACGGAGCCTTCGGGGACTTGGTGGAGGACGTGTGAGCCTAGGCGCATGGGTGTCAGCTTCGTTCAAAGTACTCGAGATAACTCTCAGTTAGATACCTTTTGCCGGGTGGAAACGGGTAAAGAAAATTGATTTGATCATGGTAGACAGGTACAAGATGAGCTCCAGCGGCTCGGGTGACGAATGTGCTACATAGCCATATCGCGGTTGTCCAGAGACCACCAAAAGACTAAATCATGGTGAGAATTTGAAGTTAAAGAGAGGTTCATCTGGTTGGGAAATTATCAATGCAGCCATATTCTAAAGGCGATCGTGTCGTATGTGAAAGCGCAAACAACGTTCAGAGGCTACAGCGGCAATTGCCAAAGAGCTTCATCCTACTTGGATCTTGCTTAGTAATCTACAATTATCCGTTTTTGCCATAGCGTCGAGAGCTTCTTCGGACCTCACTCCAGCTCTGGCGTCGTCCATATCTTTTCCCGAGGACAGCGATTTCGATACCACTGCAGATTAGCAGCACTTTGCAACATGGATATAAGGTTCACGTGGTTGAGTTCACTTAGCCATTCTGCCCGAGTATGATAAAAACTTGAACAAGGGGAGTGATTGCTGTCGCTAAAAGCTACCTGACCTTGCTCTGAACATGGATATACTCGTCCTTGCCATCTACTGCTTGCAGATGGTTTACAAAAACTTTTAGATTAAACATTAACCCACAAGTTTTTCCCAATCTAAGCGGTGTGAGCCCGCTGAAAAAAGATCGTCAAGGCAAGACGACAAGGCCAAAGACAACAGGGCCCAAAGTTCCAGCCTAAAATCTCAAGGCCAGAGTGTCAGGGCCAAAAGTCACGGCCAGAACGTCCAGGCCACCAACGTTGAGGCCAAATGTCAAGACCGACCTGTCAAGGCCAATGTCTCAAGGCGAGCCGGCGAGCAAGCCAAAGCACGAACGCCTAGACGTTGCTCGAATTGCCTCCCTCCAGCACACCGGTCCTCTCAACCCCCACCACGCTTGCCCTCGTGGCTTCTCCCGCCTCTCTCTTCTTAGCCAACTTCTTCGCCATCCTGCTGTTAGCGCGGATTTTCTCGCCGTTAAAGTAGAAGACGTAGATTGGAGCGATGACACAGATAGCCAAACCACCGAGAATGATCGACGCCCACAGGAACTCCTTGCCGGACCCTTTACCCACCTCTGTGAAAAGGGGCACGGCGTACAGTATCGCGATACCGGCGAGGAGGTCACGACAGAAGCCGTTGCCACCAGTGGCTGAAGAGGAGTAAGGTCCGTAAGCGGCGACCATGTAATCGACTGTCGCCATGTAGATGGCGTACTAAATGCAAGTCAGTATGGGGATGCAATCCAACAAGCTCCCGGGATAGTTCACGTACATTGGCAATTCCGACAAGCATCGAGGCGACGAGGGGTACAACCCAGTGCATCGGCGGTCCAAGGCTTGTTCCTGCGAACCAGAACATACCAATGGCCTCGAGCGGTGCAAGGAAGAGAAGCAACCAGAGACGATGCTCCGGCTTGAGGGAATCGGCGCCGTGCTTGGCTTTGTACTTTGCGTCTTGGGCGAAGCCGAACATGAACGCGAAGTAGGCGATGAGGTAACCGACGATGAGCCTAATGAACCACATGGTTAGTCTTATGTACCTAGATGCGACGGTCCGAGGCGTAGTCGAAAAAGTCAAGCGACTCCGCTTAGTGGTTTCCCCGCTGGTTCTTGGTGCGAGGTTGCCAAGCGGAGTCGCTTGACTTTTTCGACTGCGCCTCGGTGCGAAACGGTTTCGCGGTATATGTTGGCTGATTGATCAAGGGCAGGAGCGAAAATTCGTGGCAACCCTGCGGCGGCTGTTTCTTGGTAGGCCAGCGTGGCCACGCGTTTTCGCTTCTGCCCTTGGCCTCTGTAAAACGCTCAGCCGAACATCGCTCGGCATCATTACGGGCTATCCAGAAGACTCGTAGCCGGTTCGAAGGCAACCTTCGGGCGCGGAGACCGGCCACGAGTTTTCTGGTCGCACCTGGATACCAGTATGGCGTTGAAGGCTTGCTGATCCGCAGTGGCATTTCAACCGGCCAGTCACCATCATGTCGAGACAGACGGTGCCGCCGGTCGGTTGCTCGAACTGCTGGAGGAGACTAGCGTAGGTATGGTTCTCAAGTCATGTCCAACACAGGGGGTGCGTGGCAAGCGGTTCTCGAAACCTGGAATCTGTGAAACACACATGAAGCGATGGATGACTTACGGTGTGAAAGCAAGACCCAGCTGCCACTTGTTGAAGTTCCACTGAGCAAACACCAGACCGAACGACTCGAAGAAGGTGAAGATCAGCGCATCGCTGAAGCCGCTGAGGAGGGAGAGGAAAGCCACGATCGGCTCGGTGAGCAACATCTTGAACGGGCGCCACCAGATTTTAGCAACACCTTTGATGGTCATAGAGCCCTTATCCTCATCGGGTACCGTTGCGTTCGGCATCGTCTTGGCGATTCTGTCCAACATCAAGGAGGTCCGGGTCTCGGGCGTGAAGAAATGCAGCGCTTGAGTGACGGCTGTACACTAGTCAGCAAGAGTGGTAGATGCAAGGGTGCTAAGACTTACCTCCAAAGATCAGCTGGATCCAGAAGATCCAGCGCCAATCCGCATTATAAGTGACGAAGCCACCCACGACAGGACCAACCACGGAACCGGAGACCGAAGCCAAGACGACGAAGTTGACCGCGCCCTGCTGCTTCTCAGGCTCCCACATGTCGGCCACGATACCCAACGTGACGGAGCCACCAGCCGAGGAAAGACCACCGAGGAACCTTGCGATCATGACCGTAGCGAAGTTGGTGGACAGGGCCGCTGGGATCTGCCAGACGTTGACGAAGAACAGACTGAGCTGGAGGACGATCCATCTGCCCTTCTCCTCAGACCAGGGGCCCAGAGCTCGCAGCCGAATGCGTAGGCGATTAGAAAAACCATCTGTCCGCAACGCGCCTCTTGGTGGCTGATCCCGTACTCCTTCACCATGCCGTCGATGGCCATGCCGTACACGCTCGCATTAAAATTCATCGAGATCTGCACCACGAAGATCACCCAGAGGATTAGCCACTTCTTCGACTCTGAGAAGCCGAAGCCCGTCTGCGGGCGGATATCCGCGTCGTATTCGCTCAGCACGCGGACGGTGCTGGGCTTCGCCATCTCCTGGTCATCGCTGGGTCTCGCCGATCCTCTGGTGGTTTGCTCGCGCAGCTGGATCGGCTCCTCGGCTGCGCCCATTGTGTTCTTGTTGGTGGTCTTCTTGAAAAAAGCCATGTCGAGTTACTCTAGCTGGAAGGCTAAGGTGTAGACGAGAGCTAAAGTTTCTATAGACTAGAGTATAGAAAGAATCTCTGGATCACAAGGAATCTGGGGTTGAGCCTCGGTGGGGACATGGGAAGATTAAGTACCCACGGTGGAGGGTTTGTGTCTGCATAGCAGGTAGGTGCGATCTCGGTGCGCTTCATCATCCATGGTTCGTGGTTTTCGCCACCAAGGTTCAAATGCCTCACAGCGTCATGTGCATGCTCGAGCTTTTCATGATCAATAAGCTCAGGTTGTGGTTGGAGCCATATGCTCGCGTGCAACGAAGGTCATCATCAGGCGTTGGACCATGGATCTCGCAAGCAGGGCCGTGCCGGTGCCGCAAGCCACCCGCAGAAGCCAAATTCAACATCATGAAACCGCAGTCACATCGATTTGTGCAGCATGCGCTGAACGCCGACACTGTCGAACGTCTTATGCTTTCTATCGTACGAAGCCGGTCTTGCTGTTTTACCCTTGCCATGATGGCGAGTCCATCTCAGTCGTGAATCTAGTGTTGAACAAACTACCAGCACCGATGCGGCAACGAACTCTTCGGATAGTTTTTGGTCGTCGAATGCTCCTGGCATCAGCCGCAGAATGTTTTTCGAAACTTGGTTCGCTAAGCCTTAGATCAACCATAATAGCGCTCAGTGCTACCGAAAGCTTCACGAAAACGCTTGTTTTCTCATATTATCATCCAAGGTTCTTCATCTTTAGCCCATGGCAAGCGTCTCTCGTGACCTCGAGGAAATACTATCGTGTGGGGCAGGAAGGTCGGGGTGCGGAAAACCAGTCCATAATCACGATCTAATCGAAACAGAGGCCACACAAGGCATCCAAACGAAGTAAGCAATTTCCAAACATTACACAATACCCCACTCCCCCTCCTCCCCCTCACGGCGACCCCACAAGCAAACTCTCCAGTTCCTCTGGCGTAAGCGTACTCTTCCTCCGTCTCGGCCTCCCCGTAATCCTTGTCTTCCTTGGTGATCTCATACGTCCCACACTTCCATTTTCCCCACCCGTGATCTCCCTCTCCGGCACACTTGCCAAAGCAGCAGCGGCCGCCTCAGCCTCCGCCTGCGCCACGTTGAGCTTCTCCTGCACCGTCAGCTTCGGCGAACGCTCCTCTGCGTGCGCGTGTGGCGACGAGAGCCGTTTGAGTGCCTGTAGCGGGTCAATATATATAGAGATGTCTGAGGGGGGCAGGACGATGTCCGTGCCCGTGAGACGTACTTTTCTTGGCGAGTGTGATCGTGAGGATCTGTCTGCGCTTCTGGTGGACTGGGGCTCTGTGCTTGAGGGCGGCTTTGGGCTTGTGGATGGGAGGTCATGTGATGAGGCGTTTTCGTCTGCGTGTTGGAGGGGCGTGTCGGGGTGCGGGTGCGCGAACGCGACTTTTCTTGGGGATCTGGTGTTGCCGCTGCTCTCTTGAAGGGGTTGGGGTCCTGGAGGTAGTTCGAGCTTGAACATATCGGCGTTATCCTCTCTTGTGTCTGCTTGTTGATTTTCTTGCGGCATCTCTTCGTCTGCTCCCGGTTCGACATTGATCTCGGCGGCATCTTCGTGCTCGGATAGCGCGTCATCTTCCGCCTCCTCCATTTCTTCGCCGTTGAGGTCTGTTTCGTCGGCGTCGGTTGAATCGGGCAAGTCATCCCTCGGGTCCTTGCTGCTGTTAGCATCTTTCCATTGCAGGCCGGGCTGCTAGGCTCATTGTCATGGTCACAGGAAGGTTCAAGGTTCTGGCAGCACTCACTTCTTCCACCTCGCCCTGCACGGCGGTCGTAGAGTTCGGCTCTCCATCCAGTCCCAAGCCTAGGTTGAGATCATGAAGAGTGACCGTGTCGCCTCCACTCCTCATCCTCTCCTGCCAGCTCTGCATCATGGCGACCGCTTCCTTCCATCTCGCCTCCATCTTCTCCCATCCATGCCTAAGTCTCGCAATCTCCTCTTCCCTGACAGCCACCTCATCCAAAGGCACAAAATTCGGATTCGTGAGCAGCGTCTTCAGATTCTCCAAGACACCCTCCAAATCCGCCGCCAGCGCATCGTAAGACGTCGGCAGCGCGCACAGCATCTCACCACCACCATCTCTCCCATGTTCTCCACTTACACTCTCCACCACCTGCTCCCTCATCCCCGCCTCCGGTATCCCCTGCAACTCCTTAAGCGTAACCACCGCCCCCTAACCAACCCAATCAACGCATCGTTCTCATCACTCAGACTCTGCCCCAACTGCGTCAGAAACTCCGTCGTCTCCTGCCTGAGGCTATACGCCGGATCCTCCGTTCCCAGCGCTCCCATCTGCTCCTCTTCCCTCCCCACTCCCGCCGCCCCCATCCCCGTCACCCCCGGCGTAATCGTAATGCTCGCACCCACCAACCCACCCCTGTTCCCCCGCTGCTGCGTCACCGCGCCCCTTCAGCCGCTGGATCTGCACGTCGCGCTTCCGCACGTCGTTCGCGCACGCGGTGCGGATCTGGGCCACGCTGGCCTTTAGACGCGCCATCTCGTCGCGGAGGGCGCGGGCCGAGGCCTCGGCGGCGCGGAGGGCGGTGCGGGCGGCGCGTTCTTGGGACTGTGCTATAGAGAGCTGGCGTGCGAGGTCGTCGGTGCGGGTTTGGAGGCGGGTGAGGGTCGTGGAGCTGCGGGCGGCTTCGAGGCGGAGGGTGTGGATTGTGGAGGTGTGGGTGGTTGTGAGTTCGAGGTCGCGCTGGTTGCGGAAGTGGTCAGTATAGTAGTAGGGTTGTGGGGAGAGGAATTGGGCATACGTCGCGTCGCAGGATCAGGTCGTGCACGAGGTTGATGATTTGCGCCATTGTTGCGTCGGCGCCGCCGGAGGCTTTGGAGGGCCGGTGGAAGGGAATCGCGTTGCCATCGCGGAGAAGACCGCGGGCGAGGAGCAAGTTGTTGAGGTAGCTGGAGGCGGTTTTGAGGTTGGTGGAGTCCATTGTGCGGATTTGTTGTGCTGTGTTTACGCTTGGTTTTTGGTGTTGCGATCTGATGCGGCGCGATTCAGGCTTGGTGCCTTGCAGCCTGACGGTGATTCAGGGGTTCACCACGGCAGCATCTCTCACCAACACCTCATCTTTCACGTAGCAAAGTATCTACTCAAGAACTTCATGCAGACGTGCACTATGTCATCTAAAGCAATATGCTTGTAACGATGATCGCGCTGAGTTCTGGATAGCTACCCATATTCAGTGGACCTTTTCTTTGGTTGAAGGCCATCGCTCACTCGAACATCGAACAAATCTCCTGGCCGCCGGTGTTTAGCTAAAGCTGTCAACGACCTACTACTGAAGGTAAGAGAATCACAAGTCAAATTAGCGTAGGATCATAGAAGATCCCTTGCCTGCGGGGAGTGTGAAAAGAACCTCGACAGTCCGTCAAGAGCTTGGAAGATGTTTAGCATATTCATAATCATGGACTGCAAAGCCCGCCAGACGTTCATGCGTGCGCAAGGAAGGGCATCAGCTTATATTCAAACGCCGAAGCTGTAACATAACAACATAGGTATGCACAAATCTGAACACCGCAGAGCTACGTATCAAACAAAGTCTTTAGCCAAGTACGGACACACTCCACCTCTTCCTCCGTTTGCCAGCTAAGGACACGACATACAGCTCAGCGAGTGGTTCATTTCTTCTAACGTTATTTTAAGCAAACCCTCACAAGCAATGAATTCCGCATACGCGCCAGCCCCTACGGCTGGGCCGTCCCTACATCACGCCTATCAGCCAACATCAACCTCGACGAAGAAGTCACGTTCTCTTCTCTCGAAGCCGAGACGGAGATGCACGAGACATTGGCTGACATCTACGGCCTCCTCATAACGCTCGACAAGATAGAACGGGCATTTCTCAAGGACTCGATATCTGAGTCCGCCTACGCGGATACCTGCAGCCGGTTGATGAAGCAGTACAAGGCTTACCTTTCGGATGAGGCGACTAAGCGGGCCTTTGGAGATCTGGAAAGCTTCAAGAGAGATTTTGATGTGCGGCTTTCTTCATACCTGTGGATTCTTAAACACGTGACTGATATATACAAGGTCAACGTCCCCCTAGCCACGGCACGCTTGCGTATCGGCATACCCGCAACCGTCCAAGGATCGCGGCAGCAAGCCTCAGGCCAGGCCACGGGGAAGGCCGCACCCGAGCTCGTAATGTCTGCAACAGAAAACTTCATCACTCTACTAGACGCAATCAAGATCGGATTGCTGGAGAAGGACACATTACATCCGCTCCTTGTCGAGGTCATCCAAGCAGTAAATCAGGTCACGGATGTTGATTTCGAGGGTAAAGGCAAGATTGTGCAGTGGCTTATCACGCTGAACCAGATGGGCGTGGCGGACAAGCTGGATGAGAACAGGGCGCGAGAGCTGCGATTCGATATAGAGCAGGTTTACAGGGCGTTCAAGGGGCTGCTTGCGCGGGAAGCGGGACAAGAGACTAGTAAAGATTAGGGAAACCACTAGAGGGCAGGGGAATCGAATTTTGCTCTATGATATCGAGATCCTCTGGCTTAACTTCAATCCCGCTGCGATGTTCTTTGGCAACATGCGTGGGTTCCCGCTATTGTGCCTTTTCCTCCATGTGGAACGCTGGGTGGCATCGTGGTATAAATAAGATGTCATCATGAAGCTGGATAAACTGCATATATAGATTTGAGGATTTGCCTGAAGCTTGGCGTCACGGACGGTTTCCGCATCTGCAACTTTGCCTAAACTTTCAACATGCCATCAAGGTTGTTCGAGAATCACGATGACGCCGCAATCCACGGTCAGTATCTGCCCAACGCGCGCAACCTTTCTCAACACTCTGTCTGACACGTTGCGCAGTCTTTGACCTGCCTCAAATCCACACCCAACCCGCGCCCCATGTCCTCTTAGAGACTTTATCCCTACTCACATCGCAACCACCATCATGGGAAGCCAGCGACACTGAAGAAGCCGACACTTCCGCAAATGCGCTCGCCAAGCGCCGGCGACGGTCCAGCGCCTTCAGACCTCCACCCGCACGAGTAGATGAAGCCGGCTTGACCAGATACCTTACGAACATTATCGGCAGCGACCTGCGATGGATCGACGACGATACCACCAAGGAAGAGATCTGGGAACAGGCTAGTCTGCGACTGAGCGAGAGGTCGGGCCGCAATGCCATGCCCGCGATGTCGCGCGCCTTCCGGATTCCTTCTGCCAAAGGCGAGATCAAGGTTACAATCCATGAGCCGGCGCTCACGGCGGACAATCTGGGATTGAAAACTTGGGCGTCGTCGTATATGCTTGCAAAGCGACTACACAGGATACCGGTCTCGAGCACAATAACAACGGATTGCCCTGTCCTCGAGCTTGGATCGGGCACCGGCTTGGTCGGCATTGCAGCGGCGGCAGTCTGGGGAGCGTCTGTCATGTTGACTGACTTGCCAGAGATCGTGCCGAACTTGGCTCGCAACATCGACGCCAACCAAAAGGCTATCGAGGCAACTGGTGGCTCAGCGTCCGCTGCGGTGCTCGATTGGTCAACTCCCGATGAGATCTCACCACTCACTCCCGCGTCATCGCCATTCGATGCAAATTGCAGCGCCAGCAGGTTTCCAATCATCCTGGCAGCGGACTCGCTTTACTCATCGGAGCACCCTCAACTGCTTGTCCAGACGATAAAGCGATGGCTGCGAGAGTCGGCGGATGCGAGGGTGATCGTGGAACTACCTCTACGAGAAGCATATTCGCCCGAGATCGATGACTTCAAGGAGCGGATGCAGGGGATTGGCTTGCGCATATTGGATGAGGGCGAAGAGGTGGGATATGATGATTGGGGTTGGAGCAGCAGTGGCCGGAGTGGGCAGCAGGAGGTCAATTGCTGGTGGTCGATCTGGGGCTGGCAGTGATGGCGACATTGGCAGAACAACTCCTCCGACTCCCTGTTCTAGCGTTTACTGAGCGTTTATCTGGCATTCAGATGTCACAAGTAAATAGATTTAGACATAGACAGCACTGACTAAATAGACGATCACCTCTCTGCAGAACACGGGGCTGAAGATGGATCCTGTGCATGTATCAAGGCCCGGTTAAAATGAAGGTGGCCGCATCTGTGCATCTAACCGCGGACTTGGGATCTATATCACATTGGAAAATTGCCGGCCCGGCAAGAATGTGATAAAGATCCCAAGTTTGCGATTGAGATGCGGCTGCTTTCATTTTAACCGGGCCTTGGATTAGCAGTCCCACATGGAGGATCCGAGCCGCTGCATGGCTTTCGTCACCTTAAAATGGCATGCAAGCCTCAACCGCAGATGGACATATCATCCTCCACTTACCCCTCCGCCATCAAATAGGTGTTGCAATTGACCCCTCGGACCCTGTTACGAACAATCAATCTTTCTCTCCGTTAATATCACAACCCGTTCGGACACAATGCCTGATAATGCAAGTATCGCTCTCAAAGTCCTCTACGCGCCTACCCCGCCATGCCCCACTACGGAGCATCGCCGTCACGGATCTCAGAACAATGGCTAACAGAACGCAAAACAGAACCCATCTTTCGTGCTGGAGAAGGCAGGCCAGGTCAAGTTCGAAGATAGACCTGTTCCCGAAATAAAATCGCCGCACGATGTCATCGTCGAGGTCAAGTATACCGGGATATGCGGCAGCGATGTACGTATCACACTCTCACATCCCCTCTCAGCAGAGCACCAGCAATTAAGCCATAACATCACTGCCTCAATCCCCCTCCGCATCAATGCCTCCCAGTTCCCCAGCTAACCCTACCAGGTCCACTACTGGACCACCGGCGCAATCGGCTCCTTCGTCGTCACCTCCCCCATGGTCCTCGGCCACGAATCGAGCGGGATAATCCACAGCGTCGGCAGCGCCGTGTCCCTCTCCCCCGGCGACCACGTCGCCATGGAGCCCGGGGTACCCTGCCGCCGCTGCACCCGCTGCAAAGAAGGCCACTACAACCTGTGCGCCGACATGGCGTTCGCGGCCACTCCGCCCTACGACGGCACGCTTGCCAGATATTACTGCCTCCCCGAGGACTTCTGCTACAAGCTTCCCGAGGGAATGACGTTGGAGGAAGGCGCGCTGGTCGAGCCGCTCGCGGTCGCGGTGCATATCGTCAAGCAGGGGGCGTGAAGCCGGGAGATAGCGTTGTCGTGTTCGGCGCTGGACCTGTGGGGTTGCTGTGTTGTGCGGTGGCTAAGGCGTTTGGGGCCAGCAAGATCGTCACGGTGGATATCAATGAGGAGAGGCTCGCGTTTGCGCAGAAGTATGCTGCGACGGCGGCGTTTCGGTCGCAGAAGGAGAGCGCTGAGGAAAGCGCGGCTAGGTTGATCAAGGAGTGCGGGCTGGGAGATGGGGCGGATGTGATTATCGATGCGAGTGGGGCGGAGATTTGTATCCAGACGGCGGTGCATGCGCTCAGAGTTGGGGGGACGTATGTCCAGGGTGGCATGGGGAAGCCGGAGATTACGTGGCCGATTGTTGCGATGTGCACGAAGGAGTTGAATGTGAAGGGGAGTTTTAGGTATAGTAGTGGGGATTATAAGCTTGCGGTCGATTTGGTGAGTAGTGGCAAGATTGATGTCAAGGCGTTGATTACTGGGAGGGTGAAGTTTGAGGAGGCGGAGCAGGCTTTTAGGGATGTCAAGGCTGGGAAGGGGATCAAGATACTGATTGAGGGTCCGAGCAGCTGATTGATGGACCTATGGAGAGCTACGAGAGGGTTACGCGCTCTCAAGTCTGCGCTCCGCGTTTTCTGCTTGTTTCGAATGGGCCTCGTCCCGTGTCCGCCTTGCTACCGATGACCACATCCAAACGCCTAGTTTCTCTCTTTCAAGACGGATTCCTTTCCTGCAAATTTCGCTTCTGATGGCCGCATCTTCTCGTGATCCAGAGCAGTCCCCATAGAGAGCAGAGAGAAACGTGGAAGAGACCATCATACATGACAGGTACTTCGCCTATTCGGCGAATGTTGGCTCTGGTAGTGAAGTTCCTTGACATCTAGCCCGGCCATAATGGAGCAAGTTGCCTCCTGGCAACAGACCTGTAACCGGTTGGAGCTCAAGTTGTCTCCGCGGCTGGAGCGTTCGAGTGATCATGGTATTGGCAACGGTCCCTGTTGCGCCATTGCTCCTGTGACATCCTTGGGCGTGCTCCTTTGAGATCGTAAAGTTCAACGGCAAGATCTCGTAGGTAGTCGGTTGTGAAGTTGTCCTTGTAGATAGGGTCCCGAAACCCCTCCGACTCATACGTGCCGCAAACTACCATATCAACTACGAACCTGCGGAGTGGCGAGCTTTGCAGAGTGTTGGCATAAACATATGGGATGATGAGGGTAGGTAGACTCCATTCGTAACTGATCCTGTTGAACAAAGCATCGATGGCTGCATTCTTTAGATCCGGTATGCCACGAGCATCTCCGAAGACGTAGATCTTTGCAAGCAAAGTCGATTCCAAGGGGATTTTTCCCGGCTCAGATGGAGGCTCGAAGAGCCTGCCGGTGTACATCCATCCAAAGAAGATCTTGAAAAACTCGACGCTGTCTTTGGCAAGCTCGACTACTCCAGTGATACCTTCTTGAAATTGTCCTTGGAATGCCGCTCTGAAGTACGTCGAGTAGTGACAGATGAGCCCTTTATGCGCGAAGAATTCTTGCTTCTGTTTGCCGACCTTGACGATGACCATGGTGTCGTACAACGGACTATTCCGTGTTAGCAGCTCACATATGGAGATTGTACTGCAGTACGTACGCGGAGGGAGACGGTGCAGCCTTCCCTAGACAAGCTGGTGGAGCGGCTGTAGCCATCGTGCTTGACGACAAAGGTATTCGTTGCCACCTAGCGGAGGGCTGATGAAGTTGTGTCTTTCGGAGACTGGAGAAGGTGTAGTGATAGCTTGAAGATCTGAGTAGTTATAGATGCTACTGGAGTGAATCACGGACCTTGGCACTTGGGAACGGTGTTGACGCCGTTAGCGAAAGGGGAAGAAGTGTCAATAATCGTAGCCTGCGCTTCAGTGGCCGAGAACCTCAAGCTCGGTGGCGTCTAGAAATATCGGCTATCAAATTCAGCTAGAAGTGAATAAAATCTCACGCGTCAGGGATTGCATTGGCTTGACGTGAATCGCCGTCTCCAGGGGATAAACCAGGTACGAGCGCGTGATCACAAAGAAATCGCGACTGAGGTGGACGCGGCACCGCGTGCGCTACGCGGCATCCCTATGCGCTTCCACTCAAGCTTTTAGATCCCACAGGGTCAGAGAGACGTGGAATCATTGACGTGCTAGGGCTCGGAGATATTGAAGTTCAATTGGAAGCTGGATGTGTTGTATCAGAGTCGGAGTGCTCGAGTCAAAACGGCCACTTTAAGATACAGAGAACTTGATACGTTTGGGCTTTGAGACATTGGCAGAAGCAGCTTTGAGGCCGAGTTGCTTTATCCGTTTACATCTCGCGTCAATTGGTGAGGGTATGCGGAACTGTTACTGTGCATCGATTGCAGTTCATCTAGCCATGTTTCTTCGAATCGAGACCTGTTTACAATTCCAGTTCGGATGCGCTGGAATGGATTGATGAGGAGCATGGCTCGTTGCAGCAGTAGAGCGGCTGGCGATTGAGAGGGCAGTGTCTTTACGCAAAGCATGGCATGAGGTTCAAGCCTGCGGAGGATCAGAACAGTGCGTCCAGCGAGCACAGCAAGAGCATCAGTTCGATTATGGTATGGACGCTTGTCATTGATACTTAAATGAAGTGATATGGATGACAACCTGCAAAGTTTCCGCCCGAAACGGCATGCTCGCGTAAAACATCACGTGATAGTGCGTTGAGCTAGATAATGATCCAGAGATTGGCGGACTGCAGCTTTGTCACTTTTGGTCATTTAATTGTAATATACTCTGCCGAAGGCCCTCCATTCAATCTGGAGCTGATAGATTGCTATAGTGACTGACAACCACGCGTTGGTGGATAGAGTCACACCCCAGGTATAGAGGATGATTCCTGTCGAGCAGCTTCGATCCCGACGCGGGAGGCTTCATTCAGTTTAGAGCCACGTCTGAAACCCGATAGTTCCAGACGCCGAGGAGCTGGATGGTGTCGATGATTAGAGACCAAAAACCGCGAAGGTATCCTTGACAGAACTTCATCCAATCTTGGGCGCAACTTCAGGCTCGCTGCGGCGTTTCCATCGAAACTTGTAGCAGTGCCGGGCAGGTCCGCCTGGCGAAGGTTTGCGACCGTGGAGGAGACGGAGAGTATGGGGCGGCCGGAGCGTGGTCATGGTTGTCGCATTTGTTGGTCTTTCGCCATTCCGCCTGGGAGAGCCGCTTGTAAGCTTTGCCAGAATCTTGATGAGCCACCACGAGGTCCATTAAGAGCTCCGGGTTGCACTCAGGACTCAATTTTTTCGCGTCGAATATCTTCATTACCATATCGACGGCTAGCTTGCGAAGCATAGAATCCTTCGGTGTATTTTCGTAAACGTAGTTGATTATAGCTGTGGGCATTATGATCCACTGCTCGCCACTCTTATATAGAATGGCATCAACGGCGGCGTTTCTGAGTCCAGGAATACCGCGTGCATCGCCGAAGACGAAGATCTTGCAAAGCAGGTCAAAAGTCAAGGGGACGCTGCCCGCTTTCGCAATCGCAATTGTATTGGGATCCCAAAGCTGCCGCGTAAACAGCCAGTAGTAGAATGCTTCAAAGACGTTTGGGTCGTCGTCAGGCAAATCGATCTCCCCATCTTTACCTTCCTTAAAATGTCCGCTCAGAGCTGCTTTGAAATATGAGGAACTGTGGGTCAGAACGCCCCGGTGAGCACGGAATTCCTTCGGGTTATCACCACCGCCAACCTTGATGCGGACGAGCGAGTTGAAATCATACGCCGAACTGATAATATGTTAGCATCAGGAGCCACCCTAGATCAAGCCATACGTCTGCTTACCATGGCGGAAAAGGCGAACCAGGACAATTTGGAGGTTGCGACGGCGGTTTTGACTGCAGATCTGTGCTGCGGTTGGCCGCAGCGGTAGTCATTTGGTATGTGAATAACTGAATTTGCAGAGGTCGTTCGAGCTTCTTGTAGAACTTGGGCGCTTTTTGAGTGCCGCGTTATCCGCTCGCTACCAAACCCAACTCGAGGTGTGCGACCTGGCGCTGCTTACTTTCGACGCGGTTGTAGCTCAAGGATATCTTCAGGTGACCGATGCACAAAGAGCGTTACCCTGCTGGATACCCTGTTATTCTGATTGCAGTGAATTGGCTGTGGTCTCACCATTTGCCATGGTCACAAGACTCTGCATCAAATAACCGGACGGCAAAGATATGACAACGTGTCTTCAGGACAACCTTTGGTTTTCGCATGACTGAACGCTAGCACAGTGAACGGTTGATCTACGTCATACGAGACAAACTCTGGACAATCTGCACGAGGCCGGTGAGAGTTTAACAATGCGGGCAGCAAGAGAGAAATTGGCTCTCTTGGGTTCCATGCGGAGAAATCGCTGGCCGAAGTGATTGCACGGTGACACTGATAGAGGCAAGAAATGTACGGAAATTGAAGCCCGAACCAGAACATGCCAGTCATGCAAATGGGTCACTTGTTTCTTTCCAACAGCGCGAACGAGCAAGGAGTGATGGACTGTGCGCTTGTCGCTTCTGATGAGGTAACTACATGATCCCCCAGCGCCGGTGCTTCATCGATACCCCGGCACTGTAGAGAGCTTTACTGTGACTGATAAAAAGGTGGTGTGATACTCGACGAGCTCCATCCTCAGACCACCTGCTGAAGCCGACAAAGACTTGGGAAAAGATCAACGCTATTGTATAATAACCTAAGCAAAGTCTCCGGCAACGCTCCTTGCGTCTCCGATAGAAGCGCCAACAGCTGCATGGGCAGCTCCGAAGGTCCATGAGTAGCAGTGCTGGGGACTCGCTCATTTCACCGATGGTGGCGATGGCAAGTCGGAGCTGAGCTTATTGTTGGGAGCGTTCTAGAGTGTGGGCCGAGGACTTACCTAGGACTTCGGAGGAGCAACGCTGTCGTGGTCGTGATAATCGCAGTTGTTCATCTTTCGCCATTCCTCCTGGCTAAGCAGCCTGCGTTTTCCAGCGCTTTCCAGTGCGATTGCCAACTCCATCATGTACTCCAAGTTGCACTCCGATTCTTTGAGCTGGTCCACGGGGTATGTTTTGACGACCATGTCGACCGCTAATTTGCGTAGCAAAGACTTCTTTGGCGTGTTTTGATAGATGAACTTGACCTGGCCTGTGAACAGTTTCCATTCGTCACTAATTTTGTCCATAAGACCATCGATTGCGGCGTTCCTAAGGGCTGGGATACCGCGAGCATCTCCGAAAACGAAGATACTACAGAGTAGGCGCCAGCTTAAGGGGACTTCGCCCTCTTTCTTGACCTTGCGCGAGTCCCAGAGCTGTCCAGTGAAGAGCCAGTAGCAGACGATTTGAAATACTTCCGGATCGTCCGTGCACAATAAGATGACTCCCTCTTTGCTCTCCTTGAAGTTTCCGTTGAGAGCGGCCTTGAAGTACGTTGAATAATGGGTGAGAAGACCTTTGTAGATGTGAAAGTCTCTGGTATTTGGGCTACTCCCGACCGTAATACGGATGAGCGAGTCGAAAGTGTAGGCCGACCTACAGATTGTATGAGTGACACAGACTAGGGGCCGAGCCGTGTAGCCACTTACGGCGGAGCAATACCCAAGCTTTGGCAGGAATCATCTTCACGCTTGCGCTTTCCTAACGTCGGGCTGGGTTCCGAATCTGTCATGATGAGGACTGGTTGAAGTGCAGCGAATTAGCACCTTGCACCCGCATTTGGATCTTGATTTCTTAGGTCGACTAACCCGGAGCAGTTTTCTACTTCGGCTGGCCGCCGCTAGCTAACCGCTATCAGTTGAGCCAACGCAAGGTAGACACACAACAGTAGCTTGTTGTTGCCTGTGTCTAGAAAGAGGTGTGATGGGTCATGGAGCCAATGGAGCAACGTCGAGTCATTGAAAGCGAGATGAATTTAGATGCGTCTTTCGTAGTGTTGTAGGCAGTGGCTGGTCGCCTAACGAACGAAGTGAAGTAACCACGACGTTGGCATGAACTGAACGGTGATAGAGGGAATGGTTGATCTAGGCTGCACAAGCCAGGGACTTCTCCTCACAAAGTGAAACGGGACGATCTGACTAGGGCAACTGAAAGTTCAGGAAGGCTGATTGGTCGCAAATAGGCGGTTCTGGTCTTGTGCGGAAGAGTTGCTGGATCAAAAACGTTCACTGCAGCACTGATAGAGACAAAGACCACATGGAGAGTGAAGCTAGAGCCGGAATACACCGGTCAGGGGATTGAGTAGCTGTTCCGTACCAACTTCGATGTCTCCTTGGGATGCCACGTTCACTACCCTGACACAGCTTCAATTTCCCCGTCTGATAGGCTTTGTAGCACTCATGAGTATCCACAGATGCAGTTGCAGTACGAGTATCCAGCAGAGTTAGTGATGCACTAGAACAGCAACGTACAGTCAGTGCATCCGTTTCACAACAGCGAGAGAACGAAAATGGAGCGAAGAACGACTGGACTCACCCTCGACCGTCCGCAGTGAAGGTACCCGTTGCAATTGCCGTTCTTGTTGCAGCAGTACGTGGCGCAATCTACCGTCCATGTCAATTCATGAATTCACCGAAGCGGACAGCGGAGAACGTACTAACGCAGCCACGGCGCTGTATGGATGTTAGCGAAGGAAGACAGCAGACATCAGACGAGAAGCGGTACCTCGAGGGTATGTGCCTCTGGCGAGCTATCAAGTTCACCAGCTGGCGCGGGATCAGCAGCCGGCGCAGCCAGGGCAACGGCAGCGAAGAGGGCGACGAAGTTGATGAGCTTCATGATGGTTTGCGGCTTGAGAGATATCGACTCAGAATGTATTGAGAAATCTGGAGATGCTGTGGAGGATGCTGTTCCCTGTGGGGAGCAAGGTAAGCCTTATGTAGTGTCCCAATACGAGATGGTATTTCGTTAACAAGGAGCAACCACGCGCGTGGTCAATCAAATGACCTGCGCTAGGTGTTCTGTATTGGTCTCAAAGGAGTTCGGATTAGCGAGAACAAAGATGATCCGCAGCTCGCGTGCAAGGCAGTGGCTCCAACTGGCATTGTGAGGCTCTAGCGTTGCATATGGCGCCTCTCACGAGGTCGTCCTGCAGGAGAGGACTTGTGTGGGCACTGGGATGCCTTACGCCGCCACATGGGAGATTTCGGTGACCATTGGACACAAGTCGAAGCTGGAGCAAGGCGTAGAAAGCGAACAGCTAACTACTGCGACTCGGTAAGGCTTTTCCAGGCGGTTTAACGCAAATGAGGAAGCTGTGGAGTGCTAGCAACGGAGTGTGGTACTCAAGCGCTCCGAGCCGCCTTACCCCGCAATATCGGGCAGTAGCCGCAACGCATGTCCCATTCTCGCTTTTCCAATGAGAGGGTCGAAAGAAGTTGAAGCGGCCCGCTTGGGTTTTACTTGATCCGGGTATACTTCCGGATTCGCTGAGGTACTGAATCTGGGGAGGCGGGTAGAGGCAAAGGACACCACGCTAGGATCAGTAGCGGTATAACTATCACTCAGAACAAGGCGTTGCTAGAGGGCTAGATGCTCTGCACATCCTTATTGCAACAGGTGAAGTTGTGCCCGTGGTGGAGGTGCTGGTGATCAGCGGTATCCTTCTATCCCGCTCTTGGCGCGGGGCGGGCCGACTGCCCCATGCTCGAAATTTTTCGAAGCCGCATCAACAGCTGCCACCGCTCAGCGCCCACCCACTCTCCACCCCCACCATACCCACAACATGCCACAAACCAAGGCGACAAGGAAGTTCGAGAAGAACCGTCTCCCAGACCTGCTTAAAAAGCGTAAAGAAGTTGCGAAGATCAAGCAGAAGCAGCAGATCAAGGCCAAGCGGAAAGAGAGGAAAGCCAAGGACAATGAGCGCGCAGACGACGTGGAAGATGCGAAACCGCAGCAGCGGAAGAAAGAAGCTGGTGGGAATCCGTTCGGGGACATGAGCGTGGACGAGTTTTTCCAGGGCGGCTTCGATATACCCGAGGACCCGAAGAAGAAGGGCGGGCAGGGCGCAAAGCATAAGGAGATTCCTGCAAAGACGGGCAAACGGAAGCGAACAGAGGGCGAGGAAGACGAGGAGGCGGTTTCTTCGCCAGCGGGGTTTGGGGAAGAGGAGCCCGTCGCAAGCGATGCGGAAACCGACTCGGAAAACGACCTAGGCGCACACAAGCAAGAGCTGGATGCGCTGGCAAAGAAGGATCCGGAGTTCTTCAAGTACCTGCAGGAGAACGATCGGGAGCTCCTCGACTTTGAGAAAGACGCGGACCTTGCTGGCATTGACGCGCTGAGCGACAGCGAGGATGAGGGTGCGCCTAAGAAGAAACAGAAGAAGGACAAGAAGCGTGATGGAGAGATGGAAGACGAGGCCGGCAACGAGGTCACCAAGGCGATGGTGAAGAAGTGGCGGACGGCCATGACGGAGCAGCACTCGCTGCGGGCTACAAGGGAGGTCGTCCTGGCTTTCCGTGCCGCGGCGCATCTCAATGAAGAGGACGACAAGCAATACAAATATTCCATCTCGAACCCCGATGGTAGGACCGATAAAGCACATTTCTATCCTAAATTGTGGCTGACTTGGTTGTAGTTTACCATGATCTGCTCATCGCCGCGCTCACTCACATACCCGAAATCCTCCAACACCACCTTCCTGTCAAGGAGACAGCAGCAGGAAAGATGTAAGACAGCTTACTTCGCGACTCGATGTTCCTGACTGACCTCATCTCTAGCCGCCTACCCTCCGACACCAAAAAGTACCGCACGCTCACGCCCCTCCTAAAGTCGCACACTGCCTCGCTCCACCACCTTCTCGAAAACCTATCCGACACCTCCACCCTCAAGCTCACACTGTCCTCCCTCCTCCCTCTCCTCCCATACATCCTCTCCTTCAAAAAAGCGCTCCGCGACCTCGCCCGCACCGCCGTCTCCATCTGGTCGGCTCCCTCCTCCACCGACGCAACCCGCATCTCCGCCTTCCTTGTCCTGCGTCGCCTGATGGTAATCGGCGACCCCAGCATCCGGGAAGCAGTCCTGAAAGCCGTATACACCGGACTCGTCAAGTCGAGCCGAGCGACGACAGTGCACACCCTAGCCGGCTTGAACCTAATGAAGAACTCCGCCGCTGAACTCTGGGGCCTCGACGCCTCGGTGGGCTACACGACCGCCTTCGGCTTCATCCGACAAGCAGCGATCCACCTGCGCAACAGCATCACGAACAAGACCAAAGACAGCTACAAGAACGTATACAACTGGCAGTACGTGCACTCTTTAGACTTCTGGAGCCGCGTCCTAAGCGTGCACTGCGACGCGCTCAAAGAAGCCGAACGAGGCCGCGAGAGCGAGCTCCGCCCGCTCGTCTACCCCGTCACGCAAGTCACGCTCGGCGCCATACGCCTGATCCCCACGGCGCAGTACTTCCCGCTGCGCTTCCTGCTGGTGCGGAGCCTGCTGCGGCTCAGCAGGGCGACGGGCGTGTATATCCCGCTGGCCCCGGCGCTGCTCGAAGTTCTGTCCTCGGCGGAGATGAAGAAGAGTCCGAAGCCGAGCACGCTCAAGGCGCTGGATTTCACGACCAGCATCAGGGCAGGCGCGAGCTACCTACGCACGCGCGTCTACCAGGACGGCGTGGGTGAGCAGGTTGCGGAGCTGCTGGCCGAGTTCTTCGTGCTGTGGGCGAAGAATATCGCGTTCCCCGAGCTGGCGCTGCCGGTGGTGGTGATGCTGAAGAGGTGGCTGAAGGAGGTGAATAATAAAGCTACGGGGAATAAGAACGGGAAGGTCAATGGGATGGTGGCGCTCGTGGTGCAGAAGCTTGAGGCCAACTCGAGGTGGATCGAGGAGAGGAGGGCCAAGGTCGAGTTTGCGCCCAATGATCGGGCGGGCGTGGAGGGGTTTCTTAAGGAGGTCGAGTGGCAGAAGACGCCGCTGGGGGCGTTTGTCGCCGGGCAGAGGACGGTGAGGGAGGAGAAGGCGAAGGTGTTGGAAGAGGCGAGGAGGGAGGAGGAGAGGAAGAGGAAGGAGGAGAGGGAGGAGGAGCAGAGGGAGAGGATGGATGAGGTTGATGGTGTGGAGAGTGAGGAGAGTGATCAGGATATGGAGGATGTCTCTGATGAAGATGATGAGTGAGCCTTGGATCAGGCTTCTTCGTAGCTGCTCCTAGGCCAAGATGATTTTATCTGCGTTTGTGGAGACAAGTGGGCACGTGACTGTTCCTAGCCTTGAAGCTTGAATTGATGCACCCCGCCGCGACTCACTTTCCAATCAACGAACGCATTGTCACGAACATAGACAGAGGGCTACCTTACAACAGAACAACTTACATCTATCCCATTATGTCAATCAACTGTTCAGAAAAGAGAATATCGCGACTTCTCAACCTCCCAGCCGAACTCCGCCTTCGCATCTATGAGCACGCTCTAACCGCCCCGGACAACGCTATAGGGCTTTACTTCTCCTACCAGACCAACCGAGTTAAACCTAACCTCGGGCTCAGTCTCCTACGTACCTGTAGACACGTCTACTATGAGGCGCGTGATGTTTTGTACACTAAAAACACGATCCTCATAGTCTCAAGCAGCCGAGAAACTCGTCTCCCACCGCACGCGCTGCGGGAGCTCCGCCATCTGTTCGTCATGGTCAACTATGGCTTCTTGTGATCCTCGTTTTCTTCGAGCAATGACGAAGTTGCAGAACCTCCGCCTTTGTGTCTTCGACCAATTCCATTTTGGACGAGACGGGTGGGGCACAATGCTTCCGAGTCTTGTTGAGAGTGTCCCTGCGAGTTGTAAAATCTGCTTTGGACTGCGAAGAGGTGTGGAGAAAGAATTTGTATACTCTTATTTGGGAAAGAGCGCGGATGAAAAGACGGTGACTGGAGAGGTCGAGCGATGCGATTTGGAAGAGGCGATGGAAAGAATCGAAGCGACCAAGGGCGCGAAGTCGGGACTCATTGGCCTGCCGTCTAATCAAGCTGGGTCTGGATCTGTGGATGAGTTGGATGAGGGTCCGAGGACTTGGTGATGGACGGCCGAATTGCGAAGACATTCAGATCTACTACTATGCGGTAGGCTCCATTCTGGACCCCGTGACGATGAGAGTAGTTGTTGACACACTCCGCAGATTAGTCTCGGGCTCTCGATCTATGTCCCAAGCAGGCGAGAGATTGAGGTAGCGTCGATGACAGGGTAAAAGGAGCTCCATCCTGAGTGGGCTGGGATAACATAGCACGGTGTCAGCACCTTTAGCGGTTGCAGGCGATGCTGCCAATCTAGTGATGCCAACATGGAGATACTCTTGCAAGAGCTGAAGTTTGCTGGACCATAATCCACCGTTCTTCTATGTGAGATGGAACAGAGAACTATTCTAGTCGGCTTAATGGGGTTTCACCAGTCCAGCAGCGTAGGTGTGTACACTTAGTAATAATGGTTCATCAGCGAGAAATGTATAAGGCTTGAGAGTAACGTGACCGCGCGACAACGAGCTTGGCGCGGCACCGCCCTCCAACCTACGCGACACAATTTAGACTCAATTCATCAGAGGATCTTCGGCTTCATTCGCTATGTTGGATACTCTACATAGGGTTTCTCAACTCCACACCTTCGCTACCAGGCCCGTCTCCGTCCAATAAGACACTGGAATCCATATCCAACCCTTCGGCATTTCTTCATAACCCATCAAACTCACGCTGGGCAAGCGCTCAGTATCTTGTCAACTGTGGGGTACCTGGCGCCGGCGGAAAGGAGAACTTCGTCTCCACGAACACCTTCTGCATGCCATCTTCCTTTTTCTCGAACTTGTAGTACACTTTGTCCATGTCGTCGATGCTGACGCGATGGGTGAGCATCTTGAGCGGGTCAATCTCACCCGACTGGATCTTCTTGAGCAGGTCCTCCCAGTATCTATGGACTGGTGCTTGACCGTTGCCGATGAGCCGAATGCCGCGCTCCATCAGGGCTCCAATGTTGAAGTGGTTCGTCTGGTAGCGAGTTAGCACGACGGTCTGAGGAAAACTGAAAGGACAACAGATTGGAGACGTACGAATCCAGCGTATACACCAGTGATACCGCAGCGGCCGAAGTTCCTGACTGATGTGATCATCTCGTTGACGATCTCGCTCGTGTCGTTCTCCAAGCCCATGGCAAGCTCGATCGTGTGCGTCCAGCTCTTGGGGTACTCGCCAGCTACGCACTCGATCGCAACATCCGGACCGCGGTTATTAACCATCTCCTTCAGCTTCGACGTTACAGTGGTCCCGCTTGGCAGCTCCTTGAAGTTGATTGTCTCGATTTTCGGGTTCTTCTCTTTGATGAAGTCCAAGCGCCAGTTGCAGTCAATCACAATGACACGGCTGGCACCCCTCAAAAAGGCGAACTCGGCAGCCATCTGACCGATAGGCCCAGCGCCCCAGACAGCGACAACATCACCCTCGAAGACCCCGGTGTCGACAACGGCATTCCAGGATGTCGAGATGACGTCCGAGAGATAGAGCCCCTTCTCGTCGGGCACATCATCCGGCAGCTTCAACAAATTCACGTTCCCAAACGGCACCCGCACGTACTCGGCTTGTCCACCTGCGAAACCGCCAGTGAAATGGCTGTAGCCGAACATGCCCGCAGTCCTGCCGCCATACATGCCGTTCTCAATAGTGTTCGCGTTGGTTCTCTCGCACATGGACGACAGCTTCTGCTTGCAGTAATAGCAGTCGCCGCAGGCGATCTGAAATGACGCGACCACGCGATCGCCTTTTTGGAGGTTGGTCACTTTCGGGCCCATGTCGTCGACGATGCCGCAGAACTCGTGGCCGAGAATGTCGCCCTTCTGCATCTCGACGATGCTACCGTGCAGTAGATGCAGGTCGCTGCCGCACACGGTCGACCCGGTCACTTTGAGGATGACGTCGTTGTCTTCGACGACTTTGGGCTTCGGGACCGTGACTGAGAGGCATCGTGTGTTAGCGATTGAGCAGTACTGTGAGAGGAGCTAGGTATGGAGCTGGGAAGACTTCACGTACGGACTTGGACTGTGTTCTTGCCCATCCAGCAGAGCGCCTTCATCTTCACGTTGGGGTCGCCGTACTTCCCTGGATCGAGGGCTGGGTTCGTGATGTCCTGGGCCGTGATGGCGTTCTTGTCGTGACCCATGGCCTTTTCGGCCAGCAAGGCTGCCTGGGACATCATCTTTGCGGTTGGTGTAGGGGTTTGGTGTCTGAGTGTTGTGTTCTAAGGGTCTGCTGAGATTGTGCAACGGGGTATCACAAGAATTGATTTGAAAGTCAGGTCGGGAGGAGCAGCGCAGTTGATATGCTTTCACCGGCTGCCCCGGAGGAGACGAACGCGCCGGTGGTAATTGTGACGGACTGACTACTAGCTGGCATGATGTGTTTTCCGCATCATTCCAAGGTTTGATTCGTTAATTCAGCTGTTGTGCGTCATGACAGCGTCGAAAACAGCGACGGTGTGCCCCGCGACGGATTTAAAATGCGCCAGAGGTGGGACAAGAGCCCGAGGCAATCGGAGATGCCACGCTGGATAGCCATGCTGCTTCCCTTGCTGAGTCACATATTCCCCGCGAGTCGACATATTCACGGCCATTCAGTGGGCACATATCTGAGGAGGTTCATGTTGTTGTCTCACGGTTTCATCTTCAAAGATTTGCATTCGGAGATTAGTCCGCCTGCCTGCTTTACCCCACCACCCCGCCGACATGTGAGTCACTGACGTCACAGCCAGCTCGTTCGCGGCGGCGGACAGACAACCACGGCAGCGCGGGGAGTGGTGCTGTCAACCGCACGCAGATCAGGCACTCATGTCACGGCCCGTTCGGGTCTTGGTGATCATTTCGGTAAAAGATATATTTTGAGATAAAGCTCAAATCAACGCTGAAGATGTGCGGAGCGGGCTACATCAGACCGCAGGTATCAATTGTTGCCAAATTCCCACGTATGATTCCAATTCCCTACCCATTCTGGGCATATTCTATGACTTCGTCGACGAGCTCTCCTTCGGATCCTTCTTCTCCGCCGAGGGCTTCTTGGGCTCGCTACTCTTCTCCGGCGCAGCCTTGTCGGACTTCTTGGAGTCACTGCTCTTCTCTGCAGCAGGTTTATCGGACTTGGGCTTGTCCGCCGTCTTAGGTTTGTCCGCCGCCGGCTTCTGCTGCTGTCCTCCCATCCCGACGGCGGTCTTTCCGGTGTCTCCCAGACCGCTCACGAGGCCCATGCCTGTGTTGCCCAAGCCGGCGCCGAGTGTATAGACCTGTTCGCCGATAATCGTCAGCGTCGATGCATCTAAGAAAGCCTCACCCGAAACCTTCAGCCTCTGAGACGATTGCCACCCATCCTTCCATCCAACAAGCCAGCCTTCCATCCAAAGCAGAACTTAGAACCCACCGTATTCCCCAGCGTATCCCCCACGCCCTTAACCGTCCCCCCAACCGTCCCGGCAGCCCCCACACCCGCATTCTTCATATTGTTAAGTATCCCTCCAACCTGCTGCTTCTGCTCGTCGCTGAGATTCTCCTCGACGAACTTCTGCGCCTGGGCCTGCGCATCCTTCAATTGTTCTTGAGACTGGCCGGTGGCTTCCCCGATTTGGCCTTGGGCGGCGGCTTGCGCGTTGCTAACCTGGTCGCCGACTTGCTCCTGCAGCTGCTGCGCCTTTTGTTTGAGCTCTTGCTGTGATTTGCCGGGCATGATGTCCAGGTCTACGATTTGGTTTTCGAGGACTTTGACCATTTTGGCGGTTGATGTTGTTTAGGTAGCTTGATTCTGGGATGTGTGTGAGGTTGAAATGAGGCAGTAATGCAGATAAGCTATGTCGTTATAATATGGAGATAATAGATGTATGTGGTGAAGTGAAAGCCACGATGCGATATGGCATAAATCCAGACGGTGCTTTGCTTGCATGCGGGAGATCGACGTCATGCTGCATGTGCAAGCCCCTCACAAGATTTGTGACAGCTGTGGCGCATGCGAAGGCCGTTGGCGTTGGAACTCCTTCACGAAACATCATTGATTGTCAATTCCAGAATCGTTTGAGAAGCATCCATGGATGCTTAAAGTCATATAGCTGCATGAGTCGGAGAACCTCGAAGCCGTCGCGGGAGTGCTCGAGTCCGTCACGTGCCTCCGCGTCAACCATAAACTGATAACGTGACCTGTTTCCCGTAGAGGTGTTAGGGTCAACGGAGCCAGATCCTTACCCAACCTATATCAACGAGCCCGGACCACTTTCCGTGAAAACAGACAATCTCTTTACAACAACTCCGACTTGGTTTTTTACGCGCTACGGCTTGCCCAGTCACGAGAGCGAACCAAGACCCAAGACCCGTCAACTCAGTCAGCATCCCAGTATTCAATCCACACTTTCAGCTTCACCTCGGTCACACTAGAGACATTCCAGTGCTTTTGTTCGCCCGGTTCCACTCTGACACAACCCGATGAGTACAAACTGGGAATGACACTATCCTCTAACTTCTTAAAATCGGCCTCGACGTCGACTTTCTCGCTTCCGTAATATACCACGAAGTCCCTCTTCATCGGCGCTGTATAATACTGAGAGAGTGTCTTCTCCTTATCAAGCTGTCCCAGCCTTGGACCAAATTCAATCTCAAGAGGGATAGTCAGATCGTCTCCGCTAGCTCCGCTGTCCAAGCTAGAAGCGGACCTGCGGATGCCCGACAGCGTGGCGCTGTGTGCAGCATCGTTAGCACGGTCCCAGTCATTCTAGTGATGCCGCAAGGGGCACTTACGCTACATGGGTGATGTAAGCTAGAGGCCCGCTTTTTGGGTGGTCAAGAGGAATTCGAAAACGAACTTGACGCTCGCTGGCTAGCATCTCATTCCATCTCGAATATGGAGTTCTTGTCAGTGGAGGAGAACGCAAGAGGCGTCTTCACCTGCTGGGGCCCCGTAGGTTTTATGCTGTTAAGCTTCGTCTCGAACCGTGCGACCGTGGCCTGGTAATCTATGAGATTCTGATCCATCGTAAGCTGAACAGGAAATGAAGAGAGCCCAGCTGCGTGGATGCGGGCTAGAATCCACTCGTGTATCGAAAGAAAGAGCCACCGGGAAAATACGGTCTTTTCATCGGCGAGGTATGCCTTCAAAGCCTGAGCCGTTACGGCGTCCGCTGTTTTGAATTTGGCCGGGTCTTCGTATTCCTCCTTCCTCCGGTTCAGGAGGTCCGTGTACAGCTCAGCTCGCATATATTTGTCTTGGGCGGAGTGTGCTTCTGCCTGGGCGGCAATGAGGCTCCGTGCCGGGACGATCGTTTTCTTAATACATAAGTGGTATTCTCTTATTCGTGGAATGGCTGGAACAATCTTGAGCAGCGCTGTGAAGGTTTCCTCGTTGTCGAGCGCAAAGTCATCCCATTGAGTCTTCAGGGCGAAGAAGTCGAACGTATCAAACGCGGTAGGAGGTACTTTGTCGGCCTTCATTCCTTTTGCAAGGGCAGCAACCCTTTTCACGGGGTCGTCTGGTTTGATACCCCTCTTCTGATTCCACAATCGAACCTTCTCTGCAAATTCATGCATCTTGCCGATCTTCGCTACGATATCTTTAATCAGGTCCACTTTTGACTTCACTCCTTCAGCCTTCTTGGCTACTTCTTTCAACTTCTCGGCGCCGGCTTTCAACTTTCCTGCAGCTTCCGCCACTTTTGGTGTTGCCGCTCCGAAAGTGTAAGCTGCAATACCGATCGCAGCAACTACTTCCACACAAGTAATAAGAATCGCACCTCTTGCCTTTGTCTCTTCTCTTTTTCGGTATGCTTTGACTTCTGCCTGGAACGCTTCTGTCTCTTCTTCGGTCCGAGTTTCGAGGGCTTTGAACTCGATTTGTGCCGCCTTCACGCTCTGGAGCGCTGCTTCAGCCTTCTTATGCAAGCTCACGATGTCGAACCGGCTATCCTGCTCGGCAAATTTGATTTGTGTTGATATTACATTTGTCAATGTCTCCTTGAGCTTATCCTGGATGAGGCTTTGGAGGTCTGCGTCGGAATATGTCCGGTTGATTGTGATGGCTGTTGCGAACCAGGCGTCAACGGCCTTCTTGCAGTCCGCCGGAGAGGGCCGCGGAACGTAGAACTTGGCTTCCGTAGGTAATTCCAGACGTCGGAGAAGTGTGCTCGCTTGCCGATACAAGTCTGCTTGTGCCTTGGAACGCTGTGTAAGCGCAATGATGTACCAATAAATGCTTCGACATTCCTCAGCCTCCGCAGTTTCCGGCAGCGAGCAAGCACTGGCAGCAGCTTTGGGAAAAAGACGACCCAACAGGCTGAAAAGCTCGCTAGAGAGTGTTAGCAAGAAGGTAATAACATATTACAACCCACAGAGTTTCCATACTGTGGATCTTTTGACTCGTCACTGGACTCGTAACTCCGGAGAGCGCGCTTGCTTAACTCGGTGAGTTCGATATCAAATATTGGAACCCGAAGTTTCTTGGGGTTGTTGAAGTTGTAGTTCAAGCCTATCGCCCCTGGTTCGTCAAGAGCTAGCAAGACCGGCTGCTTCCCACCTGCGGAGATCTGAAGCGCCTCTGGAAAGTTCTCTACCACGACGAACAACGACCGCACACCTCTTTCAGAAGTTAGCTGAGCTGGTTATTCAGCTGGTCAGGAAGTTATGACCTCCTTGAAGACAGACCTTATATCGATTGCGGTCTTCCGCTCGGCCTCGGTCGAACGTACATAGAGCCGAAGCCAGTTGATACTCGGGAACTTAAAGGTCCCTCGAATGCTGAACATTTCAGGGTGTCGCAGTACACATGGACGGATTTTGAGTTCGAAGACGAAGAGGCCCTCCTCCTGCAAGAGGCCTCGGCTTTCAGAGCGTTTACATAAGCTGAGATTTCTCCCAGATGTATACCCTGGTTTGTCTCGAAGCTCTTCTGCAGAATATAGACCTATTACCTCGGATTAGGCCCAGATCACCGCTTCATGGCTATCGTTCCATACATGACGACCCTGTCTCCGGACTTCAGCGTTTTCCAGTGTTGGAGCCGGGGCAACAGTAAACTTCTGGGCCATTTCGTAAAGTAATGCAGAGCGGTGCAGATAGGGGACAGGTTAGGCAGCGAGAGTGTTGTGAGGTTGCGACATGTCACAGTGCAAGCGTTGAAAAGGGATTCCGCATATATCAGACCACGCCTGACCAGGAGAGGCTCACCTCAGCTGAAGAAAAACTAACCGACAAGGCCGAAGCCTGCAGTAAGCTGCGCGGCTGGAGCGTCTCTTCGTTACCCACATCATGTGGATATCGGATGGGTGGATGGTTACTGCCCGGAGCCGCGAGAATGGTGGCTGATAGCGCCTTGCGAAACCGCGGGTCGGACCGTCGCCAAGCACTGGAAAATCGTAGGGAAAATCACTGTTGTGCAAGCGCAAGCAACTGATTTTGCTTAGATCGGGAGTCTGGAAATGGACATGTGCCTATCACGTCGCTGAGAAAAAGTGAACATAACCCGGGCTATTCTCTTTCCGCTGATTGGGCTTTCTTAGGATACTGACTGGAACCTCCAATCACACAACCTGTTCAACTCGGAAGCGTCATTCAGACCGCCACATAAGACGTTACGCTTAGTGGCACGCTGCATGTAAAAACTCGCAGCAGCAGTCCAAACAGCCCGAAGCCGGCGGTCTAGACGCAAGTGAAGCGGTACCTACGATGGCAGAACCACATTCTCAGCTTCGTTATGGCCCCCTACTTAGCGGCGTTCCTTGACGAGCGTGCGAACACTGCTTGTCTCTTAGATAAGCAGTCTGCACTTTTCCAAAGGCGCTGCGATGCGATACTTTCGGGTCCCAGTCTATCCCGTAGCTTGAGTTGTGTGCCTTGTCAATCCTAATACGTTCAATCATGGCCCAATCTTCCCAAAAAACTTGTCTAAGTGAAATCTCTCAAACGCTGTCAATATTAAACAACCACAGGTTTGACTTCTACATGACCAACCATCTCAACAGATCCAGGGAGCTCCTTGAGATAACGGGAAGTCAAGATCTGTTGGTGATTAAGGATGTCACAGGACCGAAGAAAGATCGTGCCGCTGCATTGAAGAACAAGGTTGCTACTCAATTGCATTACCAATTGGAACAGAAAGATATGTTCGAGAATACCACTTGTGTGGGGATTGTAGGCATCGGTATGAGGCGCCGATCACTGATATCTCCGTATTACGTGCGCCAGTCGCTAACTTATTCAGACGGCAAACTTCAGCTAACGGACATAACAGCGACGCTGGCAGAAGCGACCGAGAAGATACGCTCTGCTACGACCCCACGGTCAGTGTTGCTAATCGTTCGGACAGAAAGCCGGTACGAACGAGTTGAACGGTAATAGTTCATAACGGCGGTCTACCGGCGTACCGGCTAGCTAAGCCTCCTTAGGTAATTCCGGAGCTTCCGAGCTATAGTATCACGAAGCTTGGCAGGGTGTTGAACCCCTCGCACCGGATGCCTGCGGAGCGCTCTTAGGTCATTGATATAGTGATTGGTCGACTAAATCAAGGTGCTCTTTAGCTCTATCAAGCAGCTAAGATGGTATCAAAGCCCGTGACTTTTAAGCTTAGCTGATAGCAGGGATTGCCGACCGTTCATAACGGCGGCACGATAAAATTTAGCCCTACCGGCATCGGTCGTGCCGGGTACGAACGATTAGCAACACTGCCCACGGTCGCGTGATCTTGTCGAAGATGCAAAAATTCAAGTCTGTAAGCTGCACAGCTTGCTCGCAGAGGTCTATGTGGAGATCAGAGCTCTAAAAAACACGTCCATGCGGGTGAGTGGGAAGAAGTTCTTTGGGAGATGGATTGTACTAAGGAAGTCCGTTCCAGATATGGGAATCTGTAAGATTCCAAGAGAATTTCACCACAGTCCAATACCTTGAAGCCTTGAAAGTTAAGACCACATCCCTCGCCGAATCGAACGGTTACGCGGCAAGTGTCATGAGTCTAGAATTAGACAATATGTTCGAAGATTGTAGGAACTGGGCGCCAGCATTTTACATTGGCCGCAACAAACAATGGGAAGATACGCACAGAGTTTCAGATTGGTTGAAAGCCGGTTTGTCCAGAGCCATTTATCGACCATCGTCTAGCTGTGTCATTGACGCGCTTCCAGGTTAGTCGGGAGACCCAGTCAAGAACGAAGACAACGAAATCAGTCGTTTTGCCGGCCGTTGGCGATTTGATGCAAAGCGTTCACATTACAAGGTCTACGACCGAGACAACATTCCCGATTTCTTCGTCAACGGCCTTTGGTCCGACAAGGAACTGGACTGGCTCAGCCCACAGCTAAAACTGTGCGGACCAGCCGAGTGGAATGGTACATCCGCCACAACCAAAGTCTGGGATATTGCTCCCGGTCAAGAAGATTATCAGTCCGCGATTAGGGTTGAACACAGGATCAAAACTACGCTCAGGATGCGTCAGTTGGCCTTGGGAGCTTGTTACCATTAGGGCCGACAGAAGGTTCTTGACGAAGAACATATCTTTGATGCAATCTTACATGGTCGAAGTCGAGGCAGCCCGGGCGGCTGCGGCACCACTGATAAAAGACGTTCAGAAATGTGTGCTAGACTTCTCTGACTTGGGTAAGCTATCGCTGACTTAATATTGCCTAGATATCAGCACCGTGCTTCGAAGCCTAGCGAACCTCAAGTGCCGCGCGTGTGACCTGATGGATCTTCTGTTTCTTACGGGCTTAGCAGGCTTGATCTCGGACACGCTGGCGGAGATGAAGAGCGCAACGCAATCAGTGAGTTCTCCGCGATGGCCAGCGGGCACCTTCTGTGGTCAACATTGAGCCATGCTAAGAACAGTAGCTTAATACCAGTCGCCAGAAGCTCCTCGACATGGCTTCTGAAGTCAGGGCGCCAATTCATCGGAAGAAGACCGGTAGCATCCGTGCTTGTGCAGACTTCGGTCAGCCGAAGCTGAAAGACAAGGACAGCTTTTTCAAAGTCGATCGGGACCCAGTTCCCAAGGACACTGTCGAGCCGGTGCCGTTCTCAGATGTTTATCAGGTGAAGCCTACAGTGGCGGTCGGCCTTACGTATCTGCATTTTTGTAAATGTGAGAACTTGAGAGCCAAAGTGCAAGTGGACAATGTCGAAAACGAACGCTTCACCCCACGCCTCTCGTGGTGGTTCGATAAAACGGATTGCATTGATATCGGAGCGTCCTGGATCGAGC
This sequence comes from Coniosporium tulheliwenetii, assembly GCA_030247845.1. Lineage (NCBI taxonomy): Eukaryota > Fungi > Ascomycota > Dothideomycetes > Coniosporium > Coniosporium tulheliwenetii. The sequence continues at coordinate 555,049 of JAPDRP010000006.1, forward strand.
TTCCCGCTCCACGTCAAGACCGGCATCCAGCACGGTGAAGCCAGCACCGATGGACGGGATGTTGGACTTTACCGCGGCACAATGGACCATGAGATAGACATTCCGATTCCTTTCCCAAGTTCCTACCAGAAGGATGAGGATCCGGAAGTCGTGTGCTGGCTAACCAAAGTAGACAGCGGGAGCGCTCGTAATCATCGGGTCAAGGGTTTCCCTCGCAACATCTCAAAGAACGGCTTCACCCTCAGGTTCTTCACCTGGTGGGACACGCTCCTTTACGGCGCTACGGCACAGTGGGTGGCTTTCAGCAAGAACCGAAACGACCTATGCGGCAGCAACAAGCCGTACGCCGAGCCACAATTCCAAACGGCCGGTGCTGATCTTGTATGGACCTTCGACCGTCAGTTTGAAAAAACTCACAGCATTTTCTTCGCTCTGAATTGCATTGATCTGGACTGCACGAAGGACGCAAGGATCAGAAGCTGGATCAAGGAGTCGACGGCGGAAAAGGTGGTCCTGCGCGTCGAGACGTGGGATGATAGTCGCATGTGGGCCGCTGGTGTTAGCTGTATCGCGATTGCAATGACTAGTGTGTTGGAGCGGGATGGGACGGCGCAACTGTAGTATCGTCACTGCTTGTGACTCTAGTCCACTTGCTCAATTATGTTCGCATCGTATCTTCAACTGCCGCTCACCTCCTTCTCCCCGCCTGCCCCAACGCAACCACATTCCTCAACGTCCCAAACGGCAACACATCCGCAATCCTATTAACCCCCGCAAACAACATAACCAACCTATCAATCCCACACCCCCACCCCCGTCGGCGGCAACCCAAACTCCAGCGCCTCCAAATATCCCTCATCGATCCCCGCTCTCCCCCAGCAACCCCCCCAGCAACCTCACCATCCAGCTCCCTCCACCGCGCCTGCTCCTCAAACTTCCGCCGCTGCTCAAACGGGCTGTTCTCCTCCTCGTACGCATTCACGTACTCGCGGCCGTGGATGAAGAGCTCGACGCGCGCGGCGACGTGCTGGTTCGTCGAGGGGTCGAGGAAGGATTTGGAGAGCGGGGAGAGGATCTCGGGGTGGTGCGTTATGAAAGTTGGCTGAGTGCAGAGGGGCTCGATGTAGCGGGCTGCTAGGGCGTCGAGGAGGCGGGGAGTGTTGGGGTGGCGGGGAGCGGGATATCGAGGTCGCTGAAGATGGTCTTGAGCTCTGTGGTTGCGGAGGGGGGCGGAGGTCGGGTAGCTGGCGGTTGATGGTGGATTCGATGGTGGGGATGAAGGGGAGGCGTGCGAAGGGGGAGGCGAAGTCGATGTCTTCAAGTTGGTCGAGGGAGTTGAGTTTGGTGGGTTTGAGAGTGCGGACGTAGGAGTCGAGCTCCCGGAAGAGGGTCTCGGTTTTCTGAATCAGGTCTTCAAGGGTGGCGAATGTCTCGTAGAACTCGCAGATGGTGAACTCGGGGTTGTGGGTTGCATCGATGCCTGGATCAATCGCAGCTTAGTGGTTTGTCTGTCTCGAATATGATTCATGAACCGTACCTTCGTTCCTAAATGCTGGTCCCATCTCGTATACTTTATCAAACTTACCCACAACGAGTCGTTTAAGGTACAGCTCAGGAGCGATTCTAAGACTTATAGGCGTGTTCGGGAATTCGGTCGCCCTCGTCTCGAAAGGTCGGGCTATAGCACCTCCAGCACGTGCCTCTAGGAGTGGTGTATTGACCCCAACGAAGCCGTCGTTTTCCAAAAATCTCTCTATATGTCTCTTGACGCCATGCTTGAGCGCAATGATGTCTCGCGACTTCTGATTAACCAAGGTGTCGATGTGAGGGTGAAGGGCCCGCGTCTCGGGATCCGTGAGCGTTTCCGGAATCTGCTGAATCAGCGGGCTCAATATCTGCGGCAGCTCAGTGGCGAGCACGGTGAGCTCGCCAGACGATGTCCTGGTAGGGTATCCGGTAACAGCTGATTTTTATTAGGTAAAGAACTTCCATTGGGTCAGGACGCACCTACAAACAGAGTCTCCCCTCCGCAAAATTTGTTTGAACTGCTGGAAGCCTTCACGGCTTACGCCAGCTTCTGAAAGCACCCGGAAGTTGCACATTGCTTGTATTGTCTCGCCATCGTACGAGACATCGAAGAAGACTAGCTTCGAGCCTGAAGACCGGTGAGACCGCACTCTACCTAGAGCCATTAGACTACTTCTTGGCACAGCGGAAGGGGACACAGTATATACCAGACACACTGACGGTCACGTCTCTCAACGTCTCCTCCTTGTCGAGGCCTTCGAACTCCTTTATGAATTTACTAGGCGACTTGCGGGTACTTCCTTTCGGCGTTGTCATGCGCGGGTAGTGCCGTTCGAGGCCCCCAGCTTCCTCAAGCTTTCTCAGGCGCTTCTCTCGGTCAAGCGAAAACGACTGATGGGATTCGGCGACATCGGACGCGTAGTGACGGTGTGCGGCTCGGAAGAACCGAGCGTGGGTGGGAGTGCGTATGGGCTTGAGACCTTTCTTGAGGTACGGCTGCAGGAACCGGCAGCTAGAGGTGCTCATGCTACTCAAGGTCAGCAATTCCCATTATGCGGATGCAGCTAGTGAAATCAATGAGCTTTATGGAGGTTCAGATCTGGGTAACGGTATAGTCAACCGCGCGCCGGAAAGACGAGCGTCATTCGCAACGGTTCTAATGTTTAGGTACAATCATCATGGAAAGTGCAGAAACTGGAAGCAGAAGGAATCTCGATTGACAGCGACATACCTGCTAACCTGTTTCGCCCCATCCGGGCTTTGGTGTTGAGTACTTGTAGTGCCAGTTCGACTTTGATAGTAGGTGAGAATCTCCGACGCGTAGGAATTATATTCCACCTGGTCCGAGCTCCAAGCTATCAAGAGTTCACCTCCAAGAAGCTGCATCATCCGCCGAACCACGAAAACACGTCAAAACACCCCTTCTTACCCACCGCACAAAAGCCTCATCATCCTCCGTCAGCAGCCACAATGTCCTTCCTCTTTGGCGGCGGGCGCCCACAGCCCACATCGGCGGAGAAGATCGCAGCAGCAGAAATGGAGGTCGACATGGTATCAGATATGTTCAGTCGGTACGGCCCCATGCTGCTTTCTATTCCCCAGGCACTCAGCCATCTGGGGGCTCATCTCTCAAATCTTCGGGATGCTAACACGACAACAGACTAGTCCGATCCTGCTCGAAGAAATGCATACCTCCCACGTACGCCGAAGGCGACCTCAATAAGGGCGAATCCGTCTGCCTCGATCGATGTGTATCCAAGTTCTTCGAGGTCAATGTCAAGGTGTCGGAGAAGATGCAGGGAGATGCGCAGAACAGGGGTGGTGGAGGTGGTGGCATGTTTGGGATGTAAAGGAGGTCTGGCGAAGAGGGGGAGACAGAGGTGGTCTAGGAAGCATCATCGAGCGTGAGTGCTGGTGAAGGATCAAGGGATGGATGTACGCTTCGTTCGAGATGCGAGGCTATTTGAAGTCCAAGGTTCGCCATTGGTCGGCCTAATGTCTGGGAGCAGGACAACTTTCCGAAAAGGCTTGTATCAGGGAAGGGTGTACTATATGTTGGGAGTACGGGTTCAGCATCTCTCGCCGCGTGGGTATCTGTACATTTTGGGACACCAAGAACAACTTCCATCTCAAAACTCAAAGGATCACGAGACCCAGATCTCAAGCGGCTACTCTATGCGGTCGGGGAGTGGTTGCTTGCATAGCACTACAACACCCTTTTCGATACCTTTCTTCTTACTGGACAACGTTCGATTGACTTCCCTGTTTGCTTCTATAATGCTTTCAGGAACCAAACCTTAGACCAAGGCTAGATTTAAGTGGCCGCAAAATACTGAGGACCTAGCGAGCTCTTGGTAGAGCCTTCCTGTACGAGGTTACTTTAGCTCAGCGACGGCGGGAATCACCTGCGCGCAAGAGTAGGTAGCAATTCCTGCAACTTAGATGTGGTCTTAGCGGTAAAGAGTTCTCTCAGAACAACTTACAAAATGCCGAATGCTTCAACATAAGCCATGTGCGAGCTAGCCCCTATGGCTGGATTCGAGGACCAGCGTTGAAGGTAGAAGAGTGCGTTGTATAAACAATGATGCGTTAAGAGCAGCTCAAAATGGCCCTCAATACTTCTTAGCCTTCAAGCACTGAAGAACTCCAGGCCTAATGAAATGTACCAGTGGTCGTCTTTCGCATTCATCAAGGACGCTGAGCGGTTCACGCTTCACTCAGTACTTCCCTCCGTATTGCAGAGGTTCCTCCTCTCGCGCTATCTTCTGCCCCTGATGCTTGCTTTCCCCTCACCTAGTCGCCAGCCATGCACACGATGATGAAGTCCCCTGGCAGCACTGACGGTGGCTGCCCTCTACCACTCCTCAACCGCGGGTCTACCACATCGCCGCCTCGTCCGACCAGGGCACGAGATGGGAATCTTCGATAGTGTAGTCAGCCGCATGCGCATAGCCGCTGGCCTCTTGCCGAAGTCCTGTCATGCATAAGCGGCCAACCTCGATCACTCTTCTGCCATTGGCCTCACAGCCACGCTGCCACAGTGTGCATGCAACGCCTGAAGGCCTCGAGGCAGCAGGGGAGAGGTGCAGCACAAGCTCGACCGGCGCACGCATGTCAATCAGGGCATGCCCTCGAGCAAACCCGCTCTATCGATTCGCCTGCCATGGCTGCAGTGTGACTGCCGTAGCGGGAGCGGAAATGCAATGGCCGTCACCTTGTCCGCCTGCGCATCCGCTGCGATTGGTGTTGGACTTCGGGATGGCTTGCAGTTGTCTCCACTAGCTCTCGCGCACCCTTGCAGTTCTCCGTCCAATGATCTCTCCCCGCCCAGCCGCCCCATCAGAACAACACCTCAGGCTATCCAGTCGACTGCCGTCTGCAAGCGCTCACCACCTTGCCGACGCCCTCATGCTAGCAATCGCAGCACGCCGTGCAGGAGCTGAGCCGAAAGCAGACATGGTACTGCCATCTCTCCCGTCTTGGTCCGGCCGGCGAGGGAGGACAGCATGAAGAATAAGAAGGGCTTCCCTGCCGCATCGTCGACTTCTCTCTTCAGCAAGCCTGCACAATTCAAGAGCTGTCTATTAGTTTTTGTTCCGTTTTTTAGTTCTTTTTTCCTCCGTCTAATCGTCTACGAGCCTGGTGCTCTTCTTACAAGTCAAAAAACCATACTATCACCACCCTTAATCCCAATCAACCACTATCATTCTAATTCTTCGTCGCCGGTCGACATCACAAACCTAATTACAGCTCTTCTTGCTCACTACAAACTACCAAAACCAAATTTTCAATAAACCAAACACTTCAAAATGGCAGCGATCCAACTCAATTTCACCCTCCGCACCTCCGCCAACGTCAAGACCGTCCACCTCCTCGGCTCCTGGGACAACTACAACGGCCAGCTCCCGCTTTCCAAGGATGCCGCTAAGGCTGGTGGCTGGAAGGGCACCTTCCGCTTCCAGGGCACAACGCTCCAGCAGGGCAAGCGCTACTGGTACTACGTATGTTCCTCACACGCGCCCTTCTTCCAACCTTTGCTGACCCTATCCACAGTACATCATCGACGGCTACCACGTCTCGCACGACCCCGCCCGCGAGTCCGTGACCGAGCCCACCACCGGCCGCAAGCTCAACACCCTCGACATCCCCGCCGCCAAGACCGCCGCCCCGGCTGCCGCTGCCCCCGCGCCCGCTGCCTCCAACCGCCACTCTCGCCACGCCTCCGCCAACGTGCCCAAGGGCCGCTCCCTCTCCCCGTCCCAAATCAAGTCGCCCCGCCCCGTGAAGCCCAACCAGACGCGCCAGATCGTCGCCGGCGCCTATGAGCCCGCGACCGTCGAGGCGCTGACCTCCCGCTTCAGCAAGACGACGATGGAAGACAGCGAGGACGACTCCGAGGACGACAGCGAGGAGGAGGAGGAGGAGGAGGAGGAGGACTCCGACAACGAGTCTGACGTCCCGTCGCTCACGAGCCGCAGCTCCCGCAGCTCAAACTCCAGCTCCCCGTCCAGCGTCTCCAGCTCCTCGTCGTGCTGCACGTGCGAGCGCTACGGCATCACGCGCGCTGGGGACCGCGTCAAGCTCGACTGCGGTGGTGCGCGCTGTGGGTACTCTGATGATAGCGAGGAGTGCAGCTCCGAGGACGACGAGGGCTACCAGGCCCGCACGACCCGCCGCCAGGGCATCGTTGTGCGTCGCTAGATGAGGCAGGCAGATGGAAGTCCGGATGTCGTTGGTCGACATCGATACCTTTTTCTTACCTCTTGGATTGGACCTTGGAGGGTCATTAATATCGCACGCTCATTTGGTTTGTTGAAGCGGTGCTCTGAGCCCGCCGGTGCGCTGTAGCTGGTCTGCAGTGTGTCGCTGGAGGATGGGTATCGCGTCCCAATTGCTGCTACCGCGGCAGCCAAACTGGCAAGTGCATCGCGCTTCCTGACAGGGAGACCTGCGCATGCGGAGGAAGTTGAGAAGTGGGGATGGGAGTGGTGGATGAAGTGGGGCCTGGTGTGAGGTCTCTAGACGGTTGGGGGGACGAGTGGAACCGTCGCTGGCAATGTGGAGCACAAGCTGGGAACTGCGGCTTGGCCGGCTCTAGGTAGTCTGAGGCACGAGCAAGCTTGTCTCTCTGCAGATCTTGCTGGCAGAGAGAAACGTCAAATGCAGTTGTTCATGCTCATGTCCCTCTCTTATGATTATGGCTTGTTATGTCTTCGTGAACGTGATGATAGTCTGAAGCCAAAACATTGCCCAAGCTACCCAGGCATGCCATTAGGCTTGTTGTCCGAGTAGTAGTACTGCAGATAGGCACTGCTGAATGCAGACATCAAACATTCATGGGATAAAGTGGAGAAGAGATACCTCAGGAAACACAACTGGGATTTTGGAGGTAAGAAGGGGAATAACGGTGAAACATCTATCAGGTACAAAGCGCTGCTGAATAACCAAAACCGAAGACAGGCCACAAGTTAAACTCAAAGTGGTATCAAAACGCTATCAATGTAAGCACTGCATCAAAGAAGCGAGGTGCCAGTCTTCAGCGCTGCCAGCAGAGCGGGAAGACCAGCCTCGTCTATGCCGCAATCCGAGCCAGAAGACGACAAATGAACAGAGAAACATAGAAGAAACGCCTCACGTTTTACAGAAGCACAAAAACAGAACAACATGCTTTAGGATGATCCTACATAGAAGCGAACAGAAAGACGCAGGAAGTCGTGCCAGTACCGATAAACCGACGCCTATTCGTGTTCAAATCCAGCTTGACTACGTGGGTCTCGGAGCTGAACAAGCGAAGTTTGAAGTTGAGAACGGCAGCGCCGCTTTACTTTTAAACTAGATGAGAGGTTTGGTGTAACCAAAGCCACGAGAATGACCTAAGGTTATCATAACGGCGCGCCCGGATATGTGAAGCTGCCGTGTCCGGCGCACTACGCCTTGTAACTCGGCAATACGACGGTCGCACACCCAGGCTCTCCCCGGTGAGGTGAATGCAACGAGGCGCTGTAGTGGAGCGGAGTATTTGAAGCGAGCATGGCAAGTTCGGTCCGTAAAATGGTGATCGATCCCGTCGACCTGTTCTGAGAACAGTCCGTAGGAAACCTGTAACTCATGACCATGATAACCCCTCGTCAGCCTCATCGTCATTCCTGCTCAGTCGCGGCGGCCGCTATGGTAGCCCGAGTCTGACAGGGATCTACTACTGTCGTAGGTACATGGTGTGTATGTGCGTGTTGTGTGCGTTGAGCAGGCATAGCCGACAAGTACGGTCCTCTCTTGAACTGTGTGACCACGCTGTCCGTATGAGGAGCATGGGTCGACGGCGTGCTTGTAGTATAGACAGCGGCAGGCGGCGTAGCGTTCGACGACCTGAATACACATGCTACGGAGATTAGGAAGGGAGAGCGGGCCGAGTTTTTGCGAGGAAGTGAACAGTAAGAAGAACCGAAGCGCGGAAGCGAAGTAAAGAGTAGTGCTCCGGTGCGAAAATCGAATGAAGTGAATAGAGATAAAGTTGTGTTGATGGACCGAATCTTCGGGCAATACCTTTGCTGACAAGTGAGATGACGAGTAAAATGAAATGACTCCGGGGGACAGAGTAGACCAGGCAATTGGTGCATGGGACCATGCAAGACTTTCAGGCAACGAAGGTACTTATCCATACATAACGCCTAGCAGTAACTTTTAACGCGGAACTATCAGTCCAACTAGTTGTACGCCAGGTCTCATTAGGAAAAAGGGCAGTTGAGACGAGAGCTGTGTAGGAGATAGCACGTCCGGCCGCAGTGACGCAGCGGGATATGAGGCTCTCTGGGTCGCGTGGCTGCGGCCTGTTGAGCAGGCCATAGGCACCGCTTTCATCAGCCAAGACTGTTTCTGCGTTAACCAAAACTGATTGCTAGTAAGGCTCATGGAGCGTGTCCTGGCGAATAGGGCGTTGGAACTTGGAGGGTTGTCACTAATCTTCAAAGCCAAAGAACCGAAATATCCGCCGCCGGAGTCGATGGCTTCTCCAAACACGAAACAGCCGGCATTGTGAACCTCACGGTATGAATTGCAAGGAAAGAAGTGTGCAAAGGCCATCTGTCGTTGGTCGGCACTGCCACTTAGACCTGAAGCCCTTATGTGAGAGCTATCCTAAGGTTGTACTTGGGCGTGTTAGGCAACCGTTTTGGCAGCCTCCTTGGCATGAGAAGGCTCCATCGAGGAAGAGCTGAAAGATAGTGGTAAGTCGCGCTCCTATGCTTAGCACATATGATAGCATTTTCTGATGCTTGGAGAAGAATCTAGTCTGATGTCGAAAGAAAGTCTGCCTCGCTTGGAGATGCCTCGCTTGTCGCGTGGGTATCTATTTTTGGGCCAGGTTGTTTTTGACGATCTTGGGATGAACACGAGCCCGGCGGGCCGTTTACGGGAGCTGTCACTCATGAAATTCGGTTTCTTTGGATCCAATGGTCTCTCAAGGCTTCGGGTTAGTACCTCAATCATTGGGTGCACCGTGCTACCAAATATTGCCGCAGGCTGCTCCGCTACCAGAATGCTTGATACCTGCACAGTTGAATCAAAAGGATCAACGCTAGTCTTTCGTGATCTATTCTAAGTTCTGCAACAGCGCTTCGTATATTCGAGCGTCATAAACCATCGCTAAGTACCTAAATCTCCATGGAGATCATTTCATTGTAACCCTACGACTTTACAACTGCCCAAGAAAGGCCTTGAGCACCCCCATTCTCCACCGCTGCGTCCTTTCCCGGCGTGATAGGTGGTGCGATGATGTTGCCACTGCGGGATGTCGTGGCGGCATAGGTGCGAAAGGCATGCCTGACATGGCCCTCCTATTCCGAAGGTTGCTGCTGTGCATCGGGATCGACTGCTTGTGCTGGATCGAAACCAGCTTCCGGTAGAAATGATCGTTGCGGCGGACCGAAACGGGTCGAGCTTCTCTACCACCATCCTTATGTGAATCTGAGGGCGCGGACTTGACGGTTGGAATATTTGATGATCCTAGTGGAGCGACATCGCTAGTGTACGGTACTAGTTTGCTTTCGACTGCGGCGAGTCTCCTTTCCTGCTCCGCTTCCAGCATTTGCACAATCTGCTTTGATCTCCTCCCAGCATCAGTCTTTCTGCGAGCCTCGTTCTGCTTCTCTCGAGCTTGCTCGTAGATCTCTTGCTGGGTTAGCTGCGACACAGAGTCAGCGCCACCATCTGCAGCAATGTTCTCATGGCTGTTGATCTGATCAGACCCTTCAATAAGCGTCTCACCCGGCGATAGAAATGCGCTCGGATCTTCGGGCAAAGAAAAGGGAGTCGCTTGCGCTCTCAGTCGCGATGTCGCTTCGCTGTGGTGGCCTGTAGACGCGCTTAATGTGACCGGCTGGTTAGAATCCTCAACGGAGTTCTTGGCTAACATCGTGGTTGGAGAAGTTGCTTTGCGATTGCTTGAGGTAGTCGTTTGGTTAGGTGCGTTTATGTTTGTTTTGTCTGGCGCTGGATGCACGCTCAGACTCTCAGACGGAAGAACTAGACCCGCCCGCTGTGAAGTTCCGGACGTCCCTTCGCGATGAGGAATAGATGCGCTTGAGCTAAGTAACTCAGTGGCTTTATGTATGTCGGAAGGTTCGGGAAATCGCGCAGCGAACACGGTGACAGGAGAAGTTTTCCGGTCCTCGTAGACGGCGACATAATCACCGACGTCATAAGAAAGGCGGTGCTTGAACTCGTCGTCTTGAACAGTGTCTTCGCAACCTGCAGGAGATTTGGCGGTGACTCCTTGGTTGCGCGGGATAAGGACGGTTTCGTTGATATCAGGGGTATCAGCGCCGGTGGTAGTGTCCTGCACTTTACCGCGGTCTCTCTTATGCTTCTTTCCTGCCCTATGCTTCTTCTTCTTCTTCTTCGGAGACAGCGGGATCGCAACACCGCCATCTTCGCTGTCGGAGGTCACGACTAACGCGTTGTCTTCAGCAGCGCGAGGGTCAACCACGTAGCGCGGAAATAGCGCGTCAAGGGGACGCGACAAGATGCTGACGTTCCCGAATGTTGACATGGGCTTCTTGCTTTTCTTCCGCGGTTCAGACGTGATCGAGAAGAAATCCTTCGCGTTGAAAGACGGAAGAACTGGATGCGTGGCTAGGCGGAAACTAAGGCTGAGGGTGGTGTTCGACGGTTCTGAGTTGGAATAGGTATTCTGGAAGGACATCGAAGAGGGGAATGTAGAGTGGTTTTGAGAGGTGATGTAGAAGTGCGGAAAGCTGACGGTTCATTGATATGGGTTGAAGTTTTGTGAAGGACAAACCGGAAATAAGGGCACTCTCGATGATGTGAAGTGAATCAAACCACTGCAAAGCAAGGTCGCGCTTGTGCACAGTCATCGTGCATTCAACACTTTCACGGTTTCATGTGGACCTTCTCGCGTGTGAATTCGAAAGAATTCTTGATTGCTTCTCATACTGTCAATGCTCGAATTTCGCAAGACATAGAGCTAACGAACCCCAAACGCCTCGCTATGCAAAATACACTTAAGGGATCCGCTATGTTTCGTCCCATGTTATTCACAGAGGCGTCTAAACTTTGGCAGTCCTTCGCGGTTTCGGCGGTAGTGACCACGGCTCATCGCACACGACCTTGGACTACACGTTAGTGATAAGGTTATGGCAGATTGGACGGCGCAACATACCTCGCCCTCACTGTATGCCCAAAAGTACACCCCCATGCCAATTGTGTAATATATCGCTGGGTTCGTCGACTGGTACATCAACGCAGCGGCCAGCGCTCCCAGCGGGAATATGATTAGGCGAGCCTCTATCGACCGGTGGATCGCGGAGCCCGCAATCTGCTTGAGTGGCCACTCCCAAGCAAATGCGAAGAGGCCGAAGAGCAGGTTGACGGTCTGGAGGATGGGTATCGGCTTGACGGCGCCGTCGAGGTTCTTGGTGAGGAAGTCCCAGAAGATCTTCGGCCAGAAGAAGCCCTCGAGAGCTGCGGCTATCTGATCTACGGAGATGTTAGTGGAGCTGGAAGGACTTGCGCTGGAGCTACGTACAAGCTGCTGCTGCCAGCATGATCAGGCGCGCCCAGTGGTTCTTGATGAGCTTTCCCATGGTGGAGATGCCGTAGAGAGCTCAGTCGACCGTGCCAGCGGAGATGTGCCCTTTATGCTCTGTGTAACGACAGAAAGCTCTCGCACAGCAAGACTGATTAACTACCGGAAGATATGGCAGACATGTACAGCTCGCTATGAGGGGTCCCCGGGAGGTCTTATTGGGGGTAGTCCAGCCCCAGTTGGTGGCGGCCATGCCAGAAGAGTTCCGGCGCATAACGCAGACGTCGGATGCGCCAGCTCGAGTCGACAAGTGCGGCAAGCATGCTGGGCTTGAGTTCATGCAGGACGTCGCATGTGTGGCTGTTGGTGCCAGTCGTGGGCGCATCTCGGGATGGGGAAGAGTTTAGCGGGACGTGCTTCTCCATGCACGACAGGCCCAAGACTTAAGCGCCGACGCTCAGAGCAGCAAATCGGTCGCAAGAGCACCCCTGGCGTGCCATCTTTAGCCATCTTTAGCTCCTGGTACCCGTTGAGCTAACGTCTGTCACACCAGGGAAGGACCCGTGATACGCGAGGTGATTGGCGACAGTCTCAAAATAATTGTCCACACTTGTCACCACAAGTGCTGTGTTCTGGATGCCGCGCTGGCCGACCTGGCCGCCCATCCGGTCATGGGAAAACCAAAAGCATGGTCTATCTGAGTTGATCAAGTCATTGGTCTTCTCGACATTCAATCTTCTCACCGCTTTATGATATTAGTAGTTGGCTGCAATCGTTTGTCTCTTTTTCCATGAGTCAGGTATTCACATGGCGGCATCGGATGGGTAGGCTTCTAGAGTCTACAATAGGATTGCCGTGATCTAGATGTACGGGAACGGCGCTTAAGACAGGCGCTTCATGGACGGCGTTCCTCATAGAGGCTTTATCGTTCTTCTGGCCCTTTGGCGTGCGGTCTCTATCACTGTCACTGTGATAGTCCGGTCTTCTTGGCAGTCAACTATGTTCCGCGAAGCTCTTACACTATTCGAGTTCACGGGATGAAGACGAGTGATGAGGACGATGGCGAGCAATTTCTTCCGTGGTTGACATTAATCTCGCTCGTCACGAGTGTGACCAAACGGACAAGAGCATCGAAGTCTCAGCGCGTCGAGGGCTGCCCGCATTCGCTCAAATGCGCCCAGCAAAAGCCCCGCCGCCTCATTGAGCAACGGCTGGCCAGGGACATCTGCACGCCCACCGCTTCGCTCCCTCCCGCAGCCCACTCAAAGGCCCGCCGGTAAGCCAAGTCGGCAGGCCAGCCCTATTTGGGCCCTGGTCTGTGAATAAAGCTCCGCTCCGTGCAGATTCATGCGGGACGAGAACACATGGATCTGACTCGCAGCGCCCTGAGCGAGGGCGACTGTTGGTGACATCTCTTTTGTCACTGCCGCGACCTCGACTCTCAGGATCCCTCGGCGTTGTTCCTCACATAATCATACAGCAAGGCTGTCGTTGCGGGTACTTAGCCTTACCCACGCGCTCATCGAATTTGGCATCCGCTTCGCCGGGACTTGTGTTACCAGACGTTTCACGTCAGAGCACAACCCCTGTGTGTCGGAACCCTATCTATTCATACCTGCCGCAAACTCCAACCTCCAACCTCAACACTGCCCTGCGGTATATCGCCTCCCAAACTACACCGCATAGCGAGATCAAACACAGGAACAGTAACGTAGCTCCGGCTTGTCGGCATATCCAAACCACCATACCATCCAACTTCCACTAAGAGCTCTAACCGCTCCGCTTCGTCTCGGTTGGACTTTTGGCGCTAAGTCCTGGGTGCGCGCATAAAGTCAAGGGCTGAAACCTTATAAAGAGGACGTAGCATAAAGATACATCCGTCGCAAGGTCCAGTGGGCTTCGGTGGCGATCTTACAACAACTGTTAGAATATCAAGGATGGTGAAGAGAGGTTCAACACGCATCTGAGACAGCTCTCCGACAGGCCACATTGCGATATAACCGAGGGTGCAGAGCATCATATACTCAGGCCGTAGCAACCAGCGCGATCGTGAGCGCATGATACCGGTACCCCGACCTCATTACGACACAATTTCTGGCCGCCATCAACCAACAATAGAGGGTTGCAGACGGTTTCACCACCAACAACCGTTTGAGCCTCCCACCCTTCGAATCCTACTCATCCAGTCTCATCCACCATTCTAGGCATCAGTACTATCTGGCGCAGCCTTGACAATCTCAATATACTGCAGAGAGGAGTTCTTCACTCGCTCATTCCTCTCTAGCACACGACCACTCTTTTCTCAATATCTGGCTGGCCAGCATAGTCCTCCAGTTTACCTTCGCTTGCCGTACAGGCTCATTGATAGACTCCACGTGCTCTACGATTTTCATACCTAATATACATTATCGCGCTGTTTTCGGGAGCACCGGGGTCGTCAAGATCACAACAGCCGTCTGCCTGCTCAAAACTCAGTCTGAGGCTTCTGCCTCTGTTGCGCCTACTTGGCCTGTTCTTTCTTCAGAGCAACAGCAAAGCATAATACGTCATAATGGGCGCAGCGAGAAGTTGGCGTGCGCACTTCACACTCAGAAAATGGGTTTTCTACCTTCTTTTTCACGGACTGCACGTAGGCCTGTTCGTATTCGGATGGTAAGTAAAAGCAAGCCTGGTATAGCTTCTACACATACTGACAAGAATTTTAAGGTGGAAGCAAGCATCCGACGTACGCCTGGCGCCGTTGAACACGCTCAAGTTCTCAGTCTGGTTCTCACGCGGTGCTGGTCTTTGTCTCACAGTTGATACGCTTCTTATCCTACTACCCATGTGCAGAACCATACTACGATGGGTACGGCCAAAGATCAGGTGGCTACCGCTAGATGAGTCGCAGTGGTTCCATCGCCAAGTGGCATACTCCATGCTGATTTGGACGGTTGTACACACGGCGAGCCACTACGTCAAGTAAGAACCCCCAGTTCTGGGCATGTACTGTTGTAGCTGACAGCCGCAGTTTCTTCAATGTCGAAAAGTCTCAAGTTCGCAAAGAGACAGCCGTCCAAATCCATTACACCCAGGCCGGCGGGGTCACCGGTCACGTCATGCTCCTCTGCATGCTACTCATGTTCACGACTGCGCATCATAAGATACGGCAGCAGTCATTTGAGACTTTCTGGTACACGCACCATCTCTTCATCCCATTCATGTTAGCCATGTACACCCATGCAACAGGATGCTTCGTGCGTGATACTGCACCCCCACACTCTCCGTTTGCCAAGAGCTTCTGGGAACACTGTATTGGCTACGAAGGGTGGAGGTGGGAGTTAGTTGGCGGCGGATTGTACTTGTTTGAACGAGTGTACCGAGAGATTCGCGCTCGCAGAGAGACTGAGATCATCAAGGTCGTTCGTCATCCCTACGGTGAGTCATCAGCAACATTTGATATTCGCTAGGCCGGCAGCTGATAGTTTTCTAGATGCAGTCGAGATCCAGTTCCGTAAGCCGTCCATGAAGTACAAAGCCGGCCAATGGCTCTTCCTCAACTGCCCCGCCGTTTCGACCCACCAATGGCACCCATTCACCATCACCTCCTGTCCCTTCGACCCTTACATCAGTGTCCACGTTCGGCAAGTCGGTGATTTCACCCGCGCGCTCGCCGACGCGCTCGGCGCTGGCCAATCGCAAGCCAAGCTCTACGACGAGCTCGACCCCATGGGCATGTACGAAGTAGCCCTCCAGCACGGGCAGGAAATGCCCAAGCTACGCATTGACGGGCCATACGGCGCACCCGCCGAAGACGTCTTCGAAAACGAGATCGCCGTCCTCATCGGCACAGGCATCGGCGTTACGCCCTGGGCCTCGATCCTCAAGAACATCTGGCACATGCGGCTTTCGCCCAACCCGCCAAAGAGGCTGCGCAGGGTGGAGTTCATCTGGGTGAGCAAGGACACGACGTCCTTTGAATGGTTCCAGGCGCTGCTTTCGTCGCTGGAGCAGCAGTCACTTGGCGCGCCTGGTGCCGATGGCGCGGACTTCCTCCGCATCCATACATACCTAACGCAGCGGATGGACGTCAACACTGCGAACAACATCGTGCTGAATAGTGTCGGCACTGACAAAGACCCTCTCACGGAGCTGAGAAGCAGAACCAACTTCGGCAGACCGGACTTCAACAAGCTGCTGTGCGGGATGCGGGATGGCATCATGAATAGGACCTACATGAGTGGCCTAGAGAGCAGTTTGAAGACGGATGTCGGGGTTTACTTTTGCGGACCAAGTGTCGCAGCAAGGGATATTAAGAAGGCCTGCAAGGCGGCAACGTCGCGGGAAGTGAACTTTAAGTTTTGGAAGGAGCATTTCTGAGCGTGGGCGTAAAGCATATGCTTTTTTTGCGGGTTGTGGCGCTTCTGTACAGAGCGTTTTGTTTTGGTGTGTTGCCTTTTCAGCGCGTTTGATACCACTAGCTAGACCTAACGACTTTGCTTCTCCTGTTCTATCTGCAGGTCTCATCACGTGCTCTCGTGACATCGCGTCCCGCGTGGGCTTCTAATCTTAGTGATGCCCATGCAGCAGATCGTCTCCCCAAACCAGGGCAACGCACGCCCTTCGAATGCAAAGATGACTCGAGCAAAGCCCCGCACGCCAACATATATCAGCATGGCCTCCACCGCCGTGTGTTCTCGTTCTCCAAAGCCACCGCCAGCTTCCCAATCCCAATCGCAGCTATGCATCCTTCCCTCCCAGTCCATCCCTTAAACCTCACAGGCGGCTGCTTCTGCTCCGCAATCCGCTACACAATCTCCATTCCCGCCCTCGCTGACCGCTCGCCCGCGATTCCTGACCCAGTCGCCCCTTCCTCCGACGGCAAAGGGACACAACCGGCACCCACGAAACTCCCAATCATCGACCTCGACCACTGCGAGTCCTGCCGACGCGCATGCGGCAGCCTTTTCCAGACCTGGATAATCCTCCCACTAGACTGGGTCTCCTTCACTCTAGTAAAGCGAGATTCGGGCCATGGGGTTGAGGGCCCACTATCCAACACCGCCGACGCGGAGGGCAAAGACGACACCACCAGCCTGCTCAAGCCCGACACAACCTCCGTCGCAGTACCTAATGACGAGCTACGCTCCCAAACCTACCTCGGTGCCTACCGCTCGCGCCCCAACCGCAACAGAACATTCTGCACCCGCTGCGGCACCGGCGTTGCGTTCTTCTATGATGGCGAGAGGCCCCCGAGCATTCGGGGCCGAGGAGTATAGATATTGCGCTTGGGACGCTGGATAAGCCCAGTTTCGAGACAGAGGGGCTCAGGCCGGACAGGCATTCGTGGTGGACGGATGGGGTGGAGTGGGTTGAGAGGTTGGTTAGGGAGGGGGATGGGAGCGTGGTGGTGGGGGGTTGGTTAGGCATCCGAGGGGGCGTATGGGGAGGTTGTGCTGGATTGAGATGGGGCTGGCTGGGGTGGATTTTGGGCCTGGGGCTTCGAGACAAAAGAGCGGTCTCAGAGCTATATATCTCGGGGCTCTGCAGAAGACCTCAAGCGACAAAGTAGGCGTAGAATAGAGTTGTATGGGGCCTCGGACTCTGACTGGACTTGGTAGAAGTGATCACAGTTTGAACATGTATGAGTGCATTATTGAGCAGTTTCCGACGTCTTGCGTGTGTTTGACCGAACCTACTACAGTCTTAAGCGTTAGGATCTGACTGCATCTTTAAACGATGAAGTTGTTACTCTACTCACTATTAGCAGAAGTGGTCACGTGCGGAGTCGCAATAACAGGCATCGCTCACTAACGACTCTTAACTACAAAAGAGAACCGCTCGTAGAAGCGGTGAAACAATGAAGGGATAACACTTGCGCATAAAGGCAAAGACCGTGTTCCCACTGGCTATGAACACCTTCCAATTTGACCAGCCATAACCTGAGCGCTCACTCTCCCATCAACCAGTCGAAGCTGGGTGCTCTTCTCTTTCACTTGCTTCACTTCACGAACACCAGCCGTTTGCACGCAGCACGACGTCATTCATAATTAAATCCTGCTGCTAGTATCAACAGGGGTGAAGACGTTGTCATAACAACGCCTCTCTCAGTTCGTCTCAACTCATCACAGTACCTCAAGGTTGTTAAGCACAAGGTGGAACTTCAATCAAGCCGGAACGGTCTTCATCCTTATGACCATACCGGTCGTTTAAGGTTCACACCGAAGTAACGCACAAGTTCGTATCAGCTTAACTTCATTCACTTAAAGAGACCTTAGTGTTCACTTTGCTGGTTCTCTCTACACTATTATTGTTTACCACTCTTCTTCTCTCTGTTAGCTTCGCCGACCAACAGCCATCCAAAGTACGCGCTACATCACTGTCATCAAGGACATCTGATATCAGCGAACGTGGATATTGGTGCTGAGCTGGCTAGGGTCCGCCACTAGGCACGTCGCATCAACGATCAGTCACTTTTTAGGTGCTAACGGAAGTTACGTTGGTGCTGGCTAGATCTCGCCATTAGACACGTCACAGCGTGTTCGCTGCAGCCATGGTCAACCAATTTTCGCTGGCTAATCCAGAATACAAGAAGGCTTATGATGAAGCCGTCGCTAAGTGCAAGGAGCTCAGCGCAAAGGAGCGAGCAGAGAAAGCTGCAGCAGAGAAAGCACAAGCTCTCGGACCGGCCAAAACAATGCCGCCTCCCGAACCTGTCTCTCGCCCTGAGCGTGAAACATCACCGCCAGACTCAGTGCTTGGAGATGACGTACCGTCACCCGTTGTGGCAAGGACGTTATTGAAGCGCAAAGAAGTGCCTACAGAGGACTTCACCTCGCCCACGCCGTCAAGTAGCGTAGCATCTCCAGAACCCAGTTCGCCGCCAGCCACAACAGTTCTAGGTCTACCAAAAATTCGCAAGCGCTCCAAGACAACACAAGACCCGAGTGCCACGAGCGCAAGCCCTGAGCCAGCTGCACCTTCATATGCAGGCTGGCAGATTGAGCGCGACCCACCGGCATGGTACAACTCCTTCACACGTTCTCAACTCTCAAGCCCCACCATAGATCGCGACATCCTCGTCAAGCTTCAACGGCTCAAGGACCTGATCAGAGACTTCAAAGAGTTGAAGGGCAACGAGAACGCCCTTCTCATCCAGATTCGCCAGGAACTCCACGAGGCAGAAGTGCGATACAAAGTCACAGACCTCCTCGTACGCAAGGCCCGGCTGCTGTTCCCAGATGATGGTCTTCCTGTGCTCTTCTTCTCTGAATTCGTCACTCTCGTGCCTTGGGACATCCGCGCAGATGCGGAAGAGCTCTACAACAAGTGGGCTCTGCGGGACTGCGACAACGACGTGATGCGCGGCATCGACATGACTCACCCAAAGGCCAAATCAGGGCAACGTAATGCGGACTGCATCAAGAAGGACTATCCCCGCATTCGTGCCAACTTTTACGGCAATGGCCACCTTATCAACGGGCAGTGGTGGCCCACACAGCTGTGTACCGTCCGTGATGGAGCGCACGGCGCAGCGCAGGGAGGCATATACGGCACGGAGGGGAGCGGGGCTTTCTCGGTGGTCCTCTCGGGCGGCAATCACTACAGTGATAGGGACGAGGGCGATGAGGTTTGGTATGCCGGGACTGATGGAGCCGACGGCAAAGCCACCGCAAACACGTCGTACATGCTTGCGAGCGTCGGACCGCGCGGCACAAAGGAACCTGTCCGTGTGCTGAGAAGTCACAACCTTCCGCAGTCCAACAGATTCAGGCCAAAACGCGGCTTCCGATATGATGGCCTCTACGATGTTGTCGACTCTCAGTGCACGGATGCCGAGAAGCAGATTCACAGGTTCCACCTTGTCAGGAGGCAGGGACAGGCTCCGATTAGGTATCAGGGTGTTGAGGCGAGGCCGACGCCTGAGGAGATCGAGGCCTACGACAAGATCAGATCCGCGTTGACGGGATTGGGTTTTTGAGGAGATTGCTTTCTGGGAGTATGGCTTGCGCTCTAGACTACAGATTTGGAGCACCGCGTGGAGCGAATTTCAGCAGTGCTGTGTAGCTGAGCACGGTACTGCCGTCGCTGATGATAGCAGCGGAGGATCACATTGTGGAGTTCACGGTAGTTTGGCGGTGGAACTGGATTTCTAGCCCTGTCGTTCGACGGCTCGGCTTTCTGCTTTCACCTGGGCGGGTAACTTTGTACACGGCAGGGGATACCAGTCGACTTTTCTGAAGCTTTGGATTCATTGGGGAGGACATGAGCGGCCGAGCTGAGCACCCAGCTTCTAGACACAACTACTGGACCGCATTTAGCCACTAGCACCAGCTACGAACAGAAGCACATCAAAAGTGATGCATTTTCATTCCATCTCTGTTTCCGGATAAGCCGTGGCATGAAGCTAGTATAAAATGCGTGCTTCTACTATTACCCACATCGGAGACAAATTCGTCTGCAGATACTCCTCCCCTCTTCATTTGACCCTTAGATACAACTAGGTAGAACTGTGCTGTAATTACTAGGCCGCCGTAAGCAACGTGATACGTAACTTGTTGTAGCACTAACACGTCTAATTAGCAGCAGCAGCAATTTCAACCCCCAGTCGACCTACCTGGAAACCCCGTATGCTTCGTTCAGGTGCAATCTGAGCTGAACTTAAGCAAGGACGTCTCTACGATAAGACACTTTATAGCAAGACCGAGCTTGGTGGTGTCTTTTAGCAACCATCTTGCCTCGTAATTACCGCAGTATGAGCCTGGGCTCCCATTCAGCTCTTAGGGAATAGCGGTGTAATGTCGTCTTCCAAGCTGTGAATTGGACGTGATCGCTCGATGTTGGATCTCATCCGATCCACCGCTGTCCTTCCTTGTCCCATCCGATGACAGCGAGGTCGATGTTCATAGCCTTGAGCATCATGTTCATCGTAAAAGCCTGGACAGAATCAGTCAGCTTCTCGGAGCACCAAAAACGCAACAAAGGTGGCAAATTCATCCAGAAGAACATTCAGAGCACCATAAACTTACATCGTCGTCCGCACCCCCAAACTCCTCAGTCTGCTCCTCCTGCTCCTCCTTTTCTAATTCCGTCCTCTCATCCACCTGTTCCTCCCTCCTCCTCTTCCTCTCAGCCCTCGCCTCCTCCCTCGCCGCCCTCACCTCGACATCCACCCCGTCCTGCTCGTCCTCATCCTCCTCATCGTCTCCCTCCATCTTCCCCGCCTGATCCTCCTCCCCCCACGCTTTCATCCTCTCCCTCCCCTCCCTTTCCCGCTCCCTCCACGCCCCGACCCCACCCATCCGATTAACCCGATCCTTGCTGCGTCCAAACACCTCCTCGGCCGCGGCACGGCTCGCGTCCTTCCACTTCTGGATCAGGGTCTCGAGCTCGTCGTCGCGGCCTGAGACCTCGATGCGTAAAGCTTGGGTCAGCGTGTCGATGTCTTGGCGGAGAGCGAGGATGCGCCGGTCCAGGGTCCGGGTTGTGGTTGTCAGGGTGGTGAGGTAGGCGGTTTGGGAGGGCGTGAGAGAGTCTGTGCGGGAGGTGGGAGTCGACAGGATCGGAGGGCGGCGGGGCGTGGTCAATTGCGGCGTGGGATAGGGTCCGGGTGAGGCTGGATGGTGGGGTTTGCTGGCTACGGTGGCATCTGAAAGTGAGGGTGTAGGCGCCGACGGTGGTGCGGCTTCGGCTGCTGGGTTTGGGGTCGGCTTCAGCGGTGTGCGGAAGGGCGATTTGAAGGGTTTGTGGAGAGCGTCGTTCAGGCGGCGGCGTTTGGGGGCTGGGGTTGTGGCGGCCATGCTGCAGGATCGATGGTTTCTAGGTCATCATCCAGGAGGGATGGGCAAGAGGAACGGACATCGGGTGCTGGTGTTTAGCGGCAGATTTTTCATCGTCGTTTGTGAGGTTTCGGTCAGAGGCGTGGTCAGACGCGTTTGTACCACGATTTCACGTGCACCAGGCAGCTGAAGCAATTCCAGGTTACTCTCTGGCCTCAACGCAGCTATCGCCACGCTACAGCTTAATTGAGATATTCCGACTATCTAAAATCAAAGCTACCCCAGCTAACAAGCCGATGTACGCAAGTAACACAGCCATAGCCTGCAAATGCCCCATGCTCAATGTCGGCAAACTCAGGTTGACTAGTCCCGTCAAAAGGTTTGCAAGCAGGAAGACCGCAAGTCCGTTCCTGTTGAAAGCGTGCAGGATTCTACTTGTGGCTTCCTTACGCCTCTGCCTCTCTGTCTCATTGTCCGGTGTTCCGCGTATATTAGGAAAGCAGAACCTCTCGATAGCGCAGAAGAGAGCAAGCTGGCCGCAGTTAAAGGCGGCTACCCAAAGGAAGTAAGGCAGGTTAGCAAGACGTCGCGAGACTGACAACACCAGTCCGTAGTAGCTTGTCGAGAATGCGAAGAGTGAGGTCCAGACGACTGACCAGAGAACCAACTTGCCTAAGACAGATCTCCGAAGCTGCGTGCTGAGCGATGCGTCTTTCGGTAGCGTTTCTTCTCTCGGCAACACGTACATTCCCGTTGCCTGACCAGCTAGGAAGATTGCGAGATAGCCGAAGAATGAGAAAATCCCTTCCCGGTTCTTTGAAAGAAGATCCGTCCTCGGAGCGGTAAGTATGAACGCTTTGAGATCTGTGAAGCCTAGGATAGCTTCATAGACGATCCCCAACAGCAGCGCTAGCGCAGCGTAAGATGGGATTATACTGAACAGTGACTGGAAGAGAGCAACAAATGGAGGTAACAAGCCCAGAGTGAAGAAGAAGTTCCAGTGAACCCCATACTCGGTGACGTGCTCGGCATAATCGAGTCCCTTGACGCTGTACAGCCGGACAAAGCCCAGTACAAGCAACGGCAGAGAGTGCCGGGCAGCTGTGATGAGACGCCTGCTCAAGGAGGGCATCTTCCCAGTTCGCTCCTTCAGCGCTGATCTGGCTGAAACGAGGCCTGATGAGAAGACGAATGAACCGACTCCGAGGTCCATAAGTGATGTCCCCCAGTTCTCGACCTTGCCGAATCGCCTTGGAAAGACTCTGAAGTCTACAGCCAGGATGGCAACGCAGGTGATCACCATCATAGTGCCTCTGTATGCCGTGACGAATGGCTTAATAGGAAAGGGGTCCGACAGGCCAGCAGGGGAGGTTTGCTGCGCCTTAGGCGCACCGGGCGGCTTGATCTTGGCATGTCTGGGTGTGGCTGCCGGAGTAAAGTACGCCAAAACTGCCGGCGTGAGGAGCAGTAGATTAAGAGCTAGAGGAATGGAGGAGTAGAGTGTTGTAGCGAAGAGGATGGCCGCGCAGTTGAGAAGAAAGTCGGTCAAGCATGCAGCAGGCGTGTAAGGGACGAAGAAACGCTGTCGAGACTGCAGGACGGACCAGAGCAAGACTGCAGTCTGTAATTCGACCTCTCAGCAATTGGTGTACTTCGAGATTGGCCATGCTTACCGGTGCTACAAGGGTAACAGTGTTGATCTCCCACACAGTGCCGCCTGTCAAGTTGGAGACGAATGCTTCTTTCTGCGCCTTGTAACCATTTGCTGCTACCACCATCGTCATCGGCTACTATAAAAATTACTCTTCGAACAAAGAATGGAGCGATACAGCGCTAAATTGAGCGATGCTGGATACCCGCCAAGGTAGTAGAAGTTTGTCACACGCGCGACGCGACAGCCGTACTAGGTACCTAGGCAGTCGAAATTACACACACGTGACGGCAAGATTTCCAACGAACCATGCAAAGATCTCATAGCAGAGCGCAGAGAATACCCCATTTTGACCTCATCTGGTAAACGATATGATATCGAGGTTTGCTCAAGAAATGAGCGCGACAGGAAACCGGAAGCGCACCACTGCGATCCAACGTTCACGTAATTGCAACCCCTATCTCGAGATGAGCTGCCCCCGGTTCAGCTTACTGCCCAGTTTCTATCAACCAACGGCTCGTCTTCAGATCCTCAGCCCATTCGTCCGTCACCTGCTACACGCACCTGGCTTGAACAAACAGCCGGAGAACGTACAATCACAGATTCTAAGCTGACGGCCGATGGTCGAAATTCCAACCAAGCGCGATTCCCGACCCACGTTCAACCACTCATGAGCACCAAGCTACCCCAATGAGCATCGTTTGACCGAGATCTCTGGGCCTAGCAACGCCCGTAATCTTTTAATTACTGCGTGTGATTCTCGCACCAGCCGACGAGCCAACCATTCGAAGTCATAAGAGCTAAGTTCCCGGGATCTTCCTAGGTATCCATGACAGACCGAATAAAGTTTCCTCGTGTAGTTTCTATTCTCTTGGCCCGTGTGTTTCAGGTTCTCTTTCTAGAACTTAAGCCGGTTTTAAGCCTGCAAGTGCCCTGAGCTTTTGAGTATGGCTTTTCTAAGAGTCTCTTAATTTTGGAGATGAATATATTCAAACGATTCCTAGCAGCCGTATTGAAGCCCAAGAAAGCTGAAGAGACTGAGGAGCCTTTCGCTCGAAACGGTCCGTCCCTGGCATTGTTTGCGCGTTGCGATGTATATCACAATGACCCCTCTTACGTTTTTGATCGCTGCAGGTTATGCCTCAGTCACGGCCACGGCCAGGGTTCTAGAGAGACGAGCACCTCCGGGAATCCCCTCTTATGTACTTGACTACGGTACGGAACTCTTGTACATCTCATGCGTCTCTTCTCCGAGCTTTCAAACAGGTCAACCCGAGTGGCCTTACGGTGTCGCCTGGCTCTATGCGAATGCAACACGAACGATGCCGACATCTCTTCCTTCCAGTTTGAGTTGAAAGTTGCTGTGCCTTAACAATGTGATGCAGCACCCTCGTCTACCTCCACTCTGCGGACCAATATATGCCGTCCGACATCGGTGCGCAAGTGGCCAATACTCAACCGGAAGTCAACTTTGAGGTCGTCGCTGGAGCACCTAATCCGCTCACGCTGGACAATCTTGACCAGCTCAATGCGCTAGGCGGAAAGAACGTATACCTCACATCGAAGGTTGACATTACAACAAACCCAGCCTGGCTGAATGGCGCCAGGCCTGACTCGACTGGCAAAATCAGCGGCGCAACGCCCTGTGTTGTCATTGTGAACGATAAGGGCAGCGGCAACGTTGACGCGTTCTACATGTACTTTTGGGCAAACAACTGGGGCGGCGAAGTCCTCGGCAAGAATCTAGGTATGCTGTCTTCAGTCCCATCGCCGACAATGGGAGACCCGAGCCTGACCTCCCTCTCCAGGCAACCACGTAGGCGACTTCGAGCATAATATGATCCGCTTCGAGAACGGGGTTCCCAAAGCCATATGGTACTCTCAGCACGGCAACGGTCAAGCCTTCAAGTACTCTACCGTTAAGAAATCCGGCCTGCGCGTGAGTACAGCCCTTAAGTTCACCGGATACTCATCCACTAACAGTCACATTAGCCCCTGGTCTACGTCTCGAAGGGCTCCCACGCCCTCTACGCCACCACTGGGAAGCACGATCACACGATCCCGAACCTGAATCTCCCCTTTGGGCTGCTCGTAGATCACACCGACGCCGGCATCAAATGGGATCCGTTGCTCAGTACCTGGTATTACACCTACGATGGCGCCAGCAGCACCTTTACTGCGCGCAGCGAGGGCGTCCCAACGGGTTGGTTGTACTTCGAGGGCAGATGGGGCGATCAGGAATATCCGGAATCGGACCCGAGGCAGAAGAAGTTCTTTGGGGTGCCGAAATATAGCAGTGGGCCAACGGGGCCGAAGGATAAGCAGCTGAATCGGGAGAAGGTGTGTCCGGATAATGGGCAGCTGTGTATCGTGAGGAATATTTTGGTGCCGTGATAACACACACCTAACGTGTAGTGGAGAGCTAATAAAGATATCTGTTACGTTTGATGATCTATACGCAAATGTTGCCTGACAACAAGAAGCAAAGCACTGTGAGACCTCGCGCATCTTTAGAAAAATGTACTTCTTGCGCTGGATGCTGTTAATGGATGCAAGGCCGTCTGGCTTGTGAGAAGGGCCCTCGCACGGACAACTTTGGATGGAGAAAGTGTTCTTCCAACCCCGAGACATCCTGACATCTTCCCAAGAACCATCTGCTTCTCAGTCAGCGCGCAGCCGTTACCTTGGTATCACCTAGCTAAGTAGAGAATTGGAAAACTGTTACTCTCAAGTACAGCCTCCGCCGAAACTCTCTAGGAGAGCTCCCATTTGCGGAGTCTACCGAAGTCTGACCTATCCCCCGCTAGATGTAGGCCCACAATGATTCATCTGTCTAGGTACTTACCGTCCTATCTCGAACCAGAGATTAACAAACGCGGTACACTGAGGAAACCTAGTCTACAACAGTTGTCATTAACGCTAGATGTAGCCGTCCAGTAGTACTCGAGACGCCCGGGTCGTCGGGAATGCAGCAAGCCGTCACTGTCGGGAACAAGCTCGCGTTTCAAGACAACACTTGGAACGAATGCTATCTGCACTGTACCATGTCTGGCGATAACCAAGTACCAATCTGACTAACTATACAGGCAGTGATCAAGAATGCGCCAGAGGTCTTTCGAGGTCATGGCAATTGAAGCACGTACGATGGCCTTACAACCAAGCATGCTCTGGTGGTTCCAACGCGACCAAACCGCGATGGATTAGGCGAGGACATAGCTATGCATATGCCCGTGCTAGATCCATTGCCATGGAGCTCCTGCAAGTACGCAGCCGTTCGTTAATCTTGAATTGTTTTGTCAGAGTGTAACTGGGTTGTCGGTCTTGAATCATGTCAAGCGTGAGTCGTATTCTGGCACCGCAGTCTATAGCTTGGTAGACTTCCATGAACATCAAATGTTTCTTACGTGAATGTGCATGCCCAGCCCAGATGGTTAATTGCTCTGGACGCGAAATTGCGCGGTGAAGGTACATTCACGTCATCTCGCGTGCGTCTACATCACGACGCGCTCCCATTCCAATATCAACATCACCTCCAGACTATGTTTCTACACATCAACTAGGAACATCTCTATCTCTCCCACACAATCGTTCCGAACTTTCGCTCGTTCTTCTCATTGGGTATCCCAATGGTTTCAAGCACAGAATCTTACTTCGCAATTTGATCGAACAGCGCTACTCGTTTGTCAACGCAGCTTTCCGACAATGGGTGGCCCATTGGTCGACATCGGGTCAAACCAGCAGCGTTTGCCTAGGAAGACCGTCCAGCGGAACTCTTTCATGCAACTGCAGGATGAGAACTCGATTCCAACTCCCAAGAAGACACCTGAGCAAGATCCGCCTCACTATATGGCAAGCACGAAGACCTCGATCAACGCCCAGGCTACGCCTTCACGGTCAAAGCTCCCGCGACGTGCTGTAACGCCTTCCTCCTTCTCGAGTACCGCTGCGAAGGGCCGAGCGTGGGTTGCGCTAGCTACAAAGCGAGTCCATAGTGGACGCGGTAAAACGCCTGATCACAGCAACGGCACGCTATCAGCAGTTGCGGCAGCCCGGATTGCGAAGGGCGGCGTGCCATCACTTTCATCTCCACTCGACAAACGTCTTCCCAGTCTGCCAATTGCCCAGGTCAGCACCTCCAGTCCAGTCAAGGAAAGCCGAACGCTCCTCGATGCCGCCGAGCGACCCCTACGCAAATCACCCGGAACACCGGAAGAGGCCGAGTGGCCAGCCTTATCGCCTGAGAGGACATCGACGTCCTCTGGTACTGCAAAAAGCTCATCAGCGGAACATTCCGTGCAAGATCTAGAAGTGTCTCACGCCGTCGAAGCGCAATTCGTGGACAAACCTACCGCCGTCATGGTTCGCAAATCAGTCACAGACCCGGCCACAACGCATGAGGTAAGTCAAACACATTGCGCGGATCTTATCTGAAGCCTGGAGTGGAAACCACAGATCTCATTGACTCGTCAATGTCCCGGAACTGTTCTATTCAAGACCGTGAGCCATCTCTTGGGATTAAACTCCGCCTGTTCAAGTCACTGGATGTAACTATGGTTGGCTGGCGACGCAACACTCGAGGCTTTGTCAGATGCTGAAGTACTACTCAGGTTGGAACCATGCTGATATGTTCTACGCACCAGGACGCAACGACTACTTCGTCCGTTGTTGCACGACTACAGACTGTGGTGTGTGGTGACCAGGACCCCAACGAGGATGAACAAGCCACGAAGCCAATGAAGGCCCGCCCTGCATCCCGGAGCAGCCTGCCCATCGCGCGAACAAAGCTCCCGTCATCACCGGTGACACCTACGCCGGCGGTGGCTCGCAGCAGCCTTTCTCGAGGCCTTCCGCGAGCGACCATCAAGACTCATCCGCGTAGTTCACTACCCAGAGCCAAGCGCGCTCCGTCTCCTCTAATACATAGCTTCAACCAGACCGCTAGTCCAACGAGGGGCTCTTCAGGTCCACAGCCTGAGAATCCGCAAGCAGTCACGAGCGAAGCAGCATCGCCTACATCCATCCGCGCAGTCAGCCAGTCACCGCCGTCAAACCGCAACTCTCCCTTGGACTCGACTACTCAGCAAAGCAAGCCCCAGCCGGAAGGTCCTCGCATCTCGAGCCGAAGTTCGGCACAAAAGTTATCTCCAAGCTCGCTTGAAGGGAGTTCTTCAAGCCCCGCTTCGAGCACCGCAGCAGGGACGCGCGTTAGGCGGCTGTCTTCAACCTCCTCGTGCAGCCGGGCATCTGGGCTCGCTCCGGTCTTGACGGTTTCAGAAGACGCTGACGGAATAATATACGGCGACCACCCACCACCGCCACCCCCAAAACCTCGCTCGCAGACGAACGGCTACATCAAGCGTGACTCAAGCAACATTACCGGACTTCGCAAGGCCTCGGAGCGTAACCAGAAGGAACCGTGTGACCATGGCGTCATTAGTTCTAGCAACATCGGTGAAGACGAAGACGACGCCGTATCTTACAAGCTTACACTGTTCGAAAGCCCCAAACCAAAAGACCCTAGCACTGAAGGTGCCAAAGCTAGTCTTCATGATAGCACGGGGGCTTCCACATCGCAGCAGCGCTTTGTGAATCGCACCAACTTCAACCGTCCCTTGCTGCTCTCGGAAGAGATTCAATCCATCGGTTTCCCGTCGAGGGTTTCGTCTCAGGCTTCTCATGCGACTAAGATCACCGCCCCTCCGCACACCTCGTCACGTACGCTTAAAGCTCCGTCGCTCATGAACGCGAAGCCCTCAGCCGACCTTTCCCCCTACTCTAGCGTTGGCGACTATCTGAAACAGGCCGAATCCATTAAGTCCTCCAATAACTCTATGCCCAGGTCTGACTCGAAAGCTCGCCTCGCTCTTTCCGGTATCCGCAGCATCTTCCACAAGCGGGACCCGAAGTCTGTCTTGAAGGAGAAAGATCCTAATCAACGCATGACTAACGCAACGTCTTACGGCACCTCGGCAAAGACTCCAAAGCAATCCTCTTACATCAACCAACCATCCAAGACTTCGCAGGCTCCACCGATCACCGCTACCCCAACAGTGCCTTCCGCCCGATTGTTCGTTCGCCCTCGCCACCCGTCCGAGTACATCTCTGAATCACCATCGCTCGAGTCGCCGGCACAGACAGCATCCAGCGAGACAACCAGACTAGCTACGGCATTGATCGAGCAAGCTCGCTCAAAGCGGCTTGACGCGTCGGAGCAAGCACATTTGCTCAACCTTGGAGAGATCATGCTACACACTGCCAACTTCCATGCTCGGTCTCGGCAGGCGATGGAACGCGCCCAACAGGCTGCGCGGGAGGCGAAGTTGGCTCACGACATGACCCAGGAAGCCATGGCTGCGATTGTCCGGATTGTCCACCGGTCGACATCAGTTAGCGACTTACTTGCGCGCCGCTGAATGAGCTCCGAGCAGTTCATGTACAACGACCTTCTTGCCACGAACGCACAGCGGCATACGCTTATATTCACCAACCTCGTCATCCATGTCCAACAAGTCGTTACGGATTCCACGAGTTCCATTACACGCACTGTACCAATTCCTTTACTGGTTCCTCGGCTTTCTTATGGCATCAGCTGTTGGTACCTGACGTTGCATCATGATTGGCATGAAGGTTTGACGTTAAGCTCTCGGCTCACATACGAGTCATGCTGATGTTTGGTGGCTTGTTAGTATCCTGAGGCGACGTCTCTTCTGCATTGCTTCTTTGGTTTCCTTGGTTTAGCTTCCACCATGCTCCCCGAAGGCGTATACCCACAACACCCCTCAGCACTTGGCGTGTTTTGTTTGCGTTCGTCTCCCAGCGTATAAGGTGTACGTTACCCACAGTTGCTTTCTTGCGTGGGCATGGTAGCTTCGACAAAGGTCTACACGAAGTGACGCTAATGCGAAGTCTCACGCACTTCACAAGAGTGGTTCACATTTTACCCGTCCACCAGCTGTTGCATCAAGTTATTCCGCTGAAGCCATTCAAACCTGAGATCGATTAATTACTTGACTCTTAACATATCGTACACAAAACAGTAAAACAGACTCGCTGAAGCTGACATGAATCTTCAGATGCAAGCTTCATAGAGCAACCTACTATCCCATACAAGCCAGTGCCAAACACCCAGTGCCCTTCGCTTCCCAGTAGCCATATAACCCAGCCAATACGCCCCGCTCTTGATCTGTCTAATCTAGCCCACCATCTATCCCTCATTATGCATGACTCTATCGTCTACCCATCCCATATTACGCACCACTCCTCACCTGCCCCAACACCTCCCCCTCCATAACCGCCTCCCCGGTCCCCTATTAACATCCTCCCTCCTCTCCCTCTCCCCCAACCTCTTCTCCTCGCGCTCATCCAGATCCGTCGTCAGGGGAATCCATCCCCTAATCCCGGCCCTCGGATCCACAATCGCCGCATCATCCCTCCCCTCCTCCGCCGCCTCCCTATCCGCCTTCGACGTCTCGGCCACCTCGATCCCGGCCTCCCGCATCACCTGCAACATCGCCCTCGTGTTCAGCGTCAGCGTGCGCACGGGCTCCTCGGCCTTGAAGACCCGCTTCGTGACCCAGGGGAAGAGGACGCCGAAGTCGCTCTGGCTGAGGTGCGCAGAGGTTGCGGCGTAGAAGAAGCGCGGGGGTGGCTTGGTCCGGCGCGGGTGGTCCGAGGTCGGGGACTCGGAGAGCACGCGCTTCGTCTCGCGGAGATGCGAGGACCATTTGAAGAAGGCTTCGCTGAGGACTGCGAGGATGGCTGTGCCGCCAGGGCCGGAGGGCGCGTAGGCGGGGAGAGGCTTTGCCCAGAGCCAGGCTGTGGCGGGGGAGTGCAGGGGCAGGCACCAGAGGTCGAGGAGCATGACGGGGCTCTGCGGGGTGATTTGCTGCGCGAGTGGGGAGTCGCCCGAGGGCTTGAAGAGGGGGTGTAGTTGTGCTTTTTGGCGTCGTGGGCGGAGGGGCGGTAGCAGACGCTCTTGACGAATTGGACGGTTGTGGCAGCGCCGAAGGAGTGGCCGGCCCAGGTTATGGCGCCCGGGCGGTGGATGTCGAGGGCGTTGCGGAAGAGGGAGAGGGCGTCGAAGGGGCCGCCCTTGTGGAAATGGCCATTGCTGGGGGTGTTGGGGTCGAGGTTCTTGAGTGGCGCCCCTTGGTCAATCTTCAGCAGTGCGTCGTGCACAAGGCCGAGCTCCCACAGTCGGATCTTGAGCTGCTCGTCGCGCTGTGCCCATGTGTCTGGTGACGGCTTATGCGGCACGTTGCGGTAAGGCACTTCTCGGGCTTCGCTGGTCGATGTTGCGCGGACGTAGGCGATCGGGGCGCTGCCGTCGCGGTGGTCGGGCGCGATGACGACGATGCCGTGGCTGGAGAGCGAGCCGGCGAGATGTGAGTATGTGTTGCGGGTGCCGCCGAGGCCGTGGGAGAAGACGAGAACGGGCCAGCGGGCGGATTTGGTGGGCGCGGGGAGGAGGCGGGCGTTGCGGTGAACGGGGATCGAGATGTAGTAGAGGAGCTGGGGAAGAAGCTGGTCACGCGAGCTGGTCAGTGGTGGTCACGCGAGCATGGAACTCGATTGCACGCCGATGCGATTGTGAGACAAGCGGTTCTGACTTACGAGAAGAGCTCAGAAAAGGCGGATCCGGCGCCTAAGAAGCGAGCGTACGCGCTCACGTAGCCGCGCTGAGGATTCGGTATCCATCTGACCGGCCTCTCATGCGCGCCTGGCTCGCAGGGATAGAAGACACGGAAGGCGGTGGTCGCGATAGTCGAATCCGGCGCAGGGCTTGGGGCCTCCAGGTCCGTCACCGGTATCTCTACATCTACTGAGCCGACCTGGTATGGGCCGGTGTAGGACGGAAAGCCGGGTGTTGGGTTCAAGTGGGAGAGGAAGGACATCTTGAAACGCTAATGCAGATAGACTGAGAAGATTGTAAGGAATGAGGAGCAAAGCAAGGCAGGCGGTTCAAGAGAGTTGTGCTTTATGACAAGGCACACGAGCGGCGACAGGAAAAGTTGAAACGCGCTGATGACGTTTGTGACTTGCCTCCTCGGCTGCCAAGGATAGCCGGCTTCCGGCGGAAGGTGCGACACATGTCTAGCCTGCTTTCACCTACGAGAATGAAGGTTGTGCTCTGTGGACTGTCCAGTGTGAAAGGGTAGCACATCTGCTCTTGATGGATGTGAGCATTGCGGACGAATCTGCAGCTGATGCGGAGACGGCGTGGCATGCAAGATGGCCGGCGCATTCTCCGTCGCGCGGAGATTGCCTCGTCTGCGGGTCGTCCCGCTGTCAGCCCAATGGACAACCCCCATGACCGGCGTCATACCAACCTTCAACAAAGTAGACCAACACCATACTCGGACAGGCACAATTGGATAAGCATAAGTGTCGCCTAAAATCCTCACCACCATATAGCAGTCACGCCTTCAACCGCCGCCATGGCGCGCCAGCGTGCCGTCTCCAACGCCTCAACCAACAGCTCCAACCCCCACGCGACCCGCAAGAGCTGGCAAGCATGTACGACTACCTGGCCAAAATCATCCTCATCGGCCCCAGCGGCAGTGGAAAGTGCGCACTCCCCTCTGTCACCCTCTTCACCCCCTCCGGACCCCTTTCTCTCCTCCCTCCCTCCCCCCATCACCCAACCCAACCCACCTAACACCCCTCACAGATCCTGCCTCCTCCACCGCTTCACCCACTCCACCTTCCGCACCCTCTCCAGCCAAACAATCGGCGTCGAATTCGCCTCCAAAGTCGTGCGCGTCGGCTCCGGATCGCGACGCAAGCGCATAAAGCTGCAGCTCTGGGACACGGCGGGCACGGAGCGGTTCCGGTCCGTCAGCCGATCTTATTACCGCGGCGCGGCCGGCGCGGTGCTCGTGTACGATGTCTCGGACCCCGCAAGTTTTGGGCGCTGCCGACGTTTCTGAGTGATGCGAGGGCGTTGGCGAGTCCGGGGCTGAGTGTGGTGTTGGCGGGGTGTAAGAGTGATTTGGCGGAGGAGGGGGCGGGGGTGGGCAGCAACTAGGAGAACAATATGAACGACAGATGTCGGCACCGTCGTCATGGATGGACGGGACATCCCCGGCACCGTCGAGTTTGGAGAGCCGGTACTCCTCCTTCCCGACCTCTAGCACGCCCTCCCGGTCGTCCACAGCCCCCAACGCCGCCCGAAACTTCACAGCCGGCCACGCCGCACCCGCGACGACCATCCCCCCGACTCCGACACGCCTCTCGTACCAGCCCATCAAGCAGCCGCCTGGGCCTCCACCCAGGTCCCACCGATCCCCTACACCACCGAAGTCTCCGCCCTCTCCGGCGACGGCGTCGCAGAGCTGTTCCACAAGCTTGCCACTATCATACTCACGCGGATCGAGTTGGGCGAAATCGATCCTGATGATCCGAGATGCGGGATACAGTACGGAGATGCTTATGGGGAGGATGCGTGGAGCGTGAAGAGTGGACCGGGTGGGGGCGTGGGGGCGAGGAGGAGGAGAGGCGGGACGGGTGGGGGAGGGTGGATGGCGGGGGCGAGGGAGTGGGAGGAGGTGTTTAGGGTTGGAGGGAGGAGGAGAAGGGGATGTTGCTAGGCTTGGTTGTGGGCGTTGGGGTGGGGTTTGAGTTTGGGTTGAGGGAAAACGCTGGGCAAGGCGTTAGGCGTGGAAGAGGATTGCTTCGGCAGAAGCGCAGAATAGAATTCCGTGGGCGCAGGTTCCAAATGCCGTCTGGTTCTATCTTGGACGGCGTATTTCTACTGCAACAATCCCTACTTTGCGCAAACCGGCTTCGTCGCTCCACCCGGCGGCCGCCTCTACACATATTTCTGGTCCCATAAAACTTCAACTAACGTAAGTACGCTTTGAAGCTACGAATGCTGAGCTGCCTTGCATGTAGCCCACCCACGTCGTACTATTGCTCGCGGGAAGAGCAGCACCGGTACACTGTAGTCCTATATACGATGGTCTGTGTCGTTCCTGGGGAGTCCACCTGGCAGAGGAGAGGCCCAATGCTCCGAGGGATCGACAGCGGGGAAGTTGCACAACAGGACCGCTCCTACTTTACCAGGCAAGCCGTGTAGTTATTTTAGTTGTGGTATTCGGGCGGTTGGGTCTCATGTATCCCGAATGTAAGGTACCAACGGTGTGAGCACATTCACAAACTGCACGTTTCTCAAAAAGTGAACAAAGAATATCAATGTCATATTGACTCTAGTCTCTAATTGATGCCAATGCCATTAAGTTAGTTCCCCCACCGTGTTGCCCGTTCCAGGAATCCCTAACCACCCTCTTATCCTGACCAGATAAAAGGAAATGCAAGCCAGCCCCAGCTGAAGTTTCTACCTAGATGGTGTACCTGAAGCCCTGGCCGCTATCCTCGAGCACAACCTCGCCGCGGTCAGCCCTCTTGTTCTGGATCCTGAACCTGATGGTCAAGAGACCAACAATGATCATGTTCATAATCGTGCAGGCAATGCAGGCATAGATGCCCGGGTAGTATGTCGGGCGATCCTGGGTTCTGTGGATGCAGAGTTAGCGTACCGTCGTATATAAGCACAAGAGTGGGCGGTTCTGCTTACCTGAACACGAGCGATCCAGCAATACCGCCAATACCGCCAAAGCCGACGAGCGTCGCGCTGCAGAAGGCGCGCTTCCACTGGCCGCGGATGTTGTTGGCCTGGTAGGCCATGGTAGCCGGGACGTTGGCGTTGGCGCCCGCAGTCACAAGGAAGACTCCAAAGTACCTGACGCCCGCGTTTTTGTGAAAGCCCATGATCGGGAGCCCGATGACAGCAAGCAGCATGTTGAAGACGATGATCGGGCCACGGATGTGGTACTTGTCACCGATCCACGAGACGACGTACATGACGATGCCGGCGAACGCGTAGGGGGCGCGACGAGGCACTGGGAGGCGCCGATGCTGAAGCCCATGTTCTCACGCAGGATGATGGGCATGAAGTAGGCGAGCGCGTAAGAGATGGTGGTGGTGCCGAAGAAGATCAAAGCATAGCCCCAGATCTTGATGTCCTTGCCGCCGCGCATGAACTTGCCGAGGGCGAAGGGCTCGGTGTGCGCGTCACCGCGGTCGGCTTGCACGCGTGCCATAATCATCTTTGTCTCGCGCTCGTTCAGGAACATGAAGGACTTGTGCGCGTCATCCGGGAAGCCAACGAGGGCCCAGTAGCCGACTATGCCGATGACGCAGGTGATGACACCTTCAATAACGAAGATCCTGTGTGGTGGTTAGGGGATGTGCTGGTTGAAGGTGGGCGACAAAACGTACCATCGCCAGCCAGTAAGACCAGCCCTGCCGTTCAGCTGCATAAGGCCGAAAGCGAGGATACCGGCGCAAGCAGAGGCGACGCATCCGAGAACGTAGAAGCAGGAGTACCGCTTGCCGACCTCGACTACAATGACGTCAGACTTTGCTCAGAAATTTGTGGGAGGTAAAACTCACATCTGGTGTACCATGTGCTAAGAAGGTAGACGCAGCTGGGGAAGAAGCCGGCCTCGAGTATACCCAAAATGAAGCGGAGGCCAGCCAGTGTGCCCCAGTCTTTAACAAAACCCATGCCGATCATGACGGAGCCCCACAGGAGAGTGATGAGCGAGAGGAAGACGCGCGGTCCGACTTTCCGGACGGTCACAGTCGCGGGCGGCTGGAAGATGATGTAGGAGATGAAGAAGACGAGTGTCACAATGCTCTGGAAACGGATGAGTGCATGGTCGTCATGATAAGCATAGGATAGTACTCACGTAGCCGTAGCCAGTCACCATTCTCAGCTCGCGGGTCATGCTGGCCAGCCGTCAGTATACTCGTGAACATATTTTGAATTTGAGATGAGATGACGTACCCAGCAAGTGCTGCGGCAGACAAGTTCGTGCGGTCCATCAAACTGATGCAGTACATGATGCCGACGGTCGTGACGAGACGTCGGTCGACGCGGTGGATAATCTTGCGCTGCTCCGCATGGGTGAATTCGTGCAGGAACTCGTCGATATGTCCAGAGTCGGAATCCAGTCCATGGTCATCGACATACTTTGGGTGCGCGTGCTCCTTCTCCATGCTGCCGTGGGTGGCCATTATGAATATGGATTAGGGATGACTTCAATAGTGGAAGAGGAGTAAGAAAATCTGAGGATGACACGAAAGCCGGGAAGAGGTAAGCACTTGTCACACGTTAACCCCTGAGGCTCGGGTGCTGGCAGAGTGTTGTACAGCAACAGAAGAGGAAGCGGTGCCGGTGATTAAAGTAGACTTTGCGCGTGCGCAGGCCCTTTACATAAACTCTGGGGCCCCAAGACAGTCCCCCGCCTTTCCAGCGCGAAATCTGGAGAATCAACGAAAATGCCTAGGCGATCGCAGGAAAGAAGCCGAGGCTGGAGGAAAATGCCCCTGCTGTTTGATGGATCTGCGCTTGGCTGACAGCACTAACTTGGCCGCCGTCAGTTGGCGGAAGCGTCTTGTGGAGATGGTGGAGCAGATGTCACCGTGGGCTGGACCGTGGCGAGATGACGGAGGCGCTGGAAGGGGAAAGGGGATTTGCTCGAGCTGCGGAAGCGATGCTTGGCTTCCCCAGACGTGTGCTCGGGGCGCTGACTCTCCGCAAAACCCGTGGACGCTGCAGCCAATCCCCGCGCCCATCAAAGTAAATCGGCGCCGGTGATGCTGTAGCGGCGTTATTGGCGCAAATGTCAACGAGTTGATTCGGTCGGAACGACGCGGTGACACTGGGTCGGAGAGGCTAGCCGGCTCCGAACAAGCGTCAACCGCTCTGTCTGCTGCAACTGTACGGATCTTGACAGGCGGCGCTGTGGTGCTGTAACACGCAGAGACGATGATCGACGTAGCGAGGAAGAGCGCTGGAAGAGGTGCGTGGCACAAAATCAGGGCCAGCTGGGAGTGGCTGCCACGCGGTAAGATGTGCTGGTTTACCCTGACTCTTCATCCATCTCACTGCGCTGGAGTTCGGCGAAGAGCTGAGT
Source organism: Coniosporium tulheliwenetii (assembly GCA_030247845.1). Taxonomy (NCBI): domain Eukaryota; kingdom Fungi; phylum Ascomycota; class Dothideomycetes; genus Coniosporium; species Coniosporium tulheliwenetii. The sequence goes on from JAPDRP010000006.1 coordinate 592,009, forward strand.
TTGGGTGCTGTTCGACCATGGATATCGCCGTAACCCAAAGCGGGAGGTCCTCCGGCGCCTTGTCCCGAGGCAAGAGATTCGAAAACGAACATCGTGGTTGACATCCACCAGCCAGACTATCGAAACCTCGGTTCTGGATACTGCATCTCCACCATTTGACAATCGTTGAGCTGCTGCTAAAGGGTGAAATCGGGTCTCCTCCTCGCGAGACACGCGGCGCATGTAACTAAAGCTGTCGCATCGCTCTTCTGAGATGCCATACCGGCCTTTCGGCGACTGAATTTGGCCAGCTTCGGAAGCGGGGACGATCAACTCGGACTGCTTCGGAATGTGTTGATGTTGTAGCGTTATTGCTGTAAAATCCGTCAGTACTGTCTCGGTCCCCGTGGGGACTCTAATATGGGGGCGGTCTCACACAAGTGCGACTGCTTTTATCGTTCTCGAGATCGGACCCCACCATTTTGAGTCTAGGCTTGGCCCCTCGCTGCAAAAATCACTGCTCGTTCAGACAATCGTTAACGGAAGAACATCTCATATCCTCAACTTCACAGTCCAAGAAACAGTCGTGCCATATCCCGAAGGCGTTCTATCCATTCTTATTATCACAGTCCTCGTATTAATCATGCCGAGGCTCCTGCACTGATGCGTCAGCTCACCCCTGTACCCGATCCCTCAGCAGCCGTAAAACACCACCATGGAGACATGAGACCCCAAGAAAGATGCACAGCCGCGTTCACGAGGACGATCTCTTCAAGAACAAATCAAAGACAGCTGTCCTCGGTAGCTATGGGACTTACAGGACATCAGAGTACTACAGGATTATGAATAGAGTAGATGCGGAGTTGTCGCTCGACGAGTCACAACTGGCAAGCAACTGCTGCTGTTACACTAAGTTTGTGCATCTCCTGGATACGGTCTTCTCAATTGGATCTTCAAGTGTGCTCTTCCACCCGCATCTCCGTAGTCGTGGACAATCTCGCGTCTTCATCCGCCTATCACGCTTCATCCCTTGCGAGTTCTGTTTCGACATCGTGTCAAGCGTGCATAGCCTACCCCGACTTATTTACACAGCCCCAGCGCCAGGGTTTCCCGAATGCAGTACGATGCAAACTCATGACGGCACTTTTCAACCTTCCCGGTGTTATCTCAAGCATGAGATCGTGCGTGGTGCTTCTTTGATTTCTACACATTCCTAGTACCCACACCTGGAGCGACATTGCATTCTCAGGCTTGCATACTGCAGTCGTGGAGGCTCACCCATCGCAGTAGCTGACTATCTTTAGCCTTCTAGACCAGGATCGACAGCTGGATGCCCGTTCATGTGGTGTATCTTGCCGTCTCATGAGAGCGGCCGGCACACCAGCATACCCGCCAGCACTCCCACTACTCCACTTCTATCCCCCTTCGCACAAACCCTTCCAGCCACTTTCCGACGTTATAGTCTTCCGCCTACATGACCGCCTTTGCTCCGAGACTCTCGTAGCGATTGTCCGAGAGTTGCCTCCTGCGAGTACCTTTCTCCGCTTCACCAGCGCTCTCGAGGCCGTTTACAGCAGCGAACAGCACCCTGATCGGTCATCCTCCATTGCCGCCCGCTTTCTCCGAGTCCGTCAACAGCCATAGGCTGAGGAACGAGAATCCCACAGCGGTTGCAAGCAGAACTGGGACGCCGATCTGCCAGAAATCGAAGAGAGTCGCTGAGGCGTCTGGCGAAAACTCGACGACATTCATGCCAAAGAAGCTGGTCAACAGGCTCAGTGGCGTAACTATAGCTGCGATGCCTGCTATGGCAATTCCGACTTTGGTGAATCGCTCGGTTGCTATGCGACCTTTGTCCAGCCTGTCGGTGATCTGAGTCGTGCTGTAGGAGATGGTCTAAGAGACAACTCAGTGAATCTTGTTAAGGCACCGGTGACAGAGTATCCAGCTACGGTTTGGAGCATAATGAGCGGTAGGCATGGAAAGAGCTCACTTACCATCTGAATCAAGCTTTCGAACTGGTTGATGTATATCTTGCAGAGCTTCTGCTGCTGTGCGATGTTGTTCTTAGTCTGTACGGCCTGCGACTGGGCACGCTTTCGAGTTTGCGGAATGCTGAAGTACCTTTCTGGGGCCAGCAAATTCGTATCTTGCGCTGGCCCGATTGTTTGCTGCACAGACTGGAAGAATACCGTAAATTCTTCCAACCCGGATAAGTACCTCTCGATCAGTGCAAGGTTGTTAAGCTTTTCCATGATCACTGGAAGGTCGTCGAGTTGAGGAAGCCTCGGGAGCTGTCACTTGTTTGTCTCAATTGCGGCAATACCTTGAACAGGATACTTGTTCCATGGTGAGATTGAATGGGATCGAAGACGTTGAATGCAAAGTCCAGCTGTTCTGCAACAACACGCAGAATGGAGAATGCAAGGATCCAGACACAAGCTAGAGAGTTTCGACCGTATGGATGCTCGTCGATGATACGTTCCGTACAGAAAGAACTCATCTCTTCAGCCAACCGATGAGGCCCAGTGAAGTTTGTAATAACGGTGCCTGGAAATGCATCAGCGGTGCAGAGCATGGATAGTACGGAGAGAAACCGGAGGCTTACCAGCGCTCTCTGATGTGGGCAAACAGACCACCATTCGGAATAGCACTGGGGTCATGGACGCCCAAAGTGGGGCGCGTCTTCCGATAAACCACGCTCGTCTTGATCCAAATGACTTCGCTTGTCAGTGCACGCCGAAAGACCTTGGCAGTCTAGAGACAATGGCAGAGGCTCTTACCTTCGTGACCGCCAGGAGCGGTAGAAGGACCGCCGAGTATCTGCTCAGACGTTGCCTGTGGATCCAAACATCTGTGGTGCCCTATATACAGGTCTGTGATTTCCTAGGTACATTAGCGAGTAGCAAATAAATCATACGGAAAACGTTCATACCTTGATCGCCGCTTCGTCCCACCCGACAATATTACTAGTCTTGTGAGTTAGGGCCCCAGGTAAGTGTGTATCTTGACTCACATCCAGCGCGTTCTGAGTCGGTTCCGATCCTACCAGCGTCAGTTGATGTGACAAGTCGTTCCAAATGCCATGTACTCACAGCCAGCCGCTCCCTTAAACTAATGTGAGAACGTGTCCCGGCAGCGCCGAGACCATGATTACCGCAGTGGAATTGTTGTCCGCCAGCATGAACTGGTATCCTGACTTGCACCAAGCTCCGGTGAGGCATCGTCGTAGATATAAATGTTGCACTGTTGGTTGTCTTCCAGGCTTGTAGCGAAGCCTGACAGTACAGACTTAGGCCGAGCGTCTTTTGGGCGGAAAGGCGGCGGATCACGCTTGTCTGGGTGATGTCGCTGGTGCTTCGCGAGCTCCGTCATGTTGATAAGTATATCCCTTGGGGTTGCCATATTTTCAAGTCGTAAAGATGAGAGGAACGCATGGCTGCGGAACAGTCTTTACAACAAGGCTACTAGTTACATAAGATGCCTGGGTGCCCAGGTTGCCTCGCGCGCAATATGTAAAACTAGCATGATCGTGAGCACAGCCTTGAAACCGGGCCTGTTGCGGGCAGTCCCGTGGTGATGGTGCGACGCGAGGCCAATGCAGCATCTCGAAGATGAGCGGCTGTACTGTCCCGCTTCAATAGTTCTGATACAAACAACCAATTAAGTTCGGAAGCAGATGTTACGGTAACCCCTTGAACAAACAATTCTATGTAGCTACGAATAGGTATCGCAGCAGCCCAAAACACCATGAGGCCCTTGCATCCAGGTGTTGATAGCCTTTTAGCGTTGCTGTGTGGGAAGCCAACCACATCAAGCTCAACCTAGACAGCCGGTCGCGTAACTCGCGAGATACATAGAACCTCCGCTTTGCAATCCCTTATAGATTTACGGTCTCCGCTTGATATCTGAGGCCAGAACCGTATTAGGATGGTAAACAACATTGCCGAATCGCCAGCGCACCGTCATTCATGTGGTGTACTTCCGAGCAATCGGGATGTTCTTCGATAAATGCTCACGGTATGTCGGAGTCGGCCGAGGACCGACAGCATGATTCCTCAGATCTTCAATGGCGCTTGCCCATTTGATAAGTGCGCCTTCCTTCCAAGCCGTCTGGTGCAGTATGAGCCCGATAGGAAATCCTGCAGTGTCAAGGCCAATTGGCAGGCAGATTATGGGATAACCTAGAGGAACTCAGCCGAGAGCATCAAACTGACTGATATTCAACTCACCAGCCTGTGCCGCCATTTGCTGTCCAACGCCTTTCCGATCGCACAGGATCAGAGCGTCCAGATCTACCGATTCGCCGTTCTTTCTGACATGCTTCAGAGCTCCGTCGATGCCAAACCAGCGTGACTGTTCTTGGATGTATGCTAAAGCGCTGCGGTAAGTATTGTCGCGGACGCCGCACTGCTTGATAATCTCATGAAAATTGTCTTGTCCATTAGGGAAAGCAGGATGATCTCCTGGCGATGCACCTTCAGTGCCAGCGTTTTTCTCGTTGAATGCAACCACATCTTCTAGGTTTTTGATGGACGTGTTGGAAAGTTCTGATAAGTACGCGTTGATTGTGTTGTATGCTTCGACTTTGACGACGGTAAACTCCGATTCTGATGGTTCGCCAAATTCCCTGTGATTGTCGGCGGATAGTCTCACAGTACTGCTGGATGCACCTACCAGTCCCATATTCCAGTCTCGGGGATTCGTTCCGTCGCGCAGGGGAAATCAGTCTCAATAAGCTCCCCTCCGGCTGCAGTAATCGCGTCAAGGATTTTGTTGGCTATCTTTCTCTGGTCCTCCGGAACGAAGTCCCAGCACCGCTTCATAGGCATACCGAACTTAGCCCCTTTGAGTGCATGCCTATCACTTATGAAGGCACTGTAATCATCCTCTTGATGCCTGCTCGGGTTGAGGGTGGATGGATCTCTCTTGTCCGGACCAACGATCGCGTCAAGTCCTAGTACCGCGTCGTAGACGGTCCGACCCATTGAACCTACCGTGTCCATAGACTCAGTAATCGGGATCACTCCGTTTCTTGATGTGAGGCCAACGGTAGGTTTAACACCAACCACGCCGTTGATTAAAGAAGGGCCAATGATGGATGTATCGGTCTCTGTACCGAAGGACAAGGGCACGATATTGGCGGACACGGAGACTGCAGAGCCTCCGCTGGAACCAACTGTTCCAGGCACATCAGCTTGGTCCAAGCATGGATTGCTAGACACTCACAAGGACTGCTAGAGAGGTCATATGGGTTTCGCACTTGACCACGTCGGGGCGAATACCCAGTCGAGTAGGCCTTTGACCGTACCGATGCCCACTCAGACATGTTGGCATGACCTAGAATAACTGCGCCCGCTTCTCGCAGCCTGGAGACCACATGCGCATCCCGGGGCACTATACTGCCAAGGAGGGCCCAGGAGCCAGCGGTGGTTTGCATCCTGTCTTTGGTGGCCATGTTCTGCAACACATCAGCTTGGTCAGAGCGAGAGTAGTTTATGGCGTACGTCTTTGACCAGAATTGGCATCCCGTGCAGCGGGCCTCGTACTTTCCCTTGTTGCCTTTCATGATCTAACTGCGCTGCAATTTCCAAGGAGTCGGGATTGAGTTCAATCACAGACTCTAGGTATGGATCGATCTATACCACTCGCTTGCTGTCAAATACAGTAACTGTTTAACAAAGGGCTTTCAGGAGTATAGACAGGTACAGTGTGCGACTTCGGAGGAGGAACAGAAGCTGAGTCCGGAAACTCCTGGCTACAGGTACGAAATGGGGAAGACCTACCGTTCTGATCCGTTCGAGACAGATGTTTGCATATTGTCTTGACGTCAGACGGCCCTTGTCGAAATGTTCCTGAAGCTGATGAATAGATATCTCATAGAGATTTATGCAATTCACTGGGTCCAGACGGAAGACTGGTGGCACCTCGTCCTGGGAGATGGAATGCCCTTTTCTTTCGGACGACATGCCTGAAATCGCATAAAATCGTTTTGAAGGACGGACGAAGACATTGTGCTGGCTGAAATGGTGTACGCATGCTCGAGCAACTGTGCCTTGCGAGGCCTGGCGAAGGTTCATGGGTGCTTGTGGCTGCCTGCTGATTGGCCGGCTTCCCGCCAAAGTGGGGTTCGTGGCCTGAAGGCTGGTGTGTCTTTCAGATCTCCTGCCTTCGTCCCATAAATACGCCACCGTCGTTTTAACGCGCACCGGCAATACGTTGCGGCCTGCTGCGCATATCAGGCGACATGGCGTTCATGCTGAGGTATGGATGGTCGGAATACATAGCGGCGCAAGCGCGCTACTTCCCACATGCATGCGGCGTCGGCATAGCCGCTGGGCTCGCCCATCCTGGCCTCGTCCTTAATCTCGAGCCTAATATCCAGGCCAATTCAAGGTGGTTCAATCTCAGTCTGTCATTGAGTTCGCTCATGAAAGATTCCGTGGGTTGGTCTTTCAGATCTCCCTTTGCATAACCGTCTTGTTATCGTTGACGTGTAGAGGACTTGAACAGCGCAAAAAGCATCTGCAGAATAGACGCAACATTCTGAAGGCTTTGGCGCATGGAGCTATGCTGCAAGCGCGTTTACCATGTTCATCGTGGTATGGGGTTAGTGATTGTAACTGTGAAGTAGCGCAGATGGACACTTACAGTCCGCGTCAGGGTTCCCCAAGCCTTCCCAATCTTTCAGACGTACCTTTCGACAGGAGAGAACGCTAAGCACCGTGGTTCACTTCTGCTTGGCCTCCTGGCTCCAGGACTCCAGGACATCCTTGAGGGCATCTTGATTCAAGTTCTACCGCGTTCGCCAAGATACCGGAGGACTCTTGTGGTCTCTGGCATTCTTACCATTACCACAGCCATGTTCTTCGCAAGTTTTGCAGATGCAGTATGGCAGATCGTTCTGTCGCAAGGCGTTCTTTTCGGCATCGGCGGAGTTATGCTGAACTTTGTCCACGTTTCGATCTTTTCGGAGTGGTTCGAGAACAAGAAAAGCAAAGCCATGGCAATCATCTGGCTGGGCTGGGGGGTTGGAAGCCTCGCGTTTCCGGTCGTTTGTCAGTGGCTCTTGGATAAACACGGATTTGGAAAGACGCTACGGGTATTGATCGCGCCAATGCTGGCCTTGTTGGCACCAACTATCGTGCTGTTCCGAGGCAGATGCCATGCAGCAACAATCACTAGCCAACCAGCGGCTCCACACCTCTCAAAACGGACCGCTTTGCGAGCTCGCAAGATTTGGTACAATCTTTTCGTATCTTCCTTGTTTTACTTTGTTACCAATGTGCCTACAATGTTTATTGTCGCTTTCGCTTCCGATCTTAAGCTCAGCACATCTGACCAAGCACTTGCGCTGTCTTTACGGGCCCTTGGTGATATGCCGGGCATGTATCTGTTCGGCTGGCTAGGCGACAGCGGATCTTACCAAGCTCTGATGGCTCCGTGTGCTCTGTCAACGTCTCTTGTTCATTGTCTAGTGTGGGGCTTTGTCAAGACCCGATTCGGCCTGTTCGCATATGCACTCGTCTTCGGTCTCGCCAATGGTGGTGAGCGAAGTTCAGACTATTTTAACATGAGAGTTTTGCCATGCTTACTAGTTATAGGCTACACGAACTGCATGATGCCATTCTTCGCCGAGATTGCCGGGAGCGACGGTGCATTGTTCACTACAGTACACAGCTTGTTCAGCTTCCTCCGTGGGTTTGCTATACTCTCCGTCGGCCCTGTGGGAGTGCATCTCCTCCGGCTAGGCGGCGAGGTCGCTGCTGATTCATACGCAATCGGCAAATACAAGGTTATTAGCCTCATGCTCGGTCGTGCGATAGCTGCTAATCAATTCAGTACCTTGTTGCATATGCATCCGGCATGACGTTTGCGAGCGGAGCATTGACACTCTTCTCAGTTCATTTCTGGAAGCCGCCAAAATGAACGACGTTTAAACAATGCATTGTACCGTAGTCAGATCAAGCGAGGGTGTCTCTTTCCTTCTCTTCTCCTTTACTTCTCGGCTCC